>JASSKH010000028.1:5374074-5988315 GCA_031763025.1 Macrocystis pyrifera
AATCGTAGCTGAAAGCTCGAGGCGATTAGTGCGCTGCCGCGCTGTTGTACATGCAGCCTCGAGTCGCATGTGTCACGCCTGAGATCTATTTCCATGCCGTGCGAGCGGTTGACATAGCTCTGCATCTCGTCGAGCACGGCACTAGCCCGTCGGAAAAACAGTCGCGGGCGGGGGAGGGGTGATAGCGGCAGCGATATCGGTAGCGTAGCGGTCTCCGTAAGGGCAGGCTAACAGGCACTCGAGACCGGTGGCCGTGTGCGCCTATTGGTGTGTGTCTTCTCACATGGACAGGTGAACCAAGTGTGCACAAAACAGTGGCAACTATTAAAATGTTGAGAGAGAGAGAGTAACGTTCTGTGCAAGATAAGCTCTGGGGAAGTGGGCGGCGGCGGCCAGCAGTACGAATGGTAGTCTACAGCGGAGGGACAGGGAACTAAAACAAATACGGCGATCGTGCGGCCCCCACTATCGATTTTCCGCGTCCGGACCACCATCTTGATGATCGATGCTCGATGCCCAATAACGGACAGATCATCAGGTTATTTTCTATTTAACTTTACGAGGGCCCTTGCATCGTGATGTAGAAATGCGATCGGCGATTTGGCTCATACAACGGTAGGGTTGGTTCAATACGTTCGCCGTCCACAGCCAATAAAATAACCGCCAAGGCGGACACAGCCAATGCGAGCAATACAAGTTTTCAGTCGCTGCCCGACCCTTACGTCGATTGGGGAAAACCCCTGGACTCTGCTGGGGATCGTCACGAAATCAGCCGCGCGGTCGGCAAACATATGCGTGGGGGGGTGGCCGTCGAGATGATCGATCCAACCATCGTTGCTCGAGCGACCTCAATGAGGAGGAGGAGGAGGTGTACCGTGTACTCTTACCTAGCTTCTTCGTCGGCCTCCCTCTCCAGATCTTGGATGTACTCCTCCGTTGTGTCGAACCCTCTTCCGAGCGGGCTAGGCCCGAGAGGCCTACCGCGTCGCTCGAGGGTGCTCTTGTGATGTATTATCTGGTGAGTCAATGGAAATACTATGGTTGACTTATGGCTGATTTTTGTTCGTTTTCATGGTTCAATGTCGAAAGCATCTGATAAGGAGGGCCCGCGCAGAGCCCCTTGTCTGTTGTTTAACGCTAGCCAGGCATCTACCTCGACGGGGCCAATGTCGTCGTCGGGGTGTCGAATCGTATCGTTTCCTTCGGCGGTTTCTATAGCGCGACCCTTATTTATGGCCCTTCCCGCGCCCTGGCTAACGGTTGTCCTACGTCACGCGAATTTCTTCTCGTCCGGGCGTATCGTCCGTGCTGGTGATTCCGGCCTGCTGTGACATGTAACGCATAAAATCGTCACCGCCTGTGCCATTCCTGTCTGGACCCCGAGGGAGCCTGGGCGACTCGCGCTACTGTCGAATCGTTCCACGGTGACTCATGCGCGCACAAGGCCTGCCGTACCTTGAACTTGACGCGTTCGGATGCGACTTCGCCGTCCCCACCACCTTCCACCGGCAGCACAGGGCCCCTCAAAGAGCCTTCAGGTATGCAAGCGGGCCGGGCATCCCTCACGCTTACGGACCCGACCACTACTCCTATTGTCGAACCGAACACTAGAAATGGCAAGTCGGTCGATGCCTGCGGAGACAGGCGGAAGGCAAGCCCCCGCACCCCGTGGGGCAGGCGAAGGCACACCGCGAAAGCGAGGAACGGAACAGATGGAATATCAAATAGTTTTTTTTGAACGTCTGATCTGCTACAAAATGAGCGCGTCACCCTGCATTCGTAAAGATGAGCTGCGGTAACTAGCCACTCAATTTGTGCGCTCAAACGTTGGTCCTCTAAGTTAAACGCTCGACATATGCGCTTATCGAGCACAGGTAGTCACGCAAGGCAGGTATCGTGTGGCGATTAACTCAATCGAGAAGCGCGTCCCCTTAAGGTCCCCTTTGATTCAACTACTCATATAATATCTGCACCCCTTCCACGCCCGCTGCAAGCGACGCGGGCAGAGATCTCAATCTACACATTCAAATGAACTCACGAGCTGCTCCAACGAAACGCATGACCTACTGCAGTCCAGGATCGGCCACGATTCCTCCGTGTCGGCGCAGACGTGTACGTTCCGGAGATCGAGGTCTCGTAGCCCAGTACCTACAATCGAAACCCAAGGATAGGTGACAAACAATACGGCAGAAAGCACGTATTTTTGGCAGAGTCCTCTAACAATGCCCCAGATGTTTGCAACATACGGCCAATGAGAAAATCGATCCAATCACTCTTTTCAGCATCGTGTTTCGTTTGGCCCTACTATCTGACTGATGGTCTATCAAACCGTGCCTGCAATAGTTGTATGAGCGTAAGAGACAACAAGGAAACCGACACTAATAAGGGTGAGAAAAAAGGAAAGTCGCTGCACTAAAGGGATATTGGTGGGCTGCGGCATGGCGACTTCCACGTCATTCACCGATGCCAGGACGACGTGCGATATCTCCCAGCTTTGAGGACGGCTTTGGTCACGCACACAAGGGATTTGGGGGGTGTTTTCCACCCCTCGAAGCTTGTTTACGTGTCCTGTTGTGTGGAAATGGCGCGTTAGGAAGTATTGCTTGATACACCGTGTAAAAAGAGGACCCCCTTGAGGCAGTACAGGCTAGCACCGTCATTGCCACCGACCAAACACATTCGACGCTCTTGCAGGGAGCCAGTGATGTGCTCATACCTTGGTAAAAGCACGGTCTACTGCTGTCTGTCGCATCGCAGGCGACACGACCTACGGCCAGACTTATCTCGTGTGTAGCACCTTCCTCTTACCGCTCAAAGTCACGCCCATCTCGACCGCGACTGGACCCTCCCAGTACACCGCTCCCTCCTTCGGGTGCACAACCGTCATCGCTTGAACCTGGCGTCGGAGCAGCGGCAGCAACCGGTGAAACCAGTTTTGTTCACATGCGTGCTCAAGCAGAAGTCAAAGGTAACTACCGTTCTGCAGTATCGGTGGAAGCAACATGAAATCACCGCGAAGAAAGCTACCACGCCGGCGGGGCGCGTGGGGGGGTGTAGAGACAGCGTGTTGTGCGTGCCGCTCACCATCAGATCCGAGCAAGCGGCAGAAGCTGTCGAGGTCTCGATTGAACGTTCATTACTCTCCCAGGGATCGGGGTCTCCAACGGATCCATTGCTGACGCTGTGTTCACGGGGGTGGCGGGAGACAGAGGCTTGTTCTGGCGAAGATTCTAGCGCCGCTGCCACCGCCGCCACCACTGGCGATGAGATTTTCCCGTCCTCCGGAATACCGGTAACCAAAACCCCGCGCACAACCCCCTCCTCGTTGGGCCGGGAAAGCGGTCCCACGACGGAGATGTCGGCAGTAGCGTCGACCCCCCCTCTCCTGCACCAATATCTGATGTTGCAGTCGACTGGCGAATCATTCTGCCGTAGCCCACGCAGTGCGTCGCGGGGTCGGCGAGGAATCGTTGGATGTGCTCGCCCGCGCTGAGTCCCAAACTGCCGTCCACCGTGCAGATTCCCAGCTGTTGTTCCCGGCAGACGCACGACGGGGATGGGAAAGGTGAACCACCGGCCCGTCGCGATTTTCGGGCACCCAGAGGGAGGGAGTAGGAGTGCTTTAATCGCGTATTGTGATGGCGAATGAGTATGAAAGATCACCGTCGAAAGGACACATTCGAGAGATTGTTGCGTTTCGGTTACCACAGACGCTCATATACTACTGACGCGGACACGGACGCTGAACGCGGCCGGACAGTCATTTTCGTAAAGCGCATGCTCCCAAAGGCTCCGGTTGTGGGTGAGGCAATTTTAAGGCGGTTGCTCCCTCTTCATGCCCTGCGGCAGGACGGACACTATATTCCCCCGTCCATATGCACATCCTCCCGCGGCACTGAAAGTACCGGCAGAAACCTATTTCAAGGAGCCTAATGACTAACGTCAAGACGAAGGAGAAACCAGGCCTGGATACAGCTGTCCCTCAGAGTATGGTTGTGCCTGTACTGTGATGGCGAAGATGTACAGGTTACTGCCTTTCTAGTCCCTACACAACGATGATACTTGGTTCTTGAAAACGGCGATGATTGGAAAAAAAATCATCTTACACTTCCCTATGCAGACGTTTCTTACAACCCCAAGGTCTTTGTGTCTCGCGGGTCCCACACACCTCTGCTGAACGAGCCGAGACGTCGATCATCACCACCTCCAGTGGTCTGGAATGACGACCGTGTGCCGGCAAGGATGTCGACCACGGTCGGTACACGCGCCACCGGTCGATTTTTAACCAACCACGGGTACAATGTAAACGTCGAAAGGCCAGCACATGCGTGTTGGGGTGTCGGACGGGCGGATGCATGCACGCACGCACGCACGAACCGTGGGGACAGAAAGTGGAGGCTCAAGTTTGGGTGCTGCCAAACTCGTGTCGTTCTCTGGGGCACGTATAATATGCTCAGAAGCCACTATGCGGTGATTTTGACTGCTCAGTCTGAAGGCACCGTAAGGGCAAGGTTACGCTCGTAAGCTTAATGTCTGACTTCCGCGTCGGTGTGCCCCTCGTCATGACCGCTCCACCATCACGATTTGCACGGCGTATCAAGGTAAAATAATGCTTTCGAGAGGGCGTGCGAGCACAAAGAACAAACAACACGTGTTCTCGCGGAGACGGCTACGTCATGACGTCTCTTCCGCAGGGACAGCACGTCTGCTCCGTACAGTAACCCCTCACCACTACTTGTGAACAAATGTGCTTCCACCGGACGTCGCGATCAACGGCTGGTCACATCTACAGCAGTAGCCACCACACGCGAAATTGCAAGCATATTCCACTGAAAAACACATTAGGTGCGATCCCTGCCCCCCGAAAGCCCAGGCGCACAATAGCCGTCGTCGTCCCCCGCGCCATGCGTCTGTTTAGCCTCAAACTACTCCTCGATTTTACTGTACCGTGCGAGTACATCGCGGCTCGACCCGCTCACCTGACGTGTGCGCAAATGGACGCGTCAAAATCGGCGCCCCCTGCTGCCGCCCCCTCCACAAGACGATGCGCGAGACACTTGATCGCCAACGCCATCTCTTCCGCGAGGGGAGGGTCAGTGCTATAGTGCCTGACGAGGTGCGGGGCTCGGCCCGCATGCTGTGGTGTGTGGCGGATTGGACGGGAACGGCAGAAAGGGGGGAGGAAATCGTTGTGGGAAGAGAAGGACAATGATCCCCGAATATCCTTCAACACATATATGACACACAGTAGTATACATGGAGTTATGATGAGGATGCATGAAGGTATGAATAGCAAAACGTCCAAACGGGTGGTTCGGAGGCCCGAGAGGGGGACGGGGGGAGGTGGCGGGAAAAGCACGAAACGACGACGACGGTTAGGTCGACGTTTTCTTCACAGTATTCACTGTTGCCGATGCAAACCGAAAACATCGCCCGTGCAACAATCAATGGTGGCGTTTGCTCACCTCTTCGAGATGACAGCCTTGTTGCGAGTGGATCGACCAAGCAGAACTAATTTTCCAGCGGTCCCGCCTCGATTCCCGCGACTCAAAAGTATCCAGGCTTGTCTCATCCAACGCCGATGGAAACAGAAGCACCGCGTCTCGAAGAGCGGCCAGTTTTAAGCGGGTGAGCCTCAGCTTTTCCGGGAAAGGAGCATATGTTGTGCCTCCTTCGCCGTTACCATCCCCGGCCAACGTACCAATCAGTTGCTCCCATGCTCTTGGGTCCGGCTGCAAGACGGCTTCCGCCCCCCGCTGCTCTTCCATAGCCGAGTCGGACATCAGGGTCTCGCAGCGAAGGTTAGACCATTCCGACAGCGCGGTGGTGCAGTCACCGCTGTTGCATGACCGAAGTGGCAGGGTTACAGTCTCGATTTTTGTCCATACTTCAGAACGGGCCATTTTCTGAAGGCGGATTACAGTACCACTTTTCGACACTATGTATACGACTGACGGGACATCAGTGAAATGTGTAGAACAAGCGGTAAGCTCTACTGGGCCCTAGTAGAGGAGTGCGTTTTCTTCTGCCGCTGGTCATCGTGGAAACACATAAGCCTCGTGCGTCTTCACCCCTGTTCAGCAATGATATTGCGTCGTAGTGGTTGTTTCTGTTGGATTCAATGTTTTTGACAACGGACGGACTCACCCAGGAAAACTCGCCGGCAGCAAGCCCCACGTGTTGAGCAGAATGCAAGCCGATGTATAGTAAGCCAATTCTCTCGTATCGCACGTTTTTTACCGCTCTTCTCGTGGAGTGCCGGTACGTAGTCGAACATGGGGTACGTCCGGTAGTCTACTTCGGAAGCGTGAAGGTGCCGAAACAGCACTGTCTCCTCGAAGCCTTTCCCATCGCAGTGAGGGTTCCACCAAGACTCTCCCGGCGGCCACGATGAAGACTCATCGCACGCGTAGAAGGTCGAAACGGCCGAGAAGAAACGGTCAGAAAAGGCGCGAGGAACCAGAGCGAAGTCGTCCGACGCGGGCCTGACGACATGCGCGAGGGGGGCATATATATGCGAGCGAGTGGGGTGTGAGAAAGAAGGTTTGGGCCAGTGAGGAAGCCGACGGGTGTTGTCCGAATTTCACGTTGATGTCGGAGCTGTTGTCGAGTCGCCATGATCACCGCGAGCGGCAGGTATACTCTCGTACGTGTACTATATCGCAGCGACAGTCAACAGCTACTCGCGAGAATAAAACGATTGCGCAAATACTACTGTGGATGCACCCGTACATGGGTGGTATCATACACTTACCATCGCCGTTATTTTACCGCGCGGAGGTACTGAACAAGATTGAAATGGTGCCATTTATGAGTCCAGTGACGGCGCAAGGACTACAACTGTAGGCCTACCAATGGTGGGAGGCACCAACACCTATCTGCTGGTATGCTTATAGTGACTGCTGTGCTTGCATTGTACCGTACCGTTGTCATTGTTTTTGTACTGCATTATAGACTGTAGCCGATGACCTCAGACTCGCTCACCAGGACCTTGCATCGAGCCAAACTGCCTCTCGAGAAAAAAAACTGAGAGAAGGAATCGGGCGGATCCATGTGGCGTCGAAGCGCGTGTGCACGATCCAGTCATAAACGAAGGTATCCTCGCTCTCCTTGTTTAGCGCCATGCGATACGCCGCTCGCGACATGTACAGCTGCCAGTACACATTCGTCCTGTCTTCATCCCTCATGTTTCGCATCCAATCGTCGTCTGAAGTGCTGCCACTTTCTTCCTGGATTACGCTGTTTTTCGCTGGTATGTTTGCTTCTGCGAGTAAGGTATCTGGGCGGCACGAGTTGGGAATGATGCCCGCTTGTTCCTGGTGCCACACTAGCCGGATTGGCGCCAGGGTTTGTACCGAGGCTTCGACTTCGGCCATATTCGCTCTACAGTCCAAGCTGTTCTCCTGCGGTCAACAGGATAACATGTTTCGGTGTTATAGCGTGTTCTCAGGTGCGAATAACGCTGACGTGCTGTCAGGCATTCATTTGGTCTATTCACCAGCGTATTGCCACTGGAGCTAAAAAAATAGACGTATCCGAGTGCGCCCGGACCAGCCTTTTCGTCACCTTACATCAAAAAGTCAAAAAGTCAAGAACAAAACAGAGAGCTGTGGTCTCAGGACGCTTTAAGACAAAACCGTTTTTTTCTTCCTTTGTTCCAGTTTTGGATTACTTGGTTTATCCCCCTCCCCCATAAACATGGGTGGGGGAGCCAGTGGGGGGCGGGGGGGGTGTACTCATTATCATGCATGGCCGTAGTCGTATGACCATAGGCCCTCGCATCTCTACGATGCTGGGACGGAGCACGTCGGGTTTTCACAGACCAGGCAGACCTTGCTTGCTCCAAGCGCGAAGCGCCGTGATGAGTTGGGCGAGTCGCATGAAGGGTGAGCTGCATCCTACTAAGAACCGCTTTAGGCCACTTCTTATGCGGTCGGAAACATGGATTGAAAAAGCCGGTTCCCGGTCGGAGACAAAAAAAAGTAATATTATGCAGTTGAAAAAGCGCCTTTTCAATCCGAGATTTTTCGATTATGATTTCCAACTGGACCAGACAGTCGAAAAAATTGAGATTTTCGATCCAACCCCACCGGTCGGATTCATGCATAGGAAATGTTAGAATGTCCCGCCGCATACTCGTACGAGTATTACACACCCGCACAACAACACGACGTACGACACGACCCCACACCACAACCTCGGCGACGCTGGCTTGGCTGCTGTCACTTCTGCTATGCTCGGCGCGCGTCAGCGTGATACATCCTTATCTACGCCCGTCAGAAGCACGTGACAGCACCCGATGGCCGCAGTGCGCGGTATCGATGACCTTTTGCCAACTGCTGCGCTGGCTGTAGTTTTGGCGACTCTCGAAGAAATCCAGCGCCGCGATGGCCCCAAGGACGAGATGGAGGAGAACGCCCGGCGTATGAAGCTCACACGCTGCTCGAGGAAAAAGCGAGGCATCAGCATGTATGTGTGGTTGGGCGCGGCTGCTGGAAGATGAAGACCTCTTTGACCCCACGAGCAGTACGACGAAGCAGTTTCGAACCGACTCCCGCCTGCCCTATCCTTTTTCTTGGAGCTGAAAGTCACCCCCTTACTCGTGCATCAAACGTCTCCAGCGAAACACAAAAACTGTGTATTCGATCCGACGGACGATAAGAGGGTAGCTATTCCCAATCCAGTTGGAAAAATAACCGATCGGAAACCGGCTTTTTCAATCCTAGTTTCCGACTGCATAAGAATTGGCCTTAGAGGCGGATTTTCTTGCATATTGATGACAGCATCAATGAATTGATTTAATTCCTGATGTGGACACTTCCAGAGGGCAATGTCTTTAATATGTAACTGCCTCGTGGGTGCCTCACCATATCCACACTATGTAATACGATCACCCCCCTTGTGCGGAGTAAAAGGTTCTCCCCGCACAAAAATAATCTAACTCGACCGCCAGCCGTCCTAACCGCCAAAACAAAAAAACGGAACCTTCGTTGTCTAGCTCACGCAGTGAGAGGCGTGCTTTATAGCGTCGTCGCCAACCGACGCCAACCCAACCTATACATATACCAGGTATATAGTGGGGGGGGGGTCTGTAAAACCAAGTGCTACAACATTGGGAACATGAAACATCTTAAGGGGACGCTGGCACCAAAGGTCCCCTGGTTCGCGGGTTTCCGGTCACTCTAACATCTAGATGCTTTATCGGAACAGAAAAAAAACACATCGCTTGTTTAACACGCTGCGTTTACAACTTCGGCTGGTTCGTGCCTACCAGAGAGCGACGGTAACTTGAAATAAAATCATCACAGCAGCTTGTGTTTCTCTCGAGAATGATCTGCCGCCCGTTCTCAACAGAGGCCTACATCTCGACTTAGGTTCATTCTTATCGGAGAGCTTTTTTTCCAGAATTTCCAACGTTTGAAAATAATTGGAGATATGTATCAATATACGGACGCGTTATGTCACTATTCGTCAAATTTCCAGAAGCAAAAAAAAACATGTTTTTAAATTTCACATATTTGGACAAAAAAATCAGGAAAATCTGGGAGATTAGAAAAATTGCGCGACAAAAACATGGAAATTATGGGGGAAAAGCTCTCCGATAAGAATGACCCTTAGAGGTGTTGCAGTGGTCGAAATTGGTCGAAATTTTGGGGTGCACAAAATGAGACAAAAACTAACCCCCAACTGAAAGGTTGCACTTCACTTGCGGACAGCTACAGCTCCTCACAGGATACTGCATCCCGCGAAATTGAGGGATGCTCTTGGTGGGATGTGTGAGGGTATTGCGGTCGTAGGCACACAGAAGCGGCTCACGAGGTGTTTTCGTGTACTCGAAGTTGCGAGCGAGTAGCACAAAAAGCTCGGAACAACGCTAAAACGTTTTTTTTTTTGTACGCTAGGGAGCATAGCATAGTGGCTACATCATCGATGAAGCAATAGCCTTCACTATAACGTTGCCGGGTGGATGCCATATCTCTTAGAGAGTCGTCGTCGAAGATGGGGCGGAAGGAAAAACTTCGTTACCATGATGGGTAGTAATTTCTTGGGCCCAAAAAAGGGCAAAAAAGGGCTGAAAAGCTCAGGATTCTTGTAACTTTGCGTCACTATTCATTATTCTACAACTACGAAATACGGATCTTGGTTGCAAATCCCTTACTCTAATTCCAAGTCGTATGTATATGCTGCCAAAACGCCTATGTTAAGATATTGTCTTGTATGAGATTGAAAGCCCGGTAACTACCTGGGTTCAGTCACTGGGAACGTATTTGTAGTACTTGGAAGGCGAATCTTAGATGGAAAACCAGGGGTTTTCCAAAGGAGCACGAGCTTGGTCTCAGTCTCCGCGTGCACGAAAGGAATAAAACTGCTCTTCTTCTATAGCTAAGCAAACAAGACATGTGAGCACAATGTTTACCGACTTAATAGGCAGACCTGTCCAGGGATACAAAGTGTCCCGCAAGCTTGATCTTAACAAGTGGCGTCGTCGACAGGACGAAAAAATTGCCACCAGCTCCTACCACCCAAACAGCATCGGTGGGGTGGAACGTGTAAACCACATGATGGCCCAGATGTTGGCAATGGTCGTCAACGAGCTCCAAAACAACTGGGATGAACAGCTCCCTAACGTCGAATTTGCGCACAACAATTCCGTCAGTGCCGCCACGGGTCTGGCTCCCAACGAGGTACATATGGGTCGGCTCCCACGCCTCCCACTCACGATTTTCGAACGTGCTGGAGGCGCCGGCCACCAGAGCTTGGCCCGCGACCACCTCGCCTACTGCGACTTGGCGACGGACCGCCAGCAGCGCGCGTACGCCATCGTTCGAGAACACCACGCCCTCACTGTCGCTCGCGTGAACCGCCGCAACTCCGCCCTCTCCGACGCTCTGCGTCCGGTCCCCAAATTTGACGTTGGTGGTTGGGTGTGGGTGTACAATACGGCGGCCACCATCCTCCAGGGCGCGAAACCAGACACGGACGCCAAGGTCCTCAAGGCCAAACTCTGACTCAACTGGACGTGCCCCTACAAAGTTCCCGCAGTTGGCCCCTGCTCCTCAGCGGACACCCCGGATGGATCTCCTCTCGGAGCAAAGCTCCTGTATTTGGATTTTCCTTCCGATATGCCCGGCGCCGAGGCTCGCCGGCGCGTATCTGTTCAACGCTGCAAGCCCTGTGCCAACCCCCACGACCGTGGCGATATGCTGAAGTATTTGCCGGCGGGGTTAACGCAATACGTGCTCAACAATTTCTCCAAGAAATCCCCTCCGTATCACGTCACCGAGGACGACGTTTCGACCCCTGTTGAACGACTCGAAGTGGAAAAGATTACTGGACATCAATCGGGTAGAGGTCGAGGTGGCGTCATCGCGGTGATGTACGAGACGCACTGGAAGGGACTTTCCCGGCCATCCTGGGAACGGGAAATGGACCTTCAGCTTTCTCGCCACGCAATTTTGCGCTACTGGGCCGGCACCCCGAACCAACACCGCCAAACCAACCGCCTGTATCGCCGAATGAGAATTGGCGCGGCACAACGGGAGCTTTCTCGGAGTAACGGCGAGCGGTTTCTGGCACCCGGCTATGGTTGCGTATCGCACGCCGATTGGCTCCGCCGATACAGCAACACTGTACTTCCCAACGGGGCCCACTTTTGGTACAAGGGCGACGACGGTCTGTGGTGGCTCGGGAAAATCAACGCACCTACACCGACGGATGGAGTATATTTGGTTCGATTTTTGGACGACCCGGGACCTATCAAGCTTCCTCTTTCTCCGGCGCGCTACACGACTTCGACGAGAGCTGTACGAGGTTCTTGGTGTCTGCAAATTCACTTGGCTAGCGCGTTTACACGGGGGGTCCAGCGTAACGTAGATGAATCTCGAGGTGCCGCCGTGGATAGCTGATTTTCGCTTCTTGACTGCACTCGTTATTTATTTATTTATTGTTGTCGTCTTCCTGAACCTTGGGGGATGACGTTTTGTCTGCCCGATATGTTTCTGGTGTGTTTTCTTTTTTTTGGACTGGGTTGGGGATGTGTTTTTGCGTATTCTGTCCTGCCTACCCCCCCCGCCTGGTGTTGGGACGCGCTTTCAGAGTGGGGGACTGGGTTTAGGTGGTTCTTGCCGTTTTCCGTGTTATTTTTCTTTTCGTTCCCGTACGCACTATTCGCTCTTCCGTGCATTTTCCTCGCTCCCCCCCCCGTGCGGGCGGCATGGCGATGACTTTCATCGACGATTTCTTCCTGCCCCTTAAGGCTAGGTCTTCCCTTATTTTTTTTTTCGTACTTTGACGGCTTCGTTGCCTCGCCGTTCAGAGGTGTGGGAGTGGGTTTTGCGGAGCCGCATCTTCGACTCAAGTTCTAGTTCGTGGAATCGGGGTTTCCACGAATTTCCCATAATTCTGCATATACGGCTCATCAGAGTGGGCTAGTGTTAAGATAATGTCTTGTATGAGATTGAAAGCCCGGTAACTACCTGGGTTCAGTCACTGGGAACATATTTGTAGTACTTGGAAGGCGTATCTTAGATGGAAAACCAGGGGTTTTCCAGAGGAGCACGAGCTTGGTCTCAGTCTTCGCGTGCACGAAAGGAATAAAACTGCTCTTCTTCTATAGCTAAGCAAACAACACATGTGAGTACAAAATGTTTACCGACTTAAAAGGCAGACCTGTCCAGGGATACAAAGTGTCCCGCAAGCTTGATCTTAACACCTACGCGCGGGTACTTGACGACGCATTCCTGAGGGCGCCAGCGTGATCACAGCGCTCGGGTTTGTCTTTCTTCTGGCCTTTTTTATCTGACGTGTCGAAAAAAGGGTGGTCCGGGCGGCCTTGAGGTATGAACGCGTGCACGGAATCGGTGAAAACGAGATCATGCACTGCTCTACGTATCCTCCAGATACACAGCTCGCAGCTACCATCAATCACCCTGTCCGGAAAAGCCACAACAAGGCACCCGTACACTCGTACCTGGTATTTATACAATATAACCACTATATCGAACCTACTACTACTCTCGTAAGGTGTTCGTAGCATGTACAATCGTACTCATACAACAGAACCACTACAGCAGTCGTAGGGAGCACAACAAATACACGCGTACACCAGAGAAGAGATACCAGGCACCTGGTATATACAATCAGAGAACCCACGGAATATGTGAATTTGCGGAGGGATTAACTTGCCCAGCAGCCCCTCAGGTGACAGCAGTTGCTCACCTGCTCCACGAGCGTGCTCGTAGCGTTCTCCAGCGCCGCATAGGCGAACACATCCACCCTGCATCCACCCTCCTCGATGGCCTCGATCACGTTTCGCCGAAATGACAGGTGGACCGCGCGAGACACGAAGGATCGCACGTGGCCGGATAGACACACCGCTACCCGGCAAGATATCTTTGAGGAGTCGTCATGCAGCAGGTTCAACTGATGAGGATCATTGCCATCTTCGCCTGCAGTCAATCGAGCTATCGCTAGCCATACGGCAGGTACCAGTATGCCTTTGCTCTTCATCCCCCAACCAGTCCTCGTCCCCCCCGCCCTGATGTGGCTATTCATAGGCATACGTCGTGCGGAATGCCTGCGCTGCCGTTTGTGCCAAAACCGGCTGAACACAGTGTTTGAGGAGATACTTAGGCGTTTTGGTTCTAAATTAATAAAATCTACAATGGGCAACCGCAACCAAGATGTCAGACATGTCAAGCCACGGAAAATGTGCGTTGTCAAGAGTATAGGGCCGAGTGTTCCAACGTAAAACCTAGTAGGTTGGTGTCAGTCAATGCATGTCGAGGCAAAGTTTCTATCTGTCAAGGGGTGAAAGCGCTGTCTCCTGGCATGTTTAACCGCAACAGGCCATCGATCACAACCTTCGTGTGCGTTCTTACCGCCATGCTGTAGGCCGTACAGCAGTATGGCCGTGTATCATGATGGCCATATCACAATGTCATACCCAAACAGTCAACCGAGCCGCGTATACGGCGTACGTCATAGATATAGAAGTATGCAAACCAGCTCTTCCACGCATGCGACGACAGCTGTAGTACGTGTACACCCTCGATGGATATCTGCATTCCTTTGCATCATGCACCACCGGGTATGTCGACGAGTAGAAGAACGGTTTAATGTGAAGAACACACATACCGTACGAGTACGTACGTATTATATTAATAATAGATACTCGTACGACAACAGCAGCAGCAACACTAGCCATGCCGCCATGCCGCGAACACCGACACGTGCCGGCAAACGAAGAGGAAGAAGAACAAGAGCAATAAGAAGAGTGGTGGGAATGGTTCAGCTTTATAGAGACACCCTGTTCTTCTCTGGAAGACACTCTTTCTTTAGCGTGTTGTGCAGTTTTTGGGGCATAAGGGCGCGCCCCTAAAAGCAGACGCGCAATAGAAAAAGCCCCCCAGCATGCTGGCCCGCGAACAGACTACTGGTATGCATTATTATTAGGGACCACAAAAAAATATTTATTTTCCGAATTCGGGGAGAGCATATGGCCGCCAACTTGTGGGAAATCAGAACCGCGCCCACATTATTTATACCACATCGATCGCGCACCACGCCCCGTCGGCTCTGTGTCGGTCTTAATCATACGGTGGAGGACCACGAAGGAGGCCCTGGTGCTGTTCCTTTTTATACTTTTTTTTTTTCTTATGTACGATTATATCAATAATTGACTACTTGTACCTTGTTGCCTCATACCACAAAATAAACGGCCGTGTCACCGTGTCCCCGCAACGACCAAACACCGCCTCAGGCTACGTATTATCGTGTAAGCGTACGTCTACCACGCGCAACAACCACGCCACAACCACTCAGCACCCAACATGTAAACGCTCTCATTGGTTTCGCCCGCATTATTCTGCCCTGGGGGCGTACGCCCCCATTAGAAACGCCAACAATAGTTGTTGCCAGGTACCTCTCTATATCTATCTGTGCCTGCCACCACAAACACACGAGTTTTCATGTATATCATATAATCCATCGTACGTTAAGAGATTGTGCGCTGTACTCCCCCTCTCAGGACTACGTACTGAACTGCTGTAGCACCATCTGGACACATATTTTAGACACGATATTAGTGGATGTGTGCGTGCGCGAGACCCCACCAACATCTTACAGCCACACTGCGGCCACGGACACCACCTTCTTTATAGTGCTTAGCGGCCGGAGAGAGTAAAATAAGAGGAAAACAAGGGAAGGGATGTCTCAGCTTGTTGTTATGATACTGCTTTCAATGAGGCTGAAAGCCCGAAAATTACCTGGGTTCAAGTACTAGGATCGTATTTGTAGTACTTGGGAGGCGTATCGTAGATGGAAAACCAGGGGTTTTCCCAGCGAGGCAAGAGCTCGGCTCTTACTCTCCGCGTGCATGAAAGGAGAATGACTAGCTTCTCTTCTTCTATATATAAGCAAAGAACACACCCGAGGACCAACGAGTACCGACAGAATAGGCAAGCCTGTCCAGGGATACAAAGTGCCCCGACCTTGATCTTAACAAGTAGTGTGTCTTCGGCTTAGGATTTTTTCGCGATGGCTCCCCGGCACTCACTGGACACTACTTGATCGACATGATGTCCCACCCCGACCTACCCTCGATTGAGGAGCCATTCGTCGCCTGTGGGCGACAGGTTTTTCCCCTCGTTGAAGTGGCAGATCTCGAGCCGGGAGATATCCTCGGCGTCGCCCACGTCCCACAGCTGAGCGTCCCGCTGGACGTTTTCCAGCAGGATAACCGAGCCCTCAGCCCTCCCTCCACACTATCTGAGGTGTCTCCGGTCTCAGCATGTTACAGCTTGTCCCCTCGCAGCTCCAGCCTCGCCCTCGCCTGCACTGCTTGAGCGTTTGAGCCCAGGAGAGCGCTTCGTTCCTGCGCGTCTGGGCGCGTTTGCCGTTACATCTACGAGCGATGGCTTTTGACCGTCACCGCACGGACTGGACCCATGAGGCCATAAAAATAGCGGGGGGATGCTTTCTGCGAGGACGTTTAGTCGAAGTCCAAGTCGGATTTTAGTTCCTGCTCGTTGTTGCCTTTCGTGGTTTCGGTCCTGGAGGAAGCACTCCTGTCACGTCCAGGCCGCACCGCATCAATCCCATCCAGGTCAAGGAAGTGGAGGCCACCTTGGACCAGTACCTCGCGGCAGGCCTGATCCAGCACTCGACCTCTCCGTACTCGAGCCCGGTGGTGGTCATCCAGAAGAAGTCTGGAGGCGTTCGGGTCACCGTGAACTAAAAGAAACTCAACCAGATCAGCAGCCTCAGCCAGCTGCCTATTTCTCGCATGGACCAAGTCCTCGACTCCCTGGGGAAGGGACGGATGTTTTTCGTTTTCGATTTGGTCTCCTCTTTCCACCAGATTACCGCGCACAAGAACACCGCCCCTCTCACGGCGTTTTGCACACTCACGCGCCTCTACGAGTGGTTCGTCATGCCCAAAGGCAGCAAGTGCTCTTCCGTGTTATTATTATTCTCGTTTTTGGTATTCATTTTTCGCTTTTCCATGAAACTTCCTCGCCCCCCCCCCGTTGCGGGTGGCATGGTGATGGCTTTCGTTGATGATTTATCCCTGCCCCTTAGGGCTAGGCCTTCCTTTCTTTCTCTTTTTTTACGTACCTTGTCGGCTTCGTTGCCTTGCCGTTCAGAGGTGTGGGATTGGGTTTTGAAGAGCCGCATCTCGACTCATGTTCTAGTACGTGGAATTCCCATAATTCTGCATATTGTTCCAAGGCTTGGATTGGGTAATGCGATCGGATAACCATTTACCAGTAGCTCAACGGACTAAGACCTTAACATATGGCGTCGTCGGCAGGACATTGGTCGTTGGTCGTGAGTTCGAATCTCACATCCACCATGAAATCGCTTTCTTAAGAAAAGTGAACTTCCTCATGGCAAGAATCTGAAAAATACTTGTGGATCCCCAGAAATTGGAACCGTGTGTTGGTGTCACGCGTCGACCCGTTTACGTGATGGAGTAGCACATCTATTGTATTGGAACGCATATACCCGTATTCGGATCCTTGTATGGTTGCACATAGCTTGCAGATACCTGCCATACCTGTAGACGAATATGATATGGTTGTACAAGGCGCTTCGCTCCGCGGGCGGCGCTACGCTCGCTCAGGAAGGAAAGTACATCAAATTATGCCAAGCGGACAGAGGTCCATGATCGAATATTGTTGTTTTCATTACTGCAGTTGCAAACTGGCGACTTGATAATGCCAAGATTCCCGCAGCCATGCTTCAGAAGAAAACAGCTTGGACGCCACATGCGCTTCGCGTCGCGGGCGGTTTTCCGCTACGCTCGCTCACATGTCGTACGTACGTACATACCTCAGGTAGGGTACTTATTTTCTTACTATTTTCTTCTTTCGGTATGCTCTGTGTCTGCACTCGTATGTACGAAAGATAAAGCACAGCACGGCACAGCAGCACAACAAAAACAATGAAAACGAAACCGAAAAATTCTGAAAGAAAAAAAATCCCCGTCCCCTTTCGTGTAATAATTTACTGCCTTATTGGAACACCTTACACCGGTCAAAAAGAAATCTGAAAAAAAATCTAAACGGCAGAGCTCCTCTCTCACCTTCGTACGCCGCCCGCCCCTCTCGCGACCATCTCGCCACCGATTCGGTCCGGGTAAAGCCTTCCTCCCTCTCTTCCACAGTGAGCCCCGTTGCCCGCCTCGCGTGAAGCCCGGAGCTCACCGTAGACTTCGTTCACCAGCTCGACAATGTTGGTGCTCAGACTGGGTACCTCCCTCTGTGATGTTTAGCCCGGTCGCACAAATAACCACCGCTTGAATATTATCTTACAATCCCGAACGACCCTTAAATACTCGTGCGTACTCTATCAAAACTCTCAAATGGAGGCCAGACAGAGCCTATTGATGCATCCTTCCTGTCTCGAGGCACACGCGACGCCTAGGCATAAAAGAGGCGACCGCGCTCCTTGCAACTCTCCCTCTACCGGCCAGCACTCGCTGACACCCGCAACTGTGCCAGGTTCGCCCGCGGAACCGTCCTCGGAGTACACGCACGCACACGAAACGAAAGAAGAAAAAAGGAAAGAAGGACTGAAAGTGCGAAGAGAAATGGAGAAAACAAATACCCGCTGGAAAAGTCCGGCAAGCAATAAAAGGAGGCGATTTCCAAGTGGGAGCTGTGAGAGGCCGGGGATGTATCAACCGAGCACGCTCAGAGAGTGAGATATCTGTAAGTAGTTCTATGTAGACACGTAGGAATATATCTGCAGGAGAACATTATATAGATGTACATAGCTCGTACGGAATATTCCGTGGAGCAGTTCAGACATCCCCTTTTCCCACAGAACATTATGTTACAAGTCTGGGAACCTTCTGTATGGCAACGTCCCGATAGAGAACATTCTGCTATATTTGGGAATCTTCCGTATGACAACGTCCCGATAGACTGTATCTGCATACAGGTTGGTTTTGGTCGGCGTCGGGGCTGAGCTGTGTTCCTCGCGAAGCCCACTATCGCTCACTCGAGTTCTCTCCCGTTCTCTCACCTCCCTTGAGGAGCATCGATACGAAGTTCGTGAACAACAAGCAGCGTGCTCTACCCAGCGCCGACATTCCTGTGCCCCTTACCAGCTTATATCTCTGCGTACCCCATTTCATGCATATCCGGTCCGTTCCAGGGGGGGGGAGAGTGTTGTAAGGCTTAGATTGGGTAGGCGATCGGTTAACCTTTTACCAGTAGCTCAACGGAATAATGTTATGATACTGCCTTGATAGAGTCTGAAAGCCCGGAAATTACCTGGGTTCAAGTATTAGGATGGTATTCGTAGTACTTGGGAGGCGTATCGTAGATGGAAACCCGGGGTTTTCCCAGCGAGGCACAGCTCTTAGTCTCCGCGTGCATGAAAGAAGTAAAGCCGCTCTTCTTCTATCTCTAGGCAAACAACACATGTGAGTACCAACGAGTACCGACTTAATAGGCAACCTGTCCAGAGATACAAAGTGTCCCGAGCTTGATCTTAACGCTAAGACCTTAGCATATGGCGTCGACGGCAGGAACAATATACGGCTCATCAGAGTGGGCTAGTGTTATGATACTGCTTTGAATGAGGCTGAAAGCCCGGTAATTACCCGGGGTTCAAGTATTAGGATAGTAGTCGTAGTACTTGGGAGGCGTATCGTAGATGGAAAACCTGGGGTTTTCCCAGCGAGGCACAGCTCTTAGTCTCCGCGTGCATGAAAGAAGTAAAGCTGCTCTTCTTCTATCTTAAAGCGAACAACACACGTGAGTACCAACTAGTACCGACTTAATAGACAAACCTGTTCAGGGATACAAAGTGTCCCGACCTTGGTCTTAACATTGATCAAAAAATTGTGTTGCTCTTCGGGTGGTCGTTTGTATACGTGTGCCAACTTCTTCGATATCAATCAGGAGGAGATTGGTCCACATTTGTCCATCCATATACTTGACACTTCAAGCCGTTTCGCTCATTTTGATTTCATACGCATGGTTTACCTCGTCCGCAAACACACCAAAATCATGATGGGAAATTGACCTATTTATGTACTCACACGCCGATCGCACCACATCACGCGTCTTGCGCATTGCGAAGTTTAGCTTCATCGGAATAGGCTACATAGCTCTACGTATTCGTGCGGCGAAGGGTCAGGTGGGAATCGGTGTTTGTTAACGTCGTTTTTAACAGGGTGTAGAGCACGTCTTGTCCTGCGTCTTTGAACAGAGCTAAAATGGTTGATTGCTTTCGCGGACGAAAAATGTCATGGTCATGCACACGCAAGTTGCTCGTGGCAGATACTGTTACACACCACGGAGGCTCACGAAGTAAACGGCTATGCGCTGGACACACCTTTTCTTTGGTTCGAATCCAGGACTCGACCTATGTGCAGCTGCATCCTGCACAAAATATTATGCAAGATGCGGGTATTATTGGTCAAGGCGGGTCTTTCGGCCGCCCAGCGTTTTTTTGGAAAAACGCCACCAAAACACGCGGCGGAGTCGCGTGACTGCCCCTGCCCACCTCGAGCCCCCCGAAGGGATAGGGCTCGGGTTAGTGCTAGGGTCAGGCCTGGGGTCGGGTTGGTCTAGGTCTGGGGTCGGGTTGGTGTGGGTCCACGTGCAAGGTTGAAATTGACGACACACACACGTCCTGCACAAAGTGTTGTGCAGGATGCAGCTGCACATAGCGCACGCCCGAATCCAGTGGGCGGCAGCTTGGAGGAACGACGTGCAGCAGAGAAAATGCCACAACACTTAGTGAAGGTTTGATTGCATGTGATCAATTCGGGATCGCCTGTTGGTCTTCCCCGAGTTCCACATGTACATATATATACGCACGCTTGAAGATCAGTGTTGTTGCAGTATCGCTAAGAGAGGATTATTTTGTAGCGAACGTTCCGTATGAGAGCAGATCCCCACTGTGCCATGTCGCGTTGGATATCGCACAGCAGTGCATAAAAAAAAACGCAAAATCGCATATATTATCGCATATACATATCGGACGTCACACATCCCATATAAGATGCGATATCGCACATCGTCTATCGACAAATATATCATTGCGCGTATCCCATTATTACTGACCAAAACAATATCGTTCTCACACCAGCCGTTATTTTATATTTGTTATTTCTGTCCCTTCCTGCCCTTTTTAACAACATTTTCCTGCTCTCGATAACAACAATGACACGATGAGGGGCGACGCTTCCCCTTCCGTTCCCGCGATCCTCAAGATGCCCGCGCACCCTTCACAAAAACGCCGCAACAAGCAGGCAGGCGCACAGCATGGTCCGACGATGACAACATAGAATAGAGCACCCTATAAAATCTAACGCACTCTCCCTTTCCCGCCACCACCCACGAAGACCACCGTCATGGTCACCTTACGTCATGGGGTCACTAAAGTAGTCATAACATCACACCTCCTTGCCCGGCCTGTCCGCCCAAAACAAAAAACGTGAACAGAAACCAAATCGAGTCAAGCAGCGGCCGCCTCGGCCTTGGACACAGAGAGGCGGACCAAGCGCGCACAACAAAACTTGAGAAAAGTGCCAGAAAGAAAGTCCACCATACACAAGCTTAAAATATCAACACGCAGACAACTTCCCCACCAGCTACGCCCCCCCCGCAAGCAATGCCTGCCTGGTTGGTTAAAACCTGATGTTCCTTGTCTCGATATTGTAGGGTCTATGGTCATATGACTACGGCCATGCATGACACGAGTACACCTCCCCCCCTACGCCTGCCCCCCCTTCCCCCATCGCGCGCGCGCCGTTCGGGGGCTCGGCATAAGCGACGTGGGAAACATTATCTATCTTTGATATATTTAATCATTCGTTTGTTCATTCTTCGTGCTCGTTCTCGTTTCGAGTCCAGCCCACGCCGCTCCACGCTTCGCCGTCGTCCGGAAGATCGTACTGCTGCTGCTGCTCCTGCCGCTCCTGCTCCTCCTCCTGCTGCTGATTTTGCTGCTGCGGGTGTTGCTGTTGTTGCTGTTTTTGTTGCTGCTGGTATTGTTGCTGCTGGTGCTGCTGCGGGCCGCCTTCCGCCAGGGCCTTCTCGTACTCCCTCCTCAGGTCCGCCACGTTGCGGAGCTTGGGGGAGCGGGCGGCGTCTGCGGGTGACGGTAATCGCGCGTTGGTTTCCGACTGCTGAACGCACCACTGCAGGAGCTCTTCCTTGCACACCTGCCCCCGCCAGCCACACACACGCAAAAAAACAAAATGTCCTTGTGAGAATGTTTGTGTAAGAGCCGTGTCAATGATTCAGTGTTGTGAACCGAAAACCGAAAAGTCGTTTTTTTTTGTCGTTTTTTTTTCGCTTTTTCCCAGCCGAAAACAGACATTTTGTTTTTTTCGGTTCATTTTTGGCAGGAAAAAAACGACCGAGACCGATCGAAATTGTCGGGGGGTTTTCTCGGCTTTCTTGGTCTTTCTCGATTTTTTCGGTTTCGGTTTGTTTTTGAAAAACCCGACCGAAACCGACCGACTCTTTCGTCGGTGAAAAATCGAAAAACCGACCGAGCCATTTTTCGTTTTCGTGTGCGAGCAAGAGCCTTATTAGCCGTACACATCGCACTCGGCAAGCGCGATCTACCGCTGTAGATCGCATGATGCAAATAGTCGTGGACGCTGTACTTGGGACAAATACAGGCACACAAAACAAGCTAACACAACAGGCGGGGGGGGGGGGGGGGGGGGGGGGGGGGGGGGGGTATGTTGCTTGCCTTAGTCATTTGACCATTGACCACGCATCCCTTTCGAGACGGAGCACCGTTCCTACTCCTAATAGAGACACCTCCAACAATTGGGCGCTCATTACTTTGTTTCCATATATTACATAGATTTTTTTTGCTAATCTTATCCCCTTCCCGCTTGGCCTCCTGTGGCCACCATCTATCTCCTAGGATAGCGATCGTTTTCTCGCTGCTATTCATTGTATCAAATTCCTCCATGTCACATTCGTCTATTTTCCTCATCTCCTCTTCTAACACATCCCGTTCTTCCTTGTATACTTCACATTCTCCTACTATGTGAGTTCTACTCTCTATTGCTTTGCCACACGTGCACATCTGTGCGTCTTCTTCCTCCTCCCGGCTACTGGTGTACCTCTTTCTTCTTTCTGGCAGGTCCAGGTCCCCTACACGAAAGCGCAGTTTCAGCGTTTTCGCGAAGTCCATTGGGCCATGCAAATGCGTTTTCATTCCTATTCCTTCCCTCAATCCCCCGTATATCTCTACGTATTTTTCAGATTCCACCTTGTTTTTTAGCGCTAGCCTTTCCCTTCTTTCTACCCTTTCTTCTACTTCTGCCTTGTACCTCCCAAACTTCCCGGCGGACATCATCTCTTCTTGGTTTCCCCCTATATCCTTCAATACTTTCTCAACTACGCCATCCCACCTTATTCCAGCTCGCCCTTTTGTTACTTTCTCCCATACAGCTCTATCAACTATGGCTGGCAGCCTTTTTTTGGCATGTCGGGGGGGGGGGGGCATAAAAACGACGGAAGGGGTGGGATTTCGGTTGAGACATGCTGTTAGTCGCCGGGCCAATTTTGTTTTTTCAGCCAGCGGCCCTGCATCGCCACAACTTACCGCCTCTTTTACCCGCACTCCAGCAGCAGAGAAAAAAACAACTGCGCTACGTGGAGCAAAAAATGCCGCATTACCCTATTGTAGAGTAGCGACAGCAACAGCAGTAGGGATAAGCTAATCGAAACGCGCGGACACACCCGTCGCGCACAGCACATTTGGCTGCAAAACTTACGCCACCCCAATCTCAACAGTAGTTTGTTCCTAAAAGGGATAACGCCACGCTCTCTCTCTCTCCCTCCCTCCCTCCCCCCCTCCCCCACCTTCCCTACCTTAAGGCGCCCCAAGTTCTTGGGCTCGAAACGCGACACCATCGGAGGATCGAATTCCTCGAGGAACATGTCCTGCGCCGCCGGCCTCAGGACGGGCTCGAAGGCGCGCCTGCTGTGCTTCCCCTGTCCAGTGATGATGGTGAAGTCTCGCACCACCGCGGGGTCTTTCTCTGAGGCGCGGGATTCATGGACCGAGGAGAGCGGTTTACGGTATCAGAGGGGCGGGCGGGGATGGGGGACGGAGGTTGGGGTTAGCGTAGTTGGGGTTGGGGCTGGGGTTGGGGCTGCGGGGGAGGGGGTGTACTCGATATCATGCATGGTCGTAGTCGTACTTCCATAGACATTCGCATCCCTACAATACCGGGACGGAGTGCGTCCGGCTTTCACCGACCAGGCAGACATTGCTTGCGCCAAGCGCGAAGCGCCGTAGGGTGGTTGGCGAGCATTCATTGTCATGCATGACCGAGCCAATATTTCTTAGTCTCACAATTATGTTGGCCCGTTTACTCCAGGAAAGACGTATCCCACACTAATTTCAAGTATGTTGTCAAGAACAACGTAGGTGGTGTTCTGTCGCGTACTGTACAGGCGTTCTACGATGGAGGTTCACGCAAAATTTTCTGAGGCTCCTCACTTGGCCTTAAGGAGCTAAATACCTCACCCGAAAACAAACTTCAGCAAACATCAAATGGCATCCCGATAAATAATCCCATGGACCAAGTATACAAATACGTCATTTTTCGAAACAAGATTGGAATTCCGACGATTTGGGGTTAAGGAACCCCCGTCATTCAGAAAATACTTTAGCAGAAATGTGCTACCTCCATCGCAGAGCGCGTCGTAATACCTCCCACAGCCCCCCCAATCCATTCGACGCAGTCATCCACTCATCCACATGCAATAAAAAAGTCCGCCTTAAAAAGTGGTTCCTAGTAGCATGCAGCCCACCGTTCGTGCGACTCGCTTAACACCTCACGGTGTCTCGCGCTTGGTGCAAGCAATGTTTTTCCCGGTCGGTCAAAAACCCGACGTGCTCCGTCCCGGCATTGTAGAGGGATGCGAAGGTCTGCGGTCTATGGCCATACGGCCACGACCATGCATGACATGACGCTAGTACACCCCTCCTCCCCAACGACCCAAACCTCTCTCCCTTCGATCCCGCGACCATCCCCGTTAGGCCGACCCTAGCTCACCTGCAGTGAGAAATCGCCGGAGGAGCCTCTTCAGTCCCGAACGGATGGCCGCCTTCGCCACCGCGGCCGAGTACCCGTGGAGGTCCACCACGTCGCCGTCGGAAGGGTCCCACGCCTCCGGCTCTTGCCTCGTCAGAAACACCGTCTCATACACGTACACCGCCTGCCAGCGAGGACAACGTTGAAACCCCCACAAATATCAAAAGTCCGTGATGGTGGCAGAGGGCAAGCGAGGCGAGGCACGGCGAGGCGAGGCTTGGGTTACGGTGAGGTTCAGAGGGAGGGAAGAGGGTTAATTTTGGAGGCAGGATGCGTGGTCAGGTGCGGCGGGAGGCCCAAAAAGGGCAAGATGGAACGAATTAACTCAAAAGAGGCACGAGAGCAGCCCCGGACAAAGCAGTCTTCCTTTCGAGGCGTACCGCGAGCTCGCACGCTACGTTGCGTGTGTGCTATCGGGGGGAGAGGGGTTACGGGCAGCAGGGTAGCAGAGCGTTCATCCACCACGCGATTGACCGCGCGGTGCTTCCACACGCTATGGGCGTGAGGACGGCGTCAATAGAAATGCCACAGCAGCCTTCTCATAATCCCAAAAAGCTGTCAATGGGGGAGGTTGCGTGGGAAATACGAACGGGGGAGGACTCCGCCATAGTCATCAAGTCGTCAACGGTATGGCACCGCGCGCGCTGGGGGCTGGGGACGCCAAAAGGCCACGTAAAAACGATCTACTCATGTGCGGTTATCTCGCTTCGTCTCCGTCAACGCACTCTTTCCCTCGTTCATTTTTCTTAATCGCCGAAAGCAGGCAACGGAAAAGGTTCCACTTTTGTTATTTTTGTGCTAATCCTCCGGCGGACGGGTAAAAAACTAAGCTCAAGCGCACCATAGGTCCAATCACTGCTCAACCCAACCTCGATGTGTGCGGCCGCCGGCCCAGCGCAAAAAAACAAAAAAAAGAGTGGTGACATGAATACGCCCAATACCAAATCACGAACTGTTTCCGTCCGACACAAGCGCACACACGACCACTGCCCCCGTCCTCGCCCCCGCCCGCTCGCTTCAAACCCACGGGGATAGAAAACAGCTCTACGGCTTCTGCCAGCACCACCGCCCTCTCGCTTCAGAAGTAAGGGTAGCACGGTTCAACACACGGGTTCCGCCACCACCACCACCACCACCACCACAACCATCAACACCCCCTCGCTCTAAAGCTACACATAACAAATAGAGCACAATACACGGCTCCGGCCACAACCACCGCCCCCTCGTTCGTTTCAAAGCTAGGGGGAGAGAAAACACGGCTCTGTGGCCTTCACTACCACTGCCGCCACCTCTACCGCCATCGCCATCATCATCACCCCCGCCGCCGCCGCCGCCGCCGCCACAGCGGTGGTCCTTCGTGGTCCCACTACGCAGGCTGTGGAGGCATATCGCCGGTTACAAGTGCCAAGGGCACGGTAGGGTAGGGCACGGCAGGGCAAGGAGAGGGGGGGGGGAGGGGGGGGGGCACAGGGTAGCTGACCTTGTCGTGCTGGCCGTGTGAGTCGAGGAGCTCGACGAGGATGTTGAGGGTGAACTTGTCCGGCAGCTTGCCGTCCTGCAGCATTCGACCAAACAGCTCCATCGCCTTTTGCCACTGCTCTCGGAGGTGTGTGTGTGGTGGGGGGGGGGGGGGAAGGACGTGTCGCGAGGGAGGGAGGGAGGGCGGAGAGAGAGGAGGGGAGGGAGGCGGTTCGGCGGAGACTTGCGGCGCGGCCAAAAACGCGGGAGAAACTGCCCGCTCCTCTGCGTCCGATTTACGACAAACAACGCGGGTTCAAAGGCCCGAAGGCTTTACTTTACAGGGTACTCCTACCCCGGGCCGAGGCAAGCCAAGCGCAAGTTACCATATAAGTGCAAAACACACGGGTGACCATAGGCGTACGCGCAACATACAAGCCCAAGGCACAAAATATACCCTGTAAGCGTAAAATCGTAAAATAAAAACGTCAGCGTAGAATGCACAAGCCCAAGCGTATGATATACGGCAACCGTTAGCGCGAGGCTTGCCTGCTGCCCCTTGAAGCAGGCGAGGATGGCTGAGCTGTAGGTGCGAACGTCCGGCGACAGTCCCGCCCTGAACAGGCTGTCGAACAGTTTGAGCGCCATCTGCCACTCACCACACTTAGCGCTGGCCCACCAAACGGCATCACGTGGAAGGATAGCGCAAAAAGGACAGGGAGACGACATATTGAGAACATGGCCGACAGGGTGAACCACAGCAGGATGGGATGGGATACGACCGGACATGGCATGAACATGACGGGAAAGGACAAGGCATGTCCTGGCGAGACATGACACTACACGATAACACATGACACCGGGAGGACAACGATGCCGTTGACATGACACGGCAGGGTGCACACGACAACATAGCACGGGTGCACATGGGATGGCAGGATGGGCATGGCATGGCAGGACCCAGCACCACATCGTGCGACCATACACAACAGGACTGGACGAACGCGTACGGGCTGCACCACATAGCCATTGGAAGCGGCGCATGACGAAAACGTTGTACTTCAAACAGCAGCAGCCGTTGGGGTGCGCGACACTCTCTCCGAACACGTACGGACCGTTTCGGTACTGAATATCAACACCCATACAAACGGTCCTTACATTTCCGTTTATAACCCCAAGTGTGAATACAAGAAACGATCCTCACCGAGTTTCCCGGACAGCGTGATAAGCACGCCTCGGTAATCCGTGTTCGTGGGGTGGGAAAAAGGGGAAACAACGCGAACATCTGGCCAAATAATATAAAGACTGCCTGCAAGCGAGCTGCAGTACAAGCCCTTAGCGGAACAGGTACCTACCTCTCCACGCAGGTTCACGTTTTTTGGGGGGGGGGGCGTCACCTTCGCCAAACTAAAAACAAAAGTGAGGGGGGAAAGCTACAAGCGCTCACGCAAAAATCCCCCCTCCTTTCGTCTCGAAAGGGAGGCGTGGTCAATTGTAACATGACTAAGGCAAGCAACAAATGAGTACGCCCTACCCCCCCCCCCCCCCCCCCCCCCATCCCCCCCCCATCGTCTTGGGCTCACACTACGTGAAACCCTCGCAGTATCTTACTCGTACAGAAAAATGGAGGCGCATTGAGTGGTCAAATGACTCAGGCAAGCACCGCCGCCCCTCCCTTCCCCCCTCGTCGTCTTCGGCCGACACCACATGAAACGCTCGCAGCATCTTCTTTGTATAGAATAAACACCGCGTTAGAGCCTGAAACATGTACGAAAGGCCTGGTTTTGATCGATGATCCCAAGACCATTGGGAAAAAAAAAACGAATGACCTAGTTTTTTTTCTTAAATGAAAACATATACGTCAGCTGTGAGTTCCACCGATGGAGTGGTTGACTATCAAATTTGGAGGCTGGGTGACGCGTCGTTGGCCGCGTGCGTTCGATATTCCACAGCTGAATAAAACTTAACGAAGTTGTCACGTTTTTTTTTTTTCGTTTTTGAGTGCGTACCTGGCGCTGATGGAAGCGTTGTAGGCGATGGTATCCGGCTCGACGCCCGAGTTGATCATCTTCAGGAGCAGGTGCAGCGCCTTTCGCCACTCCCCGCTCTTCTCGCACGCCGTGATCGCCGAGCTGTAGCACACCACGTTGGGCTGTCGTACAACGTCACCCATCCACCCGCCCACCCACCGCCACCAGCCAACGCGCGCACACACAAACACACAAGCACACAAGAACATAAGCACGTGAACACACGGGCCCTCAAGCACACGAACACACAGGCACACAAATACACAAGCACACCAACATGCAAGCACACCGACACAAGCGCAAAAGGCGCAAAGCAAATGCGCACATACATAGACGTGCAACCTAAAAAAAACACCAGCGCCGTACGTACCCGGTATTTGCTATTTTATTAAGCTCACGGCTGGCACAATTGTAAAATACAGACAACGGCGACCGCCAGCAAGAAAAAGCAAAAACATACACACACAGAACACAAAAAAACAAAAAACAAGGGAAAAATGTCGGCGTGGTTAACTCTCACAACCGCGTGGCGAGTCGGACGACGCAAAATGAAAAACAAACAAAAAAGGGCCGTCGACCGCAAAAATGCCATAAAAAAAAAAAAAAACAGCAAAATGTGCTCCTCGTTTTCGTCGTCACCATGTACAGTAGTGAAACTATTACGGGGGGCCATATTAAATAGAACCTACGGTACACATAAAAACCTACATATTTCGCTATTTTACCAACAATATTTGGTCCTATTTACTATGCTCCCCGGTGATACCACTAAAAGACGAGAAATGCGGGTTCAGAGTCTCCGTCTTCTGTATTCCTCCCATAACTCACCGTGACGTTATCCATGGCCTCCATCTCCCGGAGGGTCTCCAGCGCCTCTTTCCACCTACAACCCCCCCCCAAACGCAACACAGGGAGGGGAGATAAAGAAGCGGGGGGCGCGGGGGGGGGGGGGGCACGGGGGACGCCGGGGCGGCGACGAAGGGCGGGAGGGGTAAGAAATACCGAGACTCTCAGAAAACAACTGTCGCAGGAAAAAAAAAAAATGATTCTTGGATTGTAATCTTTTTCGTACCGCACTGCACAGAAACATAGTTCCCACTATTCCAAGTGTGTTTTCCCATAGCGGGAGTGGTTTATACAACTCCATACCGTCACGGCAACGGAAGCCCCGGCTAACAAACCCCACGCGAATGCTCTCAATATAAGAAAGGCGGGCCGGTTCGTGCCTTCCTGGCCTCTGGGATCAAGACACAACCAAATCTCAACACTCCTCCTTTTTCCCCGCGATCAGCTCCAAACCCTCCACAACCCCTATCCCCTATTTTTCGCTTCCAACCCCGCCTCCGCCTCGGCCGTGACGTGGATGCCATGGCTCTACCTGCCGGCTCTCGCGCACGCGCCGATAGCGGCTCCGTAGGTGACCACATCCAAGGCCATGGACTGGTGCCGCATCGATCTCAGCAGCCGCCTCGCCATCTCCCAGTCCCCCTCCACCTGCAAAGCAGCAAGAAGCGTTTTACGCAGAGAGCATGCATGCAGCAACGAGGATGAACATCGACAGGGGCATGGAGCGAAAGGGGGATACACACGCATCGGCGCAAGCACGCACAGCAATAGCAAGGTGTATTCGTCCAGCAGGGAGCATGCAGCAAGGGGCGGAATCATCAGAAAACCATGCAGCGAGGAGATGTAAAGCAGCAAGGATGCAGCAACGGATACATCAGCAAGCCTTCACGCAGCAAGGAGAATTCGAAGCGAGTCGACGAGGGAAGAAAGGGCATATATTTGCTTATTATACCTTATATATTATATCTTCTGGCGATAAAAATGTAAGGCACGAAACGTAGTGAGGACTTTTTGGATCACACAGGTTCCAACACAAAAGGACCGTTTGGATATGAGAACCGTTTGGATCACACGTGTCCCAAAATATAAGAACCGATTGGATCAAACATGTTCCACAATGCAAGGGGGGTTTGAAGCGAGTCGACGAGGGAAGAAAGGGCATATATGGGCATATATACACATCTATATATTATATTATAGGTATTTATTGTATTACATATATCTTCTCGCGATAAAAATGAAAGGCACGAACCGTAGTGGGGGGGGGGGGGGGGGGGGGAATGTACTCATTATCATGAATGGCCGTAGTCATATGACCATAGACCCTCGCATCCCTACAATGCCGGGACGGAGCACGTCGGGTTTTCACCGACCAGGCAGATATTGCTTGCACCAAGCGCGAAGCGCCGTGAGGTGTTGGGTGAGTCGCATGAAGGGTGAGCTGCATCCTACTAGGAATCGCTTTAGAGGCGGATCTTCTTGCATATGGATGACAGCATCAATGAATTGATTAAATTTCTGGTGTGGCCACTTCCAGAGACAGCAACGGGTTTACTATGTAACTGCCTCGTGGGTGCCTCACCATATACCTGGTACACACTACCTGGTACGTGATACGATCATCTCCCTTGTGCGGAGTAAAGGTCCTCCCCGCACAAAAACGATCTAACTTGACCACCAACCATAGTGGGGAGGGGGAATAAGAGTCAACAAGGTACTAATTTAAGCAGCCCCGGATCTGAGTTACTACTATTAATAGGACGAAGGGCGAAGACAATATAGGCGATGGAGAAGAAAAAACACACAAACACACAAACAAACAAATAAGCGGGAAAAAAAAACGAAGGAGATATACAGCAAGCATGCAGCAAGGGTACACGAAGCAAAAAGGCGCAGGAACGCCACATCAGGGAGCAAGCAGCCAAGCACTACACGCATGCACTCATACCAGCGAGAGCACACGCACACACAGGCGGTACACGCAAGCACTGCACGCAAGCATGCAGCCGAGGATACACAACACCAGCAAGCGATTCCGCACGCAGTGCAACGAGTAACATAAATCTTTCGGCGGTGGCGGGGGGGGCGGCGGGGCGTACATGATGCCGATGCGACGATACAGAATACTCCATTGAAACGAACTACACATACCAGTACATGTGCGGGGAGTGGGGACAACCCTGCCATCCCGCGAAGGTTCTGTCGTGACAGGCCACCGACCTAATTCGTCGATCCACTCGGCGCACACGATGCAACCAGACACCGTCATATCTGTGCCGCTACCATGCTATGGACCGTTTGGATCACACATGTTCCACAATATAATGACCGTTGGGATCACGTGTTTCCCACAAAATAAGGACCGTTTGGATCACACGTGTCCCAAAGTATAAAGTATGTGACCGTTTGGATAGAAGGACCGCTTGGATCGCCGTCTGGATATGATGACCGCTTGGATCATCGTTTGGATACAATGTCCGCTTGGATCACCGTTTGGATATAATGGCCGCTTGGATCACACGTGTCCCAAAGTATAATGATCGTTTGCATCAAACATGTCCCACAATATAAGCTCCTGTTGATTGTACTCAGAAACACGACATATAGGATCCATGGTAGATTGGGGAGTTCCATGCTGGAAAGGGATTCTGGCAGTAGGGTATTGGAATATCGAGGTAATGCGTGCCCACCAATGCTACTCGTCAGGTGTAACTCTTATGCTGCATATGAGGCGAGTCAACTCGACAGCGAGGATGTAATATAAGAGGTGTCCCGTGTTATGTCTGGAGTCAGCCACGCATTACCGTGCCAGCTGCGTCTATACCTTAAGAGATCAATCAACAGTTCCGCTTGGATCACACGAGTCCTAAAATATTAATTATGTAACAGTTTCGATATGAGGATCGTTTTGGATGTGAGGATCGTTGCGATATGAGGACAGTTTGTATATACGGACCGTTTCGATCACATGTGTCCCAAAACATAAGGACCGTTTGGATCAAACATGTCCCACAATGCAAGGGCCGTCTGGAGTGAACAAAATTATAGGTCCTTCTATTTCGCGATAGAGTGGTGTACACAACTAAAAAATTTCAAAGTCATCCATCCACCAAACAATCCAGCAACTTCATCCATCCACGCCCTCTCCTCCCGCATTGTAGGGATGCGAGGGTCTATGGTCGTACGACCAACCACGGCCGTGCATGACATCGAGTACCCCCCCCCCCCCTGTCCCTAAACCCCCGTAAAAAACGCCTCATTATTCGCACCTCACACCCCTTGAGCGCCTCGTTGTAGCAGCCCCAGTAGCCCTTCTGGCGCTTGGTCCACACGCCGTTCTGAGTGTTGGCTGCTGTCAGCGCTTCCAGGCCCCTGAACATCACCAGCACGTCTGCGTACCGACCTTGCCTCGCGAACCCCAGGATCATGTTCACGAACGTCAGCTGATCGTACTCGAAACCCGCCTGTTTTCACAACGAAACGCGTAAATGGAAAGAGAAAAGAGGAGGGGAGGGGACGAGAGGGGGGAAGAGAAGGGGACGGGACGGGAGGGGACGCGTGGGGAGGGGACGCGTGGGGAGGGGACGCGAGGGAGAGAGGAGGGGACGGCAGAGGAGGGGACGGGAGGGAAGAGTACGGGAGGGGAGGGGAGGGGACGGAAGAGGAGGGGAGGCAGGGGAAGGGAGGGCAAGATGTGAGGGTGTATCAGATGCGCGGGTGCGTAAGACGCGAGGGGCATACCGTAGGGACGCGGGTGCATGAGGCATGGGGGACAAGAAAGGGTGAGAAAGCGAGGATAGGCTAGGCGACGGGAGCGACAATAATAACGACAATGGCAACGATGACGGCAGCATCAACAGCAACAACAGCAACAACAGCAGCACCAACAGCAGCAACAACAACGACGACAACAACAACAACAACAGCAACAACAGCAACAACAGCACCAACAGCAGCAGCACCAACAGCAACAGCAACAGCAACAGCAACAGCAACAGCAACAGCAGCAACAGCAACAACAACAACAACAACAACAACAACAATACCACCACCAACAACAACAACAACAACAACAACAACAACAACAACTGCCATTTCCTTCCACCCCCGCCCCGCTCATGCCCCACCCACCCCCGGCCCGCGCTAGCACATGACCATAATGCACCGTTTAGTGTGCCTATGAAAAAACAAAAGCTTCTACGAACACATACCCGTGCGTATGAACAGGTGATGCCTTTGAATGGCACGGCTAACGAGACTATGACACATTCAATCAATATCAGTAGCCCAACCTCATTAAAACCGATCTCACATCATTCATCTCCTTGAACTTTATCGTGGCCATGTCGAGGCAGCCGCTGAACGTGAGTACGCTGATGAGGGCGTTGTACGTGTACTGGTTGGGGGCGATGAGGTCCTCCTCCGGGGCGTGTTGCATCTCTTCGAAAAGCGACAAGGCCCGGTCCCATCTCCTCCCCTGGTTGGATTGCATTCGGAATTCGGTTCGATTTCGGTATTCGGTCCGATTCGGTATTCGATTCGGTTCGGTCCGATTCGGCGTTCTATTCAATTCGGTTCGGTATTCGATGTGACATTCGGTAGTACTTGATATTGATGGTACAACATTGTTCGCTTTGATGAGTTAAACAAAACCGAAAAATAATGGCGAGAAACGGCACAAGCGATCCCATAATACTTGGTACGCATTCAGATGGCACGATCGGTTCGAAACATAGACATAAAAAGCACGACCTCCCTCCCCTCCCCCTCCCCACCCCTTTTCTCCTCACCCCTCCCCTCCCCCTCGTATCAACTACTTCCTGTCCAATGTTCGTCCACCCGTCTGCTATATCAATCTGCAAGTAGGCATATATCTTCAAAACGTGTATATACGTGCGTTACGTTTATATACCTATACTATTAAGATATACCTGCTTGCAAGACGAGATGACCGACGTGAAAGCCGCGGTGCGGATCGGCTTGCCCTCCGCCCTCAGCTGGAACAGAAAGTCTTCCGCTTCTTCGAACCGCTCCGCCTAGACAAAAAAAACGCGCACCAGCCACCAGCACCGTATAAAGCGTGGTACGCATAGTGTTTGTATCGGTTTTGAGCATGAGGGGGGGGGGGGGGTTAGGGGGGGGGGTGTACTCGATATCATGCATGGCCGTGGTCGTATGACCATAGACTCTCGCATCCCTACAATGCCGGGACGGAGCACGTCGGGTTTTCACCGACCAGACAGACATTTCTTGCACCAAGCGTTTGGCGGGGGGGGGGGGGTTGAAGGAGGGCGGGGGGGAGGGACGGGAAAGGAGGTATGTAAGTGGGTATGTGGGGGGGGGGGGGGGGGGGGGGCAGAAGGGGATACGAGATAAAAAAACGGGTCAATCAGCAAACATAGGTGAGACGTATGGGCGGAAAGGATCAGCCGGGAAAGGTTGAGCACACCGTGGCGGGTCAAGAGTCGCGCTCTCTGTATAGACTAGAAGTAATCACCACCCCCAACATCAAGATAAGGCAAAATTAAAAATCATCATCGGCGCTACCACCAAACACCAGCAGCACCATTTCACACCGACGTCAACACCAACACCAACATTAATACCCATCATCAACAGCAGCACAGCAACAGGTCGAGATGACAACACGACAATTCGCATCGATGTCAACATCTACACCCAACACAAAACATCAGAACCCGACACCAACAGCAGCAGCAGCAGCAGCACAACACCCAACATCAACAGCAGCAGTAGCAGTAGCAGTAGAGCACACCTTGCAGTAGGCGGAGATGAGGCTAGTGTAGCACCCTTCCACAGGATCGATCCCTCTCGTCTCCATCTCGGCCAGCAAGTCGCTGATCGTCTGAAAAAAAAAAAAACAACAACAAAGCCACCGCAACGACGGACGGGAAGAGGCGCAGAGGGGGGGGGGGGGGCGGGGGCAGCAAGCAGAACCCAAAAAGGAAACTAGAATGAGAGCGATTCTTACGGACGAACGAGCGAAAAACCTTCAGTGAGTACTGTGGGGGGGGGGGGGGGGCATAGTTATCGGAACCAAATGTGGTGCGTGAACATAGGGGGATACATAGTTCTTGGGTCGTGGGTTTTTATTCTTATTACATATGCCCACCCGTGATAGTTGGACATAATGGTTGTTTTAATGTCGGCGGCTGGTTGCACTATTCCAAGAAAGGTGACTCAAAACTGCCAGTGCCTGAAGAACAACGAACGTCACAGAAAAAACGCGACACGTAAAAAAAAATACGAGATGGCGCGGGCAGACCACAACACTGAAACCGACAAGCACAAACACAAACACACCACAAGCCGTCAGCATACCAAATCAAGTCAACCAGCCACATACTTCAATCAAGCAAGCCATCAAATGGCATGTCCACACACACACACACCCTCCCCGCGACCGCCCCCCCCCTCCCCTCCCAACGCTTCCCCTCCGCCCCAGCTACTCCCTTCCCCCTCCCTATACAACTCCCCCCCCCCCTCCAACAATCAACAGCCATGCATGATAACGAGTACCCCCCCCCCCCCCTCCCTCGCCTCCCCCCCCTCCCCATCCCCTCCCGCCTGCCACACCCCACGCCCTCACCCCCTCCTCCAACCCTTCGGCGGTTTAACATTTCAACCATTCAACCCTTCAAAACCTTTTATACAACCATTGTATCTTTCAACCACCCAACCATCGTATCGTCCTACTGTGCCACCCAATAGCTATCGTCGTACTGTTTGTGGACCTGGTATACAACACTCGAGAGATTGCAGACACCCTCCCCAGGACAACTTTTCCAGGCTGACTCTTTCCGCAACAACAAGGAGGAGGGGGGGGGGAGTGCAAATAAAACAAGAGCGGAGCCACGGACACACACGCACAGACGGACGTAAATTGTGGGCTCTGGAATGATGCGTGAGTCTCTTTCGTCTCTTCAATAAGGAAATATCGCGACGAGACCATTCCAAACAAGCCCACACTCTCCGTTGTGTGTGTTTGCCCCCCCCCCCCCCCCCCGTTTCTTTTCGGAAAAAAAAACAACCGGCGATAGCAGATTCCATCCCAGGATGGGTGTGTTGTCTTGTGTTACATGCTTCCACACCTCGAACAGATGATGATCTATCTATCTGATCTGCCTACAGATATATGATCTACAGTTCCTCAGCTGCCGTTGTGAGAGGTTGTGCAGGATCTGCATTACAGGGCAGATCTAACCCTGGAAACATGTGCTACACAGACAACGCAGATTGTACCACTCCCACCCGGCGACATGAGCTAGATCATATAAGATCGGGAACAGATCTATCTGCCTTGAAAAATATGTCTAGATCATCGAGTAGGAGCTGGTGATCTGTCCGGGAAGAAAAAAAAAAAAAAAAACAGCTCTCGGTCGATTCATCCCAACGGGTGCGTCCTCTATTTTGATCCCGTAGTTCATTTTTGTTGGATAAAACCAGCTCGGATTTTTTTTTCGCCTGGCGTGTTACCTGGTGATTTATCCCAGGGGTTTTGTCATCTTGCGTGCTGCCTGATGCGTCTTACGGGTACACTTCCAACACGTGCGTATTTAAATCGATGTACCTTGCAGTGCATCCCCCTCGCCAGGACGCTGAAGGCCTTGGTGTACACGCGGTCATCCACAATGGTGGACGTCTTCCACAGTCCCTTCACGACCAAGCCGGCCTGCTCGTACGCCTCGAGCTTGTCACACGCCATCAGACAGTGATTGATCGCGAAGGTATCCGGACACAGACGGTAGAGCTGCATCTCCCGAAACGTCGCGATCACTTTCTCCTGGGTTTTTGTTTGTTTTTGTTTTTGTGCAACAAAACACAAAAAAAATAAATAAGGGTAACAAAATAACCAGAAAATACGTAGAAAATACCAAAATACCCGAGCGGCGTATGTACTGAAAATAAAAAACGGTACTACAGAGTATAAATGCCAGTATACTACTGCATGCTACTTGGGAGGTCGAAAGCTAGATCACGCCCGAAATTCTGCCGAGACAGGACACCAGGGCTGAAATGGTTCGGTTTGGTTTGGATTTGGTGTTGTTTCGTTTGGTTTGGGTTTGGTGTTGTTTCGTTTCGTTTCGTTTCGTTCTTTTTTGTTTCGTTTCGATTCGGTCCGTTTCATTTTGTTTCGTTTCGTATTGTTTCCGGTTCGCTTTGTTCCGTTTCGTTCGTTTCGGGTATGTTCGTTTCGTCGGCTGTGCGTTGTGGTTACCAATCTCGGTAGGCCTACCAGGTACAGCGCCAGTCGCTACGGCGGTATTTCTAGTGGTCAGTTATAATACCGGCTTTTCTTCTCTGTAGAGGGCGGTGATCACGGCGTTGTAGCTGACCGAGGTGATCTTTAGCTTCGCCTGGGAAGGAACAGGAGAAGGAGGGGGGGTAGCGACGGAGGGAGGGAGGATGGAGGGATGGGGGATTAGAAAGGAGGGAAGGAGTGAAGGTGAGGCTAACACCGGAGCAAATCATGAGACGAACAGCAGTACCGGCATTCCCACCTGCCCATCCACATCTTCCCTTTCCAAGAAGTGCTAACGGTTCTGTTGCGGAAGAAGACATGCCCGACCACGCTCGAAAACAATTGATAAAACCACTAACAGGAAATAAAAAACGACCAATCAACTCAACGAGTGACTTCACTGGTGCGGTGATTCTCAACCCGCCGACCGTCTCGGATAACAACACAAATAAACAAAAATAATACCTGACAGTAAAAATACATGAACAAAAAAACTACCAGGTACCAGGCAGCAGGCAGTATTGCTGTACCAATATTAAAAAAAAAAACGTAACAACCTTGGTGTAAACTTCGAAAAAAAAAAAAACAACATATTCACGTACGTAAAAAAAACAACAACAAAAAGTTACTATTATTACTATTAATAATAACATAAATATAAATATCCATACTATCTGTTCCTTCTGACACCTTTCTCATAACTTCCAGGAATTCAAGCGCGACCTCCCCCTGCTTGTGCTTGCTGCAGTTCGTCAGGACGAAGTTGCACGCCACAAGACCCGGTTCCAGTTTCCTGGAAATCATCTCCCGAAACACGGCGAGGGCGCCGTCGCACTTGCCCGCGCGGACTAGGGCGTTCATCGTCGTGCTGAAGCTGTTTCGAGTCGGCATACGAATTCAAGCAAAGTTCGGGGTAAACAAATACCACACAAGTGTGTCAAGGGAGGGACGGAGGGAGGTGTAAGCATTTACAGGAGCCTTCAAGAAGAGGAAGTGCGATACGTTGCGCTGTAGGTTCAGTGATGGAAGGGAGACTACCGTACTCCGTGCTGCTGTATGAGAGGTCCGATCAAACGTCGGACCGGAACATGTGCTACCTGCTACACAACACATTGCCGGAGGGAAAACAGATCCATTATCATGAGCATCACTATACACTGGTACGAGTACGAACGATAGGAGCAAGCGTCAAGAGCAAAAACAAAGACTAACACTACAGATAAGAACAGGGGGGAAAAACAAACACAAGTTCCCTGCGGGAGGGAAGAGTCGTGTATTACGGCGATCCATAGTAAATAGGACCAATTATTGATAGTAAAAACAGGGAAATATATACGTTTTTGCGTGTACCGTAGGTCCTATTTACTATGGTCCCCCGTAACACGAGGTTTCACGCCCGCGCATCCGCCACCCCCTCTCCACCTCCTACCTCTATTATGGGGGGGCATAGTAAACAGGACCTACGGTACACACAAAAACCTATATATTTACCTATTTTTACCAACAATATTTGGTCCTGTTTACTCTGGTCCCCCGTAATAGCACACGCACGCAACCGGAAAGAGCGCCTGGAGTAAACGTGAACTAACCAACCAAACAACGGTCATCATGTCATTACCGTACAATTATCAGACCAACATCATTTCATTATCGTACCAACGCCGTGCCAATGTCACACCAATATCACACCACTTGTTTTAATAGTACGATGACGTTGTTGTGCTAGAATCGTACTAATATTATCATACCAATATCGTGTACTGTCACACCATTATCATACCGTTATCCTTGGTTATCCCCACGGTTATGTCGTCATTCTGCTATTCTCACATAACCATACCACACCATTATCACATCGTTGTTATACCAGTACCACACCATTACCATACCAATACCGTACCATGACCATCTCATTGTCATACCATTATCACATCCTAGGTACCTGATCATGTCAGCTTTGACACCGTCTCTGTCTGCTCGGCGCAACAGGTCCAATGCATCTTGCCACCTGATCGATGGCAAGACAAGACAAGACAAAGCAAGACAAGACCAGGACAAAGCAGCACGACAAGACCGGACAGGACGGGACGGGACAGGACGGGACAGGACAGGCCAGGACAGGACAAAGCAGGACGGACGGGTAGAGAAGGAGGGGGGGGGTTGAGGTCGAAGATGCACAAGGGATAACTCTGGACTTATCCACCACGTGCCCCCGGTCCCCCACTCTGCCCCGATACGGCCCCCAGTTCCACATACACATTGTACTCCTAACGGTAAGGCACATGAAATGTACATGTACCCTGGTACATGGGGAAAACACGCGCAAAAAGCAAGAACGCCTAAATACTCTTGAACAGCACACCCCGAGGGGGTTGCTCATATTCATCCCCCCGGGGACGGTCACAGTTACCCCCGCCATTGCGGTATCTGCGGTAGGTAGCCCGAAAGTTTGGATATCGCCGTATTACCGGTACGCAGGTAACATGATTCCACCCACCACGGTCCTGCCATAAACTTACCAGGTACCACGTACGCGGTCGCGGGCTGCGAGCGCAAAAAGCGTAACATACTTTACCTGCCGGAGATATCGCAGGCGTTGATTGCCGAGTTGAGGGATGACGTCATCGCCGGGGAGTTCTCTCTCAAGGACGGGTCCGAAGAGTTCACCATGCTGTCGAACAGCGCGATCGCCTCCTTCCAGCGTCCGCTCTGCCCAAAGAAAACGACAACGAACGAAACACGGGAACCACAACAAAAAACGTGTAAAGGAGGGAAAAATTAGGGGGGGGGGGGGGGGGGGGAAACAATACAAAAAAGGACAAAAAAGGGGGGAAAAAAAGTGTTCAGAAGGAAAAGGAAGTGAATAATAATTGAGGCAGAGGAAGTGGGGGACGGGGGGGGAGGGGGGGGAGAGGAGAAAGAGAAGGACCAAGAGCAGGAGGAGGAGGAGGAGGAGGAGAAGAGCGAGAGCAGGGGTGGCCAAGTCACTACGTGGATCCTTGATGCCAACCCTTCGAATTGGGATTTTTGGTGTCGTTCAGCTAAGACAACGTAAGCACGACAGCAGTACCAAGGCGCGGAGTGGTGGCAACCAGCGCATGGGCATGGGCTGCGCGCAAGCCAGCCTTCTATTGCAGCACACAAAACAAAAACAAACTGCTTCGCCTACCCGCTCACGCCCCCCCCCCCCCCTCCCCGGACTCCCAGCCACTCTAAGTAGGCCGCCCGAATGCATAAAACCCTTTACATACCAGCGCGAGCGCGTTTGATGATGACGCTGTGGGTCATCCCGTCCGGGACGTGGGCCAAGTCCGTCGACATCCGCTCGAACACCACCACCGCCTCGTCCCACCGCTTCGTCTTGCCCAGACAGTTTATGGCCATGTTGCACAGGATGGTGTTGCAGTATCTGGGTGGCGTTGGTTCGCCGGGAAACAAAAAGCGGGGGGGGGGGGGGGGGAGGTTAGAGGATAGTCGCAGTGGCAGGGCGGCGGCGGGAACGGCAGTGGGCGGAGTATGGCGTCAGGCGGGGGTGGGGGTGGAGACGGGAGGGGGGGTACGGTAAGGGTGGGGGGGGGGGTGGGGGGGGGGGGGGGGGGGGGCGGGCGGGTGATCAAACACTCGCGACTGTACTCTACCATATTCTACGAGTGGAGCGCGTAACGATCCCATTCCCTTGGTCGGGCAGCACATGCGCCATGTCCAGCGATCGTCAGTCGGAGGGTCGTCGAGGCGCGCCGTCACGACAGTAGGTTTTGTTTGACGGCAGCTGTAAACACCATACCGCAGTTCTTCCAGCTCGTCGCTGCACGGCTTGCGCTCACCCCGAAACGAGCGGCGGTGAAAACGGTAGCCCCGACCGACTACAACCGACTATTAATAGAGTGCGTTACTACCGCAGCAGTGAGGATTGAGCGCAATTTAATACCACTACTCCCACTACGGTTTGCTGCTACTACTGTTGCTGCTACTGCTACTGCTGCTACTTCTAGTACTGTACCGCGTACATCTCTTCTTTTCCTCCTCCTCCTCCTCCTCCTCCTCCCCCCTCACCCCCCCCGGCTATCCTGGGAGATAGATGGTGGCCATAGGCGGCCAACCAGGGAGGGGATAATATTAGCAAAAAGTTGTTATGTAGTGTATGGAAACAACGTAATCAGCGATGAAATGTTGGAGGTGCTTGTCTCTGTTAGGAGTTATGAACGGTGAAGAGTCGCGAAAGGGGTGCGTGGTCAATGGTCAAATGACTAAGGCAAGCAACAAATGAGTACCCCTCCCCCCCCCCCCCCTGCTCCTGTTCTGCCCCTTCCCTTCCCCGCTCCAGAGGAGGCCAAGGAAACGAAACTCATACAAACTAAACTAGACAATATTCTCACTTCTTAGAGGAGAGCGCATCCTCCAAATAAGGCAGGGCCTCCTCATACCGCTTGGCCTTGTACAGGGTGCGGAAGACCACGCAGGGGAGGCTTTCGCCCAGCCCGTCCCACTCGTCGCCTCCCCCTCCCGCCTTCCTGTCCGCCAGGTAGAGCTTGTACATGTCTTCCGCGTCGGTCCACGCCACCAGCGACTACTCCCACCCCCACGCCCCCACCCCCCCGCCGCCACCGCCGCCGCCACCGCCAGCATCGTTTGAAACCCGAGCAAACAAGCGAAAAAAAACCCCGCCATTTCCCATCCCGAAAAAAAAAAAAATAGTGTTGAATATTTTCAGACGACGTCGACGACGACAACATCAAGAAGAAGGAATTGGGCCAAAGAGGGGAGCGAACAATACGAGGCGGTGAGTGACAGACGACACAGGGCGGATGGCGGGAGTCATCGCGCGCCCGCCTCCATTCGCTCATTTTCTTTTTTTTTTCTTCTTCTTCCATGTTCTAGTTCTCTTCTTGATTTTATTTTTTCTACGAGCATGTTTCCGTTTTTATTCTTCACTTTTTTCCATTTTTCCGTTACCTTTTCTTCACGTTCCGCTTTCATAATTCGTTTCGTTTTGGACATTTTTATCCCGTTCATTGACACGAAAAAGGTGGGGGGGGGGGGGGGGGGGGGGGGGGGGGGGGGGGGGGTGGAAGATGCCGCGCCACCGAAGATACGCCGCTCCTCGCCGGCCGGACGCTCTCTCCCACTCCCACCGACAGACCGCCTGATTCACCGACAGACCAGCCGTTCGGTCGGCGACCGAACCGTTTTCTTCACGGACAGCCACCATCGCCGCCCCTGCCGCCCCTGCCGCCCCTGCTGCTGCTGCTGCTGCTGCTGCCGCTGCTGCCGCAACCATAGAGTGTTCCACTAACTAGAAGCCCCTACGGGATAACGAACGCTGCGGACGCGACGAAGACGGCTTACCTCGAAAGCCCTAACCCTGTAAATAAAGCTATCAAGGAACGCGATCGAAACACCACCGCTTGATCAAGTCAAATATCGGTGTATGACCAAATGAAACAGCAACATTAAAAGTCTCCGAACAAGAGGGAAAAGTCTCAGCAGCTGCTGCCTGCCTGCCTGCCTGCCGCCAGCGCGCTGTCCTATCTATCTCACCTCGGCCGCCTGTGCCCCGTAGCACGTGGCCATGGTGGTCATGCGAGCGTTGCCGCGCCCCGCCCGTCCGATGTAGCCCCTCACTCGGAGCAGGCGGTAGATCGCAATCACACGTGAGTGGTTCTTCACGCCGAGCAAGCCCTTCATCACCTGGAGACTCACGTCCACGGAGATCTGCCGCCGACTGTCCTCCGCTATCGCCAACTCCAGCGCCTGGTGAACAGATCGATGGGTTGACATGTAGGGGTAGGGGAGAGAAAGACACACAGCGCACACGGACGGGGGGCGCATCGGGTCGATTCGGATTGAGTTGGGTTGGATTGGGTTGGGTTGGGTTGGGTTGGGTTGGGTTGGGCTGGGTTGGGCTGGGTTGGGCTGGGTTGCGCTGGGTTGGGGTTGCGTCCGATCGGATCACAAAGGCAAAAGCATACAGGCAATGCCCAAAGGTAAAGGCCTCGAGGCAAGGCTTCAAGGTAAAGCCACAAGGGAAGACGTCAAGGCAAGGCCTCAAGGCAAGGCCAGAGACAACGGCAAGCGCAATGGCACTTTCCTCGGCGGCTTATTCTGGCAAGACGGGAAGAAGCCGCGGCTTCATGAAATGCGCCCTTTTGATCGGACAGAGCCCGAGGAATCGCGACGCGATCGACACGCATCAATGCGCGATGCCACGGAATGAAATGACGAATCAGAAACGCACACCACACCCCCTCGAGAATTAACGCCGTGTCGGCATGGGTGAGCGCTCCCCGTCAATGATAAGCAATAAGCCCCCTAAGCCCCCTACTAGACGGTGTCTTCCCGACCGTTGATGCTGCCCTTTACGGCCACCCCACTCCATAGGACCCCATCCCATCGGTGCTTATTCGCATCCCACTACTGCAGCAATGCACGTATCGGCGGTGAGAAAAGCGTGCGCACAGTGCCTACCGGTACACCGCGCGAGCCTGAAAACAGCCTGAAACAGAACAGACAAAAAACAAAAAACAGGAAGAATTTGTTTTTTACATATATGTTTACAGACTAACGCAAGACCAAAGCAAGACCAAACCAATCAACAACAACCAAAACACACCAAAACAGCAGGGATCACAAAACTTAACCAAACCGAATCGATCGAATCGAACAACACACAAAAAAAAACAAGCCAAGCCAACCCAAGCGAAGCCAAGCGAAGCCAAGCAAACCGAAACCGAATCAAACCTAACCGAAACCAATCCATTCCAAACCTACTGTAAATATCGCCCGTCCGTGACCTCTACAAATACAAGTACTCACGTCTGCCGCCAATAAGACCTTGTCCGACTGCAGCAGCACGCGGACCAGGGCGGAGTTAACGTTGCGGCTCGGAGTAACGCCTCCCTTTCGCAGCTCCTCCACTATGCCCACAGCCTCCCGCCACCGACCTGCAAACGTAGGAATACCAGGACAGCGAAAATAAAACAGAGCGGAGACAGTTCAATTTCGGTCAGAGGCGAGAGAGCGAAAGACGCACTGCTAAAACTTTTTTTCCCGTTTTACCCCAGTTTTTTGCTGCAAGCAAACATTTCACACCTCAGCTTATCAGCTACGATGTGACGAATATGAGATCGAGACTTTTTCCGCCTCGAAACTTGTTTTTACAATCTGCGTGCGTGTGATACTTCGACCGCGATTCGTGCCCAGATTTTCATCATACAACGAATATACGCAGTGTATACATACCTGGCCTAATTTTTTGAAAGGAGCCGCTTTATTACCACATTCGGTGTGTGGATTGAAAACAAAAACGAGACAAAAAACGTGGTTGTGCTTTCGAACGGCCGTGGTGTTCTGTCCGTGCCTGAGCGTGGTCGGCGGCACCGCAAAATAACGGCATGCCTCAAGCGTTTGTGACATGAACAGTACCAGGTAACCCCTTTGGGTCCCCTTGATTTTACCAATTTAATAGCATAGACGGAAAATGTGTTAACATACAAAAAGGACGATTGGTACGTAGGGGCTGTGAATTGACTGGACTTGACGGCTTTATGATAACTATTATATTACTGTGGGGAGGACCTCCGGTTCGACTCGACATCTATGGTACCTCTCCTTTCTTAGAGCTAGCGTGAAGGTCAAGGGCACGCCAGGTTTTGGTATAGGATCGATGCGGACGATCCCACGAAACGACCACCCACGACGATGGGAGAGGAAAGACTGTGTGTGCGAGGCACGGGCCTCGCATTCTTATCTGCAGTGATTGCTGTGACGGGACAATGCCACTGCTGCTACGACAACAAATAGTCCAGGAATACGGGTGACCACATCAGTCGTACAATAAGATATACGGATATCCGCGACCTCGGGCGAAATGGTGGGACCTTCGCCGGACATTATCCATGCCACGGTTCGGTCGAGACCCTGGAACCCACATCACTGCTATTATTAATATTACTACTGCTGTTCTATTACTCCCATTACATCAGCAATAATTGGATGTGGCCAAGTGAGCCAACAAACTCACTCACTTGTGTTTTCGTGTATAGTAACACAACAAACAAACACACCTGTGCGACGCCGCGCCACAAAAACGCGCCAAATCATAATGCAAAGACCGCAGACTTCCGCAAATGATTACTGCACGCAACGAACTGTAATGCTTAGCCTAACACTTTTAGGACGCAGTCCCGTTTTGGGGACAAACTACTTAGAATTAGAGTGGTTTGTCCCGTATAACGAGACTGCAGTGCTAAAAGGGCTCACCTAGCCAGCCAATAACTAGTCCGCGGCTTGAAGTCAACCAACTCACAGCCTTGAGGACTACAGCAACGGCCACGTGAAGCAACAACCGGGGCTGCTGCTGGAGTAGGGGATGCGCCCCAGGCGCAACGTCGAGGCATTGTACGAGACGCGCGCAGCATGGTGATACCTGTATGCTGCTGCTGCTGCTGCCTGTTCATCCTAGACGCTTGATTCTACGTGCTGTGCGTGTTGTCTTTACATTGAAGCGTTCTTTCTACCCAACTACATTAGTAAACCCAGGGTCTCCTGTGACTATTTATCCTAGGAAACTATTTCTGTGGTCACAGACTGTGAGACGCTGAAAATCATGCATATACCACAAGTATCGTTTTTTATTTCGCTATTTTCTGGGTTCCAATATCTGAAGTAAGAGTCAGTTTTGAACCAAGACGAAATGAAAATCGGTCTTTTTGGGCGCGTCAAGGCCTCTTTTGGCCTTGGTATGCTGGTGTTAGTGTAGGGGGCGGCCAGTCAAGGGGGGTCAAACCGGGGTTTTCGTCGTGAAATACGAGACATGTTTGTTTTTGAACACGATCCGGCGGTGGCGTTGATACCGTCAACGTACCTCTCCGGGGAAACCTCCAGGCTCTGCACACCACCACGATATAGCATTGCAACAGCAGCACTTGTTCTTGTAGTGCCTGTGTTGCCTATCCGTGATGGGGCAAGTACTGCAATAACTGTTGCTGATATACTGATAAGAAGTAGCATCCTCGTACCATTGTAGAGCCTACGCATGTACCAACGTACCAGGCATGCATCGGTAGTACTGATAATGAATAGAGTTACGTATAGTGAAGAGCTCGGGTGCACCAAAGACATCTTCATCTTCTACCATGTGCAACAGGCAGCAGCTGGAGTAGCAGAAGCAGCAACTGCAGCAGCGGTAAAGGGCTTGGGGCGCTTGCCGTGCGGTCAACCGCGGGGTCACCGATGATTGGCCGGGTTGCACGTCTGTCCGTCGGTGGCGCACCGTATGGCTCACTACCATCCCTGGTGGCTATAGCAACGAACGATGGTTATGGCTACGAACGATGATGTCATGACCATAGGCGGAACCACGACCTCTAACATAGACTTCTGCGTGATCGAGTCTCCCTTCGAACCTCGAAGCAACTCTAAGTCGGGCATGCTCTTACTGATTGGATGAGGGGACAAGCGGCACAGGACAGCAGTAGGATTCGACTGCCTGAACTAACTATATGCTTGTAAGGACTTGCCAATTTCAGTTCGTGATAAATTATGAACACACCATTTACCTGGTCCCGTCGTATAGAGTAGCTCTACCCCTTACGGCTGCGCGTACTACCGCTGCATACCAGGCACTGCTGCGGAGCCTAAGTAATCTCACCGCTGTTTTTATGGCATGACACATATTGATCTCAGACAGGGAAGAAATCCTTGAGCCCAGCTGAAACCCCGAGACAAGAGACGCTATCATACACCCCAGGGGGTACCTCGTCTTGCTCTGGTATGCGGTACTGCTCTGGTGCTCCATCTGTATACTGGCTGTACCAGGTATTCTCTACAGCAGTAGGGTCCCTTGTAGACAAACAGCAGTACGTAGTAAAACCGAGGTGTCGTCATCAAGCTTCGATCGGCTCGATAGTCTGCTTCAACTCCCTCGGAACCATGATACTGACAGCCAGCGGCAGCTGTGGTGTAGGCTGTGGGCTCTATGCACAATCAGCACGTTAGCAAGCGTAGATGAGGCCGTTGCTGTTGCGCGCACGTAAGATATACACTGCTGTAGTGCACCACAGGTGGATAAGAGGTTGGTCGACGTACCTCCGAGGTACTGCTTACAGTACTGCTGTGTAGTAACGCACACGCACACACGTACTGCTGTAGTCCGGCTTATATTCCAGGTATACCTGGTATGATGAAAAAAAACACAAAATAAACGTGCACCCAATGGATATGCAGCAACAACCTGCCTTAGTCAACGAGCCTCCCCACGTGTTGTAGTGCCCTACGCAGCAACAACTGCTTTGCCTGTGGACCAACAGCAGACCCAACAGGCGCCGTAGCACGTCCGTGAGCACGTGAACACACCTTCTGGGCCGCATGCAGCAACACGGGAAGCGACGCCTTCCGAAGCAGCTTGCGGTTTGTCTAATTGCTGCTGCGCTATCATGAGTAACGCTTCTTCTCCTCGAGCCCGGACCCTCCTTCTCCTAGACCCCAGCGCTTCCGTGCGGGGCTCCCCTTCGAAAGGGAGAGAAACTGGCTACGCCTGGCGGCTCTCCGCGCAGTCGAGCCCACGCCTTGCGTGGCACCAGCTGCCCGGGATGGGACGACCCGATATCGTAGTGTTGGACGGAAACACGAGTCGAGCTTGTCGCTACGGCTGGGAGGAGCTTTCGCGTTGATGGCGAAGCCGACTGTCCCTCGCCCGATAGCCAGGGATGGCGCCCCATACCCTCCTCGGCCTCGTGGTGCTTGCATCTAGTCCACAGGTGCTGCGTTTTGCAGGTGCTATTTCAAGTACCAGCACCGAAAACATGTCTCTCAGTTCTCAGTTCCTACATTTTAGGGGTTTGTATAGAACTGTTCGCCAGGAGCAAGCGGGGTGGATTATGGGCAGCCGTTGGTTTTTTTAGGCCGCGCGCAGCCAGGCAGAGCAGGCAACACCAAGCAAAAGGCATAGCGAGAGAGAGGGCAAAGTCATGAGATCCAGGCGGTCCACTCGCACCGCGGGCGGTAGTCGTGGGGTCTGCGCTGACGGCGTCAGCGATAATAACGACAGTTCGTGCCAGCAAGCCGGAGAAATGGACGAGTCCATCGTCCTGGACACGAAGAGCCTGCTCGAGATGCTGGGCCCCTCGAGTCCAGCCGCAGGGGAGGAGGAACTAGACGACGAAGAAGAGGACGGGGAGGAGGAAGAAAAGCAGGACCTGGTGATGGACCTAGACGACCGCTTCAAGAACGCTGACATCAAGAGGAAGTTCAGCGAAAGCATGCCGGTGATGTCGGCGGGGGGCACGCTCGATGATGATACCAGCGGCAGCGTGGGTGCCAACAGCGGAGACGGTGGCGCCATCGGTAGAGACAGCAGTGATAGCAGTAGCAGCGGCAGCAGCGGCGTCGTTGCAGGCCTTCCAGAAGCAGGTGCGAACGACAACAGTGTTACCGTGCCTGGTCCGCTTTTACTACCGTTGTCATTGCTGCTGTGTGTGTCAGTTGGTTCACGAAACGGATGGGGATGCCGATTTGCCAAAAAGGTCGCACGATCGCGACTTCTTTGGGCGGGTATGCTGGCATCCATTGGCACAGCTGCTCTGCTGCTGCTGGTGCGGATCATGTTGCCAGAATCCAAAATTTACATCCTATGAACGGCATTCGACGCTCGTGTCCTCTTCGAAGTGCACAGCCTGTATCGTACACAACATGATGTACTGCTGTAATACCGGCGCTGTCCATCGAGACTGCCGAGCAAAGAAGGCCTTGTCGTGTGAGGTCGGGCTCACCGTGGGCGTCTTTAGCAGCACATATACCAGTACCTCTTATCGCCTGGTGCGCCCCCCCCCCCCATGTGCTGTCATATTGACGTTTCGGCTCATGGCATGACTTCGTGTGACTTCAGATGTCTGATATTTCTCCACGTTATGTAGCAGCAACAGCAGCAGAGTGCCAGTATCATATGTACAGCAGTACAACGCCAGGATATTTGTGCCGCCGTACTGGCTGTTCCAGGTACAATAGTTACGTACCTCACTTGGTAGAACTTACCAGTACATGGTATGTACAATGTACGCATATGTACCCATAAGAATTGTTCTCGGAACAGCACGCGTACCAGGGATGTACATTATTGTCATTTTTTGCCGTGGCGTGCCGTGGCATGCCGTGGCACGACCTGCGGCAAAACATTAGGGTTGGGGTTAGGGTTAGGGTTAGGGTTAGGGTTACTCATGTCTGTACGTCTGTACCAAGTGCAGCAGCAGAGCGTGCAGCAGAATATCAGGTATATCATGCTGGTACTGCAATGCCATACACAGCATACCGCTGTGGCAGTTGTCGTGTTTCTTCGGCCGAAGAGCACCAGCACCTTCTCGGTCGCTTTGGTCGACGCTGCTCCTGCTGCTCCTGCTGCTGTGGATAGTCAGGAGGACCTCAAAACACGGACGGGTCACATGCTACAAGTAGTAGTCACATACCCTCTCTTTGAGATGTATCATACGTAGTGTGTCGAACTGGATCGCGCCCAAACCTTCGGTCAACAGTAGTAGATATATGATGTGGGCGAATGGATGTGCTCGTATCGTGGTCTAAAACCTTGAATATACTGAATATAAAGCAGTTTCATTTTCGGCCGGAAATGCCAAAAACACCGATCTCCTGATAAGAGCAACAGCGCATATTCCATACTGGTACCAGGTATTTAAGTTTCACGTATTCCCATCATGCCGCACCGCTGGCTGTCTTGTGTGTTCCCTGCCGGTCAGGCGTGGCGGCTGCGCCCAGGCACATCAAGACCGTGCTGAGGGTTCGACCGCTGGAGCCGACCGCCGGCCCATTGTCCCTAAGGGTGATGGACTCTAAGACGGTGATCACGAACACGCTGGACCCGAGGACTAGAGCCAGCTCGCGGGTCTTCAAGTACGGGAGGGTGATGGATGAGACAACACCACAGGTTCGTGCATACGTGCATGCTGTACTACGGCAGTACTCGTGGTAGCATTGTAGCAGCGAGCGAGATTCGCGTGTGTATGCAGTATGAGGGCGTTGGTGCGTTAGTCGGGTGCCAATGCTGGGTGCGGTCAGCTCCCAGCTTCCGTCTTTGGTGTGTTGCTGCGGTGTTGTTGCGGGGTGAACCTGGTACTGTTTGGTTGCGGTGTGTTGCTGTAGTTGCTTGGCTGATCTTCGTGCAGATGGACAACGGGTTCTGCTGATCGTAGCTAAGCATGCACGACGAGAGATAAGAACGCCTGCCGTGCTTCTCATGGTAATATTTCGATGGCTCGAATCCCGGTGAAATGCTCGTATTAGTAGTCTTCGTGGATCGTTTTTATTATTATTTGATAGTACATGTATCGTTGGAAATTGCCGCGACTTCGGCCTGCAGTTATTCAATACCCTACACGTGGAGGCCTAAGCCTACGACTAATTGCTCCTTTGAACGTAGATGTTAGATCTATGTAGCCCGGTAGAGCGCAGCACGATAAGTATCGCCACGGAAACCAATTCCTATTGCTGCGACACCAGTCAAGGTGGCCAACGAGCCCGTCTGGTCTACAGCGTGGCAGCCGCCACCATCAACGCAAACGCTGTTGTTGTAACTATGTATCTTACCTGCTTCCCTGTCTGCCTAATTACCTGCCTCACCTGCTCTAACCGGCGAGCGAGTGACCCCCCCCCCCCCGCGCCCCCCTTCCCATTGGCCGACCAGGAAATCGTCTTCAACGAAACCGCCAAGCCGCTGGTGGAGGGCCTGCTTCATGGGCCTGGCAAGAACGGCCTGGTGATGGCATATGGTGCGACGAACGCTGGGGAAAACCCACACCATCATGGGCGCTGGGGGGAACAACGACGGCATCCTCCCTCGCACCCTGGCCGCCCTCTACGAAGGTATCATGCAGGGGGGAACCGGTGGTGATCCGGATGACGCTTCCCCTGGCGGGGAGGAAAGGGCGGGGCGGCGCTTGAACTTTCGCGTGGTGGAAGTGTACGCGAACAAAGCGTACGACTTACTTCGTGACGAAGAAGAGAGGGGCGCGCCGCTTTCCTTTAAGCAGTCCCAGGGGGAGGATAGGATGTACGGGTTGAGCGCCCACTACCCCGAAGATTTACCCGCGGCGCTTGACCTCGTGAGGCAGGCGAGGAGCAGGGCGCCGGTCTCGGCTACGGCCCTGAATGAGTTCTCCAGCCGCGGGCACACGGTGTGGATGCTGGAGGTGCAGGGGGGCGACGGGCGTGTTGCGGTTTCCGCGACGGATGGCCGCGCGGCTGTCAGCGGCACAAGTACTGGGTTCGACGCCGCGCAGCGCCCGGCGACCCGCAACCCGATGCTGTCGATTGTGGACCTGGCCGGGAGTGAGCGGACCGTCCGGTCGATGTCGAACCACCGCGAGGCGGTCGAAATAAACTCGGACATCACCGAAGTGTTCCGGTGCTTTAAACAGGTGGAGGCCGGGTGCCAGCACGTGACCTACCGCAATCGCACCCTGACGCGCATGTTGAAGAACGTGCTGGTGAGGGGGGCCGACTCCGCCGACCCGCGCATGAGCTGCGTCATGATCGTGAACGTGAACCCGGCCGCCTCGGAGTACGGAGAAACCCAGAAGGTGCTCACAAACGCCTTGATATCGATGAAAGCCCGCATCGTAGAAGAACCGCCCCGGGCCGGCTGCGGCTCAGAGCCCGCCACGTACGGCATGAACGGGCATTTCATCGCAAAGCGCCGTAAAGTTGGCGGTGGTGGCTGCGGTGGTGGCGCGGCGGCGGGTGGAGGTGGAGCGGCGGACGGTACCACCTTGCGCATGGGCTCTGTGTCCGGCAAGGGTAAGGAGAAGCGGTTGGTGCTCGCGGACCAATCGGGGCGGAGGGTCGCGGGGGGCGCTCAGCGCGCCACCTTATCCCGGGACGAGCAGGCGAATATCATCGACGAGCAGGGCGAGAATATCGCGAGGCTGGAGGACGAGATTGTGCAGCTGAAGAAGGAGATGGAGGAGATGCAGGAGGAAGTGTGGCACCAGGCACAGGCGGAGCTTACTCCCCAGATAGACGGCCTTGAGGTCAGCGAGCGTTTCGGTATTTGTCCGTCGGCTAGTAGCTTGGGCGATCGATTGGCGGTTGCCGCGAACGACCAACACATGCCGGCGAACTCGAGTGTGTGTGGTTTGTTGATTTGGTGGTCGCTCGATTTACCGCGCGGCTTGTATTTTGTGGCGCCTGCGTGTTTGATTGACTCCGTTAGCTGTGATTAATGTCATCACGAACCACGCAAGCAGTACGGATAGCGGTCAAGATCCAGCGCGTTTCCAGTCCAAAACTAGTCCACCCCCCGCCCCTCTGTTGCTCGTTACTTGCTGCCGCTGTCTCGATCGACCGATCACATTACGACAGTGCCGTACTATACGTATGCTCTGCCTCCCACCACTTGGAAAATCACTAAAGGTCACTACTAATATTCACGCCGCCTTTCTGCGTAATGCCGAAGAGGTTGGTATTTTTTTTTGGTAACCACTGACCGCGCTCGGCGCCTCCTTGTGCCCTCCGTGCAGGAAGCTCTGGCCGAATCGCGAGCGAGGGAGAGCGGCCTGCGCTTGAAGCTAGACAAGCAAAAACCGGTCGGCGCGAGCGCGAGGGCGGCGGTGGCCCAAAGCGCCAGGAAGCAGGCCGCGAGGCAGGCTGAGACTGTAAACACCCTCATGTGGCAGAACGTCCAGGAGGCCGAGGATGAGACCCTTCGAGAGGCCGAGAAGAGGGCTGTCGCCGAGGAGGCCCTAGCCGCGGCCCTTGCCGAGAGAGGCGCCGAGGCCACCCGAGCTGCCGAGGCTCTCGATGCCCAGGCCGCGAGCGAGGCTGCCCTCCGACAGGAGCTGGCGCGGAGTGAGGGCAAGGCGGAGCGACTCGAGGTGGATGTCGTTCGGGCGGAGGCTGTCGTTGTCGCGGAGAGACGCCGCGCGGCTGAGTTGGAGGCCAAAAATGACAGTCTAGGGACTGAGCTTCGGGCTGCACTAGAAGAGATCGGTCGGCTTCAAGGTGGGGATGGAAACAGCCGATTATGGCTGCGAATCGTAGCCTGTTGCTATATAGAGTACGGTAATGCTGCCGTGTTCGCCGATGTTGTGGTGGTTCGGTAGGAAGTCTTCCGGCCCCCTTGTCACACCGTGCTCGTCTGAGCATTCGATGGTGTCGCATCGCGTGACCCCGATATATTTTCGTTTTTCCTTTCCAGTATCTCGGACTTCAATTGACGATTTTTTTTTGTTCCTCCCCCGTTGTACTGTTCGACGCATCGCGTGACCCGGTACATTCCCCCCTTCCTTTCTTATCCCTGTGACTTTGAACGGCATTTTTTTCGCCCTTCCTCGTTTGTATTTTTTCGATGCTTACTGCCCTGCGACTTGTTTCGCTGAACGACAACACGGGGTAGACGCGGTCGCTCTGGCGGAGGCCGAGGCCGAGGTGGGCACCGTCAAGATGGACATGTCTACATCGTCTCCTTCGGTCTGCTTGTACACGGACGACGAGAAGCTCCACCGGTTTCAGTCGGGTCGGAAGAGCGACCCTCGCGGGTTTCGCCTATGAAAAGACGCAGGGCTCCCACTGGAAGGGGGAAGGGTAAACGTTCTGTCGGCGTCATCGACAGTGGCAGCGGCTGTTGCAGTGGCAGTGGAAACGACTGTGGCAGCGGCAGCAGTAGCGGCAACGACAGCGAGTGGGACGGAGCAGTGTCTGCCGCCGATAACCTAAAGGCTGCCGAACACGGGGACGGGAAAGGGAGCGAGGCGGGGGATGACGACGACAAGCGGCTTAATCCGCGCGGGTCGCGGTTGAGACTCCGGGAGCGCAAGCCGCTTGGGAATATTGAACCGGTGAGCGGCAACGCTGGCGGAACGACAGCGTTGGAGAAGAGAAGGGCGCACAAGAAGGAGAAGACGGCGGGGTGCAAGGAAGAGGAGGAGGAGGAGGGGAGGAGGAGGAGGAAGACAAAGGCACGAAAGAAGCGAGGTCGAGGGCTGAAACCCGACGGTGCAAGGCAGCCAGGTGAGATTGCGAGGTTATTGTACCATCTCAGGCTTCTGTAGTAGGCTGAGCTTCCTTGTGTACGCTATGATGTGTACCACCAGGGTTACGGCATGCTGTTGGTTGTCGAGGGGCCGAGCGTCCCGGAAAAATACGACGAAGCGGGCGGAGATGTGCTCAATATCATGTATGGCCGTAGTCGTATGACCATAGACCCTCGCATCCCTACAATGCCGGGACAGAGCACAGACCAGGCAGACATTACTTGCTTGCACCAAGCGCAAAGCGCCGTGAAGTGCCCGGCGAGCCGCATGAAGGGTGAGTTGCATCCTACTAAGAACCGCTTGTATGGCCGACTTGCATATACAGCTTTGATGAGTTATTTAATTTCCAGTGTGGCCACTTCCAGAGACTGCCATGGGAGTACTACATATGTGCCTCTTGGGTGCCTTACCATGAACACTAATTGATGCGATCATTCCCCTTGAACGGAGAAAAGGTTCTCCACCCCGCACGAATGATCTGACTCGAGAAGCACCTGTGACCGACCGCCAAAAACAAGAGGAAGAAAAAAAAATGGCGCCCTGGTTGTCTGGCTCTAGCAGTGAGCGGCATGTTTTACGTTGTCATTGCCAACCGACGCCAACCCAACCTATACGATATGTAGGGGAGGGAGTGGGGGGGGGGATGCTTTTCGAGGCCTGGTCAAACTTTGTCTTCAGACTCGGAAAATGATTGGTGACGGCGATCAATTAGTGTGAGGGTAAGAGATGAGGGACGGTACGAGGATCTCAAACACGAAAACGAATAACTAATTGAAGACCCGAAATTCAGACAGGAAGATCCCGTGGGCCCTTAGTCTATGATTGTTACGATTCGCCCCGTTTTCGTCTACAGTAAGGAAACAGATCAGTTGTACGTACGAAGGAGTTTTAAACACAGAGACTGGTGTGAAGGTGTCGACTTTGGTAGAGGATACGGTATCGATGTTGGTTCTGTCGATGCCATTGCACTAGGTGCTGCTTATGCTATATCTCTTGGGGTTGTACTTTGTTCGTTGCGTGCACTGGAGTTTGATAATTAAGTTACCCCTGGTATGTCAGTTTACGGTATGGCTTACATTGTCATTTTAGTTTGCAGATTGTCTGTGATTTTCCGATGTCGTTTTCGCTTGAAGTCAGCAGGCAACACTCGGCTGCGCGGTGGGTGGGGCTCTTGATCGGCTGTTGCTGTGGTAGGTGCACCATGAGGCCAATCTGAAGACAACACGTACTCTTGCTCCCCTTGCTGCACTATTGTCCCGCGTGTTGTACCCGTACCACCCCTACCACCTGGCCAGTTATGTATACAACAAGTATACCAAGTATAGATTATTCCGGTGTAAAGGTTCGGTTGGCGTCGGTTGGCAACGACGCTCAAAACACGCCAATCATTACTTGAGCTATTAACAGACAGCCAGGATATATACCGGGTTTTTTTCGCGGTCACCGTGACTGGCGGTTGCGTTATATCATTTGTGCGGGGTGAGGTACCCGTAGCTTGGCATAAGGAGAATGATCGTATCACGTAGTGCGTACCTGGTATGTGGGAAGGCGCCCACGAAGCAGTTATATATTATAGTGCTGTATAGCCATTGCTGTCTCCGGGAGTGTCAACACCAGAAAATAAGAAAACAATTTATTCGACGCTGTCATTTACGTTCAAGAATTCCGCCTCACAAGCGGTTCTTGGTAAGATGCAGCTCGCCTTCCATGCGACTCGCCGGGACCACCTCACGTTTCGCTTCGCGCTTGGTGCAAGCAATGGCTGCTTGGTCGGTGAAAACCCGACGTGCTCCGTCCCGGCATTGTGGGAGTGCGAGGGTCTATGGTCATATGACTATGCCCATGCACGGCATGAGTACCCCCTCCCCCCCGCTCCGTCCCCGCCTCCTTACACACCTTTCAAGAGGGTGCTTCGCTTACCACTATTCCCACGAACGTGTGGCGCAATATTGGCATTGTTCTGCTGTCGGCGCAGGGAAGCGGCCATGCTGTCCAAGCCTTCTCCAAAGGAAGTGGTGCTAACCGCGGTGCAAGTAGCTGTGAGGGGAAGACTCGACAACCTCGTGAAGTCGCGGGCGCGGTCCAGTCGCCGCAAGGGGCAGCAGTAGGGTGCGTCCGGGCAGTGTTCGTGGGCGGTAGGCAAGACACGACTAGGGGCAGCGCGGCGCCCTGGCCGTTCGGAGCATGGATGGGTTTTTTTTTTGGCGGCTGGTCGAACAAAGAGTGGGCGGGGGTCGTTCGAGGATGCGATGGTGGGGGCTTGATGCAGCTTGCTGCTCCTTGCGCGGCCTTTTTCCAGTACTGTATTGGTGCATGTGACAGGGAGCACAGCACGTATGGAAATAGATGTTGCGAATCTTGGGGCCGGCTTGAAAATAGTTACGAGTTTTGTTTTACGTATTGACGCGGCGTTTTATGGCCTGGCGTTTTTTTTTTTTTGTTCTTCTTTTGCTGATATCAAAAACTGTTGCTACGTACCTGGTAGGAAATGCAATGTCGTTTAACGGCGCGGTATGCGTGCTCGCGTTTTCTGTGTGATTCGATGACAAAGGTAGAAGGGTAGTAAGGTGATGTTATTGATGCCAGAGTAGAAACGTTACGAGGGTAGGTAACGTCACCGGTCAACCATTTTATGTTCCGATCGTTCTGATTCATCGTTTTTTAGTCCGTTTTTTATAAATGGGATAGATGCTGGAACGTTTTCCGTGGAGGGCTTGGGAATGCCCGTTTCTTCCGCGTGCGCAGAAGCGTCGTCGTCCGCTCTCTACCCGGAGAGTGTTTTCCCTCCCGCTCGGCTCACGTTGATTGCGCCTTGAAGCATGAGGCGCGCGGATTTAGGAGGCCGGTGTAGTGGCTGTTCTCTCGAACTTACGTGTACCAACTACTCTACGTTGTTTTTTTCATAGCAAAACTTATGGTTGAGCGAGTCACTCCAAACTGTGAAGTGCTGGCGGCTTCACGGTGGTGTGGCGCACGGCCGACGGAACATGGACGGATGAGTGTAACGGAAGACCGTTCCTGGTGTCGACCAAACAGGCTAGGAAGCCGGTCTTGGGGACGCGTCAAGGCATCTTTTGGTCTTAATATGATTGTTTTAGCGTAAGGGGAAGGTCAGTCAAGGGGTCAAACCGCGGTCCCCTGGCGTTGCTGAGTCGCGCCGAGGGGTGGGCGTGGTGCCGCTGGATAATTTGATGCTGGGGGTGGTTGCTGCCGGTTGGTCTGGGGCTGTAGTCTGCCCGGGCACTCGGCACGGCTAGGTATGGGTCAGTTACGAGGTCCACAGGTGGTGTAACTGATGTATTACTGCGTGTAGAGCTTTGCGGCAGTTGTGTCTTAGAATAAAGTAGCTGTAGTATAGTTAGTGCTCGGCTTTAACGTGGCGCCTGCGGATCGTGTCTGTCTATGGTATGGTATCCATGACGCTTCTTCCATGATTCACGGTGGTGCAGGTTTCCACGGGATGGGGTTGCGGAAGGGAGGGCTTTGGCAGATAGGTGCGCTTTATTCTGCGAGAGTCAGGGCCTGCAACCGAATGAAAAGAAACCAGTCCGGGCTACCAGTAGTCTTGTATTGGTCCGCGCGCGCGCAAAATGTCTTTCGTTATTGCAGCGGCGGGCGTGTCGTATCGTTTTTTTTGTTGCCGGTACAAGATAATAACTCGTATGGATTCATGTAGGGAAAATGTTGATGATGTTTTGTTTCCTTTCTGCGTGGTTTGTACGGGTGCGCGTGGCATTGGGGGGGGGGGGGGGGGGGCGTACTCATTTGTTGCTTGCCTTAGTCATTTGACCATTGACCACGCATTCATTTCGAGACGGGGGGGGGGGGCGGGGCTGGGAGGACCGACGAGCCCACCGAAGGGCAGCCTGAAAGACTCGACTTAGGCGCGGCAAGTATGTGTGGTAGGCGTCGGACTCGTGCTAAAGGGGGAGGTGGAGAACCGGGTTTGGAGGCGTTTTGACGCCGCTGCATGTTATATTTTGTTGTTGGTCCTTTTCGATTGGGTGTAGGGTGCTGCGTGTTGTACACATGTCACGATTACAAATATTGATGTAATACGTAGAGTGCGTTTGATCTGAGCGCCGCCCGCTGCCATCACTCACTGTGCCCGGGGTGTGTTGATAGTTCTTGCTGGTATCTCTCAGGCTGTCTGCCGGGGGGAGGCTCCGTGCCTCTTGTGTAGTTTTTTTTCACTTTGACACGTACGAGATACCTGCTTATAATAATTCATTTATGACTGCTCTGACTCACGGTAGCTGAGGACACCCTTTATATAGTAGTGCGTTTTTTTTTAATTATATAGCGACCGCTGCATTTGCCACGTATGTTTGGTTGTTTGCTATTTCTTCCTTGTTTGCGTGTTTTCTTGCTGTTTTGTTTTTGGCGATAGCTATGAGTTTACTGTCGGCGTTTCGTTAGAGATTTCCTCCTTCGTTGCGTTCATCCGACAATTGAAGCGAGTGACTGTTGCTGCTGTCTTTCCCTACATTATATCCAAAACAGGACGTAATCGTTTCCCACTTACTACTGTTTGTATCCCACCTACCTGCTTGCCGGGCGGGGCAGCGAGGTGTCGCCCATTCGCTTGTTGTGACTTTGCGCCCGTTTAATTTCAACAACGAATGAGGAGAAAGGAGAGTTGATGGTGCGACCAGCATCATCAACAACAAACTGGTGTTACTGTAACGCGGTCACCATCAACGACGCAAACATGTTCATTTACAATAACATGGTTATTAGACACCCCTTACCGCGCTCCACTTTCCGCTCGCCTCACGTTTTCTTCTTACCAGCGACCTTCGATACAGACAGAATTATGCGTTCTTCTTCTGCAGTAGTATTTCTGGATAGCTATAGGTCAGATAAAGCTGAAGATGTGACCTGAATCGGCCACACAGCTACTTACTAACATGAAATAAGTATCCAGGTACCCGTAGGCGCTGACTGATGTCTCCTGTAGACTCAATCGTACTCGTAGCCATACTTCATAATCTATACCCAAAGCACAACAACAAGGTATCTACTTATTACAGGTATAGCTTATCAATACCACTACTACTGCTACTATTAATACTTTAGACACGTACTTTTCTATGGGCGCAGGCGAGAGACGAAATCAAACGACCTGCTCTTCCTACTATTAATACTTATTACTTTACTACCGTTGTTTGTTGTGTAAATATAACCCCAGGCATACACTTTTACTATAGTTGTAACTACCTCTCACAAAGTTTTGTACCGTTATTACCTGGAGGGATATATGCATCCAACGCCATGATCGATTACCGCATGCACCGCCGTGCAAACAGTTGGTACGCGACTACTATTGTTAATTATAAGCTGCTGCTTGATGTTTCCCGCGTTTCTTTGCTTCGGTTTGGCCCAATAAAAACGTTACAACATACTGGTAATAATAATGTCAGCATTCTATGATTACTGCCTGTTACGGAATGGTGCGATTTACCTGGTATAATTTCAAAGTATTATAGCCGCTCACGAATCTATTATGTACGTTATGTTCCTCCAGTAGTTTGACCTTTGTGACTCCACGAAGGGCGCGCCCTACAAAACAGTAGCTTGCTTGGTGTGCGATACACGCCATGCAGGGTGGAGTTGCACCCCGCCTGACTGAGAACCGGGTACTCGGTGGCCGGTACCCGGAACCGTCGGAACCGGAACCGTCCCGGTCCAACTCACGGAATCGCGGGTATTTTGTACCCCTGGTACCCGGGTACCCGTCAATTGTTCTATACGGTACGGAGGCCCCACGGCTAGGGTATGCCTTGACTGATACATACACTGCAGCAGCACAGCTGTGCCCCTAGACTCTCGCCTCCCGCCCCTGCAGACTACAGATCGACAATAGAGAATACCCCCACAGCAGTATCAGCGTTCGCACACCACGCTACACACGAGCACACAGACGCACACGATACCGCTGGTACAGCGTATATTGTTGTTGTTTTCTTCACATTAAACCGTTCTTTCTATCCGTAGGCATCCTGCACAACCAACCAGTGTCCGTGCCGATTCTTCAATCCTAAAAGAGATACAAGTTCTGTGGTCACAAAACTACGCCAAAGAGATACTACGTTGCCACGTACCTGGTATGCAGTAAGCACAGTGGGCAATGCAATGCCATCTCATCATTCTGGATACGACAGGCACGACATACACATTCCATGAAATAGAGAAACGAAACGAAACAAAGAAGACAAGTCGAAAGAGAAAAAGAAACAAGAAAAAATATGTAAGAAACATACCGTTGTGCACCCCCGTCCCGCAGGGGATGTGGCAGACACTTGAAAAGAACGAGCTGGAAAAAAAAGGAAAAGAAGAAAAACACCACTACACGTCGTAAACAGAGTAAGACTAAGCAGAACCAAGAGAGAATAACAGGCAAACCGAAGCACAAATCATCCTCCAGGTAGTGGCAGCAGTTTATGGTACGAGTAGCACAGCCAGGTTCTCCCTGCTAGTTAGTCCGCCTGATACCTTGCTACCCCGTCTGCCGCCTCCGTCCAGCGTTCGTCAACTATGCCCGGCACCTCGGCGTCAGACAATACAAAACAAGCAAAGCAGTCTCGTCATCCACCCACGCCACACGACTCCTTCAATAAGGCTTATCAATCGAAGAAAGGAAGAGAAAGAAATAGTAAATGAAAATTACAGAGGATCAGCGCATCAGCGCAAGAAAAAAAAAACAAAAAAGACGAAGAAAAAATATCAAACAAAAACAAGAACAAAAAAAAGAAGACAAAGTAAAGGAAAAGACTACGTTCGAACCAGCTGCACCAGTTAGTTGGTGGCACGAGTAGTATGTAGGCATGCTCTACTTCCTAGTCTGCCCGGTACTTTGCTACTCTGTCTGCCATCTCCTTCCTACTTTCGTTCACTGCAGTTTCCCTTCTGCTCCTGCTCCCCCACCTCTCCGCATTCCCTTGGTCGGGTTTTCTGCCACTACTCCTCCTGTTGCCCCCCCTCCCCCCATTCCCTTGGACACCACCCACGGCGGATGCGCGGCGCTACCTGGTCACACCCTGGACAATAGACAATGGGCCCTGCAATAGCAATATAATTTGGTGCTATGGAGGGTCTATTGTCGTCGGCAAAGGCTATCGATTGGCACGTTCCTCGATCAATTGTCGTCGGTAGTGTCTATCGATAGGTTACGTCCCCCAACATATTGTTCAGGCAGGAGTGAGTGTGCTGAAGTACCTGGGTTGAAAGCTGTTGTCACCGACAATGGCTATCGACGGATAGCTTGCAGAATCTACTGCGGTCCACAGTGGCTATCGATGAACACATTTCTTGACCTATTGTGGCTGGCAATGGCTATCGATAGATGCTTTTCTTGATCTATTGCGACCGGTAATGGCTATCGATAGATATGTTTCTGAATATATATATTGTGACCAGCGATGGCTATCGATAGATACATTTCTAATCTGTTGTGGCCGGCAATTGCTATCAATGGACACCGTTGAGAATCGATTTTGGTAGACAATGTCTATCGATAGACACCATCACCAGCTATTTCCACACCTACAATGCACTCTGATTTACCAAGCAGAGCGCAAATATTGTGCCGCAGCAATGTCATGTATTTATCTTGTGAGCACCACCAATATGGAATGAGTGCACGGTGTATCGTGATGAGCAGCAATGTCGGCGCATGGCACAGCGTGAGGGAGGGCTGCAACGTTGTTTGTCTCAACAAGGCAATGGGCATCACAGGGGTTAAGTGTGTTGCATTGTCGGCTGTGTTGTTGTGGTTGGTGCTCTGTGCTAGCAATAGTGATTCCTAATCGGTTACACTCTGTACGGATAAGATATATGAGGTAAGATGTGCATATACCCTGAACAACAGAAAGGAAATAGATCATTGCCGCTACAGCAGTAGCCCCGAAAAAGCGTATGTCAATAGATATTGTTAACGACAAGGGACTGGCAACGCTGGCTAACGATAGACATTGTGAACGACAGCAGACTGGCAATACTCTATCGATAGACCCTGTTAACCACAATGGAATGGCAACGCTGTCTACCGATAGATGTTGTTAACGACAAATGATTGGCAACGCTGTCTATCGATAGATATTGTCAGGGAACAATACATTTTCGGCAATGGAGACAATATGCCTTTGCCCTAACAATTCTACCGATGGATATTGTCAGGGAACAATACATTTTCGACAATGGAGACAATATGTCTTTGCCCTAACAATGGAGTCGCAAGGTTGTCCATAGATGGCCATTGTCCTGAACAATACATGTTGGGGAGATGTTGGGGAAACAACCGTGATAGATTTTGTTCGAACAATAGATCAAAACGTTCGCCTATCGATGGTTATTGCCGCCAACAATATACACGCACTTGTATCTATCAATAGCCATCGTCACCCACAATAGACTGTCGGGCGTGTTTTCGTTATAGACTATTGCCTAAACCTGTTGTATACCGTGGAATGATGCATGTCGACGGCCATTCTTGACGACCGCCGAAGCTTTTATTGCCGCCAATAATAGGTACGCGATTGTGTTCAACAATAGCCATCGCCACTCACAACAGATTGTTGGCCGGGCTCCGAAAAATGTGAATCTGACTTACTTCAGTACGAGACAAAAACCTCGAGAGTTAAGAAACGGAAAGCTGATAATTTTTTTGTCAAGGTGGTTTTATTTTTAGTATCCAGATTATTTTTGAAAGTGCAGTTAATATAAGACAATGTGAGGGTAATAAATCGAATCTATTTCCGAACTATAAAAATAATCTAAAATAAAGACGACCAGCATCCGAAAAAATTACTCTTCTTACTTGGTTTCAGTATATCACAAACAAACTCGAGATAACAAACGGAAAAAATAGAATTTTCGGGGTAAGGTGGGTTGAGTTTAATGATCCACGTTTTATTCAAAATGTAGTTAATGGACTGTAGGACGAAGTAAGGGTATTAAATCGAGTCAATTTCCGAAACTGCCAGCGCACACAAGTTGATGACAGTTACCAATATCTTGGTGCGCGAGTTTCTAATAATAGCGACATCTGTCTATAATGTCTTCTTCAAATGAGTGAGAGCATAAGGTCTCCACAACATGATGACGTCGGTTTACATTACCACATACATACTTACGTACATACATAGAGAACATGACATACCTCGTGTATCGTGGGATGAGTACAAAATATCCTCGAGATGGCTATCGATGGATAGCTTGTACAATCTATTATGGCCGGCAATGCCCATCGATACACATCTCGTACAATCTATTGTGGCCGGCAATGCCCATCGACAGACATATTGCACAGTCTATTGTGGTCGGCAATGGCCGTCGACAGACCTCTCGCACAATCTATTGTGGCCCGCAATGGCCATCGATAGACCTCTCGCACAATCTATTGTGGTCACCAATGGCTGTCGATAGACATCTCGCACAATCTATCGTGGCCAGCAACGGCCATCGATCGACATCTGGCACATTCTATTGTGGCCTACAAAGGCCATCGATGGACGAAGTTCACCATCTATTGTGTTAAGACAATGTCTATCGATCGACAACATCACCAGTAACTTAGTCTATTGTCGCCGACATTATCTAAATCGATAGGTGTGAGTCTCAGGTCGTACTCTACAGTCAGTGGTTCATCCGCTGTCGTGGATATTGACTCTTGTACTAAAAGTAGCCGCAGATCTCCGTAGATCTGATGATAGTTGAGGCGGGGAATTACCAGCCCCCATCACCAAGTAATTGCTGATGACTACCGTCATGTGATATGACTTGTGTCATGCTTCATGATCACTTCTGCTCGGCTCACCGTGCCGAGTATCACCGATACCTGGCGTATCCTCCACGCCACACCATACCGAAAGAGAAGCTGCAGACCCAGGTCGAACCTGAGATACACCCATCTCACATTGGCGTCGACGGCAGGACACGAACCTGCGCGTGAAATCACAATGGGTTTCGAATCCATCATGAATGGTTCCGTATACCATAGTAAGTATACATGGTTCCGTACACCATAGATAGAATACATGGTTCGGTATACCGTAATAAGTATGCATGGTTCCGTACACCATAGTATACATGGTTATGTACACCATTTTTTATTTTATTTTAAATTATTATTTGCCTTCTGACAATGTGCAGGGCGTTATTCATTCAAGATGAAAAAAACTAACATACTTCGTTGAACACCCTCAATTCCTTGCGTATACTCAATTGAATACGTACTACCTTTTACCGATATATTTTCACCGACTATGTATCTATACGCCCTGCGTCCTACTCCGCATCTACATTCCATCCCCACGCCATTGGGAGTAGTCCTCCCTCCTCCTCTCTTCTCCCCCTGGCGGCCTGGCGGTCTCGCAGGGCGAGCTTATATCGGTGCACCCGGCGCGAGATCGCGACCTGGGTGGTCACCGATATGATCTGGAAAAGATGCTCCTTACAAACCCCTTTTCTTGCTAGAGATCCCCCGTCCGTTCCTCCGATGATGCTCGTTGCCAGCTGGTCAATGAAATCGCTGCATTCCTTCCCGAGGCGTCCAAAGCTTTCCACCGCGAGGGTGACAAGTTTATGGCTGCGCTCTTCGAAGGACACTTTTGTTATAAAAGGTTCTGGTTGCCCATATTAATTAAATATATGCACCGCCACTGGTAGTTGACACATCGTCAGTAGATGACTGATTCTGTAGTAAAGTTCTATCATAGTCACACAAGCCCGTGGTTTTCACTACGCAGGGAGTAACGTGATTTGAAAATGAACCAGTTGAATCATATTCATCAACTACCACTGTACAAATTTGTGACTATTAATAGTGGAGAACCTAGAAACCGTTCCTTCTAGAATGTTCGAAGCCTTTGCTGGGTTCTCCAGTAGGAGGCGTTCAAACATTGGGGGGCGATGTGAGTCTCAGGTCGTACTCTACAGTCTACAGTCAGTGGTTCATCCGCTATCGTGGACATTTGCTCTTCTTGTACTAAAAGTGGTCGCAGATCTCCGTAGATCTAATGATAGTTGAGGCGGGGAATTACCAGCCTCCATCACCAAGTAGGCCGGCGTCCCCGGTGGCTTCGTAGGTGGTCCGCGAGCCTATCAAGATCAATTTCGTGAGTTCGAATCTCACCGAGTGCATGCTCGTAGGGACTTTTTCTTGCATAAAATTGATTAGCAGAAAGCGCGAGAGCGTGAGTTAGCTGTGCATTCGATGAAGATCGACGAGCAGTGGGAATGCTGAACCCTATGCGCGATAAAAACTAAAGGCACGTACCGGGGGGGAGAAGGGACGACACCTGTGACCATGGGGTCCAGAAGATCGTCGAGGGTAAAACCTCCTACGAGTGGGCTGGAAAGTAAAAGTGATGATGGAAAAAAACAAAAAAAAAATGCTGTTGACTACTACTGTCATGTGAGATGACTTGTTGTGTCATGCTTCATGATCACTTCTGCTCGGCTCACCGTGCCGAGAATCACCGGTACCTGGCATGTCCTCCACGCTACACCTTACCGAAAGAGAAGCTTGCTGCAGACCCAGGTCGAACCTGAGATACACCCATCTTACATAGATGCCTTCCATAATCAATTGTCGCAGATAATATACATCGATAGATTCCCCCCCTAGTCTATTGTCGGAGCAATAGACTATTGTTGTGTCCGTTGTTCAGAGTGTGCTACCTACTCAGCTCAGCCTCAGCCTCGTGCCACCTCACCATGAACCGTTCGGCTGCTTCGAGGATCCCCCGGTACCATTTCCCCGCCTCTTTTGCAGCAGTGGACCATAGCGCGGTCTCAACTCCAAACACCAAGGGGCAAGTTCCGTTGACTCTTCGGTGGCTCGGGACCCTCTACTAAGGTCTTCGACTATGCATCTATGCCAAGTCTTAAACTGTCCGCCAGTATATGGCCCTACTTTACCATGAACCACAGAAGATATATACCAATCACGAGAGGTCCCAACCTTTGGATATTGCTGTTCGCAGAGAGACCGATGTGATTGCTATCGACCACCACGTAAATAGTGCAGTATGGTAACCCGGGTACCCGTGTACCCATGTCCGCTTACCACGCCACCGATCAAACGCGAAAAGGGAAGCAAATAAATAGTGTTTGGTAAACCGGGTACCCGGGTACCCGGGTACCCGTGTCCACCTTACCACGCCACCGCTTAAACGCAAAAAGGGAGCAAATAAATAGTGTATGTATGGTAAATCGAGTACCCGGGTACTCGGGTACCCGGGTACCCGTGTCCCTCTCAAAGGCTATGAAATGAGAGCAAATAGTGTCTGGTAACCCGGGTCGGTCGGGTCGCTGTTGATGTTGTACTCATGGCGCGCGCCAATTTGGTATCCAGTATCATTATTTTGTTGCCGACCTTCATTCATCTCATAAAACCCAGCTGTTGCGAGGCTAACTATTAATATTATAACTGCTTTTCTGGCAGCCCTCGTACAGATCCACGGCAGCGCGCGGATATACTGCAGTGCAACCTCATGCCTGATGCATTGTAGAGGCCACTGCTATAGAACTTCGGGTGCCACACCTGTTAGGTGTACGCCTTCAAACTTTAAGATACGAAAGCCGGTACGGTCAGAGAAATGGCGCGGAGATACGGACAGCACAAGTATATACATCAGTTTTTCGATTATCTGGTGCTCACTACAGAGGACGCGTAGCGCGAAAGTTGACACCAAGTACATAAGAACCGATCAAAGCTGGGCAGGGCTCTTGTCGTAGAGCTACAATATGTATCTGCGCAGACTGCTGCGCACAGTTGCACCACAACGGCTCGGCGATCGGGCGTGAAAACTCAGCTTTGTGCCCTTACCATACACGCCTGTTACAACGATGCAAACCCCACGATCCCACATGCCCACATGCTCCACTCGCATCACATATACAGATATATTGCAGCAGCAGCAACGTTTTCCTGTCAGCATGTGAGTGTGATCTGCGCATTTTCAATGGAATACTCTTGCTCGTTACAAGCTGGAACTCAAGTGTTATTTACCCCGGACGTATCCGCCCAAACCTTGCGTATCTCACACCAGGGGTACGGCCTGGTCAATGCGTCCAAGAAATGTGGATGAGGTGATCGTATCGAGTATTTTTTATGTTTTTCCTTTTTTTGCACTGCTGCTCCCGCCGCTGGCTCTTACCAGGATAGCTTAGCGGAGGGGAAAACTCAAGCATAGCCCAGCCCCCCTTCCCCGCTGTCCACTCGGATTTTTTGCATTTCTAAGTGCTACGAGCCATTGCTTGACCATGAATGAACAGCGCGGTGTTGCATTGGTGTGGCGCGCAGGGAAGGGGCAGGGGTGCTCTCATTCTGTTGCGCGCGATGTCTGGTCTCTTTCTACAGTACGTTTGCGACGAAGATGATATGCTCTTGCCATCCAGAAAATGCCAGAAGCTCAATCTGCGATGCAAGTGCTTCCGCTGCTGGTTGCGCTGCTGCTGCTGCTGCTGCTGCTGCTGCTGCTGCTGCTTTCCATTCGCTACGCGACGGCAGCGTCTTTTTGCAAGATCGCCGCTGTAGGCAGTGGTGCAACCACTCTACCGTACTTGTAGCAGGATGACGTTCAGGCAGCGCTTTGCCTGTAATAAACCTGTGCATGGTACTGCTGCTGTAGATACAAAACCATCGTACAAAATGCACACGCAGCACGAGTAGAGTGCCCTACTGTATGTTTTAGGTGGTGGCACAGCTCGGGTGACAGCGTGGAGGAGGGGGGAGAGAGGGGAGATCTTGTTTCTCTGCGTGTGAGTTCTTTGTAACCGTCGACATTAGGCGGTCGTGGTCGTCGAATTGCAACTGCTGCAAGTCGTGTTCCCAAGTATACCGCATACTAGAATCAAGATAACACTCCCCCTGGGACGAAATTTCAGACCTGGTTTCCTCCAAACATTGGGGGCACAAACAACGAAATGCATGGTGGGTTTGGAAAGATGTTCGTCTAGAAGATTGCATAGCGCACGGACGCATCGCTGGGCGTGTTCAGTACGCCCTCCCCGTTGTCGAGAATGCCAGCTTTGAAAATCGTCCGAGAGGGTTTGTTATCTATCTTGCGTGTTTTACGTTATTCGGGTTGTTGTCTGCGACCTGACGCGAAACATCGCGCATCATGGATCACAATCCCACACCCCACCCCGCTCACAATATTCGGATGTTAATTCGTGTATATATACAAGGTTCCCCTTCGGGATGTGGGTAAGGTGAAATCTCGGGGGCGTCGCAAGGCGAAAAGGGAGTCACAGATAACGCCCGTATAGCTGTTCTTGGCGGAAACGGGAGCGATGGGTCAGCGTGTTGCTCGAAGGAAGAGTAATAACTATTGATAGTACTTGGCAGGAACTACTGTAAGTACTACTCTTTCTGTGGTGGATACTACACTACTGCATGCACGCGGTAGCATGGGTTGACTTGTATATATACCGTCACTATACCGTCACTATACACCACTACCACTACTACTACAGCAGTACTACTACGACTACTAACTATACTACTACTAAGTACTGCCACTGCTGACCAAACGCTCATACAATATACAGACAACCTCAGAGGTCAAATAACCACGTGGTACCATGGATTGGGGAATGACTGCTATATGTATACCTGGTATGTAATACTGTTACTATTGTATATACACCATCACCAGTAATACGTAGATGCAGTACGACAGGTAGAAACAGCATGACTAAATATTACCTGGTACACTACAATACCTACAATACCTACTACCACTACTACTACTGTTGTTCCTATATTACTAAAACTTCGATACAACGGCGACGTAGCATGCAAGCGGTACCACGAGTTGTGGGCATGACTACTATACTGTTACTATTAATGTACACCACTACAACTACTACGCAGATAGATGTACTGCTGTAGTAAACTTTAAGGTAGAAGCATGCACGCCACAAGCTACCTGATACTACACTACTACGACTATACTTGATGATTTAGTAAAATGTACAGGCTACGTATTATATACGGTTGAGGGCATTTATCTGTAAGTACTGCTTCTATTGGCCAGGTAGAAGCAGTATGCAGAGGTAGAGACGGACCGAGGGAGCCAGTTTCGTGTTCACGTACGTGCTCGGTGTGAGGTGTGTGGTGTACGTCAAAGGACTCAGGTGAAACATGTATGACACTGGACAGCTCGACAGACGTGTATTGCTGCTGCTGTATCTGCTGCTGCTGAGCGAGGTTGATAATAAGAACGGGCGATTTCAAAATTATTGAGATTTTCAACCCAGACAAAATTCACAGCAGAGGAAATTCTCGTGCTCGTGCGGGATTGATTATTGTTACGTCCGGGTAGATTTCCCAGTCTATTGCACCGAAAAAAAAGAACACGAGACCACGATCACTCGGTTGTTCGACCTGGTGAACACTGCACACACATACTATACGAACACTGCTGTTGTACTGCTGCTGCTGTTGTAGTGCGCACCGTGGCTGGGCGTTGCTTTTGAAGTGCGGAAGAAGTTCGTACGAATCGTCGTCCTGCCCCTGCGCAGCATCCATTTAGTTCCACCTTTCTCGAGATTATGTATGTGTTCGTTCCTACTTCCTAGGTCGACAGGAATCACGGCCCACACACACAAGAAATACGCTATCCGTGGCCGCCACAGAAGGGGGAGCTTGATGAACGACTGTTGCTGTGCCGTGGCCGCCTCTGTAGAGAGCTCAAGGGACGGTGTGATCAGACATGATACAGCAGCAGACAAAAATCTTAAAACTTGTGGGGTCTCCATTGTCCTGCTTGGCTCTAGCAGGTCGGAATGACTCCCCGTAGTTATTTGCCAGAATTCTCGACTTCGAAGGCCCAGAGCACGCGCCACGGACCTCGGCCGGGGCTCGCATTAGCGCCGTGGTGTACACGCGGGCTCCCTGTGTGCCGCGCAGCCTAGAGTGCGAGAGAAGACCCGCGACCGGACGAGAAAAGTAAAGTATTCCGGGAAAAAGTCCATTTGGTACAAACTAATACAAGGCGCTCCGCGGGCGGCCTACGCCGCCCGCTACGCTCGCTCAGGAAAGAAAAGTGCATCAAACTATGCGAAGCGGACAGAGGTCCATGATTGAATATTGTTTTTTTTCATGACTATAGTTGCAAACTGGCGACTTATTAATGCCAAGAGTCCCGCCGCCATGCTTCAGGAGAAAACAGCTCGGACGCCACATACGCTTCGCGTCGCGGGCGGTTTTCCGCTACGCTCGCTCACGTACATGCCGTACGTACGTACATACCCCAGGTAGGGTACTTATTTTCTTCTTTCGATATGCTCTGTGCCTGTACATGTACGAAAGATAAACCTCAGCACGGCACTGCAAAGACAATGAAAATGAAACCGAAAAATTCTGAAAGAAAAAAAAATCCCGGTCCCCTTTAGTGTAATAATTTACTACCTGATTGGAACACCGTACACGGGTCAAAAAGAAAAAAAGGGAAAGAAAAAATCAAACAGCAGAGCTTCTCTCTCAGCCTCGTACGCCGCCCGCCCTTCTCGCGACCATCTCGCCACCGATTCGCTCCGGGTAAAGCTTTCCTCCCTCTCTTCCACAGTGAGCTCCGTCGCCCGCCTCGCGTGAAGCCCGGTGCTCACCGTGGACCTCGTTCGCCAGCTGGACAATGTTGGTGCTCAGACTGGGTACCCCCCTCTTGTGATTTTCAGCCCGGTCGCCAAAATAAGCACCGCTTGAATATTATCTTACAATCCCGAACGACCCTTGAATAGTCGTACGTACTCTATCAAAAATCACAAATGGAGGCCAGGCAGAGTCTATTGATGCATCCCTCGTGTCTCGAGGCACACGCGACGCCTGGCCACGAAAGCCGCGACCGCGCTCCTTGCAAGTCCCCCTCTACCCGCCATCACCCGCTGACACCCACGACGGTGCCGGGTTCGCCCGCGGAACCGTGCTCGGAGTACACGCACGCACACGAAACGAAAGAACAAAAAAGGAAAGAAGGACTGAAAGTACGAAGAGAAATGGAAAAAAACAAAGACCCGCTGGAAAGGTCCGGCAAGTAATAAAAGGAGGCGATTTCCAAGTGGGAGCTCCGAGAGGCCAGGGATGTACCAATCGAGCACGCTCAGAGAGTTGAGATCTAAGTAAGTAGTTACCCGCCAGCACCCGTTGACACCCGCGACGTTGCCGGGTTCGCCCGCGGAACCGTGCTCGGAGTACACGCACGCACACGAAACGAAAGAACAAAAAAGGAAAGAAGGACTGAAAGTACTAAGAGAAATGGAGAAAACAAAGACCCGCTGGAAAGGTTCGGCAAGTAATAAAAGGAGGCGATTTCCAAGTGGGAGCTCTGAGAGGCCAGGGATGTACCAACCGGGCACGCTCAGAGAGTGAGATCTAAGTAAGTAGTTCTATATACAAGGTTCCCCTTCGGGGTGTGGGTGGCGTGATATCCGGGGTGTGTCGCAAGCTGAAAAGAGAGACGCAGGTAAAAAAGAACCCTTGCACCTCTTTCTGAAGTAAAAATGATCTTGGAACACAATTAGTCATGGGCTACTCTTTTTTTTTTTTTTTCCTGCATCGCTTTCACTTTCCAGCTTGACTCGTAGGTTTTATCCTCAGCGGTCTTCTGGACAAGCCGTGGTCACAGGTTTCGTCCGTTCTCCCCCCCCGTACGTGCCTTCATTTTTATCGCGCATAGGGTTCAGCATTCCCACTGCTCGATTTTCATCGAATATATCTAACTCACGCTTTCGCGTTTTGCGCTAATCAACTTTTATGCAAGAAAAAGTCCTTACGAGTATTCTCACTCGGTGAGACTTGAATCCACGAAATTGATCTTGTTAGGCACGCGGACCACCTACCAAGCCACCGGGGGCTACTGTATTGCTAAAAGCGAAGAGCAGTAGTGTAGTCATCGATGCTCTCGCAGGTCTTGGCATATAGGAGGCATGGGCTACTATATTGCCCAAAGGAAAGCGTAGCACTCAGACGAGCACGCAGCAGCAGCACTCAGCAACACTCGAGCAACACTCGACTCGAGCAGCACTCTGTTGTTGCTGTTGTTGTACTGATGCGTACCGCTCGAGTAGCACTCGAACGCACGAGCATGAACTCGAGCCGCACTGTGTTCTGCTGCAGTTGCAGCGAGAAGCGAGAAGAAGAAAGTCTTTACAGCTAAAAATACGAAGATCCGGGTAGGTTTCGAAGCCCCTGGATGGCTTTTCGGAAGTGGCAGCCCATCCCCTGCGTTGCTTGCTGGGTCACGCGACTTCGACCACCTAGAGCATGTGCCACGGAGTCCGGCCGGGGCCAACGCTTGGACCGTACTGTCCACGCCGCCCCCCTGCGGGCCCCGCGCAGCAGGAAGCACGAGAGAAAGACCCGCGGCCAAACGAGAGAAGTGAACTATTCCGGAAAAAAAAAAAACGGCTTTTTTTTCGCACAAAGTACTACACGTCAAATAAAACAACAGCAGTATCGTACCAGGTATACCAAGGTACTGCTGTAGAGAGGCATTCTGCGAAGCGATGACCTGTACGGACGAGGAGCCCTCTAACCTCCAGAAGCCTGGAGCTACGGAGGTAGCGAGCTGGAGTCTAGCTTAGAGCCCCACCAGGGGGAAGGCCTCTCAGATATAAACTAAAACCTCGTATTTCAAAGAGATGAATTCTCGTATTGTCTCGTTCACGGCGCAACTCAGGAATCTATCGACGAGTACGAACGCAAGATCACTTTTCGTGTGACACCCGTTTCGCCAAAGTATGCAAACGATTTGGAAAAATTAAGAAAGAGATTTGCAAATAAGACCCGGTTTTTCTAGGATTCAAAAACTGCTGCAAAGAAGCAAGCATCGAGGGTTGTTTTGCCCTTTTGGCCCTTTTCCGCCCTTTTTTGGGCTTTGTACTCATTCTATGACTGTACCTCTAACGGGATCGACATGTACTTCTCCGCACTTTTTCGGGTGCCTACATACGTCATCTTAGTGATACCAAATATCAGGTATTCGCTAGGAAACCAGCAAACTTTTGGTGAACACCGTTTATTTGTCGGCGATGCAGCCTATAGCACAGCAGTAGGCTCTGGCGGGCGAAGCGAACCTTTCTCCAATTTTGCTATTTTTTTGTGCTGCTGGTTCACAACTTCAAGTCCACGAAAAACACCTCGTGAGTCGTCTGTCTCTGACTGCGTATGATCTCGTCGTCTGGTTCACTCGACGCCCTCACACGTCTCCGAGGGAGCGTGACTCAATTTCGTGGGCTGGGGCTGCTTGTGAGGAAATTAAGCTGTCGCAAGGGAAGTGCAAAACTTTCAGTCGGGAGTTGTTTTTTTGCTCGCGTTTTATGCGTTCTTGATTTCGACGAGAAATAAACCATCACTCTGTAGGGACCCCAATGTCGACGTGTAGACCTGCGTTGAAAACGCGCGTACGGTCAATCTGGGAAGAATCGCAAGCTGCTGGAGATGGACCATAGAGCTGACACATCTGCTCCCTGCTGAGGCACGAGCCAGTCCGAATGCAGCGTGTCGAGGTGGCGGCGTAGCTGCTGCAACGGCACCGAACTGTATCTAGAGACGCCCAGAAACCCGGGGGTGGGGATGGATAAGATCCACCGCTTGCACCGCGTGTCGTACCGTGCATGGCCTGGAAAACACGTTTCGGCGAAGATGCGTATATCTTAGACGTCTAAGCATAAAACATGTACAGCAGTACTGTAGGTGACCGTCTATAGTCTGAACTACAGCTGCAGCAGTAGACAGAGTGATTCTTGATGAGAACGGCGCCAGGAACGGTGCCAGACACGATCGATGGACGAGAACCGCGACCCCTGATATGCGTAAGAAAAAGTGTGCTTCTATCAAGAGCAACTCAACCCTTGAAATCGCTCTCATAATTTACTTATTTACTCATTTACGCCAAGCTCCGCCACGAAAAACAGAAGACCAGGGCGATTATTTAGTCCCTGGTACCGGGTACGGTAGTCCCAACTACCTGAGGGCCTGTGTTATCAAATAGGAAGAAAAGGAAACGTAGGTGGACGTTCATTTTCGTCGATATTTATACGAGCAGCAGTATGTTTTTGTCGAGGGTGCCCAACGTATGGTACCGAAGAAGTCTTGAGCGAAAATGAAGGTGTCATACACTCTATTCGTATGTGATTGGGGCGGACGAGCAAGTCGACAATCTATCATTAATAGTATCACTCGACGACAGACAGCGTAGGAGCTCGCACTATAATAGTGTTATCAATAGCGATAGTAGTACTATTGTAATCAATGGCGATAGTAGCGGGCAGGCACGACGGTAATTCGACGCCGCGAGATCGTTAGGCCTCGCGCGTAGAGGTGGTGCGCATCTGCAACTGTACTCGACAACAACAGACGAAACAAGAACAACACGGTGTCATATATCTGGTAATTATTATTAAATAGTGCCAGTAGCAAACAGACACAACGGTAATATGACCCCGGGATGTCGTTGAAGCTGCCATGGAGATGGTGGCGCGTCCCACGGTGTACGCCCCTGGGCCGAGCGTTAGGTTTATGTCATACCGACAACGAACCTCGAGCCTCAGTTTGGGGGCCGACATGCTCAGCTCTGTTCACTATCGCTTGAAAGCCCGAGAATGTCTTAACTGTTGTGTGGTTCGCCTCTTGCGCTGTGCTGCGCTGTGCTGCGCTGTGCTGCGCTGTGCTGCGCTGTGCTGTGCTGCGCTGTGCTGTGCTGTGCTGCGCTGTGCTGTGCTGTGCTGTGCTGTGCTGTGCTGTGCTGTGCTGTGCTGTGCTGTGCTGTGCTGTGCTGTGCTGTGCTGTGCTGTGCTGTGCTGTGCTGTGCTGTGCTGTGCTGTGCTGTGCTGTGCTGTGCTGTGCTGTGCTGTGCTGTGCTGTGCTGTGCTGTGCTGTGCTGTGCTGTGCTGTGCTGTGCTGTGCTGTGCTGTGCTGTGCTGTGCTGTGCTGTGCTGTGCTGTGCTGTGCTGTGCTGTGCTGTGCTGTGCTGTGCTGTGCTGTGCTGTGCTGCTGCTGTGCTGTGCTGTGCTGTGCTGTGCTGTGCTGTGCTGTGCTGTGCTGTGCTGTGCTGTGCTGTGCTGTGCTGCTGTGCTGTGCTGTGCTGTGCTGTGCTGTGCTGTGCTGTGCTGTGTGCTGTGCTGTGCTGTGCTGTGCTGTGCTGTGCTGTGCTGTGCTGTGCTGCTGTGCTGTGCTGTGCTGTGCTGTGCTGTGCTGCTGTGCTGTGCTGTGCTGTGCTGTGCTGTGCTGTGCTGTGCTGTGCTGTGCTGTGCTGTGTGCTGTGCTGTGCTGTGCTGTGCTGTGCTGTGCTGTGCTGTGCTGTGCTGTGCTGTGCTGTGCTGCTGTGCTGTGCTGTGCTGTGCTGTGCTGTGCTGTGCTGTGCTGTGCTGTGGTGCTGCTGTGCTGTGCTGTGCTGTGCTGTGCTGTGCTGTGCTGTGCTGTGCTGTGCTGTGCTGTGCTGTGCTGTGCTGTGCTGTGCTGTGCTGTGCTGTGCTGTGCTGTGCTGTGCTGTGCTGTGTGCTGTGCTGTGCTGTGCTGTGCTGTGTGCTGTGCTGTGCTGTGCTGTGCTGTGCTGTGCTGTGCTGTGCTGTGCTGTGCTGCTGTGCTGTGCTGTGTGCTGTGCTGTGCTGTGTGCTGTGCTGTGCTGTGCTGTGCTGTGCTGTGCTGTGCTGTGCTGTGCTGTGCTGTGCTGTGCTGTGCTGTGCTGTGCTGTGCTGTGCTGTGCTGTGCTGTGCTGTGCTGTGCTGTGCTGTGCTGTGCTGTGCTGTGCTGTGCTGTGCTGTGCTGTGCTGTGCTGTGCTGTGCTGTGCTGTGCTGTGCTGTGTGTGCTGTGCTGTGCTGTGCTGTGCTGTGCTGTGCTGTGCTGCATGCTTCGTACCGCTGTGCTGTGCTGTGCTGCATGCTTCGTACCGCTGTGCTGTGCTGTGCTGCATGCTTCGTACCGCTGTGCTGTGCTGTGCTGCATGCTTCGTACCGCTGTGCTGTGCTGTGCTGCATGCTTCGTACCGCTGTGCTGTGCTGTGCTGCATGCTTCGTACCGCTGTGCTGTGCTGTGCTGCATGCTTCGTACCGCTGTGCTGTGCTGTGCTGCATGCTTCGTACCGCTGTGCTGCTGTGATAGTTTGTGGTGGCTTCGTGCGTGATTGCTGACCAGTAAAAACACGTTGAATGGTTACGTGCTCTTCTTTGTCTTTCCGGTCAGGATTTGCGAAAACAAACGATATCCGTGACACAGCTTATGGATTGCAGGTCGTGCGTTTTTTTTTAGCGATGGAAGAAATGAAAATCAACAAGTTGCTCCCGGCGTCCATATGATAGAAACCAACGGACTGCTGTATATTTCCGCGTTCCTGGCCTTTGTTTTAGTAGACACTACCGATAGCAACATGTGTATCTGAAGAGGATAAAAAAAAGCTCAATGTTACAGGCGTTTTCATGTACTGTACCAGGTATTAAGATACCCTAGGTACAGCATTTCAAGAGCAGTTCATCCTTCGATATTGCACTGACTTTAAAAGTCATCGTTGCCCCCAATCTTCTGCGCCACGAAACACGTAACACAGCAGTGGGGCAAAAAATGATCGAGACAGCTGTAATACGGAGGTACCGTTCGTACGTCAATGTGTTTTATACTTGAAATTACACCTCGGCTGTGAGAGCGATAATTTCGTCGATACCTGATACTTTTACCTCGTCGAAAGCTACGCGGTGGTACTCCGATCGCGCGTGCTTTGGAGGGTGGTATATGATTTCGTGAAGGGTACGACATGATAGGTCGGCGGTGACTCCCCTGGGTGTATGTATTGGTGTATGTGTCGCATTGAAATGCTTTTGAAAAATAAGTACAGGGAAAAAAACTATTACCGACTGTGAAATCGACAATTTTCTCAAACTCGTACTTCGCGGAGTATATTTTTGCATGCTTGGTCTGATAATTTTCTCGAAGCGTGCCATGATTTGGGGTGTTGTATTGTACTCGTACGGTCTTCGTTACGTTTTGGCCTCTGACGCAACTACTCTAACTCGCAGGAGCTCTATGGGTCGGCAGTGTTCTGACAACAAGCCGCATCCTTCCCCCCATTCTGATACAAACCACCCACCAGTACCGCGGTGTCACAAGGGTGATAGATAGGATAGCACATCCCTCGGACAGTTTTTGCATGCTTTTTTTGTTTTGTTTTTTTTTTTTTCTCTCGGCAGCAGGAAGAGCGCATACGCCAAGCGATGCACGGGGGCCCACGGAAAACATCCCTACGAAGCAACACCGATTTCGTTCTGTGTGCCCCCTACGCAGTTTTTTTTCTTTCCTTGTTTCTTTCCTTCTTTCCTTCCTTCTTTCTTTCTTTCTTTTTCTTTCTTTCTTTCTTTCTTTCTTTCTTTTCTTTTTTTTTTTTTTTTTTTTTTTTCAGTTTCCAATCTCATTTATTATCTTGGCCCCGTCTTTTTCTCTTCCCTTCCTAGTCGTAGCTCTTCTCCGGGGTCACAAAGCAAAGCAGGCTCTTCTCCCTCCTCCCCACTACTGTACGGTTCGTTCGTGCCTTGCGCCGTTTACCGCGGGAAGAGTTCGACCCCTTGTCCCCTCGTCGAACTGAATCGAGTTGTGGAGAGCGTCGTCCCAGGTTGCGCGTTGCCTTACCTTGCGTGCTGTACGGTGCTACTGCTGTGCTGCTGTGCTGCAGGCTCGTGCTATGGAATACGCACAGTACACGACGACGCGTGCTATGGTATTAAGGGTAGAACCGGCCAATCTGAGCGTGAATGCAAGGACCGCTTGGTATTCCTTTATCGGTATCTAAACGGTCCTTATGCTTCTGAGGCTCCTGGCGTCGTCCCTTCCTTCCTTGCTTGAGGAGCGCCCCTATATCCCCCCCCTATATTATATACCTGGTATATGTATAGGTTGGGTTGGCGTCGGTTGGCGACTACGCTGTAAAACACGCCTCTCACTGCGTGAGCTAGAAAGCCAGGGTATTTTTTTTTTTGGCCGGTTGCCACGGCTGGCGGTCAAGTTAGATCATTTTTGTGCGGGGAGAACCTTCACTCCGCACAAGGGGGATGATCGTATCACGTAGTGTGTATATGGTGAGGCACCCACGAGGCAGTTACATAGTACTCCCATTGCTGTCTCTGGAAGTGGTTACACCGGAAATTAAACTAACTCATCCATATGCAAGTCCACCCCACAAGCGGTTCTTAGTAGGATGCAGGTCACCCTTCATGCGACTCGCCGGACACCTCACGGCGGTCCGCGCTTGGTGCAAGCAATGTCTGCCTGTTCGGTGAAAACCCGACATGCTCCGTGCCGGCCTTGTAGGGATGCGAGGGTCTATGGTCATACGACTACGGCCATGCATGAGATCGAGTACATGTCTCCTATCGAGTACACCCCCCCCCCACCCCCACCCCCGAAAAAAAGGGATTTTTGTGAGAAAAGATGAGGACGCTTGATCAACCCTTTTCACGGCTGTAGTCCCGGTTTGGTCACAAACTACTCAGAATTTGAGTGGTTTGTCCCCCAAACGGGACTGCAGCCCTCGAGGGTTTTATCACCTCGTTCTGTGGCGGGTGTTGTTCCAATGATCATGTTTTCAAACAAGTGGGATCAATGGTATCAGGAAGTTCCGCAGAAGTTGAGGAATCCCCCCCCCCCCCCCCCCCCCCCTCCGTCAGCCAGTCAGAAGTCACGAGTGTTTTTGCATCAGTGGTCCCTCTATGGTGCCGGCTGCCCTTAATAGTGCCTGTGAAATCGCTTGGCGCAGATGGCATTTCAACCGGTGTGGCAGTGTGCGGAGTAGCTAGTGCCGGTTCCCGCTTTTAGTGCCTGTTATGTTTGGCTGGCGCATACTGGCACTATAGAGAGAGACCGGCATTACTGTACCCTAAAGTAGCACGCGTGGTGACAACAGCACGTAAGAATGTCGGGGTTTCTTGTTTGTGGCTCGGCCTTGTTTTTTTTTTTTTGCAAGGGAGTGTGTCGTGTTCCTTTTTGTCCTTCGGTGTTTCCCTGTGGCTTGCCTGTCTTGCCGTATTCCCTTCACCCTTTTTCACGTTCCTTTCGTCCTCTGTCGCCTTCCTTTGCCCTGTCGTGGACGGCGTAGCGCTAAGGTCCACGTGACGCAACCTGCGTACAGCGAGGGTTAGCGGAGCGTTCCGGAGGGGTGCACAAGGGCAGCTGGGGGGTACGAGGGAGAGAGGACGAACTGAGGAGGGAAACGAGTCGGGGAAGGCACAATGGCGGATACTCTGAGTGAGTCGTGTGGCCGTTCTGAAGGGGAGCGTCACTGCGGGGTCGCGCACGTAGAGACGGTGGCTTTTTCTGTGTCAAGGTGTGGAGATGTGGGCGTGTGGGGCGGAGTGAGGTTTTTTTATTTTGAAGTATACAGTGGTTCGTCAAAAGGAGCGGTTTTTGTCCCAGCCAGCAGTACCGACACTAAAACGGCCACCGGCACTAATTGCTCCGCACGCTACCACGCTGGTGAATCCCATCTGTGCCAAGCGCTTCAATAGGCACTATGGCGGGTAAGCGGCACAACAGGGGGACCACTTCTACTACTGTAGTGTGTGAGCGCGGTATAGTGCAAGTGCAGGGCGGAGTGTGATATGCATGTGTAATAAATTGTGCGGGTTTCCTGGTAGTGAAGCGTAAGTGTAGTTTTGTGTACAGTACAGGTTAGTGTAATCACCGAGGAATACGTGCAGGGTTAAGCGTACCGCAGTAGGCGTGTTTTGTTGTGGGCGAGGTAAGTTGTAGTCGCTGCTGCACTGCAGGGTAGTGTTACGTGTAGCCAGCCTATTGATAGTATGTGTGGTCGTTCGAATTATTACGATGTGAAATTAATTGTGTTGGGTAGTTTTATCAGTTCCGGAACCCCCCGTCTGTCGGTAAGGTTTTTGGCGGAAATAGACTACCCCCGTCGCAGTAAAGCGTCGTTACCTTAAGGGGTGACCTTGACCCTTGTAGGACCCCCGTCCCGTTTTGGGGACAAACTACTTGTAATTTTGAGTGCTTTGTCCCCACATGCATACCTGGTATAGAAGCGCGGTGCTAAAAGGGTCAGGTATTTGTCCCCAAAGCGATTCTGCTGTGCTAAAGGGGTTAAAGGACTGCACGCACCTTTAGCTTTTAGTGCTGCAGTCCCGTTGTGGGAGACAAACTGCTTATTATTAATAGTAGGATTTGACTGTTTTGTCCCCAAAACGCAACTTCGTCCTGAAAGGGCTGAGGGATAGTTTTTCGGAGGTTTATGTGGGAGCGACGCGGACCTTCGGCTTCATCCACAGCGCCCTAAAGGGGTTCTCTCGTGTGTTCCGTTTCGACGGACCGTGTCAACCCTTTTAGAGCTGCAGTTCCGTCTATGGGGACAAACCACTCGAATATTCTTGAGGAGTTTGTCCCCAAAACGGGACTGCACTTTGCCCGAGAAAGGTTGGGTTTGAACTCGTCTCGTTCGTTAACGAAAATATTTTTCGTTCATAATTCTCGTCTTGCGTATTGTTCCCTCTTGGGTGTTTTCTGCGCGGCTCCGTCCGTGCTCGCTCCAGAAGGGATTATCCCATGATGTTTTGCTCTCTTGCCCGCCGTGTTTGTGAGTGGCGGCTCGCGTCCCTCGTAACCAAAATCAATTTTCGTGATGTTCGTCTTGTGCGTTTTTTCCCTCTCGTGTTTTCTGCGCGGCTGTTTCGTGTTAACTCCCCGCCCCCCTCCCCCACGACTATTGAAAACCCCGACGCGCCACCGCGATGGCACGGAAGAGGACAAGGAGTCAGACCAGAAGCTGGTGTTCAACGTGGACCAAGAGGCGGGCGGAGACGGGTATGGCCGTGGAGGAGAGGAGGAGGACGGCGACGACGAGGCGGAGGACGAGGACCCCGACGGAGACGAGGAGGATGATGGAGAGGAGGATGAGGAAGGGGAGGAAGACGATGAGCCTCCACCGCCGATGAACGAGTCCTCCGGCTCCGACTGCGACCCTTCCCCGGCCTCGAAGAAGATGAGCGACAAGGGCCCGGCGGCGAAAAAGAAGGGGGCAGGGACGAGGAGTTCGGCGGAGGCGGCGGCTGTGGCGGCGGGGGGAGGTGGTATGGCTAACGGCGCGGACAAGAAGGCGTTCAAGCCCACCACCGCCTCCGAGAAGATGAAACCGCCCGCCGGCGACGCCACCGGGAATGTGGCTGATTCGCCGCTGTGGACGTCGTTCTTGAAGTCCCGCAAAGGCGCCGACAAGGACCTCCTCGGCGTGGTGCCCCTCAAGATGTGGGAATTGTTCGAGACGGACAAGCGCATCCCGCGCGCGATGAAAAGCTGGTACATCAATAAGGTTGGGGGAGCTAGGCCTTTGGTAGTCTGTATATCCTTCCGTCTACGTACCTTCGGAGCAGTTTTTTTCTTCGACGTTTTTTTTCCGGATTTTTTTGATGGATTGATTTCCCAGTTTTTTTTCTCGTGTCTTCTGGCTCGTTTTTTTTTTGTTTTTTTTTTGTTTCCTTCGTTTTCTTTTCCGAGCTGGCCGGGGTGGGGTTGCTTAGGGGGGGTGAGGGGGAGGGGTATACTCATGTCATGCATGGCCGTAGTCGTATGACTTGCGTGCGTGGCTTTGAGTATAGCCTGTTTTTTTTATGCCGTTGCTGCTGTTGCATGCAGGTGTGTCTTCGAGCAAAGGTTGTTTTTTGTACACATGTCTTTCGCCTGTGTTTGTTTCTTTTCTTGCATTTTGGAATTTAGCTTGATGATTTATTTATTGTTTTTGCGCGTCACTTCTTTTTCGGTGAAGCTCCGTACGGTTTTCACACACGTTGGTAACTGACGACCCCCCCCCCCCCCCCCCCACGACCACCTGGTCGTTGAAAACCCGACGTGCTCCGTCCCGGCATTGTAGGGATGCGAGGGTCTGTGGTCATACGACTACGGCCATGCATGATAATGAGTATATCTCCGCCCGCTCACTACCACCACATATATCTTGGTACCAATACCCTGGCGACGCCCTGCTCAGGTACAGCAAAACCGTCCAGTCCCTCGAGCGCTCATGGTGCCGCAGTTGCCGAGCGGTTTCCCTGAGTTCTGCCATTGGGTAGCGGAAGGCCTCCACGGGTCGTGCGGTAAGGGTATCGGGATGCTCGGATTGTGGTGGGTGCTACTGTTTTTGCTTGCGGCGGCGCTTGCTTCTGCACAAGTGCATCGCATGTTGTCGTTGTTTGTTGGTGGTGGTGGCGGCGGCGGCGGCGTTTGAAATGACATTTTATCGCATTCAACAGTCTAATTGTTTCGTGCAAAAATCAAGGCAGCACTTACGTACGCCCAATTTCTTCATTCCCGTCGTGTATTGTGTGGTACCCCCCCCCCCCCCCCCCCCCCCCCCCCCCCCCCCTACGGCTACGGCCAATCATAACATCAGTACACCCCCTCCCCCACTCCGACGATCGAACCACCGCGCTCCACCTTAACCCACCCAGGCGGCCGCTTGAAGCCGGGTTTGGAAGCGCTTGCGTTGGATCTTGTGGACAAAGTGAAGCAGAAGGAGAGGGGTGGCCGTGCCTCGCCGGAACCTGTCCCATCGGCGGCTCCCGCGGCGGAGGTATGTGCGGTAGGACGTCGATACGGTCGGTACGTGGCGGCACGGTTCGCCGTACGGTATGTTGCACAGTACCCGGTATGCTGTACGGCACTGTGTAAGGTGTGTATGGTATGACGGCGGTGTAAATGCTGTACTGCCGTTTTTTTGTGCGAATCACACTCTATAGCACCGAGTGTCTGGGTGTTCGATGGTTCGGTTAGCGCCAAGTTCTTGAGTTCTCGGCTTTGTTTGGCCTTGCCTCATACCCCGTTCGTCGGGGGGCGCCGCCACCCCCTTCCGGTACCACCACGGCAGGCACGACTCTTCAACTGTCGTCGCACGAGTTCATATTATTTGTGTTCGCCCCCCTCGTTCGATCCTGTCGTCCGTGTGCAAGAGTGTACGCAGTACCTCACGGCACGCTTCGCGCTTGGTGCAGACAACGTCTGCCTGGTTGAAGACCCGACGTGCTCCGTCACGGCATTGTAGGGATGGGAGGGTCTATGGTCATACGACTGCAGTCATGCGTGGCAATGAGTACACCCCCCCTCGCCCCCCCACCCCTGTTCGTCTTTTTTACCCCCCCCTTCTCCCTCCCCCTTTCCCACCCCCTTAACGCCTTTTTCGGTCGCCTCACCGCCCGTGCCTCAACCTGACGTCTTGTGCCACTGCTTCCGCTACGACCGGCACGGACGTGTGCAATCTGGTTCGTTGTATACGATTCGATGCGTCCGGTACGGATCGTCATGTCCAATATGGTGGCCGCTTCTACTCTGTTCGGCTCGGCTCGACTCGGTTCGGTTCGATTCGGCGTGACCGATTCACCCGCCGGTTGGACTCGGTTTTGTTCGGTTCGGTTGGAATGTCGGATTTCGGCGTGTCCGATTACGTTCGATGCGTCCGATTTGTACGACCGGTTCGGTCCGGTTCGACTGGGTTTGGCGTGCCCGGCTCGACGGGGTTCGGTTCGGCTGGGCTCGGTTCGGTTTGGCTCGGATATGTTCGGTTCGTTTCGGCTGGGTTTGATTCGGTTCGCGTTCGTTCGTTCGGCTCGGCTCGGCTCGGCTCGGCTCGGTCGGTTCGTCGTGTTGTCCGATTCGGCGGCCCATATTAGGCGCGCAAAAAAGGACGGCGACTTAGAAAGGGCGGGGTGATGGACAACGGGGCCGTCTGGGCTGAGAAGATGAAAAGCGCGCTCGCGGGGCTTGCAGGGGGGGGGATAGACGACGAAGACGATGACGGGGGAAACGCTGCGGCGGAGAAGGAGGGAGGCGGTCGCAGTGGTGGTGGTGTTGGTGGTCAGGCGAAGGCGGCCGGGAGGGCGGAGCGGGCTGGGGCGCGGACAGAGGCTGAGGTGTGTGTTTGTTTTTTTGTTTGTTTTGTGTTCAGCTCTTGGCCCAACCGGATATAGGTGTACTTACGTAGGCCTTTTGAGTGCTTCATAGGTACACACTAGATATTGCACTCCGGAAAAGGCTTCCTGGCCTCTTCTATGGTTGGCCAACAGTCCATCGTACCTCACAAGTGGCTCAAGCTCAAGATTCCAAGATTCTCATGTCGCCGTATTTTCAATTTGGCGTTGACCTGTTTGTTTCTTCTCAAGTGTACCCAATCAATGGCTTGGCCGATCTCTTTTCTGGCAACAGAGATACGCACCGGCTGCCACACCAGATTCCGGGACTGTCGATCAGGTGACCCGCCTGTCAATGAAAACGCCCAGATAGGCCAGGAAACACTATGGACGCAGCCTGTGCCGGAGACATCACAGGTCACCTAAGAAACTGGACGGCCGGCCCATTCTAAACTTTGTCTCCAGTCCATCTATTAGATGTTATATTTCTTGGCGAAGCTCAGCCTGACTGTCGTTATTGTGGTGCCCACGTTGTTAACGTTGGTGGTGGGGGCCCTCTTGTACACTACTGTTGCGGGAGACCATAGTAAATGGGACCAAATATTGTTAGTAAAAATAGCGAAATATATAGGTTTTTGTGTGTACCGTAGGTCCTATTTACTATGGTCCCCCGTAAATAGTAGTGATAAAAATATATATTGGCTTATTACTGATTGACGCTTTTCACTGCCGCCTCCACGCCTTGCCCTGGCTATTACATTAACCGGATAGTCTCACCACGACCACGGGAAAACGGGCCTTCATCGCTTGCGCCTCCGATAAGTGTTGGCCCTCACAAGGGTGGCAGTGGAGGTGGGGTGTGGCCGCTAACGAAGTTTCACGTACTATAGTCGGTAACGATGCCCGTTTTGCTTCGCGCGAGCAAGTGTCATTACGTTTTATTTTGTCCTCGTTTTTTTGTCTTCGTGTATAAATACGGCTTCCGCTGCTCGCCATGCACCGAAATAGACACGACGCGAATAGTCTCTCGCCCATGACGAAAGTTAGCTAGACAAAGCTATGGTCGCCCGGCCATCCCCGACGTTTTTACTGCTTACAGCCTCCGTTGCGCAGCATCTAGCTAGCTATCAAAACCCGTGCAACAGAGCGACAAAGCTTGTCAACACAAGCCGCGACAGACAACCGCAACTAACCCGACCGAAATTAGGTTTGTCGCAAATACCACCGAATATCGGTAATTCGTCCACACCGGGCCCATGATTGTTTAGCCTGGACCCCCTTGGCGCGTATCCCAGGTAGTTTGTTGTTGTTTTGTCCACATGCACTATGGGCAGGAGCGTGTGACGACCTGACATCATCGCGGTGCGGAGTAACGACAATGCCGGGTAACCGCAACTGCCATACGTACAACAGTACACATATATACCCTACATACGTTAATACAGAGTAGCAGTAAACTCGGTATATGTATATATACCAGGGTATATATTATTATCATTATTTTTTTATCCATCACTTTTACTTCCCAGCCCACTCGTGGGAGGTTTTTACCCTCGACGATCTTCTGGACAAGCCGTGGTCACAGGTGTCGTCCCTTCTCCCCCCCGGTACGTGCGTTTAGTTTTTTGTCGCGCATAGGGTTCAGCATTCCCACTGCTCGTCGATTTTCATCGAATGTAGCCAACTCACGCTTTCGCGCTTTCCGCTTATCAATTGTTTATGCAAGAAAAAGTCCCTATTATGAGCATGCACTCGGTGGGACTTGAACCCACGAAATTGATCTTGACAGGCACGCGGACCACCTACCAAGCCACCGGGGACGCCGGCATATATGGTATGTACTGGTTGACGCACATAGTATACAGAGAGTACTATAGTTTCGGTGTTTTTGTGTTTCGGTACGGCTTTTGAGCTTCGGGTTGTATAATGTCAACCTACATCATCGGCGCTTGCCTCGGGTTGTGTGTTTTTTTTCGTTCGTAAAATATGTATGTTTGTACAAGGCGCTTCGCTCCGCGGGCGGCCTACGCCGCCCGCTACGCTCGCTCAGGAAGGAAAAGTACATCAAATTATGCGAAGCGGACAGAACGTCGATGGCCGAATATAGTTTTTTTTTATGATTGTTGTTGCAAACTGGCGACTTGATAATGCCAAGAGTCCCGGCGCCATGCTTCAGGAGAAAACAACTCGGACGCCACATACGCTTCGCGTCGCGGGCGGTTCCGGCCTCTACGCTCGCTTACATGCCGTACGTACGTACATACCCCAGGTAGGGTAGTTATGTCCTTTTGATATGCTGTATGTACCTGGTATGTACGAAAGAGAAAGCACAGCCCGGCACAACAGCACCGCAAACACAATGAAAATTAAACCGAAAAATTCGACAAGAAAAAAAATCCCCGTCCCCTCTCATGGTAATAATTTTCTGCCTGGTTGGACACCTTGCGCCAGTCAAAAAAGAAAAAAATCGAACAGCAGAGCTTCTCTCTCAGCCTCGTACGCCACCCGCACCTCTCGCGATCACCTCGCCACCGATTCGGTCCGGGTAAAGCTTTCCTCCCTCTCTGTCACAGTGAGCCCCGTCGCCCGCCCCGCGTGAAGCCCGGTGCTCACCGTGACCCTCGTTCACCAGTTCGACAATATTGGTGCTCAGACTGCGTACGTCTCTCGGAGAACTTCAGCTTGGTACGCAAAAAAGCACCGCTTGAATCTTGTCTTGCAATCCCGAACGACCTTGATGGCCTCGTACATACTCAATATAATTTTTCAGATGGAGGCAAGATAGAGCCCATTCATGCTTCCCTCGTGTCTCCAGGCACACACGACGCCTAGCCACGAAAACGGCGACCGCCCTCATTGCAACTTGCAACCCCCCCTCTACCCGCCAGCATCCGCTGACACCAGCGACAGCGCCGGGCTCGCCCGCGGTGCCGTGTTCCGAGTACACGCACGCACACGAAACGAAAGAAGAATGAAGGACAAAAGAACTGCAAGTGCTAAAGAATTTTCAACGAGCCGGTGAAAAAAGCGAAAGAGAGCCTGCCAAACCACTGAAGGAACAAAATCGGACTTTTTTTTCTTTTTCCGAGATTTGTTTTTGTTTTTTTTCGGGAAAAAAAGTGTGGCATGAGAAGCAAGCACGCAAAGAAAACGAAGAACGCGAAGAAAACAAAGATCGTAGAAGCGAAAAAAAATCGTGGTAGGTTCGCCGAGCGCGGGGCAGGTGCTTATATTATAATGAAGTGATTTTAAGAAAAGGATAGCTGTGCCCCGACGAAACCAGCTCGAGAATTGGACAAAAAAGAGTCGAGAACCGGCTGGTAGCAATAGAGCAACACTCGCCACCGTGTTGGAATTGAAAACAAACTATTAATACGTGCGAGTAGCGGGTTGGGATTTTCGTCAGAATTTGGATGAAACTTTTTTTTTTTTCGATTGTTTTTTACTCGGTTTTAGTAACCCCCCACCCCCGTCTGGGACTTGAAAAAAAAGTGGGTTGAGTTGTCATTTTTTTTTTTTCATTTTCTTTATCGTGTATCATTGGGCTATAGTGTCGTGTTTCGCGTTTTTGTGCCCCTCCCTCCAAAGAAAGGCATTCGATGCCGTTATCCATATTATATGCAAGAAGTTCCTCCTCACAAGCGGTTCTTAGCAGGATGTAGCTCACCCTTCATGCGACTCACCGGGCTCCGCCCTCGGTGCAAGCATTGTCTGTTGCCTTGTCGGTGAAAACCCGACGTGCCCCGTCCCGGCGTTGTAGGGATGCAAGGGTCTACGGTCGTACGAGTACCACCGTGCGTGACATTATCATGAGTACACCCCCCCCCCCGCGCGCCCAGATTGCTCCGTCTCGAAAGGGATGCGTGGTCAATGGTCGAACGACCAAGGCTAGCAACAAATGAGTACACCCCCCCCCCCCCCCCCCCCAGATTCGCCGGCGCAAATGCTCTCGTCCCTCCTCCGCGTAACTTTCTTTGTGTCGTGTTGTTCTTCTCACCCCTATTCATTCGCTGATTCATTGTTTTCATACGTCTTCAGCACGCACATCCCTTACTCCGTCCTGGCGTTGCAGTGATGCGAGGGTGTGGTCTATGACGACGAAACTGCGGCCATGCGTGACACGAGTATACCTTCCCACCCTGTCACACGACTACGGCCATGCGTGACGACGAGCAAACCCCTCCTCCGTCCCTCCCCCTCTTCCCCCCCCCCCCCCCCCCCCCCCCCCCCCCCCCCCTCTCCTCTCCTCCTCTCTACTCGCGCCTCCCCAGGTGGGCCGCGTTTTGCGGGAGGAGGGGGCTGGAGACGAGGAGCTGGGTGAAGAGGGCCTGCTAGGACCCGATTTCGCAGACTTGAGGGTTCCGCATACTACCCGTGTGATGATTGGGAGCCTGAAGAGGGCCAAGGCGCTGAGGCGGCGGAGCGACAGGCAGTCGGAGTTGCTGGAGATTGAGGTGACTCAGAGAAGGGGGGAGGGGGGGTTGAGGGTTAAGGTTGTATTTTATTTCGATAGAGATTATGGGGTTGTAGTTTGTTGATTACTTCGTGTGTCTCGTAGGCAGGGGTGGTTTATGTCGTGTTTTCGAGAAGTTTGTCAGTTTTTCTATCTGGTTGGCGGGTTGACTCTACATAGTAGATGTATGTGTTTGTGTGTTGTTTGTTACTTTGTCATTCATAGCTTGTTTGTGTTTGTTTCTTGCTAAGTTTGTTGATGGGCTGATGGTTTCTTTGTGTTTGTGTTTTGTGGGTGTTGTGTGTTTTCTGTTTGTTCAGGAATAGTTCGTCGCGGTTGTTTTTTTGTTACTCTGTTGTTTATTTCATCGGTTAGTTTTTGTTCTTTGCAGTTGTCTTGGGAGGAAAAGACGTATGGGCTATCCCTCCCGCTTACCCCTTCTCCCTCGTTCTCTAAATTTCCGTATCTCCCACTCTCTCCTCCCTCCCCCCCCCCCCCTCCCCCCCCCCCTCCCCCCCTAACTGCAGCTGGAAAGATCCTTGGTCCGCCTGGCCCGAATGGAGACCCAGTACCTATCCCTCGTCGCCGAGACGAGCGGACGCGAGTGCACCCTGGCAGGAGCCATCAGCCGCGCGCGCCCGCTGATCGAGGAGGGGTTTGCACACGTCAGCGGAGGCACGCCCGAGCGGGCGCTGAACGTCTACAGCACCGCCATCAAGGTCAGCGTCCCGTCCCCTTTTTTTTTTTTTTTTTTACGGTGTTTAAACCCCCTAATTTACCCTTTTAGATCTGCAAATATGTTTTAGGGGAAGACATGACTTGGAATTAGTGTGGATTTTTTTTTTTCGGTTGTAACAGGGTTGAGACGCACAGTAAGGACAGCCATTTTTTGGAGGGGAAAGAAAACAATTGTTAGAATTATGTATGAAGTACAAGGTTCCCCTTCGGGATGTGGGTAACGTGAAATCCCGGGGGCGTCGCAAGGCGAAAAGGGAGTCACAGGTTACACCCGTATAGCTGTTCTTGGCGGAAACGGGAGCCATGGGTTAGCGTGTTGCTCGAAGGAAAGAGTAATAATTATTAATAGTACTCGGCAGGAACTGCAGGAGGTACTACTATTTCTGTGGTGGATACTACACTACTACATGCACGCGGTAGCATGGGTTGACTACTATATATACCGTCACTATACACCACTACCACTACTACGCAGATGTAGTACAGGTAGAAGCAGCGTATACTCTACAAAATCCTGCCTGGTACACTATTACTACAGTACCTCTACTACTAAGTACTACACTAACTATACTACTACTAAGTACTACTGCTGACCAAACAAACGCTCATACAACATACAGACAACCTCAGAGGTCAAATAACCACACGGTACCATGGATTGGGGCATGACTGCTATATGTAATACTGTTTGTTACTATTAATATTAAATATTATATATACACCATCACCAGTAATACGTAGATGCAGTACAGGTAGAAGCAGCGTGACTAAATTTTACCTGGTACACTACAATACCTACTGCTGTTCCTATATTACTAAAACTTCGATACAACGGCGACGTAGTATGAAGCGATACCACGAGTTGGGGGCATGACTACATGTTACTGTATACTCTTGATGTTGATGTACACTACAACTGCTACGCAGATAGATGTACTGCCGTAGTAAAGGTAGAAGCAGCATGCACGCCACAAACTACCTGATACTATCTACCTGATACTACACTACTTCGACTATACTGATGATTTAGTAAAATGTACTGGCTACGTATTGTATACGGTTAAGGGAATCTATCTACTACGGTAGTAGTACTGCTTCTATTGGCAAGGTAGATGCAGTATGCAGAGGTAGACGGACCGAGGGAGCCAGTTTCGTGTTCACGTACGTGCTCGGTGTGAGGTGTGTGGTGTACGTCAAAGGGCTCAGGTGAAACAGGTATGACGCTCGACAGCTCGACAGACGTATATTTCTACTGCTTTGTCTGCTGCTGTATCTGCTGCTACTGAGTGACATTGATATTAAAAAGGGGCGATTTCAAAATTATTGAGATTTCCAACGCAGAAAGTTCAGCAGAGGAAATTATCGTGCTCGTGCTGGATTGATTATATTTGACTGTTCGCCACGACAGGGTAGGTTTCCCAGCCTATTGCACCGAAAAAAAAACACGAGACCACGATCACTCGGTTGTTCGACCTGGTGAACACTGCACACACATACTACACGAACACTGCTGCTGTACTGCTATGCTGCTGTAGTGCGCACCGTGGCTGGGCGTTGCTTTCGAAATACGGAAGAAGTTCGTACGAATCGTCGTCCTGCCCCTGCGCAACTTCCAATTAGTTGCACCTTTCTCGAGATTATGTATGTGTTCGTCCCTACTTCCTAGGTCGACAGGAGTCACGGCCCACACACACAAGAAATGCGCTATCCGTGGCCGCCACAAAAGGGAGAACTTGATGAACGACTGTTGCTGTGCCGTGGCCGCCTCTGTAGAGAGCTCAAGGGACGGTGTGATCAGACATGATACAGCAGCAGCCAGCAGCAGACAAAAATCTTAAAACTTGTGGGGTCTCCATTGTCCTGCTTGGCTCTAGCAGGTCGGAATGACTCCCCGTAGTTATTTGCCAGAATTCTCGACTTCGGAGGCCCAGAGCACGCGCCACGGACCTCGGCCGGGGCTCGCATTTGCGTCGTGGTGTGCACGCGGCTTTCCTGTGTGCCACGCAGCCTAGAGTGCGAGAGAAGACCCGCGGCCGGACGAGAAAAGTAAAGTATTCCGGAAAAAAAGTCCATTTGGTACAAAGTAATACACAGAAGACATGTTTTCGAGGGAAAAAAAATTGCTGGAATCATGTACGTACGAAGATAGAGATGACATATGTTTGCAGGATTGAAGCCACTGCAGCCTACCTGGCATACTTGGTATGCTATTTTGAACGATGGAGTTGTGACAGGTTCGTCAGCTTTTGAGTTCGCGCTCGAGCTTGCCTTGCGTCGCCTTTGCTATGCCATCCCGTCACCGCCCCGCCTTCCTCAGCTGTGCACAACCTTCCAACACGCGGGACAGATCAGGTCAGGTCAGATCAGATCGATCCCCATTTCAGTATCTAAATATTTCGGGGGGGGGGGGGGGGGGGGGGGGGGGGAATAGATGTACCTGATTGATGTCCATGGTCGGCACGATCTATTCATTTTTTTTCCCCCGGTGAGACCTGTGTTTCACGGCTCTTATACATAATTATCATGAAGGGAAAGATGGTATCTACTTTATAGATAATCTACTTCGTCATCTGTCCAATGTGTGGAAACTTCCCCCCGCCCCCCCCCCCCGCCACGCCTCCATCCGTTCCGCCATCTTCCGTGCCACGTGGTCGGCGTTGTTTGCTTTTGTTCTTTTGAGAAGGGAGTAACCACCCCCCCCCCCCCCCCCCGCCTCCTCCTTTTTTTGTTGTTTTTTTTCTCCGGCCCACGCCGCGCGCGTGCGCGTCGGTCATGCCACACCCCAGCCTCACACACGTGCTCCGTTTTGTTCGCGTGTGGGCGGACACTGGTGGTGGTTGGTGTTGGTGGAGATGGTTGTTTGTTGTTAGTGTTGGTGTTGGTGTTACATGTTAATATCGGTAGGCCCACCCCCACTGCGGGAAGGCTAGACCCTGGCCCAGCCTGGAAAAAAAATGTTGAAATGTACTTTGACTTTCAATCATAACGCTATAACTACAAAACCCCGACCGCCTGGGCGCAAATTTATTGGGAATCTATCGAAATGAAGGAGTAATGAGGGGTTAGTGTGGGATATATATATATATATATATACAAGGTTCCCCTCCGGGAGGTGCCTAGGGGAGTGGCGCAAGAGCGAAATAACACTCGTATGAAATCCTGCACACCACCTGTTTAGAAGTACAGAGTAGTATACCTGTATCCACCCATCATTTTAACGTGAAGAACACACACATATTTTTGAGGACATACTATTAATATTATACTGCTGTTTGCGGAATTAGTGTGGGGTCATTACTATTGTACAATAATATAAAATAGGGTATCGGCAAGTGGATATGTTGATCCGGATGACTCGCGGCGATCAAATCACTGTATGCGGCGTAAACGTAAGCTCAAAAAAGTTGCGTGAGGTCGAGGTTGCGCCATAATACCTTGTGACCGGCTGAGTAAGGTACAGCACATACATATGTATATATTCCCCCAAAATGAATGTTTCTTGGTGCTCAGGGTAACATCAAGCTTTCACAGATAAATGCTCGAGAACAAATCGTAGTCCGAATACTGAGTATTGGAGTACTGAGAAGGCCCAAATACTGAGAGTATAATGAGAGTATGAGCTGTACCGAACCCCGAGAACACAGGTAAGTATGTACCCGCAGTATAGTATCGAAACACGAAATACTTGGGAGTAAAGGCAATATGCGCAGTACAGAACCTCGAGATACTATTAATGAGAATATTCGCAGTACGTTCATATATATTCCTCGCGAATGCATATCTCGAAATACTACCCGCAGTATAGTATCGAAACACGAAATACTTGGAGTAAAGGCACCATGCGCAGTACAGAACCTCGAGATACTATTAATGAGAATATTCGCAGTACGTTCATATATATTCCGCGCGAATGCATATCTCGAAATAAATACTGCCAGACTGCTTTAAGTACTCGAGTTGTCTCCAGCTAAAGTAGTTTGCTCCAACTCCCACTCGTGTGGGACTATCTGGGAGTGTTTTGTGCCGAACGCTGGGCCTGACAATTGTCGACACGGTGCACAGACGGTTGAAGTATACTTCATATACTCGAAGTATATACTGGGCATGCTGAGGGTATTTCGGTACTGCGAGTACTGAGTCTCGCAGAAGAAGCAGTACGAACACTACCAACGGACGAAATACTGCTAGACTAGTATACTCGTACCCGCGGTACAGAACCCCGAGATACTTGAAGCACAACAGGGAGTATCCACGACAGCAGCAGTAGCGAACCCCGCTTTGGTGCGAGCCCCGAGTATACGCAGGTGTATCTGAAGTAGTATACAGAACCTCAAAATACTGCCAGTACTCGCAGTATCTTGAGCACAAAGCCCCTGAAATACTGGGAGTGTACGAAGTATACCTATAATACAGTAGCAGTGTTTTCTTGAACATGCTTTTAAGTTTGCTTTACTCCCAAGTATTGGGAGTAGCTGTGAAATGTTGAGGTATGAACGCACGCGACACCTAAGCGCGCCCAAACTCATTACCTTTTGGGTAAAAACACACAAGTATATCTTGTATTACATCATATTATACGTTCACAGAAAAGCAAGGTGGATGAACGTACTGGTACGAAAAAAGTCACAAGTGGAAAACACAACAAACACACATAATACGTTCAGAAAAGCAAGGTGGATGAATGCCGCGGTAGCTAAAATGAAATGATGTGGGGAATGGAAATTGGGAAATTGGGAAACGGCTGGCAGAAAAGCGTATGAGGGATACTACTGATGATGTTCGGTTTATATAGGAACGGCATCTCCGCTGTATTGTCGGACGGCAAGCACAATAATCATAGTGCTGAATGTACTGCTGCTGTTGTAGTACTGAAAAAAAAAAAAGCGTGGATGGTGCGAGTCGAACCCCGGAAACGAAATTTTTATCGAGCGCAGTATGAGCAGTGCTCGTACAACTGGCACATCGTGTTTTTCACGCAATCTAAAACACATTGCACGATCTCCTACACCAGTTACTACTGTAGAGTAGGTTGTACAGGTACGACTGCATATATATACAGCAGTACTGCTGTAAAATGCCACGTGAGGAACGTACGTGTACTGACCCCCTTTCAGCTGGCACTAGTATCTATCGGTCAGCAGTGTAGGACACACAGCAATCAGAACTACTGCTGTGAAGTACGTTTTGTACGAACGCTGCTGTACGAACGATTTGTTGTGCAGTGTTGTACAGCTGCTAGCAGTAGTAGTACCAACGATTTGTTTTTGTTGTACTACTCGAGTCGACGAACATTACGATCCGGGGATAATCGGTACCGAGCAAAAAATGTCGGTCACATATTGCGGAAGGTACGTGCATAGGCCAACAATGACAACAACAACGAACACTAGTACTGAGCGTACAGCGCGGATCTTCCACATGCGCATAGTACCCTGCCTGTTGCTGCTGTTGGCGCACTGTGCTGAGCACAGCTGGAGCAGTGGCAATGTTGGATCACACACAGCAATAAGCAGAAGAAGCAGGGAGAGAGGTGATGCTGGTGCTGTGGTCGTGGCGTGGTCAATCAAGTGATCGATCGAAATCTCCGATCAACCAACTTTGATAGCCGCAGTACGATCATCCATACGCGCAAGGTGTGCCCACTGCTGCTGCTGGGCAGCAGGGTTGTGGTGCTGTACGAAGCTGGAGGTAAGCACGCTCTGTGCACTGTTGTGGGTATTGTTCTCTAGGCAGTGGTCCGTGCTCCGTGCAACAACCCAAAATAAATGTATAGAGATATTATACATCATCCTGGGTACATACGGATAAAAAAATATACGGCAGACGATGGAATGCGGACGGCAGGCTCCGACAAACACAACCAACCACAGCAACACTGCGCATATGGATGTGTCGAACACGCACGGTGAGTGGGCGGCAGTGTTGGAACGATGGGATCTGTGCATTTTGTCTGTTGTGTACTTGGTATATGCCTGAGCTGTGTGCTCACAGCTCATGAGAGCCAGGGAGTGAAAACAGACAGCATGTACCGATACGTACGTACAAAATAAGGCCTCTCGTGCGGAAACCAGGGAAATCGTCTTATCCACTCCCGCCGGAAAAAAACGCCCGCCACGAGCTTCAGAGTGCACAGATCGCGTCGGGACCTAGACCAATGTGTCCGGCCGGGTTTCCCGTGTCGGAGTACTTACTGTTTTGCCGAAAAGTGCTCGTGCGAAGAGAAAAGTTGGCAAAAGCACGAAAATTTGACAAACATGCGTATACATATATATTAATTATGTTTGTCAAAACGTGGGCCAAGCCGTGGAGCAAACACTACATGCCAAGGCCATGTTGAATCTGTAGAGCTCTAGCCTGAATCATGTACGCTCAAAAAGTTGCTTTGATAAAATAGTGGAATATACTGATGTGGTGCCCCACGAATATCTCTGTATCAGATGTACTAGAGTCTGCAAGGGAAAAGCGAGCCTCCGCCGGTGACCTCTCGCTTCCTTCCTTCCCTCCCTCCCTCCCTCCCTCCCTCCCACCCTCCCTTCCATCCCTCCCTCCCTCTATTCTTCCCCCCCTCGCCGCTTCGCTCCATTCCCGTCGCTCGTGATTCTCCTCCGCCCGGTGTATCCCGGTTTGCTTTGTGCAGCTACTTGAGGTGCACGTGGGGCTTTTCGTGGAGGACGCGGAAGACACGGGGGACAAGGAAGACAGCCAGCGCGCGAAGACGATGCTGGGAGTGTCCTTTCACAATCGCTCCGTGGCCAATTTCCGCTTGGGAAACGCCTACGACGGACAGGTGAGAGGAGGATGACCGGGCTTGGGTGGGATGGGGTGGGGTGGGGTAAGGGATGGGATGGGCTTGGTCGGGCATGGCTTGGATGGGATAGGATGGGCTTGACTGGGATCGGATGGGATGGGCTTGGTTGGGCTTGACTTGGCTGGATGGGATAGAACGGGATGGAATCGGATGGAATGGGCTTGGTTTGGTTGAGACAGGCTGGTTTGGATTGGGATGGGCTGGGCGCGCGCCTCGAAGCAGCTGTTTTTTGCTCAAAGTTAACGGCGCCCGGCTACCAAGGGTCCCCTTTTTCTGAATTTTTGTGTTTTGTGTGTTGGTTCGTTTGTTTTTTGTTTTTTGTGTATTTATATGTTTTTTACCTTATGCATCACTCGCTCTGCTCCGTTTGGTTGTGTGCGGGTTTGACGCGAGAAAACCCCCTCGCGATTGCCTCTTTAGTGCCACCGCCGCTGCTGCTGGTGGTGCGCATTCTTTCGAAGCGTGCATGGTAGACAGAGGGGGGAATATGGAATATCTAAACTATTGTTGTCTGTGTTTTGAACCAAGTGTTCTTCGGTTGGGATTTTCCCAGGGTTTCGATTTGGCTCTCTCCCGCTCCTTCCCTCTCTCTCTCTTTCTGCGTACCGAAACACTTCGCGCATCCTATCTCTCCGACCTCCTCTTTTCCCCCCGTTAATTTATCTGTCTCTCGTCCTCCGCTTTTCCTTCCTCCCTCCGGATCCCTCTCTCTTTCCCTCCCTCCCTCGCCCAATCTCTCTCCTCTCCCCCCCCCCCCCCCCCCTCCTTCCCTCCCTCTCTCTGTCTCTGTCCCCCTCGTTGTTTGTCTTCTCGTTGTTGCTACTGTCGTTGTCGTCTGTTGTCTAGCGCGATGCCCGCCAGGCCATGGCCATCTGGCCTGGCATCCCCTCCGGCACTCACCTTATGCGCAGCGATGAATCGTACAAGGTAGGCACGAGTATTTCCCTGCGGCTTCGCGCTGCGATGCACTCTGATGCTGCACTAAAACGCCGAGCAAACGCTGACGAGCAATGCTGCAAGGACGTCTTTGCTAGGTTGAATATGCTCTGGGTGTAGTCTGGTATCTATTAGCACTTACCCAGGTATATTACCAACATGACCCCAGGTATGATACCTGGGTACCCCAGACTATATTACCGTATCACACTAGGGTGGTAAGACAACACACCCCCTCGGACGATTTTCAGAACTGGGTTTCTCGGCAACGGGGAGGGCGTACTGAGTACGTCGAGCGATGCGTCTTTGCAACCTTCACCACGAAATCTGCCCACAGCCACATTTTCGTTGTGGGTGCCCCCCCTTGAATAATGTTATGGAGGAAACCGGGTCTGAAAGTTGTCCTATGGTGTGTTTTATCTTGCGCGTTATGCCGTACCTACCTGGTACTCAGCACACCCTTTCAATATTGCAACGCATTGCGACTAGTGCGATGGTAATGAAATATTGCAAATGTGTGCTCATTAGAGTATACATACTCCTGACGTACCCGGGTACTTACCCGGGTATGAGTAATATGGTCACGTTCGGTACCCGGGTACCCCAAAGTATACCCGGTATACCCGACGAAAGGGTACATTTCTCTGGATGTACCGGGTGTTCACCCGGGTAACCAACGTAGCCGGGTTTGGTACTCGGGTGAACAGCGCAGCGCCGTGTGGTGCGGTGCGGTCTCTTCCGTACATACCACGTATCATACGAAGTACGAAATACCACATAAGAGTATAAACGATGACCACAAATTACACCCGGCTCAGCTCAGCAGCACAGCGCAGCGCCGTGTGGAGCCGCACGGTGCGGTGCCCTGCCGTGTGGTGCCGTAGTGTGCTGTGCCGTGCTGTGCTGCCTCTTTCGTACATACCAGGTAAAATACCGAGTACGAAGTATCACATAAGGTCAAAAAGATGGCGCACTCACCTCACAGCGCAGCGCGCCGTGTGGTGTGGTGCGGTGCTGTGCCGTACTGTTCGTGCTGTCCTGCGCTTTCTCTTTCGTACACACCAAAATAAGTATGTACGTACATGCATGCGGCGTCGGGGTTGTTTTCCTGGAGCATTGGGCTCTTGGCAGTTGCTACTGTGGTGGCCTGTTAGCACCTGAGTGTTGAGACCATCCATTCCGTTCTATTCTTCCTTTTGAGTGAGCGTGGCGGGCGGACCCGCCCTCTACGCGAAGCACCTGGTACTGTCATATAATACCAACACAGTAACACGTGTGCTGACCGAGTACATGTGGCACATCTCTAACACACCCCCCCCCTCCTCTCAGTGTACCCAGTACCTCAGCACGTTTTTTGACCAGAATACTGAGTAGACGCCAGCGTATACTGGTGCTGGATTAGACGAGTCTCTTATGATGACCTTGTGAAGTGGTTTCTTTCAAGGTACATACTTTGCACAAGAAGTGACTAAAAGTGACAGAAAAGGCCGCCCAAGGGATCCTGTAGGGGAATTCTATCTAAAGCGTGTAAAAAACGGTCGTTTCGAAAGTCTAGCGGTTCAGGGGGGGGGGGGGGGGGGGGGTGTACTCGATATCATGCGTGACCGTAGTCGTATATCCACAGACCCTCGCATCCTTACAATGCCGGGATGGAGCACGTCGGTTTTTCACCGACCAGGCAGACATTGCTTGCACCAAGCGGGAGCGCCGTGAGGTGTTCGGTGAGCCAGATGAAGGGTGAGGTGCATCCTACTAGAACCTGCTTCTGAGGCGGACTTGCACATGGATGACAACTTCAATGAGCTAATTTATTTCCCGGTGTGGCCACTTCGGGGGGGAGGGGGGGGGGGGGGTGTACTCATTATCATGCATGGCCGTAGTCGTATGACCATAGACCCTCGCATCCCTACAATTGACGGGATTGGCCGCGTCGGGTTTTCACCGACCAGTCAGACATTGCTTGCACCAAGCGCGAAGCGCCGTGAGGTGTTGGGCGAGTCGCATGAAGGGTGAGCTGCATCCTACTAAGAACCGCTTTAGAGGCGAATTTTCTGGCATATACCTGGTAGATGACAGCATCAATTAATTGATTTAATTTCTGGTGTGCCAGTTCCAGAGACAGCAATGGGGTTACTATGTAGCTTTGTGGATGCCTCACCATATACACACTACGTGATACGATCATCCCCCTTGTGCGGAGTAAAGGTTCTCCGCGCACGAAAATGGTCTAACTTGACCGCCAGCCGTGGTAACAGCCAAAAAAAAAAAAAAAACCAAAAACGGTACCCTGGCTGTTAGTAGCTCACGCAATGAGAGGCGTGTTTTACAGCGTCGTCGCCAACCGACACCAACCCAACCTATATATACCAGGTATACATTATAGGGGGGGGGGGGGTACTCGGGGGGGGAGGGTGTACTCGATAGGAGAGATGTACTCGATCTCATGCATGGCCGTAGTCGTATGACCATAGACCCTCGCATCCCTACAATGCCGGGACGGAGCATGTCGGGTTTTCACCGACCGGGCAGACATTGCTTGCACCAAGCGCGAAGCGCCGTGAGGTGTCCGGCGAGTCGCATGAAGGGTGAGCTGCATCCTACTAAGAACCGCTTGTGAGGCGGACTTGCATATGGATGACAGCTTCAATGAATTAGTTTAATTTCCGGTGTAGCCACTTCCAGAGACAGCAATGGGAGTACTATGTAACTGCCTCGTGGGTGCCTTACCTTGAACACTACGTGATACGATCAATTCCCTTGTGCAGAGTAAAGGTTCTTTATTTCGCACAAATGATCTAGCTAGACGACCAGCTGTGGGCGACCGCCAAAAAAAAAAAAAAAAAAAAAAAAACGGGGGGGGCTTTGGCGCATGTTGTGTTGAGATGCGGAACTCGCTTGCTCTCATTCGCGTGGTGGGGGCTTCCGCCAGTATGATTGATGAGAGTGGTTCGTGGGATGCTTGCCGATTGCCGTGGTGGTGGCATGCTAATCAGAGCTGACTCTGCTTTGTTAGTATAGGAACGAGTACAGAATATGGTTTTGGGTCCGTCGTGAGTTCTGGTGACTACGCCCTCCCCTCCCCCGTGCTGGTGGTGGTGGTGGTGGTGGTGGCGTGATGGGTTGGTTTGAACGCCTCAGAAAAGAAGTGACTGCGATATACCAGTATACTGGTACACACTTGAATGTACAATAATTCATTTTTTCCAGAAAATACGACCGGGGCCACACCAACATGTTTTTGTTTTTTTTTGCGATATTGCTAACCACCCTCACCCCGGCTCGCCCTCTTCTTACTCCGCCACCCCTACTCCCTCGCCCTCTTCCCTCCAAAAATAACGTCTTCCGCATCTACAATCCTCGCAGAAAATGATCGCGAGCGCTCCCCAGTGGGCGGCGTACGCTATGCCCCCATGACTCATGACGGAGATGCGTCCCATATGAGACTTAAACGTTTCCTCAGTCGGCGTATCTCTTGGCAAAAGCTTCGCTTCCGTTGTTATTTTTCGTGTGTGACGGCTGTCAGCCCACTGGCCATGCATCCCCGGCCTGACTGAGAACAAACGGGAGAGGGTGTGGAAGGGAGTGTGAGGTTGGTCGGGAGGGGGGGGGAAGGGGAGGGGGGGGATGAGGGGGAGGGGGGGGAGGGGGGGAAGTCTTTTGGTGGCGGTTGGCGTTGGAACGACAGCATTAAATATATGCCGCTGCTGCTGCCTGTACACGGTACTACGAAGGCACGCCCGTTGGGTGGGATTGTGGATTCGTTTTTGTTTCGTTCTTGTTTCGTTTTATCGGTTGTTGTTGTTGTTGCTGTTTTTTTTCTCTTGTTTTGGCGGCAGCAACGGCCGCGGCGACAGCGGATCCCCGCTGTATGCGTAGCTCTACTGCTGTCATAATATCGAGGGACAAATCCCGCCGGAGGGTTTTGGGCTCGGCAGATAGAAAGCGTTGGGATGGTTCGATTTTTCTACCGCATTTTTCGAGGCGGGAAAGGTTCTGTAAGATACGACGACGGGCAGTCGGTGCATAGCCAGTATTCTGTAGCATGGGGTTCTGTGCTTCCGTTGGGAGGTATATGTGCCCAGCACGCGGAGATCCTCACTTTTTTTTGTTTCATGCTCTGCAGTATCGCAGGCGCAACGCTGTCGTATTCTGCTTCCGTTATACCAATGTCGTCGTGTTTTCTCTTTAGCTGTAGTTGTGTTGTTGTACGTGCTGTGACAAGTATCAGTACACCATGGTATCTATTTCTGTTGCTGTTGTTGTTACACAGCAGTACGAGTATACGTACACCGATATAGCGTGGTGCGTCAGTATCAGTACACAGGGTGGTATAGTACAGCAGTAGCACCAACATACTTTTTGTATAGTACAGCAGTACCAGTGTACTGGTGGTATAGCATAGCGGTACCAGTGTGCTGGTACCAAGCAAAAACAAGAGGCGACAACGAAAGGCGAATGTGGTTGTTTTTCCCACTCTCTGCGGATGGAGGCGTGTGTGCGTGCGTGCAAGCGCAGGTTATTTTCTGGTGGTTGGTGTCCACAGAAAAAAAACCGGATTATACCTAAGATACAGAAAAGATGGTATAAACACTGGCGGGCCCTCTCTCATTCAATATCGCTCTGTGTTTCTCTCATGCTGCATATCTCTCGTTTTCGCGTTCCCTTCCCCATTTGCGCGAGGGTACTCTATTTTCCTCCGCCTCTTCCCGCGTATTATTTATTTATTTTCTGTTCGTGTATTGCTTTTTTATTCTTATTTTGCTGTTGTGTATACGTTGGCTACATTCGATGAAAATCGACGAGCACTGGGAATGCTGAACCCTATGCGCGACAAAAATAAAGGCACGTACCGGGGGGGAGAAGGGACGACACCTGTGACCACGGCTTGTCCAGAAGATCGTCGAGGGTAACACCTCCTACGAGTGGGCTGGGAAGTAAAAGTGATGGATAAAAAAAAATAAAAATAAAAATAAAAATACGTACATCTAATTAAATGCCCTGTTCCTGTTTTTTTGTTTCCTTCTATATACTGGAATTATACGTACACCCGAGAGTTGTGGACGAGCGGAATGCGATGCGATGCGATGTCACCAAGAGCAATTATGCCACACGCATAGACCGCGGGTTTTTACTCCACCTTGACTGACTTCCCCCTACATAACCACGTCAAGGCTTGTAGTCGGTTTAGGCCAAATGAGGCGCTCTTACAGGTCGTTCTGCCGACACAGTGCACCCAGGGCGGAAACCCAGCGAACGTAAAGTCTATAGCGTTCACCGACAGCTACCGTTACAATGTTGTACAAGTAGCTATCGCTGGAGCGAGGTTCTTCTACCATCTAGAGTACGCTGGTGCTGACCGCCTGATCAGCGATGAACGTTTTTGGTTTGTTTTTTCGGTTTTCAACGCGATATACGCGTGACGTACATGCTTTCTTTATTTTCTGACAAAAAAAAATCCCAACCCGCAGACGTACTACCAGGCACTGCTGCCGTATTACCACCACCACCGTAATTTAAGTTTGTTTTCGATTCCGTCAAGGTGGCGGCCCCGTTTTCTCTGTTTTCCGTGTACCCCTGTTCCAGCAACGCACATAGGTAGTTGGCAGCTACAGCAGTTCTCAGTTTGCGAAACTGAGTCTCTGTTGCGGTAATTGCAAATCTGTCTGTCTGTCTGTCCGCATGGCTTATATTTTTAAACACTTTCCAATGGTCGATATATAAGATCGTTACAGATGGGATTCGTACGACGTATTGTATTCGACCCTTACGGACCTTATATACTGAAACATACCATACCACCAGGCAAATTTAGCAAAATAATACATGCACGACAACGCACCATCATACCAATACCACATACCGTGTTTTCCCATATACCATACCAACATACCATATCACATACCGTGTTTTTCCCTTAAAATATATCAAACCGTACCATCATACCATACCACTAACGTATATGGTATCACATACACACTGTGTTTTTTCCATGTAGTATATCAAACCGTAGTGCCATCATACTATTGTTATTGCCCTCGATGAAATGCAATCGAGCGCTGTTCTCAGTTTGCTTGTCTCTTTTTTTTTTTAAGTCGCAGGTGGAGTTGTTGAATGACGGGAGAGGCCAGTCGGGACCAGCACAGACGGAACCCCAGAGTGCTGTGTTTGGCTCAGGCAGGGCGTCTACTTGTTGACTATCGGTACCACTTGTAGTAAGTATACTCGGCAGGGACATATATCCAGCAGCACACGAAGACGGCACCAGCACCCGCACCAGTACCACAGCAATGGGATCGATATCATTGAGGTGTGATTGGGGTTGCAGGGCTAAATACAAGACTGTTGGCCAATGAAAACGAAACGTGAACAGGGAGAGATCTCCAACAATCAGTCAGAAAGCTGACGACGCTCTCTTGGCCAAAGCAAAACATGTCGGTTGTTTATTACAACAAGTAAACGACAGATTGACAAGAGATCTCTGTACCGCGAAATAGTTGTTGGCGAAAGGAGAACTGAGGTGGATGCATGCTCTAGGGGCAAGAGCTTGCCACCGGCGTCCTACGGTATCCTCCCAAACCTGAAAAAAGTCCATTTTTTGTTGTGTGTTGTTACACATTCGACAGATTGACGTATTAGTTTTGCGACTACCGAAACATACGATGAGGATCGCAAATACGAATAAAGGCGAAAAGTAGAAAGTAATCAACTAACTGCTGTTGTAAAAGACCTACGATAGTATGCAATTTTGGGTCATTCTTTTTGCGAGTACCGAAACATACGACGAGGATCGCAAAATACAAATGAAGGCGGAAAGTAGAAAGCAATCAACTAACTGCTGTTGTTGTAAAAGACCTACGAGTTCGCATGCAATTTTTTAGTAGTAGTTTTCAGGCTCTACTGCTGCTATAGTAGAGTATGCGAATGACGACGCTTTGTTGGCCAATGAAAAACATTTTGTGGGTTGTTACACATTCGACAGATTGACACATGTATTTTCAAATGGCGGGTTATTATATGCGAGTACCGAAACATACGATGACGATCGCAAACAAATAAAGGCGAAAAGTAGAAAGCAATCCACTGCTGCCGGCGGTGTCCTACGGTATCCTCCCAAACCTGAAAAAAATCCCATTTTTAGCCTTTCGCTGCTGTAGAAGACCTGCGAAAGTATGCATTTTTTTTGCCATTCGAGACACAGTAGTACTCGTAGATAATTTTGCTGTGGCACAAAAAGTAACCCACTCCTGTTGTTGTACTGTAAAAGACCTGCTATAGTATGCGAATGGAAACGCGAAGTACACCAAAAAGCAATTTTTCAGCTCGTGCCACGATACACGATAGACGCTCGATCTCGACAGAGACTCAGCCCACGGACAACCCACGCGGTGGCGGGCAAGATCAACTAGTATAGATAACGGGCTCGAAGGAATGAGGTGGATGCATGCTCTAGGGGGCAAGAGCTTGCCGGCGGCGTCCAACGGTATCCTCCCAAAACTGAAAAAAAAACCATTTTTTGCCATTCGAGACGTTTGTTGTACTGATGTACTGCTAGACGAAATGCATTTTTTTTGCCATTCTGTTATGATACTGCTTGGAACCAGCACCACTCTGCAGTACAGCAATACTCGTCGATAATTTTGCTGTGACACAAAAAGTGACCCATTCCTGTTGTATTGTAAAATACCTGCTATAGTATGCGAATGGAAACGCGAAGTACACCAAAAAAACATTAGTTCAGCTCGTGCCACGATACACGGTAGACGCTCGATCTCGACAGAGACTCAGCCCACGGGCAACCCGCTCGGTGGCGGGAAAGACCAACTACTATAGATGACGGGCTCGAAGAAACGAGGTGGATGCATGCTCTAGGGGGCAAGAGCTTGCCGGCGGCGTCCTACGGTATCCTCTCAAACCTGAAAAAAAAAATCCCATTTTTTGCCATTCGAGACGGATGCAGCAGTAGTAGTACTCGTAGCTAATGTTGTTCATCTATTTCGTGCACACCAGCGGCCAATGCGCTGCACTGAGCGTGGGACCCAAGCGTCTAAGCCAACTCTTACTCTTGTATTCATCGCCACCCTTACACAACAAGACAGCACTACAACTGTAGCAGGCACCTGGTCTGGTGTATAGACGTCTCCCCAACTCGATATGGGATATGGGTGTTGGTTGTATGGTATATGGGAATATGGGATATGGGATATGTTGGTGGTATGGTATATGGGAATATGGGATATGTTGGTGGTATGGTTTATGGGAATATGGGCAAAACCACTGTATGTGGTATGGTATGTGTTGACGGTATGGTACGGGAAAAAACACAGTATATGGTATGGTACGTTTGCGGTATGGTACCATGGTACGATGTCGTGGATGTATTGTATGGCTAAATTTGCCTGGTGGTATGGTATATTTCAGTATATAAGGTCCGTAAGGGTCGAAAACGTCGTACGAATATCATCTGTAACGAGCTTATATATCGGCCATTGGAAAGTGTTCGAAAATATAAGCCTTGCGGACAGACAGACAGACAGACAGACACAGATAGACATACCGTTTTGCATTTACCAAAACAGAGACTCAGTTCTACAAACTGAGAACTGTATATACCGACATGCGATATCACATCAAGTACACAAGAAGAGCATAGTTGAACGTGCAAGATGATGAGGTGATAAGTGAGGTGAACGTGCAAGGTGGTGAGGTGATTTATGGGTGAAGGTGCTAAGGGAGAGCGATGGTACCAGGGAGAAGCAGCAGCCGCAACGGCAACAGCAGCCCCAGCAGCTACGTCTGCAACAGCAGCAGCAAGACCACAAGAGCATATGTTGAAGGTGCAAGGTGTTAAGTGAGGTGAAGGTGCCAGGTGATGAGGTGATATATGAGGAGGTGAAGGTGCAGCGATGGCACCAGGGAGCAGCAGCAGCCGCAACGGCAACAACAGCCCCAGCAGCGACGTCTACAACAGCAGCAGCAGGACCAAGTGGGTCCGCCAAGCGCTTGCGACGATCGCCCCGAAGAACAACAGCAGCAACAAGTGCACAAGAACATGCCATCGCTCGTTAGATATCATGCTGCTATACTAAAACGCTTGTTGGGGATCTCTTCTATACGAGCGATGGCAGAGCGTCAAGTGCACAAGAGCATATGCCTTCAGGGCGACACAGCAGGAACGAGTATAGATACTGCTGTACCAAAAAGCTTGTTGTGGATCTCTTATTTGTATGTCGAGCGATGGCAGAGCGTCAAGTGCACAAGAGCATATTATGCCCCCAGGGCGACAGAGCAGGAACGAGTATATATACCATACTGCTGTTCCAACACGACAAGTACACAAGAACATGCGAGCGCGCGACGAGCAATTACACCACAAGTACACAACAAGAGCATTCCTTGAGGGCGACAGAGCAGGAGGAACTAAAAATAATGATAACTTTACCACGACTTTACAATCGATTACCTTTGACTTCGCCTTAATTTCGTCTTCCCGGATTCGGAAATAAATAATTACCGTTCGACTGGCACTTTGTACGTATCTGTGTATTATAACCCGTTACGTAAGATTCGTGTGAACCTCGACGATGAAGTACCAGTCACTCTTCTTCTACACGCACGTTGGTATCATCCAGTATATACTTTCAACTTTCATACGTGCCCCCCCGCATGTGTATCACACACTGGAGATCATAGAAAAGAAGTACCTGGTACTTGTTAGGATCAAGCTCGGGACACTTTGTATCTCTGGACAGGTTTGCCTATTAGGTCGGCACTCGTTGGTACTCACATGTGTGGCTTGCTTAGATATAGATGAAGAGCAGCTAGCTTTATTCCTTTCGTGCACGCGGAGACTAAGAGCCGAGCTCCCCCTGGTTTTCCCTCTACGATACGCTTCCCAAGTAGTACTACAAATACGATCCTAATACTTGAACCCAGGTAATTATCGCGTTTTCAGCCTCCTTCAAAGCAGTATCATAGAACTAGCCCACTATGATGATCCGTATATATATGCAGAGTTACGGGAAATTCGTGGAAACCCCGATTCCACAAACTAGAACATGAGTCGAAGATGCGGCTCCTCGAAACCCACTCCCACACCTCTGAAGGGCGAGGCAACGAAACCGGGTTTTCAGCCTCCTTCAAGGCAGTATCATAACATACTACACTATTAATATTAAACTTAATATTAATAATACAACAGAAGAAGTACTATTACGGAGGTCCATAGTTAACAGGACCAAATTTTGTTCGTAAAAATAGGTAAATATATAGGTTTTTATGTACACCATGGGTCCTGTTAACTATGGACCCCCCGTAATAGTACGACTTAAAGTACTATTACGGGGGATCACAGTAAATAGGACCAAATAATGTTAGTAAAAATAGGTAAATATATAGTTTTTTTTGTGTACCGTAGGTCCTATTTACTATGGACCCCCGTAATATTAGACTACACTTATTTTACGATCCTCGTCGTATGTTTTGGTCCTCTCGTAAATAATCCCGCCGTTGAAAATACCTGTCAGTCTGTCGTTTGTGTCAACAACCGACACGTTTTTCATTGGCCAACACAGCGTGGTCAGCTCTCTGACTGCTTGTTGGGGACCTCTTATATTTCGCGATCTGGGGCAGCAGATTCCCCGGGCGGATCGCCATCGTATGAGCACTTACTACCCGCTAGTTGACCTTTAGTTGGGTTGGGCGTTGGAAGTACGGGATGTGTGCCGGGTTGTGCTGTGCAGTGTGTGGTGGTGTTTGTTGTGCTGCGTGTGCTCGATATAGTGGGGGAAATATTGTGGTCGATCATTTCCAGTTACTACGAGAGGCTGTCGGTTGAGTCACGCGTGCTGGATCAGGGTGCCCCTCCACGCCGCCGACATTGCTGCTGTTGTTGTAGGGTGATATAGCTACGAGTTCATACTACACCGAGAAGCGGGTTGTACTGGGGTTGGGGGTTTGGATCGTATGGCGGTGCTTTATGTGCGTTGTGGCTGCGGAGCTGTGGCTGCTCCTGCTGCATGCTGCGGAAGAGCTGTGCTGTGTGCTGTACGATGTGCCACACTACGAAAATAAAATGCCCATAAAAGCTTACTACCAACTAATATTATATATGTACTTGGTCGGAAGAGTGCCCATGCACTTATTTTGGGAAAACCATATTTCACGCTGGTGATAAAAGGCTTAGATTGGGTAGGCGATTTGTTAATCTTCACCAACAGCCCAACGGAGTAAGACCTTAACATATGGCGTCGTCGGCAGGACATGGGTCGTTGGTCGTGAGTTCGAATCTCACGTCCACCATGAAATCGCTTTTTAATGAAAAGTGAATTTCCCCATGTCAAGAATCTGAAAAAATACTTCCGGATCCCCAAAAATTGGAACCGCGTGTTGGTGGCACATCGACTCGTATGTCCGGTCCGTTCCAGGGGGGGCGAGTGTTATAAGGCTTAGATTGGACAGTAGGTGATTGGTTAACCTGTCACCAATAGCCCAACGAACTAAGACCTTAACACTGGTCGTTACATATGTTGGCATCGTGTAAGGCTCGATAGGTGTTTTTTTTTCTCTAATCTTACAAATTCGTGGTCTTAAATGTGTCTATTTCAGTACGACCACGGGTATTAGTGTCGATTACTTTGTAACTGTCGTGCGTAAGAGCGCCATAAATGTCAAGAAAGTCCGCTGCAGACCACAGTGCCGCCATAGATTCTGCCACTTTCGTCGTTCCCACTCTTCTAGTAATAGTAGGCTGTGAAAGAGTCTGGTGCATTACTATAAATGCTACTAACAACACGAAAAAGTCTAATTCGCTTTCATTTTGCGATCCTCTGTGTGGTGCATATTCAGAATCTGTCTATATTGGGTCTATGTTCGTTCGTCTGTCGATTACTTTGTAACTGCTTGTTGGGGAAACTACAAAATCGCTTTTATTTTGCGATCCTCTGTGTGGTACAGACAGACAAGTTCTGTCTGTTTTGTCTGTCGATTACTTTGTGACCATCGTACATTTCGGTACTCTTGTATTTCGCAGTACAGAAATCACTTGTCAATATGTCGCTTGCTTTGTAGTAAAGCACGCGGCAGCCGCAGTATCAACTTGAAGACGCAATGTAATTCGCTTTTACTTTCCAGTCCTCTGTGTGGTGCAGACATGTACGTTCTGTCTAATCGTCTGTCGATAACTTTGTTACCGTCGTATATTTCGTCTCCCCGATTTCAGAAACTAAATACTTGGTAAATATTATTTCTTGCAAGCTGTACCTACTGATCCACCACCGCCTGGACTCTACATGACACTATGATAGCATGCTTCGTAAAAGGAGTGTGTATTTCCGTACGTGGGGACCGGTAGGCCTCCGGTTTCCATTGTCGCTCGGAACCGGAGCCGTGAGCCGTGGGCTCTTCTTAAAGGCGAGGGGAGACATTCTGCGATATTCAGATATCGGCAGACGTGGTTTCCCGTATACACTACCGCAGTATGGACCAGGCAAACCACAACCTATTGGTGGCTGTTTGGGGGGTGGGGCGTCCTGCTCCCGCCATGTTATCGTACTGCTGTATATACTGACATACCACTCTGTCCCGTAATATAGTAACCGTTCGGATTACATAGTGAGGCGCGCGAGCGCGAAGCGCATGCCTTTTTTCTTGGTTTTGCAAGGAAAAAAAGCAGACGTTCAGTCTGAGCCAAACCCCGCCTGCTGGGGTGCCGTCTGCGCCTGTGCCGACTGGTCTCTCTCGACACTCGCGCCAACTCCAACTGCGACTTCACAAAAAAAAGACAAGCAGCAAACTGGGAACAGCGCCCGAATGCATTTCATCGAGGGCAATAACAATTCCTACCGTCTGGTTGATCCACCCATGATGATCGCCTGCAGTGAGACCAAGGGGTTAGACAAACAACAAGCAGTCTTCCAGTAGTATTAGTAGTACGAGTATTCACTTTTTGGTCAGGTGGGAAGTTCACGGGATTGTTTTTTTTTCGGGATTTTTACGGCCACAATTTTAGTGTGTGGGGGTAAATCGTGGTCGGCAGGTTCGGAATATAAAAGAAAACGCGAAAGATGCGCAGCCAACCGCGTTTGTCAGTTTCTCGCCCGTTTCGGGGGCTGTTTGTGCCAGGGCTAGGGTCAGGATAATAAGCGGTAGGGTCAGGGCTTGGGTTGGGCCTACGCCTGTGCCTTGATCCCAGCAGGAGAAGCTAGCCCGCAAACAACGAGCAGCCCGACCCCTGGAAGATGCTACCGGACACAACGTGAAGAATAGTCCTCCAGACAAGTCAGACAAATGGCCTATATATATACCAGGTACCAGGTATGTATGTAGTATATATTTTTGTACCCCACCCCCCCCCCATATAATATACTATATATGGGTGGAATCGGCGTCGGTTGGCAACGACACTGTAAAACATGCCGCTCACTACGTGAGCTAGACATCCAGGGTACCGTTTGTTTTGTTTTTTTTGGCGGTCGCCCACAGCTGGTCGTCGAGTTAGATCATTTGTGCGAGGTAAAGAACCTTTACTCTGCACAAGGGAATTGATCGTATCACGTAGAGTTCAAGGTAAGGCACCCAAGAGGCAGTTACATAGTACTCCCATTGCTGTCTCTGGAAGTGGTTACACCGGAAAATAAACTAACTCATCCATATGCAAGTCCACCCCACAAGCGGTTCTTAGTAGGATGTAGCTCACCCTTCATGTGACTAGCCGGGCACCTCACGGCGCTTCGCGCTTGGTGCAAGCAATGTCTGCCTGGTCGGTGAAAACCCGACATGCTCCGTCCCGGCATTGTAGGGGTGCGAGGGTCTATGGTCATACGACTACGGCCATGCATGAGATCGAGTACATCTCTCCTATCGAGTACACCCCCACCCAGTCGACGCAGACGCCGGAGAACAGTTTTGTATGGCCCCGCCGCCATTTACTACCACAGGTACCAGGTATTAAATAGTGTATGCGTCATCAGCAGCAGCTAGCTATCGATTTCGCCGGCCAAGTGCAACCTGAAGCAAACCTGTCCTTCCTCCTAACATTGGCATTTACATCCGCTGCGGTATGGATGGCGGTCTATCGTTAGGGGGCGTTTGACTCAAACCACAAGAAGAGAAGGTAAACACACAATAAAATGCGTGCGTAGATAGTACTACCTGGTACAGAATGATGCAGCAATTCATTCCCCCATTTTACAGGTTCATTTCTCCGATTTGCTGGTATAGAATGATACCTTTCATTTCCTCCGTAATTTACTGGATAATTTCTCCGATTTGCTGGTGTAGAATGATACCTTTCATTTCCTCCGTACTTTACTGGATCATTTCTACACGTTACAGAGGTTTCTACAGGGAAAAGTGTATGTATTAATAGTATGTGTTTGTGAAGGTACTACCTACTGAGGTACCATGTTATAGGGGTAAACGATCGACCGATTACCCAGCCCAGGGTAATCCTTATAACACTCTCCCCCCCTCTTAACGGCGGGATTTTTGGGGCATCTGTACCGTGTACGGCCGTACGCTAGCCTACCCGCTTCGTTTCAATACCTGGGGAACCAGGGAGATGTGTCCTACCCACGTTGCGGGTGGCATGATGATGGCTTTCGTTGACGATTTATTCCAGTCCCTTAATGCTAGCTAGGTCTTCCTTTCTTCCCCTTTTTTGACGTACCTTGTCGGCTTCGTTACCTTGCCGTTCAGAGGTGTGGGAGTGGGTTTTGAGCAGCCGCATCTTCGACTCATGTTCTTGCTCGTGGAATCGGGGTTTCCATGATTTTCCCGTAATTCTGCAGATACCGCTCATCAGAGTGGGCTGGTGTTATGGTACTTCTTTGAATGAGGCTGGAAGCCCCGTAATTACCTGGGTTCCGATATTGGGATCGTATTTGTAGTATTTGGCAGGCGTATCTTACATGGAAACCAGGTTTTTTTCCAGCGAGGCACGAGTCTTGCTCTCAGTCTCCACGTGCTCGAATATAATAAAGCTGTTATAGTCTTCTATCTCTAAGCATTCAACACACGTGAGTACCAACGAGTACCGACTTAATCGGCAAACGTGTCCAGGGATACAAAGTGTCCCGACCTTGATATTAGCAGACGCACATGCAAGCGTTGCTATGAAAGAAACGTTCGAAGTGAGGTTTAAACCCGTGTCCTCGACGACGTCCAAAACATGTGAAGGTGTTAGCTACTGTGCTATATAGGGGTAAATATCGGTCGATTACTCAGCCCAGGGTAACCTTTATTTATAACACTCTCCCCCTCTCTGAACGGTGGGATATTTGGGGCGTCGGTACGGTATACGGCCGTACGCGGACGCTGACAAACGACGCCAAGCATGGTAGAACCGGAGTATTGCGGTAAGTAGGATGCAGGAACTGTCTCGGAAGGCAACTTCTCTTGTTCAGGAGACTTCTTTGTTTTGTTGTCGTGCTATTCCCTTTTATGATGAGAGATGAGGGGGCAATTTGAGAGTGATTCGATTGGGGCTTGATTCGAGGTATCAAGCTCACTCTGCTCCCTTCCACTAACCCCCGCTAGACGGGTAAATGCACCTGCCCGAGGGACTTTCCTCGGACGCTGGTCTACTCTTTTCCTAACGGTGATCCTAACCAAAGGAGTAGCCAAACCCTAGGATACTTTTGTAGTCTACCAAAACCCAATTCCACGGGTCATCCTGTCGTTAAGGGAAGTCTGTCCTACGTAGGAACATTCCTTGCGTCTTTACGGAACCCTGAATACTACTGGCTGTCTTATTCACCGAGAGAAACTCCAGAGCCGAGAAAACTCTTACGGGTATCCAGGGCTTCCATTCTTGTTTACCAAGGGGAACTTCAGAGCCCCAGGAGTACTCTTGGGGTATTCAGGGCTTTGACACTACGGGCTATCTTGTAACAGCTTCTATCGCCCGATACTATATCATAGCACATGTTCTTGTGTCGGTCCGTCTCTGGCGTACTCACAACTTGTACCACAGGCACGTACACATGACTCTGCTCACATTGTCCAAATTTTGATGCGTCTACTCAAAGATCCCGGACGATTGACCCCTGTTATGATACTGCCTTGAATGAGGCTGAAAGTCCGGTAATTACCGGGGTTCAAGTATTAGGATTGTATTTCTAGTACTTGGGAGGCGTATCGTAGATGGTAAACCAGGGGTTTTCCCAGCGAGGCACGAGCTTGGTCTCAGTCTCCCCGTGCACGAAAGGAATAAATCTGCTCTTCTTCTATCAGATATTCTCTATGCAAACAACACACGTGAGTACCAACGAGTACCAACTTAATAGCAAACCTATCCAGGGATACAAAGTGTCCCGACCTTGATCTTAGCAAGTGGCGTCTTCGGCTTAGGATGGTCCATGGTGAGCGCCAGGCTCTGCTGTTCCTGCCTGGAGTCCATGGCCATCTGATTCCACGCCATGTTGACGAAGAGGCCGTCTGCCGGCATCACGCTTCGGAGGCCGCGGGCACAGGAGACCACTGCCGACGCTGCGGCAGAAGGGAGCAACTTATTAGGGCCAGTCGCTATGCAAGCGACACTCCCCAGCAGGAAGTCCATGTCCCCGGGTCTTTGGGCCCGGGCGTCAACCGCGATGTCGCTGGAGGGGTGCTGGTCTGAGGGATCAGGTCCGGGGACTGGAGTGGGGACTGGGGCGGCCGTCGTTGCGGTCGAGCCTCTCAGCTGAAGCCCCTGCCTCGGCAACACGACAGGTCGTTGTGGCGTTGGTCGCCCGTGCAACCCGCAGAGCTTCCCTGGCGTGGATAGTAGACTCCCTGGCGCGGGAGGCGGAGCGTACTGCGTCCTCGGAGGCCGTGACGGCGGCCTTGGAAGCGCTGTCGGTATTCTCCGTGGCTCTGGTAGCGGCGGCGACGGCGCGAGGAGCAGCTGACACTTCTTGTGTCCGGAGTCTCACGGTGTTCTCCGAGGCAGCCCCGAAGGCCTTGATGGCGGTGTCCAAAGCCCGCTCGGCCGCGACGACGTCGGCTTGATCGTCAGCGGCAGCAGGAGTCCGCTCGGCCCCGAAGACGTCGGTCTGGTCAGGCAACGGGCCTTCCGCCTTGATCCTCGCGGTGCGCCTCGAAATGGCGTTCAGAGGTGTGGGAGTGGGTTTCGAGGAGCCGCATCTTCGACTCGTGTTCTAGTTCGTGAAATCTGGGTTTCCACGAATTCCCATAACTCTGCGTCTGCGGCTCATCAGAGTGGGCTAGTGATATATGATACTGCCTTAAATGAGACTGAAAGCCCGGCTATTACCTGGGCTCAAGTATTAGTATTGTATTTGTAGTACTTGGGAGGCGTATCGTAGGTGGTAAACCAGGATTTTCCCAGCGAGGCACGAGCTCGGCTCTTCTTAGTCTCCCCGTGCACGACAGGAATAAAGCTGCTCTTCTTCTATCTCTAAGCAAACAACAAACGTGAGTACCAACGAGTAACAAACCTGTCCAGGGATACAAAGTGTCCCGACCTTGATAATAACACCCCCCCCGCGCAGCAACAAGTAACGATTGCTCTGCGCCAGTTCCCATCTGCTGGGGTGCATTGTGTGTGATACCTGTCTGGTAGTATAGGTACGAGTATGGTATATTAGTACTACTGTACGGGGGACCATAGAAAATAGGACCAAAAGTTGTTAGTAAAATTAGGCATATAGGGATTTTTTGTGTGTACCGCAGGTCCTATTTACTATGGTCCATAGTAAACGGGACCAAATTTCGAGGGTAAAAATAGGGAAATATATAAGTTTTTTGTGTGTACCGTAGGTGCTATTTACTGCGGTCGTCCGTAATAGCACGCCGTCATGTCTGGCGTCTCGGGAGGAGAGTGAGAGGTCGGACTTGAAACGGCTTGAAAGAGGCCGGACACGAAAACATGCACGGCTCGAAAAGGGTCGGACTCGAAATAGCCTGTGTACGTACGAAAACAAGGTCGGATAAACAAAAATGCACGAATACCCAAAGATATACCTGGTACAATCGAGAACCCTACACTTAAGAGTACTGCATAGTGGGGAAGGAGTTTTTTTAAAGAAGCGTACAAAATATAAACTGTAGAGCAGACAGCGATATATGCGTTGCTCTGCTGTTGCCTACCGGTAGGTGTTACCCTAATACATGCGTGCAGTTATGGTATTGCTTTGAATGGGGCCGAAAGGGCCAAGTATTTTTTAGCGCTTCCTGCTTTTGGGGGGGGGGGCAAGTTGGGGATGGTTTTCGCGTATTTCGTCCTGCCGACCCCCCCGCTCAGTGTCGGGGCTGGTCTGGGTAATCGGGCCACTTATTTGTGGCACAAGACACGTTTCCGGAGTTTCGATCTGGGTTCAGGTGGTTTATGGAATATTCCGTGTTTTTGTTCCTTCTTCGTCGTGCCGACCCCCCCCGCTCGGGAGCCGGGGGTGATCTGGGCAAAATCGACTGCTCATATTGGGGCGCAGGACCGCCTCGCTTTGTGTACTACTGTTATGGTACTTCTTTGAATGAGGCTGAAAACCCAGTAATGATCTGAGTTCAGGCACTGGGGTCGTAATTGTAGTACTTGGGAGGCGTATCTCAGATGGAAAACCAGGGGCACGAGCTTGGCTCCCAGTCTCTGCGTGCACGAAATGAATAAAGCTACTCTTTTTACATCTCTTAGGCAAACAACCCACATGATCACCAACGAGTACCAGCTTAATAGGAAAACCCGTCCAGGGATGCAAAGTGTCCCGACCTCTGATCTTAATGAGTGGCGTCTTCGGCTTGAGAACTGTTCGCTTTTTCGCGTTGGCACGCGTTTGGTCACTCTCTGTTTTCCACTTGTTTTCCTAGAGTTAGTTTGCTCCGCACACTGCACGATGGGGACTGATGAGGTGGAAGGGTCTGCTTCCCCTCACGGTGGCCGAGCCACTGAGGCCCAGGGCCCTTGAGTGCCCCACTGCCCAAGGCTCTTCGATGGGGATCAAGCGCCTTGTACAACAGACCAACAGTAGGGGCAAGAGTCTAGGCAGGAGCGATTCATTTCTGTCCCTTACGGCTAGGCCTACCTTCCTTTCTTTCTTTCTTTTTAAGCGTCCCTTGCCGACCTCGGAACCTTGCCGTTCAAGTGTGCTGGTGGGTTTTGAGAAGCCGCATCTTCGACTCATTCTCATGTTCTAGCTCGTGGAATCGGGGTTTCCATGATCTTTCTTTATTTCTGCATATACGGCTCATCAAGTGGGCTAGTGTTATGGTACTGCTTCGAATGAAGCCGAAAAGTCGGTAATTACCTGGATTCAGATATCGGGATCGTATGTGTAGTACTTGAGGGGCGTATCTTAGATGGAAAATCAGGGGTTTTCCCAGCGAGGGACACGAGCCTTGCTCTCAGTCTCATCGTGCTCGAAAGGAATAAAGTTGCTCGTCTTCCATCTGAGCATTCAAAACACGTGAGTACCAACGAGTACCTGCTCAATAGGCAAAGCTAACAAGGGGTACAGAGTGCCCCGACCTTGAACTTAACAGTGCCCATCGGGGTGGCGGTGGTGGCCGATCTTAGGGTCGATGTTCAGTCAAGGTTAGAATTCGGTTCACAACCAGCGACATAACGTCTGTTAATTCGGGCGATCGGCTAATAAAACATAGAGCAGCAGCAGCGGCGACGACACAAGATAAACAACGCCGGGAAAGCGTTACGTTCGGCGCCAAAGCCCAACTTAAGGAAGAAGCGTATATACTATACTGATATAAAATAAAATGTATACCGTCATCATGCAGCGCCAACGATAGTCGTTGCCGTGCTGTTCCCCAGTGTAGTTTGAGATCCCAGTTGACGTGGGGAATTGCATTTATTTATGGTGGTGTATATAGTACTGTAGTATCAAATCACCACTATCAGCATCCAGCAGTGTTTTTTCACAAAAAAAAAAGAAAAAGGTACCACGAGTGAAAGAAAGGTACGCAGGGACCTACAGTACAACACAAAATCGATGAAAAAAAAAAAAAACACACTTTTGAACAAAAGAACTACGGTACGTAGAGACATATTTGACTTTTCGAGAAGGTGAGGGCATCATTAAGAATCAGCACTCACACATTCATCGTCATATAACATGACTGTCACATACTTTACATGTCCGACCCACCCAGCGACCATGAAAAGAGCAAATCAAATGTATAGTCCATCTATCTCGTCATCGTCCCCAGACGAAAAAGGTGTTACGAAGTATTACACCCCCGTACGTACATAATATAGGTACCACGATTCTTACGTGACTATGAAAATAGCGGGTATTTTTTCTACTGCAAGAGAGTACTTCACCACATCAGATTCCGAGACTGACATATATGACAATGCTTCGCTGCTATGCACGCTGCGCAGGTTGAACGTAGGCAGCGTCGCACACACGGCCATCACCACCACCATCACCATCATCATCCATGCCACTATCACCCATCTCCCACATGACAAATGCCGGATGACAATACCAGATTACAGATGACAAAATACAAGAAAAGAAAAGAACAGAAGGAAAAAAAATACCAAAACACTAAAAAACTTAAACGACAAAATACAACTGGCAAAAAGCAAGTGGCAAAATACAAGCGGAAACGACAAAATAGAAAAGGCAAAATAGAGAAAAAAGGTCATAATACAAGAAAAAAACGACAAAATACAAAATGCATGCCAAGAAAAAAAGTCTAATACCATTCTGCCGCCACAAGCTGCAGCTACCCGCTTTTTCCATACGCCCCGAGCGACGCACTGCTAAGCTGCGCGCTGAATCAACAGAATATGCTTGGGAAATCTACGGCCCAGCGAACCTCGGAAGTCCTCCTAAGGCACGCGGGGGGAGGAGGGGAGGAGGCACAACTAAACATCAGAAGCGCCCTGTCCTTGCACCCATCCACCCGTCCCCAAGGAGCCCAGCAATGCACGAGGCACGGCGCAGAGCCAGTGCCGCTATATACCATACATTACACGGCGGGCTAGTCCTACTATTAATGTTAATATATCAAGCATCGAAGAAAACGAGACAAGAAAAAAACTCATGCGGCAGTCAAGCCAGCCAACCGGGTACAAACCAGCCAAAGAACCGTCACCTTCCAACAGACGAGACCGACGAAGCGGCCGAATCAACCAATCAACGTACGAGAACCAACCAACCGGAGGACCGATCACACCAAACTATGGATACCATCGGGACCATCGAATATAAGAAAGAAGAAGGATGAAAAACTATTTCGATACTACTCCACGCGTATACGACACACACTTGTTGTACGAAGTATCATAACAGCATAACGAAAGTACCTCCGCGACGTGTGCTTTGCTCGTGTTTTCCCTCCGGCAACCAATCCGCCCGCCCACCCACCCACTCACCAATCCATAATCGTTCCACCCAATCTTCCACCCAACCACCCACCCCACTCATCGAGCCATCCGTCCACTAATCCGTCCATCTAACCTACCACCCAGCCTTCCGCAGATGGCAAAAAACAAACCGAAGAGCGGACCAAAAAGTGCACTAGAGAGGAAGCTGCCCTCCCCCCCCTCCCCCCCCCCTCCCAAAAAAAAAAAGCGAACGGAACGGAACAACAACAAAAAGAACGCGACGAGACGTAAGCCAAATCTATCTTCAGGCACGCCCCGCCCACTTGCTCGTCCCTTCAATCACGAGACCAGGAAGTAACGGAGCCAGCCGCCGCCGCTGCCGTCAGCAAAAGACAGCGCGTCCCTCCGGCGAAGGTCAACAGGTAGGTATGCAGGCAAACAGACCACCGACGGCTACGTATAGCTCATGTCCTCATTCTCGCGCTGCCCGCATAAAGGCAAGCGTCTAAATGGTAATCCTTTCCACTCATCCACCAGCTCACCAGGTAACTCATATAATACATGCAGTTCATCGCCGAATTTTGCGCGTTTCAAGAACTCCGCGGCGACAGCTATAACCGATCCCCCCTCCCCCCACCTGCCCCTCCCATAAACATGCCTTCTAACCAGGACCCCTCCCATCCCACCCCTATCCCTGCCATAGGCACGTCTTCCCACCGAACCCCCCCATCACCTCCCCCTATCCCTGCCATAGACATACATGCCTTCTACCCAGGACCCTCCCCCCCCCCCCGCCCCCTCCTATCCCCGCCATAGACAGGCCTTCTAAGCAGTACCTCCGCCGTCTCGACAGGGATGCGCGGTCAATGGCCAAATGACTAAGGCAAGCAACAAATGAGTACGCCCCTCTCCCCCCCCCCCCTCCCCGTCAGAGACGTGCCTTCCAAGCAGGACCCCTCCCCCCTCTTCCTGCCAGAGGCATGCCTTCCAAGTGCGAGCGGGGAAACACACGCCGCCGGTGCCGCCGCCGCTGTGCCGCAGGCCGCAGGAAAACCCGATTAATCAAACACACACACACCCCCGCCGCCGCCGGGACGATACCCGTAAACGTCGACAATAATCAATACCAGTACAGCTGTAAAAAGCGGGGAACCGAAAACATAAAAAAAACGCATGTTTTTTCTATACCGAGACAGGTACATCAGGTGCCTGGCTGGTACTTTAGTTTATATCTGCCAGCACTGTTTTCTGTCCAGCAGCCAAAACAAAAAAAGGAGGAAAAAAAGCGAGGCCATACGTGGCGAGAGGAGGCAAAAGCGCGGCTATACGATATGTACACACACGCCAGGCGAATTCAGTCCACGCCTCGTTTCTCTCATAGAAACCCGGAAGTTTCCCGATATGCCCGACGGCTTCTCTCTACAATTTTCACGCCTTTTGCCCGCCCCTCCTCCCCCCCCCCCGCCTCGCTATCCTGACCTCCCCTATCCTCATCAATAAACGCCCCTTTACTGTGTACACCCAGCACGATTTCACGTTGCCAGTTCCAAGTGATCCTCCTAGTTTCAGGTACAGTATCAGTCCCTGTCGAACCCCCCCCCCCCCCCCCCCCCCCCCGAACTCTTCCCCATCTCCCTGGTTACCTTCGACAAACACGTAATGTCATCATTCTCCGCCGGAAAAAAGCCGGACACCTTGCGTTGCTTTGTTTGTACATTTGTTTGTTTTTGTGAAACGTAGTGAGCGATCGGAGAATATCATTCGCCTTAACCACCTCTCCGCCCCCTATTTCCCCTCTGCGGCCCACAACCCAACCGATCGAATGGCCGAACGGACGACCGATCGGCTGACCGAATGATCATCTGAACGGCCAACCGGATGACCCAACGGTCGAGTGGTTCATGGAATGAACAACAGGAAGACTGACGCCAACTGAACAACCGGATGGTCGAACGAATGGTCGAAATACCGTCTGACCGAATGAATGACCGGCCGAGCGAGACGACCGAATGGCCGACCGAACGGCTGACCGAACGAATCGATCAATGGTCGACAGACAGACAGACAGATAGACAAGACAGAAAGACAGACCAATCGCATAAACCGACCGAACGACTGACAGATAGAGACCGAACGACCGAATGGCCGACCGAATAGATGACCGAACAATCGACCGAACGAGCAACCAAATAACCGACCACCTGCGCAATCAAGCAAAACCCCTAGCCGGCAACAGCTTCAGCCCAATCAGACCCTACCTGCCTGGTCCCGGACGGGCGGGTATGAACCATCCACCCAATCAACCATCCAACTAACCAATCCACCAACCAACCAACCAACTTGCTAATGAACAAACTAATCAATCAACCAATCAATCATCAACCAAATCCATCATGAACGAATCAAATTAACCAATAAATCAACACATCAATCATGACCCAATCGAACCAACTAATCAATATTCATCAATCAATCAACCAACCAAACCGAACCAACGAACCAGTCAAAACCAACGAGTCGAACCAGACGAGAGAGACGACGACGACCGACCCCCCTCGCCCCCCGCCCCCCGATCGGGCTCTCAGAATCCGCCCGAATCCTGCGGCTTCCAATCCTCCGGCGAAAAAATGGAGACGATCGAATCGGTCGCCCCCGCGGCCAGGATGAGCTCGTGGGGGTGGAAAGCTAGCGCCGAGATGGAGCCGAGTCGCTGCGACAAAAAGCCCATGTGGTGCTTGATGCGCGAGAGAAGCTTTCCGTCAGGCGACATAATCTGAAACCGAGGGCGGAGCCAAGGGGGGGGTAACGGGGGTGGGGACCTTTAGAAACTGGAAAAAAAAAAAAAAAAAAAAAAAAGCGAGGACCGATGACAATGGCAAGAAAGACCATATGCCCAAAGTTTACTTTCAAACATACTGTACTTGCTTTCAAGAAACAACTGAAGATATTCTCGTATTGCCGCCGTGGGGAAGAAAACAAAAAAAAAGGGGAAAAAAAACGTTTCATTTCATTTATTTCTTGCATTTTTTTTTTTACACGGCCGCAGGCCCCGCACTTTTGTTTTTTTTTTTCTCGTTGTGAATAGTCAAAGAACGCTTCACAAAAAAAAAATCAGCTCGTGCGACGATATAGACCTTTTGATCCCGACGTACATTACACCCACGGCCAACCCGCTTGGTGTCGGTCAAGGCCAACAAACGTAGACGATGGCCTCGAGGATAGCAGGTGGATCCATGGTCTAGGGGGGGGGGGGGAAGGGCTTGCCGGCGGCGTCCAACGCTCTTCACCGAAACCTGAAAAAAAAAAGTCTATTTTTTTAGCCATCCGAGAGGGATCGAGAAACTGTGTCCTCTGTTTTCTGCGCAGCCAGCGGCGGGATTGTTTTTTTTTTTTTTAAATCACACGCCTGGCCGGAGACCACCACATATCAACGCCCATTGCGTGAACACGGCGACCCTAAGGTGGGTCGGAGCCCCCTATGTATGACGATTGCGCCCCGTTCAGAGTGCATGACGCAGTCGTTTGTTTTGCGGATCGATGTCTCTCGAGGACTCGGAACTTCGTCGCTTCGCTTTGGTAACATTCGGCTGAGATTTTCTGACGCCGATCTTCGCGCCAACATTCGCCCCATTTTTTTTTTTTTCGCCTTTTTTTCCAAAGTTCGGAACTTTTCTTCTGAAGAATCGTGCTCATACCAAACGGCACTGAAAACCTACTGCGCGGGTATCGTTGAAATTCGTGTTTTTTTTTTTTAAAGGAAAATTTGCGTTCCCATGGTCATCGGTCCGAGATTGAATATTTCGTCGAGAGTCGTCTTAGTCGGACTGCGTGTGACACCGCTTGAGACCACGGGTCCTGTACGGCATGTACAGGAAGGATATCATCAATGTGGTTCGAGGATTTAGGAAAGTCCGGGAGGGGGGAGGGGGCACAAAACAATTCGAACCTCACTCGCACAGCACCAAAATACATGAAACACAAACACAAACAAGAGCAACCACACTCAACGATCCATCCACAAACACCCCCACCCCACCCCACCCCCACCCCCACGCCCACCCCGACCCGCCTGCCCATCCATCCATCCACCCACCCACCCACAATTCAACCAACCAACCCACCCAAACACCCACCCACCCACCCACCCCACCCCACCCAAAAAAACACGCCCTAAGCATCCCCTTTTTACTATTTGATGTTTCGGACCCCAACAACAAACCCCACAAGGCAGAGCAGCCAGCACCCCAAGAACCACCCAGACCCCCCCAAGCAGTCAAAGACAAGACAACCCATCCAGCCGACCAATACCCTCAGCCACCAAGTCGCCACCTAAAATACTAAAACCACGAGGCCCCAGGGTCTGATGCTGACCAGCTGGTTAGGGCTGGGGCTGGGGCACTCGAGCGTGCACACGGCCACGCAGGTCATCGCCAGGGCGACAGGTTTAAGGGCCACAGCTAGTTTTTTTTTTCTTTCTTTCTAAAGTCAACTACATGTTGAACCATTTTGTCGAGAGAACCCGAAACCACCCTGGGAAATTTATAAAAAAAATCTCGGAGGTGAAAACGTAATGAGGAGGTCACTCACTCCAGTGTGGATACATCTACCAGACTGCCGAAGCTGCACCAGAAGGACTCACGTTGATGAACTGGTTATGGCTTCCGGTTGCCAGGACGGGTACTCGAGGGTGCACGGCCATGCAGGTCATCTTCGTTTTGTGGGGGCCCCCCTGTACAAGTGCCTTCCCCGGGAGTCGAACATCCCACAGCCGAATCAAACCGTCCACGCAAGCACTGAACATCTCGTTTCCGCCGCTCGACTACCAAGCCGATACCGCACCGTCATCCGTTCGCCCCCACCCCGAGGGGTTTCCAGCGGGTTGGGGAGGCGGGGGGGGGGGAGGTAAAACAACACGGGAGGGATTCCGTTAGAGGGGGAAGGGTTTCCGGTGAGAGGCAAGAGGGATCTCATGACAGGGAAAAGGGGTCGGGGAAAATGAATCACTGAGAGGTGTACTCATGTCATGCATGGCCTTGGTCGTATGGCCCGTCATGCATGGCTTTAGTCGTATGGCCATGGCTTTAGTCGTATGACCCTAGACCCTCGCGACCCTAAAATGCCGGGACGGAGAACGGGGAGGTCCCAAGAATGACAAGGAGGATGCATAAGGAGGGGGGAGGGTATTCAAGATGGGGGAGAGGCGTTCATAGGGAGGGAGAAGGCTCCAGGGGGGGGGGGGGGGGGGAGGAATTCCACAAAAGGGAAAAGGTTTCCCGCTGGGGGGGGGGGGGAGGAGGTGTACTCGACAGGAGGGTTGTTCTTGACATCATGCATGGCCGTAGTCGTATGACCATAGTCCCGTAGGGGGGGGGGGGGGGGGGGGGCGGGGTACGTGGGAGGGAGGGAGAGCGGTTGAGTTAAGAAGGGGTAGGGCTGGCTCCGCGCGCGCACACTCGGTCAAGGTGAACACTGCCTCAGCTGCAGCAGCCCAGACTGCAGCGTGAAGGCCTGAAGCCACAAGCTGTGTTTTGCGCAGCGTTGGACAATCCCGCAATGGACAACAGCCACCGCGACGACCATAGGAGGCAACAACAGCGGCAGCGTGGCCGGCGGTATCACGGTTCCGGCTCCACGATTTGAGACGCTGGACGCTTCTTGTCACCGGTACCACACCCTCAGCCAAACGGTTTTGTTTTTTTTCCCCGGCGTGGGGGAAAAAGGCATTACACACAAGGGGAAAATAGTTTCCGGGAGGGGCAAGAGGGATTCGGCGCAACGGCAAAGGGTTTCCAGGGAGACAAATACATACCCAATACTCGCAAGAAGGGAAAGGGTTTCCAGGAAAGATGATTCGGTGAGAAGGGGAAGGGTTTCGCAGACGGGAAAAAAAGGGATTCCACAAAAGAGGGAAATGGTCTCGCGTCGTAGCGGGGGAGGGGGGCGGGGGGCGGACGGACGCACGGACGGTTCAGAGACACGGGTGAAGAACCATTGCGCGACAAAAAATGGCAAGGGTTTTCCGCAGAGGGAAAAGGGATTCCAACAAACCAAACAAAATCAAAAGCTAGGCCTACCCCTTTCCCCCCCCTCCCCAACCCCACCCACCTCCGTAAAGTGCACGTTGATGATCCAGCTCGTGTGCCCCTGAAAAACCTTCACCGAGTCGGACCCTTCCCTCCCATCGTACAGCTGCACGTCCCCGTTTGCCATGCCCGCCGCCATCACCAACCCCCCCGCCCCAGACAAAACGCCGCCCCTAAACCCACCAACTCCCCCGTCGGGGGCCCCGCCTCCTATCCCTCGGAGAAGCCAGCACGGTCACGCACGATTCGGGGGGCACCGCCCACCCCGTCCACAACCTCTCGCTGCCTAGGTCCCATATGCGGAGGAGGGGGCTGGACCCCGCTGCCGCCAGCAGTCCTAGGCGCTGCTGCCAGTGAGTCACCAAGCCCGGCCCGCGCTGGCCCGCGATCAGGTCCTTTTGGGGGGGAGGGAGGGGGGGGGGGGAGGGAGGGAGGGAGGGCAAGGGTTGTTATTGTTGCTGTTGTTGCCGCTACCGCTGGCGTCTGTGGTGGTTATAATGTGGGCGAATGAATAAAATAGCAAAATGTAGCATATATGCCCCGAAACGAACGTAGTAGCACTTGGTAGAAGGCAGGACAAAAAAAAAAAAAAAAAAAAAAAAAAACGAGCAGCAGGCACGCATGTACGTACGTATCAGAAACCACAGCCGAAAACAGCAGAAATACAAGAAAAAGAAAAGAAAAAAAAAGGAAACGGAAAAGGGCGATTAACGACGACGACTCTTCATAGTCGCTACTTGCCCTGCGCCTCGCCCCCCTCCTTCCTGCATCCATCGCCGTTTCCCACCGCCAATGCAAATTAAGAAGCAAAACAGCAATCGAAACACCTCTTCAGGAAGAAACGACAAAACTTGCACGTATACTCGCCTACCCCACACACACACCGCTCCAACAGAAGCAAAGCCCCCCCCCCCCCCCCCCCCCCCGTCGAGAACCTTCACTCCGCACAAGGGGGATGATCGTATCACGTAGTGTGTATATGGTGAGGCACCCACGAGGCAGTTACATAGTAAACCCATGACTGTCTCTGGAAGTGGCCACATCAGAAATTAAACCAGTTCATTGATGCTGTCATCCACATGCAAGAAACTTCCGCCTCACAAGCGGTTCTTAGCAGGATGCAGCTCACCCTTCATGCGACTCGCCCAACACCTCACGGCGCTTCGCGCTTGGAAGCAATGTCTGCCTGGTCGGTGAAAACCTGACGTGCTCCGTCCCGGCATTGTAGGGATGCGAGGGTCTATGGTCATACGACTACGGCCATGCATGATAATGAGCACCCCCCCCCCCCCCCCCCAGTCCCACCCTCTCCCCCCCCCCGGCCCCCCAAGCTCACTCCGCCCAGGCCCACCCCCGACCGGATCAAGGCATGCCAAGTCCGCCTCACCGGCACCGCATGAAAGGCCGTGACGAGCTCCGGTGGCCGCATGCCTCCAACACCAGACGCCCCCGCTTCCAAAACGCCATTCCACACTCGTACAACTCCATCGTCCGAGCCCGTGAGCAGCAGAGAGTTGTGGACCTCGTTGATCCAGCAGATGGACGACATGCGGCTTCCCTGCGGGTTGCGGTTCGTGAATCCCCCGTATCTTGGTTGAGGGGGAGTGAGGGAGGGAGGGAGGGAGGGAGGGAGGGAGAGAAGGCAAGGGAAGGGAGAGAGGGACGAACCGATGTCAAGTCAGCGGGGAAACAGCAACTCAGGGGAGGGCAGCAGTGTCTGCGGTTTGGCTCCGTGGGCTTGGACGAAACGATTTGGTTGACAGTACACACTTTGACTCCCCTTTTACATCAACCATATTATTTCCGAGAAATTTCGGGGTTAAAAAGGGCCAGTCTTTAAAGTCAAATAAGATTCAAATCATCTGTTAATGGTTGATGAAGCTCGCGCGTGGTCTAGGCAGCCCTCAGGGAGGGGGAGGGGCCGGGGGCGGGGGAGGGGGGGCGGGGGGGGGGGGCACCGATGTCATGCATGGCCGTAGTCGTCTGACCATAGACCTCGCATCCCGACAGCGCCGGGACGGAGCGGGTAGGGTTTTCACCGACCAGGCAGACATTGCTTGCATCAAGCGCGAAGCGGAACGTGAGGTGTTCGGCCGTACTACCCGTCGTCTGACCATAGACCCTCGCATCCCTGGGTACTCATGTCATGAATGGCCGTAGTCGCGGGGGAAGGGGGGGGATACCCGTTCGTTGAATGCCTTTGTATTACAGGGGACTATAGTAAAGAGGACCAAAAATTGTTAGTAAAAATAGGGAAATATATAGTTTTTTTGTGTGAACCGTAGGTCCTATTTACTATGGTCCCCCGTAATAGTAGCTTGACCACAATAACTACACGCGCATCCGTTTCGCGACGCAACGGGGAGAACAAAAAGCGGGAGCGGCCGCCTCTGCCGGGCCCGCTCAAAAATTCGTTCGTCACTCCGCCGCCGCCCCCCCCCCCCCAACCCCCACACACCAAAAACAAAAAAATGAAAATGAAAAACGAAACAAACAATGAGAAAAAAAAAAAAAGACGAGGCGAAAATAAAAATAACACACAAGAAGAGCACAACACACAACAACGCCTGCAAAAGCGCGCGTCCACACGGTATAGACAAGACCAGCAAACCCCTTCATCCCCGTAAGTATGCCTCAAACTTCGCGTGGAAACCTCCGTCCTTTAGGGCCCGCCGCCACCAGGAGCGGCTCGTACGGAAAAAAAAAAAAAAACAACACAAAAAAACAAAGAAACACTAAACACTAAACAAAAATTCCCCTCTTCATCCCCCCCCCCCCCCCCCCCCCCCCCCCCCCATCTTACCGCCTCTTTAAAACCAAGGACGGAAACCCCGTCTTTGCCGTCCGGCAACACCAGGAGCGGCTCGTACGAAAAAAGACGCACAAAAAACACGAAAGAAGACATAATTTTATTCCCCTCTTCTCCCCTCCTCCTCCTCCTCCTCCTCCTCCTCCTCCTCCTCCTCCTGCCCTCACCTCACGGCCTCCTTGAAATTGCAGACGGAAACCCCGTCCTTGTCGTCCGCCGCCACCAGAAGCGGCTCGTATGGGTGGAAGGCAAGCATGCTGGTGCACCGGCCGTTGTCGATGTCGAGAATTGTATTGTAATTCAGCTCCAGCTTCCTCTGAGGCGGCTGGGCATCCGGCTCGAGGTCCGCGTGGAACCTCCTCCCCTCGGGAGCAATCGCTTCCCACCCGCCCCTCCCCCCTAGACCCCCCTGACCCCCCGGCCCACCCTGCACTAGCAGGTGGTGGTGGTGGTCCTGCTTGGGGCCCGGTGCCGTCAGCGACTCGTACGTGTTGGAAAGTATCTTGTGAGGGGAGGGAAGGTGAGAGAGAGCGGAGGGGTGCGGGGGGGGTTGTATGAACGGCGAGGAAGTGCATATATACGCACGTTGGTGTGCGCATAAATATATATACGGGTGTATGTGCGCATAGTATGCGGTGGGTGCGTTTATCGTATATGCGCATGCACGTACGCGTGTCTTGAAAGTGGAGTGTGGATAAGGAAGGAGGGGGGGGGGGGCGGGGTGGGGGGGGGGGGGGGGGGGGGGGGGGGGGGGGGGGGGGGGGGGGGGGGGGGGCGATTGGACCGACGGGAAGGGTGATGGGGAGTACAAGTTTCAACTTCCTTTCACGACTGCTAGAGCTGCCGTATTTCGATCCCGTGAATCCTTGATCGGACTCGTGTGTAGCGGTAAAATCGGGGGGGGGGGCACGGGGGGAACCCTTGCTCTGCCTTCAGGGAACCTAAAAGCGGCGCATGTAGAGACCATCAGCACCTTCTACAATAAGAGTGCTCTTGCGGTTCAAAACACCTTTCTAAGTAAAACCGGCCGAAAAAATGGGCCGCTCTTCGCGCCACGCAACGCGTCACCCGTTCAATCCCAAAGCCCCCCCCCCCCCCCCCCCCCCCCCACCGAGGTCACTATGGACGTACGACTACGGCCATGCATGACGCGAATACACCGGCCCGCCCCCGCTCCCCTCCCCTCCCCTCCCCTCCCCAGCTTCAATTACCTCGGCCGCCTCGTGCACTCGCGAGTTCCTCTTCTTGAAGTACAGCTTCAGCGCTCCCGCATACCCAAGCGGCTCCCCAGGCTCGTGCTGGTGGTTGAGCTGATTCTGCCTCTGTCTCTGCCGCTGGCTATCGCTCGCGTTGCCACTACCGCCACCTTGAGCGCTGGCGGTAGCGCTAGCGCCGCCGCCGCCGCCGCCGCCGCCGCCGCCGCCAGAGTTGACTGAGCTCGGAGCGGACTCCCGCGCCACCAGGGCCACCGCCGCCGCAGAAGCCGGCTCGCTGAACTCCCGAGAGCTCCACTCGTAGAACGCGTGCAAGAGGTGAGGGCTGTCCAAGCCGCTCGACATTGGAGGAACTGCCGCCGGCAACAACACCCCAACTCCACCCCCACCCACACCCCCCACATCCACCGCCCCCACCCCACCGTCACCACCAACTACGGGGCTGCCGCGCATGTCGGAGTCCGCGGCGGCTTCGGTCGGAGCTACCGTTGACAGCGCCGGCACCAGGGAAGTAGCACTGTTTGCGCATCTCCCCTCGTTCGTCGGGCCGAGGGCACCGTCGGCTCCCGCAGCCACCGTCCCCCGCCGCCGCCTCCGCCTCCGCCTCCGCCTCCGCCCCCAACCTCACCCCCTACCCATACCCTCGGCCCGATTGATCCCGGAAAGGCGTCGCCGTAGGGCGAGAGGAATCGGGAAGGGTCTGGCAGCGCGCCAGTCCCAGCGGCTGCGGCTGCGGCTGGGCTAGGCTTAGTTGCTGCGGCTGCGGCTGGGCTAGGCTTAGCTGCTGCTGCTGCTGCTGCTGCCACTGTTGCTGCTGCTGCGGTTGCTGCGGCAACAGCGGCGGCATCCGGGGGTGTCGGGCCAAAGGACGGCGGGGACAGGGAGAAGCTTGGGGACCTCGAGGGAAGAAGCTCTTGGCCGTGTCCTCCGCTGCCGCTGCTGTAGAGAAATTGAGGAGGGGGGGGGGGGGGGGGGGGGGGGGGGGGGGGGGGTGATAGAGATACAAATGAGAGGGAGATAAGTTATATTCATGTATAGATGCACTTGTTAACAACGAGAGCGAACGTGAAGGCAAGGCAAGGTCGAGATCGCAAATTGTAAAGAGCGGTCGCATCGTGCGGCCGTTTATGGTGTCCCCCAACACAAAACATCAATCAAAGACACCAAGACATCAAAACACAGAAGTCACCAAAGCATCCAGACAGCAACACCCAGAGACGGAGAACAAACGAAAAAAAAAAAAAAAAAAAAAACGACCGACGCAACAGGTGTAGATGAGCTTGACGACAAAAAAGGGGGAAAAAAACACACACACACACACACACACATACACAACAGCACCCGCCACCCACCCGTCCGCCCACCCACTCGCTCGCTTACCGTCGCACACCGGCGCCACCGCTACCGCCACCATCCCCTCCCCATCCTGATCCACCCCCCTCCCCTCCAGCCGCTCCCATCCCCACCGCTCCCGCCGCCACGGCTCCGGTAGCTTGAGCCGCCGCCAGTGCCTCGGCTTGATCAACGACCACCCTGAAAACGGTTGCCGCCGCTTCCGCAACGGGCGGGAAAGGGTCCACATCGCGCACCCTCTCCAGAGTCTTCCACAACGCCAGGTACTGGTTTGCGCCGGCGCCCATCCTGTGCAGCAGCGTGTTGCTCAGCGTCCGCGTGAACCGCTGATGCTGTAGTGGTTGTTGCTGCTGATGTTGCTGCGACGGCTGGGTGCTGCTGCTGGTGTGGGTGGTGATAGTGGGGGTGGTAAGCACCTCCCGCTGGCCCGCGGTCGTCGCTGCCACCGTCACTGCCGCCGATCCCAGCCACGGCCTGCGTCCTACCGTCGCTTCGAACTCCAGCGCCTATGCCCACCGTGCCCCGCGGCGTATCCCGCCTTCTCCCCTGCAAGGGGAGCAGCGCCGATTTTTCCACCGCGCTTCCAGCAGCCCCCCCCCCCCCCCCCCCGCTGCGCCTGCTCCTCCGCCTCCGTACGACCCGTTGCTGCTCCCGCCGCCGCCACCAATCCAGCTGCAGCCGGTAGTCGCAGCCGCCGCGCGCGGCGAAGCCAGTCCTCCCCACAGGGACTGAGTCAGGGGGCCTACGGGGCTAGCAGGGAGACCGTTAGCACCGCCGCCGCCACCACCACCAACACCACCACCACCACCACCACTACTACCACCACCACCGCCACTAACTCCACTACTGGTGCTGCTGCTGCCGCTGTCCCCGACGCCCACATCGACATCGACATCAGCACATCCGACGTCGCTACAACTGCGGCCACCGCAGCCGCCACCGTTTCCAGCAAGGGTAACCTCTTGCGCGACCGTGACGAAGAAGGGGAAGTGCGCCGGGTTGAGAACAAGAACGCCAAGCGCGAGCACCACCTCCCGCCGAAGCATGGGGCTGCTCGTCGTTCCGGCATGTGCACGCGGACGCGCAAATTCCGGGGTGCGGAGGGCGGGGGGGGGGGGGGGGAGGGGGGGGGCAAGGGAAAATAAATACATAAGTACCTCACATTTCAACACACTAAGAAAACTATAACAGCTACATGTATGCAATAAACGATTCGGACCCACCATCAATCCCCCCCCCCCCTGAGTGGGAATGCACCCACTGAAGACACATAAGAGACATGAGAAAGTTGAAATGGCAACATAAAGTAAGGAACACGCCAAAAAAGAGGTTGCCAGCCATAGTTGATAGAGCTGTATGGGAGAAAGTAACAAAAGGGCGAGCCGGAATAAGGTGGGATGGCGTAGTTGAAAAAGTATGGAAGGATATAGGGGGAAACCAAGAAGAGATGATGTCCGCCGGGAAGTTTGGGAGATACAAGGTAGAAGTAGAACAAAGGACAGAAAGAAGAGAGAGGCTAGCGCTAAGAAACAAGGTGGAATCGGGAAAACACTTTGAGATATACGGGGGGTTGAGGGAAGGAATAGGAACGAAAACGTATTTGCATGGCCCAATGGACTTCGCGAAAACGCTGAAACTGCGCTTTCGTGTAGGGGACCTGGACCTGCCAGAAAGAAGAAAGAGGTATACCAGTAGCGGGGAGGAGGAGGAAATGGATGCACAGATGTGCCCGTGTGGCAAAGCAATAGAGAGTAGAACTCACATCGTAGGATAATGTGAAGTATGCAAGGAGGAACGGGATGTGCTACAAGAGGAGATGAGGGAAATAGACGAATGTGAAATGGAGGAGTTTGATACACTGAATGGCAGCGAGAAAACGACTGCTATCGTAGGAGATAGATGGTGGCCGCAGGCGGCCAGACAGGAAGAGATAAGATTAGCAAAAAGTTTCTATGTAATATAAGGAAACATCGTAATGAACCCCCAATTGTTGGAGTTGTCTCTATCAGGAGTAGGAACGGTGCTCCGTCTCGAAAGGGATGCGTGGTCAATGGTCGAATGACTAAGGCAAGCAACAAATGAGTACGCCCCCCCCCCCCCCCCCCCCCACCCCCCCCACCCACCCACCCACGTACCCACTGAACAAAAATCTAAAAAACTAACCTAAACAAACATCATGTCAGGCGTGAAACTCGTATACAATGCTATCGCAAGACGTACCTGGCATCCCTAGAGTGCTCGGCCAATCGCGAGGCGATTCCGAGCTCGTCAAGTCGCCTCGTTTCAGACGTCCCGGCCACCGCGCCGCCAACCCCACCACTCCCGCCAGGGCCAGAGCAGGAGGGATGAGGGCTCGGCCAAGCCTCCATCATATATTCCTGGCCACGCATATCACTACCGGCACCGCCACCACCACCACCACCACCACCACCACCACCACCATCACCCAGCCCTTCCCCTCCCGCCCCTACGGTGCCACTCGGCATTCCGTGTGACGCCATGACAGCCGTCGCTGTCGCCCCCGCTGCCGCCCTCCCTTCCCCTTCCCCTTGCCCTTCCCCTTCCCCTTCCCTCCCCATCTCCACCGCGCCATATCCGTTCGTCGCTGGCAAACGCCTACCGAAGTCAGGGAACATGCCCACGTTTGGCCCACTGCCAGGCTGTGCCACCCCTTGCGCCTGTGCCTGTGCCTGTGCCAGCGCTTGTGCCTGTGCTTGCGCCTGGCCCTGTGCTTGAGCTGCTGCTTGCGCTGCTGCTGCTGCTGCTGCTGCCGCTGCCGCCGCTGCCGCCGCCGCTGCTGCTGCGCCCGCTGCCGCCGCTGCCGCCGCTGCCGGTGTGGCGCAAGTCCTCCGGCTGTACAGGCTCCCCAGCGCGTAAACGGCGGCACATCTCACCTCGACCGTGTGCTCTGTTTCGAAAAAAACAAAGTCGGGGCGTGACGGGGGGGGGGGGGGGGGGGGGGGGGGGGGGGGATGGGCGTACTCATTTGTTGCTTGCCTTGAGTCATTTGACCATTGACCACGCATCCCTTTCGAGACGGAGCACCGTTCCTACTCCTGATAGAGACAAATCCAACAATTGGGGGTTCATTACGTTGTTTCCATATACTACATAGAAACTTTTTGCTAATCTTATCCCCTTCCTGTCTGGCCGCCTGCGGCCACCATCTATCTCCTAGGATAGCAATCGTTTTCTCGCTGCTATTCAGTGTATCAAACTCCTCCGTGTCACACTCGTCTATTTCCCTCATCTCCTCTTCTAACACATCCCGTTCTTCCTTGTATATTTCACATTATCCTACGATGTGAGTTCTACTCTCTATTGCTTGCCACACGGGCACACCTGTGCGTCCATTTCCTTCTCCTCCCGGCTACTGGTGTACCTCTTTCTTCTTTCTGGCAGGTCCAGGTCCCCTACACGAAAACGCAGTTTCAGCGTTTTCGCGAAGTCCATTGGGCCATGCAAATACGTTTTCATTCCTATTCCTTCCCTCAACCCCCCGTATGTCTCAAAGTGTTTTCCCGATTCCACCTTGTTTCTTAGCGCTAGCCTCTCTCTTCTGTATATCCTTTCTTCTACTTCTGCCTTGTATCTCCCAAACTTCCCGGCAGACTTTATCTCTTCTTGGTTTCCCCCTATATCCTTCCATACTTTCTCAACTACGCCATCCCACCTTATTCCACCTCGCCCTTTTGTTACTTTCTCCCATACAGCTCTATCAACTATGGCTGGCAACCTCTTTTTTGGCGTATTCCTTACTTTATGTTGCCATTTCAACTTTCTCGTGTTTTGTCTTGAGTGGGTGCGTTCCCAGTTCTGCTCTTAATACTGTATTACTAGTCGTACTTGAGCATCTTAGGAATTTTTTAGCTGCTGTCATTTGCACTGTTTCCAACTGTTTTATGAGTTTCGCGTTCCCTTCCCATACTCCTCCTGCATATTCTAGCTTTGGTACTATTACGGGGGGCCATAGTAAATAGGACCAAATATTGTTAGTAAAACTAGTGAAATGTATAGGTTTTTATGTATGCCATAGGTCCTATTAACTATGGTCCTCCGAAATATCACATTCATCAGGACACATCTCGTGGCGGGGGGGGGGGGGGGGGGGGGGGGGGGGGGGGGGGGGGGGGGGGGGGGGGCGGGGGGGTGTACTCATTATCATGCATCGCCGTAGTCGTATGACCATAGACCCTCGCATCCCTACAAGGCCGGGACGGGGAACGTCCGGTTTTCATCCAACAGGAAAACGTTGCTTGCATCAAGCGCGACGCGCCGTGAGGTGTTGAGCGAGTCGCATGAAGGGCGACCTGCATCCTGCTAAGAACCTCTACTGGGGCGGATTTTCTCGCGTATAGATGACAGCCTGCTGAGAACCTCTATTGAGGCGGATTTTCTTGCATATGGATGACAGCGCCAATGAATTGGGGGGGGCGGGGGGGGGTTGAGCGGCTCGATTTGACGTTATAGCGAACGGAAGAGCGGTGTGTAGGTGGTGGGGGTATCGACAATATAGCGGTGGAGTTGTGCTCTACGAAGCCACACGAAAAAAAACGAAACGTCGCTACAAGTAGTAGACGTGCGACGAGAAAGCGGTGAATAGTCCTGACATGTGCGTGCTCTGCGAAGACATAAAAAACGAAACGCCGCTCAAGTGCTGCTCCGATCAAACCAATTCGTGGGTCGTTTTGGTTGACCACGCACGCACCTCGTCGTTCTTTCGTCTTCGCGCGGTCATCAGCGCACGAAAGACAACGAAAAAGACTGGCGTCATGCCACAAAAGCAGACGCAATAATAACCTTAACTCCCTCCAAAACGAAGACACACACGCACCGGCACACACAACACACCACACCACACAAAAAAACACGACCAACACATAAGCAAGCGGCGGATCGAGAGCAGATAAAGAAACAAAACGCACACAGTCGCGAGAAGATCGCGAGCCGAGGCACAACCCTCCCCCTGCGGGAGAAAACATTCGTTCAAACACGCAACCTCCAACACTGCGACACCAAACCACCAAAAACGCCCCCCCCCCCCCCCCCCCGCCCCAGCCCGACGTGCTCCGTCCCGGCGTTGTAGGGATGCAAGAGTCTAGAGTCACACGACTACGGCCATGCATGATATTGAGTACACCCCCCCCCCCCAACCCCCAACCTTCCCCCTCCTCCCCCTTCCTCTACCTACGTCCCCCCCTCGCTCCTTTCCCTCCCAGATCACAGCCAAACTCTTTCACTCACCCTCTCCTTGCAGGCACGCGAACAGGCGCTCCTGGACGTTAAGCCTCACGCATGCGTCCTGCGCGTCGGTGTACTGCCAGCAGAGCTTCGCGACGCACAGGCACACCCACCGCCGAAGCAGGGGGTCCAGCCCCACCCGCTTCCTCCCCCTACCACCCCCCCCCCGGCCCCGCCCCCACCCCCCCGGCCCCGGCCCCCCCCCCCCCCCCCCTCCTGCTCCTCCTCCCGCCACCCCCACGCCCGCTCCTCCGCCCCGCTTCCCTCCCTCCCCCCCCCCAACAACGCCACCACCGCTAGAAAATCCAATGCCGGCGTGAGGCGGTGGATGATGCTTAAGGTGGGATGCAGACGAAGAAGGCTGTCCCTGGGGAGTTGTACCACGGCGAGGCGGTAGTCCCATGGTCCCCGATGCCCCCCCGGTACTCCCCCCGGGGGCCCCCCTTCCCTCCACCATGGCCGCCGCCGTGGCCCGGGCGGGCGTGTCCTCCTCCGCCGGGAGCGAAGTCGTCGCCGCCGCTGCTCTCATCCTGAGCAGGTGAGGAGAGACAAGTTCGCAAAAGTTTGTGAAATAGCCGGAAGCGTTCGGAGGGAGGGACGGGAGGGAGGGCGGGCGGGAGCGGGGGGCGTACTCACTCGTTGCTTGCCGAAGTCATTTGGCCATTGATCACGCATCCCTTTCGAGACGAAGGGGGGGTAGTTTTCACTGTTTGCGGCCATCTCATCCCATCCCATCCCACCCCATCCCATCCTACCCCATCCCAGCCCATCCCATCCCATCCCATCCCATCGTGTCAGTACAAAGAGCTGAGGCGGCGGAGAGCAGCAATATTTTCGACTTGGCCCAGGTTCGACCAAATAGTTGATGGCCCACACTACTGTAACTCTCTCTCTACACCAACCATCTTCATTCCGAGAAAATTCTCAATTGTTCGGGGTCAGGGTTAGGATTGATGTTTAAAATCAAGCACACAGACTATTCCGTCTACACCAACCATCTTCCCAAGAAATTTCTCAAGTCACGGTCCGGGTCAGGGTTGGGGTTGGTGTTAAAAAAAATCACGCACAGACAATTCCGCGGGGGTGTGTGTACAGCAGGCTAGCCTTTAAATAAACTCGAGCGGGGTCAGGGTCAGTGTCGGTGCCAGCGTTCAAAGCCAACCACAGACCACCAGGGTATTTCGTTAGGGTCAACCACAGACTACCAGGGTATTTGGTTAGGGTGTACCAGTGGTGTTCAGTCCGAGTTAAAGCGGAGGGTAAGGCTTAGGGTTGGTGCTATAGTGTTCAAAGCCAGCTGCAGACTATTTCGCTTGGTAATGTGTAGTGTTTTGGGGGAAAAAAAAATGCAGGGTCACGGTAGGGTTGGGGTACAAAGTCAAGCACAGACACTTAACAGGGTGTCTTGTGAATAACTTGGGTTGACGCCAATATGGTCGGGTTTCCTGTGGTCCGTCTCCAAACGTTAAAACCTATAGAAAGCGTTCCCAATCCCACGAAACTCGAGGATCTTCCCAAGGTAGTGGAAAAAAAAGTGCTCAAAACTGCCATTTTTATCATAAATATTCTTGGGCTGGGTTAAAATTTTTCATGCGCTGGATTCATTTCAATTAATATGCAGGAAACTGACCACAAGAAACCCAACCAAAAGGTTTGAACCAAATTCTTCGCCAAGACCGTGCTTGTGTACTGCTAGTTCAATAGGGTGTGTAGTGTTCGACTAAAGTCAAGTAGAGTCATAAAGGTCAGGGGTAGCATTAGGGTACAACCTAAAGTATGTTTCAACCATTTAGTCGAATCTGGATTAACGGGAGGTGGAAATCGAAGTCGAGGAAGCGGCGGAACCGCAGGACACGGTGTGTAGCGCAAACGTAAGCGAAAGCATAAGCAAAAAACGTAAGCGAAACTGTAAACGTATCGAAAGCATAAGCGAAAGCATAGGCGAAAACGTAACCGTAGGCTAGAGCGAAAGCCCAAAGCGTAAGCGAAAGCCCAAGCAGAAGCGAAAGCCTAGGCGCGAGCGAAAGTCTAGCCGAAAGCGTCAGCGTAAGCGAAAGCGCAAGCAAAAGCGCAAGCAAAAGCGCAAGCAGACGCGAAAGCGCAAGCGAGAGCGAAAGCGAGGACGCGAAAGCCAAAGCGTACCTCGTCTGCGCTTTCGAGGAGCTTGCAGCACTCGTCGGCGAGCAGGTGGTGCAGGCAGGCCTCCTGGCCCAAGCGGTAGCCGTCCATGATCGATGTGATAACGAAGGCAGCCAACACTCTCTGCCTCGCCGGTATCTCTTTCCAGCTCAGGTGCCTGATGAAGTTCAGGAAAGCTTTGTCCTTCACGAGGTCTTCCTACTCGTGCGTGCGAATTTCACCAAAAAACGAAGAATAATAAAACAAGACAAAAAAAAAACGAACAGCCAATACGTAAAAAGAGAGAGGGAGAGGGAGAGATAGGGATATTCTTACTCGTACGTATGATGCACTGCGTCCCACTTTTGCGACATTGGTGGAAGAACAAATCCCCTTTCTCCTATGATCCTACATGGGCACGTGAGCGTATGCGCTAAGCCTATCGTCACCTATCACGCGTGTGTTGGCGAGCAACCAAAACACATCCTATGGGACCCCGACATAGCGACCGCACGATGATAATCATGGTATCAACGTATGAACCGTCTATACATAACAACAAGCAAAACGAGAAAACGAAGCAAAAAAAAACGAATACAGACGAGGTGGAAATAGAGAGGGGGGGGGGGGGGGGAGAGAAATAATACCAGAGGTACAACTCTGTCCCAAAATATAAAACACTTTTCGTATACTTACATTCAATAAAAAGGTCCCTATAATTAAAAGACAAAGTGGTATACCGTATAATACTGCACCGTGTAACCGCACCTGCATGGTACCAAACCGTGCACCGAGCCGTGAAACATACCGTGTGCCGCGCCACATCCATGCCCGTCTACCGCACCGTAAACCAGTCGTGTACTATCGTACCGAGCCGTAAACCATACCGTGCACCGCACCCTATCCATACCGTGTACCATACCGTGTACCATACCGTGTACCATACCGTGTACCGTACCGTAGGCGGTATCGCGTACCATACCGGGAACCGCCTCATATCGCACCAAACATAAATCTATCACGGGGACCATAGTAAATAGGACCAAATATCGTTGGTGAAAATAGGAAGATGTATAGGTTTTTGTGTGAACCGTAGGTCCTATTTACTATGGTTCCCCGTAACAGGAGAAACAAACAACATGAGAACAGTAAAAAGAACAAAAGTTGACTCGCCTGGCAGGAAGGATCGAAAGGCAGGATTCGAGCCCAGATGGACACGAGAACCTGTTGCAGTTCAGCCGCCGGCGACTACCGACAAAGCAAGGAGGCGTTTCGTGTTCGTGGCGGGAGCGGGGGCAGGTGAAGGCGCGGGGTTAGAGCAGCGCCGAGCAAACAGATTAGCCAAGTGGACTGCAACTTCCCACTCGTGTCGTAATTGTATCAGTATTCACATTTAATGCATACGAGTACTACAGTACGTCCACCATGGTATATATCACGTACTGCTGGCTGCTGCTACTGTAACGCACGAGATAAGACAAGCCTATGATGATCAGCAGTAGCAACACAGCAGCAGCAGCAGCAGCAGCAGCAGCAGCAGCAGCAGCAGCAGCAGCAGCGAAACACCACCACCACCACCACCAGCAACAACAACACCATCACCGACACCGCACCAACTCAGACAAACACCTCGACCACGCCCACCCCCGCCAAAGACATCAGCATCCCCCCCCCCCCCCCGCCCCCACCACCACCACCACCCCCGACCACCACCAACACCACTATTTACGGGGGACTAGAGCAAATAGGACCAAATATTGTTCGTAAATATAGTAAAATATATATGTTCTTATGTATACCATAGGTCCTACTAACTATGGACCCCCGTAATAACATCACCGACAACAACACCCGCACCTCCCTCCCTCAGCCCCACCACCCCCTCCCTTCCCCCCCCCCCCTTCCCCCTCCCCTCCCAAACTCCCCACTCTTCACCTGCGCGGCTTCCGGCCCAGATTGCAGAGGCACGCGCATGAGCTTGAGCACGTACGGGAACACTCCGACGGAGAGAGACAGGCTAACCGCCCACTCCCCAAGCTCCATAAACTGCTGTAGGAGCACCAGCGCTCTCAGTCGGTGTGCCTGGTGGAAATCGAGCCCAGAAGGAAAGCACGGGTATTTTAACAAATTCAGGGGAACAACCAGGGGCGGGGGGGGGGGGGGGGGGGGGGGGGGGGTACTCATTATGTCATTATGATGCATGGCCGTAGTCGTTTGACCATAGACCCTCGCATCCCTACAATGCCGGGACGGAGCACGTCGGGTTTTCACCGACCACGCAGGCATTGCTTGCTTGCACCAAGCTTTGCGAAGCGCCGTGAGGTGTTGGGCGAGTCGCATGAAGGGTGAGCTGCATCCTAGTAAGTACCTGGTACCGCTTTCGAGGCGGATTTTCTTGCACAAGGATGACAGCATCAATGGAGTGATTCAATTTATGGTGTGGCCCCTTCCAGAGACAGCAATGGGTTTACTATGTACGATCATCTTCCTTGTGCGGAGGGAAGGTTCTCCCCTCACAAAAACAATCTAACTCGACCGCCAGCCGTGGTAACCGCCAAAAAAAAAAAAAAACACCCAATAATTACCGGTATATATTATAGGAAGAGGGGGGGGGGAGGGGGGGGGGGGGGGGGGGGGGGGGGGGGGGGGGGGGGGGGGGGGGGGTTGCAGGACAAGGGGAGGGTCGAGAAGGGTACAGCGACGTTCAGATACAAACAGCCGAAAAAAAAAAAAAAAAAAAAAAAAGAAGCAAAGTGACTCCTCCACCCTCGACCTTCCTCGCCCACGACAAATACATGCCGGAGCCAAAAGCAAAAGCGATAAACGCTATAACATGTCCAACGCGCCGACCAAAACAGCTGGATCGTAGTGCATTCACGCACCAAGCCACAAAAAGTAGTACTACCTCCCCACCCCGTCTCGATCCCCGCCGGTTCCTTGTCTCTCCCCTCCCCCGCCGCCACAGAACGCTAATGTGGACAACAAAGGGAACCCTAACGTTCCCCCGATACACCCCTCCCCCCTCTCCCGTCCTCCCTCCATCCGATATAAGCCCTTTTCGTTTATAGACTGCGGGGGGGCCCATACGCCTACACTCGCACCTGGCTGAGCAAGACCTGCAGCACCACCGGCAGCTGTTCGGGCGGTCTCTGAGACATCACGCCGTCCCCGCTCCTCGCCACCTCCCCGCGAACTGCAGCCACACCTGGAAGGCCATCATCTGGTGCTGGAAGAAACCATCCGATGATGCCGAGCCCGGCGCCTGACCAACCCAAAACCAGAAAAAAGGAACCAACCAGCCGGACGAACCAAACCGACCAGGCGAAAAGGAAAGGCAAACCAACCGGTGAGCGATTGGGGCCGTGAGTAAAGAGGTAGCTGCGCCTCGGCCGGGCTTGACGGCTACAGCAGGACAGCAGTAGGCATGAATCGGAAGGAGAAAGCCAGCCAGCTGACTACTGTAGCCTAAGGCTTCGTCAGCTGAAAGAAACCCCCCTTGAGCGACGAGCGAGCCAGCAAGGTACCGGCACGTACAAACACGCAGAACTCCGGACATTGTATAAATCACACAGCACACAAAAACGGTACTCAATTATTACCTGAGACCACTTACAACTAGTCGCCGACATACAGTCAGCCGACTCACAGCCCTATGAGCGGAGCAACCGATCAACCAACCAATAAGCGAAGCAATCAGCCAATCAGCGAGTACAACCAATCAGAGCAGTAGCCGACTCGTAGCCAGCCGATTAACAGCCCTACAAGCAAAGCAACCAATCAACGAGCGAACCAATCAGCCAATGAGCGAAGGAATTAGCCAATGGGCGAAGCAGCCAATCAGCAAAGCACAACAATCGATCGGTCAACTCAAGCAACTAACCGAAATCAACTGACTATTCATCACCAGGCAGCCACACCAGCCAACCAAAACAACGAACAAACCAACCAACTATTACGGGGGTCCATAGTAAACAGGGCCAAATATTGATAGTAAAAATAGGTAAAGGTTTTTGTGTGTACCGTAGATCCTGTTAACTATGGTCCCCCGTAATAATACTAGTACGATAAATACACCAGCCAAATCAACCGAGTTAAGCATCCAATCAACCAACCAAGGAAACCAGCGTCGTTTCAACAGCAGCACATTATTCCGCGACGTAGACAAAGCAGGGTAACGTTAACCCTACCCCCCGCCCCAACCTACCTCACCCTACACCTCCCTCGCATCATTTACTGCCGAAATAGCGGCCAACACTTCTTACTGACCAACTCGATTCGAACCCAGCGGCTAGAGCCCTACAACGTTAACGAATCTCCCCTCGCCTTCCCTTCTCCTGTCTCCCTTTCTCCAAAACCAAAACGAAAAAAAAAAAAAAAAAAGGCGTGGGGGGGGGGCGGGGGGTCAAGAAAGGACAACAACCTAAAACAGGTACATACGAGCATTCCGTACACCTGATCCATGTTGACTCAAAAACAGGTGCAGCAGTCAAATCAAGCAACACTTGCTTCATCCATAAAAACCAAGAAACCAAAAAAAAAAAAAAAAAAAAAAAAAAAAAAAAAAGAGTCCTGGTTTTCGACACGCAAGTTTCATGTACTGCACTACAGCACTACCACACGCCACACGAATAGTCCAAGTTTACCGAAACAGGGAACCACAGCAGTAATCAGGACCCATCATACACTCAAAAACCTATATATTCCTGTATTTTTAGCAGGCACATTTGGTCCTGATTACATCGTACCCCCGCAATTTATCGGCAACAGACAACCCACCAAGCCCGACGAAGCTGCCCTGCCCAGCCTGCCCAGGCTCTTGCTCGGGCTCGGAAATGCCTTGGACCTCAGGCGGCCAAGCTGCGTCTCGGCCGCCAGGTCCCAAGACTGCCACAGAGGGTGGTGGCACGTCATCGGCAGGGCAGGGTGCGACGCAGGGGTGCACTTCAAGGTCCTGGGGGTCGTCACGAAACAAGGGTCCCGAAAAAAAAAAAAGAAAAAAAGGAGAGCAAAACCCAAGGACCCCAACACCAAGGACAACAAGAGGACAGAACCACGGGACACAACAGTGGCGGGGGGAGAGGAGATGGGACGGGGCGGGACGAGACACGACGATACGATAGGGGACGGGATGGGGCAGACGGCGAGACATGATGGGAGGGACGGGACGGAATGGGACGGTAGAGGATTGTTGTTGAAAGAGGCCAAACATCAGCCGTCCATGTTATATATAAGGCCAGACTACGCGAAATCTTTCTAGAAACCACAGGCATTTTTCTGCCCCACCCGCACTGCTGTATGTAAGGTGCATATATACTTCCTCGGGGGAACAAATCCGGGTTCAAAAAAAAAAAAAAAAAAAAAAAAAAAAAAACTGGGAGAAAAAAAAAACGCTCTAGTGAGCAAGTCACGGTATCAGGAGCAAGCGGCACGCTCGACTGCCGTGTCGCGGTGGTGTTTTACGATACGATACGACACAGCGATGCGTTGCTGACCAAAACCAAGCACAACTACCCAGCTACCAGTACCAGATCGCGTACGATACAACCGCGAGCCAATCGCACCCCTAACCTCCCCTAACTCCACCCGGTGCTCCCTCCGTCTCGAAAGCGGTGCGTGATCAATGGTCAAACGACTCGAGGCAAGCAACAAATGAGCGCCCCCCCCCCCCCCCCCCCCCCCCCCCTGGCTCCCCTTCCCTCCCCCCCCCCCCCCGGGCAATGTGTTAAAAACCCGACGCGCTCCGTCCCGGCATTGTAGGGATGCGAGGGTCTATGGTCATGCGACTACGGCCATGCATGACATGGGTACACCCCCCTCCTCCTTGCCGGCGCGGACCGACACCTGACCTCAAAATCCTGTCGGCCAGCAGATAGTTTCTGAAGAGACTCGCCACCAGGAGGTCCTGCCGGAAGAGCTTTCTGAACAGCTGCGACGGGAGGGTGTTCCACGCGATGGCGTCCATGATCGCCGTGAAAATCCAGTGCAGCTCCCCCAGAGGGCTCCGTCGCTCCGTCAGCCGACCAGGTATCTCATCGACCCACTCCGGGTCGACCCCTTGCATCGATACCTGCAACACAGCGTGGGGCACAACACAACAGAAAACGGGTCATGAAGCACAGCACAGCACGACACATTGCGCCGACGCACCTACCTACCTACGTATCTACTTGGTGTTTTCCCAAAACCAACCCAAATAAAAAAATAAAACTCCTCCCGAGAAAAATCGGGGAACGCTGAATATTTTTCCTCTGCCCAAACCCAGACCGAAATACTCCACCAGCGTCTCCTCCCTCTCTCTCCCCTCTTGCCCTTCCACAGCTCCTCCTGTGCACCAAAAGCAAACAAAAAAAAAAAAAAAAAATGTCGACAATAACATCAAGAATCCTCCCCACCTCCCTCATTCCTTGCCTCCGTCTCCCTTCCTTTCCCCATCTCCCTTCCACCCACCCTCACCCCTCCTCCCTTCTCCTCCCTCCCCCCCAGCCCACCCCCCCACTCCCACCCACCGCACCCGCCCCCCGCCCCCCCCCCCCCCCCCCCCCCCCCCCCGTCCCACCTCCCCCCTCCTCTCTTTTCCGCTTCCCTATCACTCTTCTAACCCCCCAGTAGACGTAGACGTGGAGTAATTTTATCACAAGATCGTAGGTAGTGACGAGAAAACGATCGGTGTCCTAGGAGATAGTTGGTGGCCACAGGTGGCGAAACAGCAAGGGGATAAAGGCATCTCTACGCAACATACAACTGTTGGAGGTGCCTGTCTCTATTGGGAGTAGGAACGTGTGCTCCGTCTCGAAGGGGATGACGCGTCAACTACCAAGTGACTAAGGCAAGAACGGATGAGTACCCCCCCCCCCCCCCTCCACCCCACCTCACTCCCCCCGCCCCCCCCCCCCCCCCCCCCCCCCCCCCCCCTCCCACTCACCCTATTTTGTCGAACGAACCAGCGAAGCGCAATGGGCATGGGCGTCGTCAAGCACGAGGAGAACAGGTCCGCGGGCAAGTCCGCGTTCGTGGGCAGCACCTCCTCCGCCCCGCACGGCGCCAGCACTATCAGGTCGCTCCGCGGGTGCCCAGGCCCTCCGGGGGCGCCGCCGCCCCCACTCCCCACCGGGGAAGACGCCACCGAAGGCGGCCGGCCGGCGCTGCTGGCGGGAGACGGAGCCGCACTGCTGCCGAAGAGAGAGGGCAGGGGGAATCCGCCGCCACTGCCGCCACCACCGCCACCCCCGCCCCCACCCCCACCCCCACCGCCTCCGGCGGTAGAGGAGTAGGAGGGGGGGGGCGCCACGGTATTTCTCGAGAAGGCCGAGAACGATGCTTCGCCTGTTTTAGTGGGTGCGGGTATGGAGGGGGTGAGGGGGGGGGGGGGGAAGTGTACTCATTATCACGTATTGCCGTAGTCGTATGACCATGGACCCTCGCATCCCTTCGATGCCGGGACGGAGGACGTTGGGTTTCCACCGACCTTGCAGGCATTGCTTGCTTGCACCAAGCTTTACGAAGCGCCGTGAGGTGTTGGGCGAGTCGCACGGATGGTGAGCTGCATCCTACTAAGTTTACCGCTTTCGGGGCGGATTTTGTTGCATATGGATGACAGAGTCAAATTAATTTATTTAATTTCTGGTGTGGCCAGTTCCCGAGACAGCAATGGGTTTACGATGTAACTGCCTCGCGGTGCCTTATCATACACACAACGTGATACGATCATCCCCCTTGTGCGGAGGGAAGGTTCTCCCCGCACAAGAATGATCTAACTCGACCGCCAGCCGCGGTGACCGCCAATAAACAATAAACAAAAACAAAAGAAACGGTACCCTGGCTGTCTAGCACACGTAGTGAGAGGCGTGTTTTACACCGTTGTCGCCTACCTACGCCAACCCAACCTATACATACATATACACCAGGTATATAATGGGAGGGGGGAGGTCGTAATGGAAGCGTTGCACATAGGTCACGTGGATTCGGGGAGGGTGGGGGTGGGGGGGGGGGGGGGGGGGGGGAGGCAGGTAGATAGACAGATAGATAGACAGACAGATAGATGCATAGATAGATGGATAGACCTACAGATACATCGAACGACAGACTTGCGTCGTAGGTCAAGAGATAAACAGACCGACAGATGAAACACACAACATGGACCGGCAGGCAAATGTTTTAGGTCAACACAGACACATCGACCAACACACACAGACACATCGTTGTCACAGATCAAAAGATACAGCAAGACATACAGACAAACTCCACACACGAAACAAGAGCTTTTGACAGACGCAAGAAGGCGGGGAAGACCAATGACAATCATCAAAGCAACACGAACCAAAAACCACAAAAAAAAACTTCGCCTTATCACTCACCGTGCGCAGAGGAGTTAGCCGCCCCGCCCGCACCCACTCCACCAGGCCCGTCGCCGCTCCCGTCTCGTGGAGGCATTTCTAAGTCAACGCGGTGGTCCATGTCCTCGGGCGTCACCGTTGGCTGAACGAAGTGGTTCATCAGGATGCCCGCGGCGCCGCAGTCGAGGACGAAGATCGTGGGGGTGCCAGCCCAGACCTTGAGCTCGTACACCGAGAGGGGGATGTACTGGGTGTACGTCTGGCGGATGCCGCGCCACGCACGATGTATGGATGCGCCGGGGTGGGGGGGGGGGGGGGGGGGGGGGGGGGGGGGGGGTGAAAGACGACCAGTTGGTTGTGAAACGAAAACGTGAAGGATCGGACAGATGATCTGCAGATAGATCATCTAAAGATAGATCAGATAGATCATGAGATAAGATCATCTGTACAAGAACACAAAATCCCACCCAGAAAACGTTCCCCATATCATGCAAATTCTACGGCTCTCCACGCTGCAACATGCGCTAGACGTATCGCACAGATAAGGGATCTATCTTTCTGACCTATCAATCTATCTATCTATCTATCCATCTATATATCTATATATCTATCTATCTATCTATCTACCTATCCTGAAACATGTACAGAAGGAAACGGAAACCGACGACCTGTCTGAGGTTTGTAAACACTGCAAAAACAATATCGCACTACGTTCTGTATGCCTATTCCAAGCACTCTGTCCCCCCCAAAAAGAGCATGCAGTTCGAATATGGCTAAAAAGATAAAGCGAGAGAGATTGAGACAGAGAGGGAGGGGTGTGTGTGTGTGTGTACAAAACCCAACCAACATCAACACACCTGCAGACCGACCGACACGCGCGGCACCCGCAAACAACATCGACACGCACACTCACAGGCCTCTGCAAGCAGCGAAAGCGAAGCAACGCATAGAGACCGCCGTCCGCTTTGTAGGGATGCGTGGATCTCCGGCCATACGACGACGGCCATTCATCGCATAAGTACACCCCCCCCCCCCCGAGTGGATGGGTGGGTGGATGGGCGGCTGGGCCAACTAACCCACCACCTATTGACGAGTATAGCTACCGCCTGACTCACCCTGTTGAAAACCCAGATCTCGCCGTTCATCGTCGGTCGCGGCACACCGTGGCGTTGTAGTGTATCAAGGCACGTTGGCTCTTCGCTGATTTGCGGGTGTTGGTGCACATGTTTCGAACCTCTTCCACCGTAGGGTCTTGACTCCGGAGGAAGCGTGCCCTGAGAGGGGAACCGGGGGGGGGGGGGGGGGGGGGGGGGGGGGGGGGTGGAGTAGATGAAAAAGTGGGGGGGGGGGGGGGGGGGGGGGGGGGGGGGGGGGGGGGGTTACGTTTACAACTTGGCCCGGTTTTTCGATGAAGCGGTTGAAACACAAGGGGGCAGTTTGTACATGCCCAGCTTCGACCGAGTCCTTTAAAGACGCCACACTAAGTGACGATTTATGTCCCGGAACAAAACACAGTTTGCACAATACTATTCAATCCACATGTTCATTATATTTTGGGCCATATTCCAAAAAAACAAACCCCAACCCCGACAGCCTGGGAGTTTTCTGTTGAATGAAAAGCTTCTAAGGGCTTGGTGCGGACTGTCAACCACGTATCGGACAGAGCGTCTAGGTCAGACAGATCACCTATTTACGGGGGACCGTAGTAAATAGGACCAAATATTTTTATTAAAAATACGAGAATATATCTAGTTTATTGTGTGTACCATAGCATGTCGCTGTGCTACGTTGTGCAGGACCTGTGTGAAAGCACAGATCCAACCCCAAAACACTGTCCCCAGGAATCGGCAACATGGGCTGTATGTACCGTAGATCACACAGATCAGGAATCTATCTGCAGTTAAAAAGATCTAGATCCCCATGAAGTGGGGATCGATGGTCTGTACCAGTCTGTCCCTGAAAATAAGGACTTTTTTCATAATAATATTAAATAAAAATGTACCTATATTTAGGGACATAGTGGTATTAATACTACGGGGGACCATAGTTAATAGGACCAAATATTGTTAGTAAAAGTAGGCAAACATATAGGTTTTTGCGTGTACCGTAGGTCCTATCAACTATGGCCCCCCGTAATAGATGATCTGTTTGTTCGATGTGTGATACCCTACACGACAACGCATACCTATAGCCCCCTTGAGACTCTTGACTCTGATCTGCACATGAAAACGGAGAACATACCTTCGGGTCCGTTTGGACGGGGCGGCGTACCTCGGTCGCAGGGCGCTGTACTGCTTCTCTAGCGCCAGGCCTATGTTATGCGCGGCCTTTTCCGGCGTCGTCTGCGTGGGGTCTATCCAGCCCTCCTTCACCGCGCAAGGTGGCGTCCTCACCATGTCGGGCGGGTCCGTGCCTGCTTGCGATTGCGGTCGCGGAGAGGGACGGAGGGAAGGAGGGAGAGGAGGGGGGAGGGCAAAGGCAGGGACGGAGGGAGGGAGAGACGGAGAGGGGGGAAGAGGGACAGGGAGAGAAGGAGGAGGAAAGGGAAGGAGAGCGGGGGGGGAGAGGGAGGGAGAGGGAGAGGGGGGCAGGGGGGGGAAGACGGGCAGGGAGAGAAGGCCAAAAACCAAGAGGGAAAGAGAAAACGCAGACGGAAAGAAGGCAAGACAAAGAGAGGGGGCGAGATAACAAGAGAGAGATGAAAAACGAGACATAGAGAGCGACACACCAAAATACACGTAAAAGCGGGTCAGAAGCACCCTAGCTTACAATAGGAACACCCCCCACGCACCACAATCGACGCTGTCAAGTTGTCTGCGGAAATAACACCCTCCTTATTCGTCCCGAGCGTTGAGTGCGGTGCAGCAACAAAGCTATGGTCAACCCGTTTGTCGGTGTATACTACCTGGTACCAGGTAGAAGTACACATTATATATATACGCTTGTGCGCACGCAAAGACAGATATGTTGGCAGAGAGAGAAAAAGAGACAGGAGAGAATGACAAACAAGACGAGACAAGACGAGGCGACGAGGCCGGAAGGCACAAATAACGCGCAGTCCAACCCGCAGTCCAACCCACAGGCAGCATCAAGCGGTGGCGCATCAAAAAACGATACAACGGTACGCAACCCTGCCAGCAGCAGCAGCAGCAGCAGCAGCAGCAGCACACACAAACCCTGTACAAAAACAGACCAGTTAACAAGCTCTTGGACTGCATAGACAAAAAAAAAGCAACTTTTGAAAAAGACGCCGCTATGAGCTGACAACAGCTGAGCTACGAGCATAAAAAACGTCCAGGAGGCATTAGGTGTGTGTGGGGGGGGGGGGGGGGGGGGGGGGGGGGGGGGGGGGGGGGGGGGGGGGGGGGGGGGGTACTCATCATTATCATGCACCGTCGTAGTCGTATGACCATAGAGGCCTCGCATCCGTACAATGCCGGGACGGAGCACGTCGTCGGGTTTTCACCGACCAGGCGGACATTGCTTGCTTGCACCAAGCGGACCTGGTCGATGCGTATACAAACAAAATGGTGACGAGGGGATGCCTGTCTGGGCACCATCCCCCCTTTTCTTCTTTTGTTGGCATGAAAAAACCCGATATATTCTTATCGCTACCGCAGGAACCGACGGTTCGAGAAACCTGCAAACCACTCTCAACAGAAATTGTCACTGCTGTCGCTACATCAGCCCTTGTTCGGGAAAAAAAAAAATAGTACTAAACGATCGGAACGCACAGATCGAGGTAATAATAATAGAATGGGAGTAAAAACATCATCCCGACAGCCGATAGGCGCTGCTGCTGCTGCTGCTGCTGCTGCTGCTGCTGCTGCTGCTGCTGCTGCTGCTGCTGCTGCGGCTGCGGCTGCGGCTGCGGCGGTCGAGACGAGGCAAAGGCACCAGCAAGATGTCTGCCGACGACCTATTCATACCCCCGCCGGAACTAATAGCCCGCAACACACAACACGAAATAGTTCCAAGCGACGCCTTTCGAGGGGCGGCCACAACAAGCCAGCCAACCCTGCAATCGTCGCGATCCGCAATCCTAGCCAACACCGTCCGAAATGACAGCAGCAGTAGCATTTTACACCAGTAGTGGTTGGTCTCTCTCTCTCTCTCTCTCTGGAGTGCCTGCCGGTACGCGCGCCGGCCATCACCACCGGCACTACCATACCCCCAACCGGCATTATTCCGTCCGCACGCTTTGCCACAATGGTTGATCCCATCGAGCGTCGAGCGATTTCACAGGCACTAAAAAGCTATCAGCACGGCGGGGGGAAGCCGGCACCATCAGCATGCACTTAGAGGGACCGCCTACTTACTGGCTGCCGTGCGACATACATACCTACCTCGTAGATACCTGGCGAATTCGTTGCCGTGCAAAAAACCGTCAAGAGTGTCTAGACCAAAACCTCTCCAAAACCTGCAGTACTACAGAATTCGTGGAGCGAGCGGTCCGAGTCATCACACCAAGCTTGCAAACGCCAGTTTTTCAGAGAGAAAAAAAAAAAAAAAAAACAAAAACAAAAAACGATGATCTCTCAGGGGTCCAAGCTTCGGCTTTTGCTTGCGAATTTTTCTTTCAAGTACCGCCGACAGAACCGAGAGAACAACCCTGCCCGCCTATTGGCCGTCGAAAATAAAAAGGGTCTGCTCCCATCCGCGCCCAAGGAGCGCAACCTTCAGCTGGTTGACTTCATACCGTAAGGATGTGGGTTATATCACACAGCTATTAATAGTATTACGGTAGTACACTACCTGAGTCGGGAGAGATAATACTAGACTCAGGCGCCTGCATCTTCGGAGTAAACCACTCTTGAACGACGGTCCGAGACAGGCCCGATCAAGATGGAAGAAACGAACCGGGCTCGAACCGGTGCACGAAAACTACTAGAGAAATAAGTGAAGACAAGGGTTTCCTCTCTCGCTCTCCGGGGCACAAACACACACAAAAAAAAGAAAGTATTATTTAACATTACGGGGGCTCACAGTAAATAGGACCTACGGTACACATAAAAACCTATATCTTTCCCTATTTTTACCAACAATATTTGGTCCTATTTACTATGGTCCCCCGTGATAGTAGTGGCGGTGGTGCGCTCGTTCATCAGCGCTCCATTTTTCCTACAGATCGGTTATAACCTTACATAACCCCTTTGGGATCGCAGACCCGTTTGGGGGACAAATTACTTGAAGTTTGACTGCTTGGTCCCCAACATCGGGACTGCAGTCCTAAAACCAACACCAGTAACGCAACAGGAGTGTTTTCGGGAAGGTCTGGTCGAGAGAGAGCCTCCCGAAAATCATAGACTGTTCAATTGTGGGCACCCTTCTCCCCTCGTCTCGAGAGAAACACCAACCCGCCGAAAAGCGATCGCACCTCTTGTCTTGTGCGATAGCCCCGCACAACTGCTGTACCTCCAGCCAAAGCCTGCGTACGACTTACAGGAGTGGACACTATGGTTGACGCGCGCTGTTGTACGTACGATACGAGCCGAAGAACTTATAGCAAGCACCCGGTCCATCCCTAACCATTGTCGATTGTTGCTTGGGCTCTCGGGGCTATAGATTATAGATGTGCTCGTCTCGCATATGCACACGAGTTTACTAACGACCAACTGCCGGCGTCCCCGGTCGCTTTGGTAGGTGGTCCGCGTGCCAACTACAAATAAGATCAATTGCGCGGGTTTGAGCCTCACCGAATGCATAGTCGCAAGGACTTTTTCTTGCATAAAAAAAAACTATTCGCGGAAAGCAAGCGCGAGAGAGAGAGCGTGAGTTAGCAAAATTCGACGAAAACCGACGAGCAGTGCGAATGCTGAACCCTATGCGCGATAAAAAACGAAGGCACGTATCGGGGGGGGGGGGGGGGATGGACAACTGTGCCATGACCACGGCTTGTCCAGAAGAATACCGCTGAGGGTAAAAAATCTCCAACGAGTTGAGCTGGAAAGTAAAAGCGACATTGACGAAAAAATAAATAAAAACAAAATGTATTTGTCGAAGAGGTGGTAATCAGTACATCACTGATCAGCCCTCTGGCCTTCGTCGAAAATACAAAATACGTTTGTTTTTTTTTTCGTGACGAATCCCTACATACCCGTACGGTATGAATGTTGCATGATAGGCTGACTCGTAGGTTGCGTGCGGAGCTCACGGGATAATACACGTGACCAACAACCCGAACCTGGTACTGACGGCTGCATGTACATAATTACTGTCTAAAGCAGTGCCTGGTACCTGGTACTAACTATATTACGATCGCACATCGGGTACTGAGACATGTCATAAGTGGTCCAGCGGAATAATATTGCAGTTGACGTGGTGCAGCAGGTGTGTACAGCAAGCAGTACATTAATGGTTGTCGTGTCCATGCGTAGGATTTTCCTGGCTGGCGAACGATTGTATCCTCCCCGAGTCAAACAAATAACCAACTACGATTAGTCCTCCCGCATCCAAACAATAAATAGACCGTAAACATTGCCCAGCACTGCTGTAACAAAAAATACGACTTGCCCCCATCTATTTAGCACTCGGCTTCCCTTCACACAAAGATAGCGAGGACGAACACGAAGACACCCGCAGAGGCGAGGGTGACACCTGTTGACAGGTCTGGAGGAGGGCAACACACCGTATCACACTATTACGGGGGACCATAGTAAATGCCTGGTAGGACCTACGGTACACACAAATACCGATACATTTCCCAATGTTTAAAAATAACAATATTTGGTCCCATTTACTACTATATGGTCTCCCGCAAACAGGGTGACAAGATAACACCCCCCCCCGGACGATTTATGGTCTCCCGCAAATAGGGTGACAAGATAACACCCCCCCCCGGACGATTTTGACAGGTGGGTTTCTCGACGACGGGGAGGGCGTACTGAGTACGACGAGCGATGCCTCCATGCAACCTTCTCGGCGAAATATTTCCGCAGCCACCGTTTTCGTTGTGTGTGCGTGCCCCGCCTTAAGGCATGTTACGGAGGAAACCAAACCGGGTCTGACATTCGTCCCCAGGGGGGGTGTCCATCTTATCACTCACTGTGATAGTGTTGTACGGGAACGCGGCTCCGCAGGGATGAGACGACCAACCGCGACATACCTACTGTGCGGGTTACTCGTGGCGGGCACGTACGTAGTGCTATCATAAGCACATCACCAACAGCACAACATCAGTACGTAAGTGCTTCGAGGCACAAACCGAGGCTCGCGTGCACCACATCTTTCTCGCCGCCGCCCCAAAAGGCTGCACCGAGGGCCCGTCGCGGGGCGCACTGCAGCGGCAGTAGTTATGCGGCGGCCTGCGGTCTGTGCGTTGCACGCCGTCTTCGGAAACGGCAAACACCAGCACACTCACTTCATCAGTCCCAGGTGGTACGTAAAAAAAAACACATCGAAACCACAGGAAGAAGAGAGGCCCAAAACGTTGGTTATTATCGGAGGCCTGTTCACGGGTCGCGGCCCAAACCTCGCGGGTCGGGTCGGGCCGGGTCGACGACCCGACCCGACCGGTGAGTTGTCGGAAGCTTCCTGACCTAACCCACGAGTCCGGTCATGAGTCATGATCCGTGAAACACCCTGGCTATGTGTTATTTATAGCAACCGAATAACTCGAACCTCGTCGAAGACCATCCGTGCCGGAGTTGGGCCACGAGAACAACGAGTCAGTCCATCTGAACATGTCATATTTAAATAGTAACACAGCAGGGTACGAAAGGTTGGGTGACGTTTGGGAAGTTTTTTTTTGGTCCGACACGGGCGCGAGAAATCCCGGGGGCTGAGCGTATAAACCCTGAGACACAGCAGTGGTTATGAACACGATCAACTCGAAGATTATTGCGCATCACACTGTAAAAGGCCGTTTTTAACGACACAAAACAAAATAGCAACAACAAAGAAAACTTGCATTTTTGGCAACAAAAAAACTTTCAAGACTTGCTAAAATAGCGCGGACAACTTTCTATCAAACAGCAAAAAACTTCCTCTTACCAGCATCGACGAAACACAATAAAACAGCAAAAAAAATGCTTTTGTAGCCACGTAAAGCCCCTCAGATTTTAATCAATCCCCGTACAGCAGAGATCGGACAGGTCAACGACACCCTCGGCGAGGAAAGGGTGGCCTGGAGAATCCCCGTACAGCAGAGATCGGACAGGTCAACGACACCCTCGGCGAGGAAAGGGTGGCCTGGAGAAGGATCCAGGCACACCTCGTAGATCCCAGAGGTCGACAGCCCTCGAGGCCGGCCATAGGCAGGTGTACGTGGTCTTGGGGAAGCCGGGGCGGCTGTTTGGTTGGGATTGACTTGAGCACCAGCCCCAAACGGCACTCGCGCCACACCCACACAGGATTCGTCATCCGCGCCATCAACCACTTTAGCAGTATCGTCGGCCGCCACCATCTGCTGTCAGCATCACCACCTAACCGTCCAGAACCTTCGTGTATTGCTGGAGTTCGTGCGGTCTAGTGCGCCGTCGTGTGGTTAGTATGGTCTTGCGTTGGTGTGATCGGTTGCAACTGGCGAAACGAAGTACCCTGGAACCAAAATTTCACTTCCCGAAAACTTGCCAGCGAAAAGGCATAACACGGGGATATCAAAACAAATGAGAAAATGGCAAGATTTGTGCTATTATTTTGGCACGCAAAACTTTCAAAAACGTGAAAAATTGGCAAGACATTTGCTAAAAACAGCGTCGTTAAAAACGTCCCTAATCGCCGTGCAACATGTCTCAGGTTGGAATCTCTTCTATCTCGGGCGGCGCAAGTGAATCTTGGTGATAAAGTTTTCTCGTTTCGTTTTCACCTCTCGCCTTCGATACCCATTGATTGGCCTAATGCGAGAGCTGGGTCGAGAATGGCCATCAATGCGTCTCACCGTTCAGTAGAGAAATGACGAACGCACCTCTAAATTCAGTGAGACCCCTTGCCTCGTAACCTCTAAACCATTTGGACACCGCTGAGAGACTTTTAACAAGCGACAGCCCCGAAAAATACAGAATTAAAAATAATACCAATTTTAAAAAGCTATTACACGTACTATCGGAAAAAAAACAGCAACCCCTTGAGATCAAACATCGTACACGTGCACTACTACAGAAGTACATCGTAGCAGCAGCCAGCAAAATATTTCATTCTCCGTGCTCACGCGGTGGGCCCTCGGCGAGCGCGTGACGGGGTATTTCCGGGGATGTAAGCCTGGACGCACCCTCATCGAACTATACATGTTTCCATACCTCGGAAACACCATGACCTTATCTATCTGTACACAGCAGATCATCTACAGGTCATCTAGTTCCTCGCCTGTCATCGCGAGAGGTTGCGCAGGAACCTGCATACTACAGATCCAACGCAGGAAACATGCTGCTAGACCATACAGACCACACGGGTCCCACCCGGCAACATGAGCTGCAGTAGATCAAACAAGATCGGGAATAGATCTCTCTGCCTTGAAATATCTACATATCTAGACCATGAACTGTGGGAATCGATCATCTGACCGAGGTGTCGAACGCTTGTCACAGACCGTGCCCATCGACAACCACCAATAGGATGGCTTCGTGGAAAGAGCTGGGTCAATGGCGAAAGCATCCGACGCAACGCTTTCCTGATTCGCGGGCGTCGGCGACACGGAATACCTGCAGCTTCTTCTTCGCCTGAATGTGGTGTGTGCGGAGGGATGAAGACCGACACCGCCGCGGAAACAACAGTATCGTAGGTGCCGTCTGGACGAAGGCAACGCTGGCCGGGTTTAGTGAAAAAAAAGTGGGTTCGGCAGCAAGGAAAAGGGTGGGGATCGATCGTGGACGAGCGAGGGTGGGCTTGGTTCAACCATTTTCCCCGCACGAGAACGTTTGCTTGCCAGGCCAGAACGGGCGAGAGGCACATTGATGGAGGCTTTCTTCCATTCGCTGGCAAGAAAGGGAGAGGGGAAACCGCTGGGGGAGGGGCTGATGGCAACATCAGCATGCGAGGCACGAAGGGGATCGCGTAGAGCTGGAGGGCGCTCAGAACAGCACCATCGCCAAGATGAGCTCGGCATTGCGCACACGGAAGACGGCAAACTTGCCACATTCCCCCCTCCCCAGCGACCAGCTGCTGACCTTGGACACGTCAATTTGTCCCGTTGAGGTAGTAACGCGGCAGTTTCTGCCTGTGAGCACGTAGTAGTCGGACGGGCATGGGATACCGCGATCTCGTCTTGTCACCGAGAGGGAGATGACAGGCCTGGCTGGTGGCAACTAGCCGTTTCAGCTTGGCTACCACGCTGGGCGTAAATACAAGGACCGCTTCGTCTTCATTTTAATGTATAAAAGGTCCTTTAATTTTGCGCGCAGAGCGGTATATTGTAACGCCCTCAAAGGCAGCGAGCGGCAAGTGCGGTCTATTAATAGTCAACCTCACGCACTTCGGACAAATAGGTCATCGATATCCGTTTAGATTATCTACGGCCGGTATATTCCTGATCGGTAGAAGCCATTAGCTCATGTCGCTGGGTGGGAGCCGCATATTCTGCATGATCTACTGATTGCTGTAGGAGCTTGGCTACCACGCTGGGCGTAAATACAAGGACCGCTTCGTCTTCATTTTAATGTATAAAAGGTCCTTTAATTTTGGGCGCAGAGCGGTATATTGTAACGCCCTCAAAGGCAGCGAGCGGCAAGTGCGGTCTATTAATAGTCAACCTCACGCACTTCGGACAAATAGGTCATCGATGTCCGTTTAGATTATCTACGGCAGGTATATTCCTGATCGGTAGAAGCCATTAGCTCATGTCGCTGGGTGGGAGCCGCATATTCTGCATGATCTACTGACTGCTGTAGGAGCTTGGCTACCACGCTGGGCGTAAATACAAGGACCGCTTCGTCTTCATTTTAATGTATAAAAGGTCCTTTAATTTTGCGCGCAGAGCGGTATATTGTAACGCCCTCAAATGCAGCGAGCGGCAAGTGCGGTCTATTAATAGTCAACCTCACGCACTTCGGACAAATAGGTCATCGATGTCCGTTTAGATTATCTACGGCCGGTATATTCCTGATCGGTAGAAGCCATTAGCTCATGCCGCTGGGTGGGAGCCGCGTATTCTGCATGATCTACTGACTGCTGTAGGACATGTTTCCTGGGCTGGATACGTACTTGTGCAGATCCTGCACAACTTATTTTCCCAACGTAGGTAGGATATACTGTAGGATCCAGAGCATATCCAGATCGTGACCTGTTCGAGGCGTGCAGCAGAGCCTCCTCCAGGAAGACTGCTGTGATACGGATACGAGTATCATCATGCCGCGCCTTAGGTGCCGTGCACCTCTCCTTCTGCTGCCCCTCCGGACACCCCCCCCCCTCCATCACTTCAGCCTGGGCTACTTCGAGTCGCTCATCCATGCTCTAATCAACATTTTACCCCCAACAACCTTCTCCCTCTGCAAGTCCCGAAGGGCTTCAATATAGGTGTGCTCTACCTACAAAGCCACGGTTGGGAGGAGTTGCGCCTGCGTGTGCTCCTCGCGTCTTTTTTTGTTGCTTTTGCTTTTGTTGTCTCCATTTGTCTAAAATATGTGCAAGCGCCAACTCGGGCAGAAGCCCTTCACCCCGACGGCTTGCTGACTGTTTCTCGCTGTCGTTCTTCAGTAGTTGACGCAGGCAGCTGTCAATAGCTCTCCAGGCAGAGAGTAGCAGTAGCTGTACTACCACTGCTACTGCTGTTGTACAGATCCTGCGCTGCATCTCATAACGGCAATGCAAGGATCTATCATTAATATAAATAATAGATATCCAGCAGTATATCGTGATGTGTCCGACGTGCGCAGACCTCCAGGAAGAGTGTACCTGTACTAATAACATGAAAATTATTTGGATACTAGACGCATTGATATCAACAGCCGTGCTCCCGGCAACGGTGGCGCTAGGTACAGGGAGCGTTGCACGAGTAGCATGCAGTAGCAGGCAGTAGAAGGAAGACGAGGGGGTTTACGTCGGTTTTAGCCTGTATAGACAAGTAGCCTATATCGCGTGCTCGAGGTGACACGTCATCAACCTCACAAACCTGGCGTCCCTTATTTGTCGCATGGTTTTTGCGTTTGTACATGCCAGGTCGCAAGGCTATCAATACATACAACCCTGCGACCCCCCTACTGGGTTTGGATTGTTTTTCGTGTTTTTTTTTTTCAACGTATCATACCTGCTGTAGACTTCTTGTGCCTTTCTCGCGACCACGGGCTAACTATTTTCTTTTCTTTTCTTTTTTCGTCCATCCCAACTATTGTTCTCGCCTTTCCTCCCCAGCTCCCTAAAAATAGTAACTCAAATCCGGGGTCACATAGCGGGCGCTCCTTTCCCTTGATCCCCGCTACGGTCCGTGCCTTGATTTTCATCGCGGAAATAATTCAGCATTTCGTTCCCTCGTCGACTCGCGAGCGTCGGATTGTGGCAAATGACTGAAAACGTGGGAAAAAACATTATCATCATCATCAACAACAACAACAACAACAACAACAACAAACAGAACAGCTGCAACATGTGTGTGCGTCCATGGAGCTATCATACGCACGAAGTACTGCTAAATTTCGTATGTTAGTCGTGGTGCTGCATGGTTGCCGTGGAGGCGAATTACGGTTTACGTCGCACGGAGAACGCTAACGCTTGTTTGTCCATAGGCCCCAAGTTGAAACGCATCTGGGAAACACAGGAAGAACAAAAAAAAAACACCTACTCACCGGTTCGCCAATTCGAGTGCCGTCAACAGCTGCTGCTGTGTTGACGTGCATCGATCATGATTACATGATACTATCAACACTATTAATAGAGTACTGCAGTCGTCAGCACGTGCTGCTATTCAATATAATATACAAATACTGGCGTGCTGAACTACACGGAGATCAACCACGACAACATGTAGCCTACTGCTGGAAGGGGCGCTGTGCCGTACCCCGTGACGCACGGTGCGGACTCAACACCTTCTGTAAACAATTACTCTGCTGTCTGTAGTAGGCTCGAAGAAATAATTCGAGCTTAATTTTGTAATTTTCAGGTGAAACTTGAACATAAGTTCCAATTACACCCAACCTGGTACATGTATATATTAATAGCTGTAACACCAAGTACCAGGTATCGTTTCACAGCTGGTTGTATAACATGGTTTCTATTCCACTCGGAATGTTCTGCTGTACAATACCTGGTACAATTTTTCACGTGCTAACTACCGCTGTGCATTGCAGTCCGTCAAAACAGTATCCGGTATCGTCAACCGAATCGGTCGGTCTCCAATATATATCAACCACATCCTGTCGCAGGCGAGACTTACGAGCGTTTACGGCACCCGTGTAGCTCTACGGCACATGCCAGCAGTAGAGCAGTACTCGGCTACAGGCAGCATATACTCCTGTGGAGGATGGCCATCCTATCGGGTCATCCCCCTCACCAGGTGTACGAGTAGCAGTAGTGGCGAAAACTCTGTTGTGGACGCTCTTCTGTGTCATCTTCTGTTTCTGCTCGGATCATACTGCTGCCGCTGCTGTATGACGCCGCGTATGATGTCGCGACACATCTTATACCGGGTACTGGTACACAATAACAGCAGTACCAGCTCAACACTTTGTATGTCAATATTAATAGTACTGTAGTATACATAACGGCTGCTGTAACGCGTACGATCGAAAACAAGAAAGAAAACTTTGAAGGCAACAAAAATATTGATAATTGAAGTTTGGAGTGTTTTTTCGGCCAGGAAGAACGTTTTTCATAAGCACCTGCAGGACAGCAGGGCTCAACGTTTCCGAAATTCCAACACCAGTGCCGGAGACCCACCCCGCAACGGGACTCTCTTGATGGAAGAAATAAAGGCCTGGTGATGGCGGCACGCATCGCTTTGGATGCCTACACATGCTGACACATGCCACAAATATGATGTGGAGCTCGGTTGTTTTGTAGCTTTACCTTTGCTCGCTTTGTTTTTTGCTCCACATTAGAGAACCGGCTCTAAACAAGAAACCGAGATACCTGGTACTAAATATGACGTGGAGCTCGGTTGTTTTGTAGGTTCACCTTTGCTCACTTAGCATTTTGCTCCTTAGAGTATCGGATCTAAACAAGAAACCGAGATACTGGCTCACGTTAAACTTACTTCATACAAGGTTCTTCTTCGGGATGCGGTTGACTTGAAATCTCGGGGGTGTCGCAAGTCGAAAAGGGGGGGGAATCATCATCAGGGGTCCCTATTTACTCCGAGTACTACTGCTGTATAACGCTGTGTGACAGAACGAGGTTCGAGGACGTGTGCTTGATTTGAAATTGTACGTGGAAATTTGAACACAATTGCATGAAGGTACTGTATCTCGTGGTGAGCACTACAAACCTACATACGAATTCTATGTTGTTGTACCGCTGCTGCTGTTGTAGGCGTACCGTGGCTGCGCGGTTGCTGTTGAAATACCGAGCAAGGGTGATTCATATCGCCATCCTGCCCCCTGCGCAGCATCCAATTAATGGCAAATTTCTTTAGATTATGTGCGGTGTTCCTACTTCCTAGGTCGACAGTACTCACGGCCTTCACACCCACGCATACAAATGCGTCGTCCGTGGCCGTCACAAAAGGAAGAGTTCGATGTACGACTGCTGCTGTGCCGTGGCTGCCTCATTGTAGAGAGCTCGAGGGACGGTGTGATCAAACAAGATGCAGCAGCAGCAGCCAGCAGCAGCAGAGAAAAGTCATGGAATATACTGGGGTTTCCATTGTCCTGCTCGGCTCTAGCAGGTCAGAACCCCCCCCCGCCGGAGTTACTTGCCAGAATTTACGACTTTGAAGGCCCCGAGCACGAGCCACGGACCTCGGCCGGGGCTCACATTTGCGCCGTGGTGTACACGCGGCCCCCCTGCGTGCCACCCACGCAGCCGAGAGCGCGAGAGGAGACCGGCGGCCCGAAGAGAAAAGCGTTGTGTTGCGCAAAAAAAGTGCACTTCATACATAAATATCCAAGGGTCCCCTTCGGGATGTCGTAGACTTAAAATCCCGGGGGTGTCGCGAGTTAAAAGGGGGGGAGCAGTGTCATCGTAAGGCATCCTTACTTGCTCCGAGTCCTGCTGTGTGACAGGACGAGGTTCGACGAAGTGTGCTGGTTTCTAAAAATTGTACTGCTATATCTCCTGGTGAGCATTGCAAACAACAAATATGCGAACAACTGCTGTTGTACTGCTGCTGTTGTAGTGCGCACCGTGACTGCGCGGTTGCTTTGGAAGTACCGAGGAAGTGTGAGTTCGTACGAATCGTCGTCTAATTGCACCTTTCTTGATAAGCGTATGTTGTTCGTTCCTACTTCCTAGGTCGACGAGAATCACGGCCCACACACGCACAAACACAAACTGCGCGGTCCGTGGCCGTCACAAAAGCAAGAGCTTGATGAGCGACTGCTGTTTTTCCGTAACTGCCTCAGTAGAGAGCTCGAGAAAGAGAGCTCGAGAGACGGTGGATCAGACATGATACAGCAGCAGCCTGCAGCCAGCAGAAAAAAATCTTCAAAATTGTGGAGTTTTCGTTGTCCTGCTTGGCTCTAGCAGGTCGGAATGACTCCCCGTAGATATTAGCTAGAATTCGCGACTTTCATGGCCCAGAGCACGCGCCACGGACCTCGGTCATGACTCGCATTTGCGCCGTGGTGTACACGCGGGTTCCCTGGGTGCCACGCAGCCGAGAGCGCGAGAGGAGACCGGCGGCCCGAAAAGAACAGTTGTGTACCTAAAAAAAGTTGTCGAGGTATTTCATCGCTGGTGCATTTCATACCTGGTACTGCTGTACACGTACTGCAATTGAGAATGGATGTGTTGCGTGCAAATTTCAAGAAAAAACAATCGCTCCATATTTCCTATTACCTCCGAAATTTGAGCAGTACCCTCACCCTCGTAGTCAAGAGATTATTGTGGGCTTTATATAGGGCTCTTCTTTATGAGAGCAGGGCCGGCAGTGCAGTACAGGCGTGCCGGGCCGCAAGAAACTTGAAGCGAACCTCAGACTGAGTTTCTCATTCTGGGCGAGCCAGAAGGCACAATTTTTCAAGCTACACTTGCTTAATTTCCCGCTGCCAAGTCGTCTGGTGACGTGGTGTCTTGCTATATATTAATACAGCAGTAGGGCCCAGGTCAGCCAGAGGAATGGGCCGACTGGTGTATTGACGCACTTTCGAAATCTCGCTTCGGTTCATTTTCTTGTGAGATGCTTTCTTATGACAGGTCTGCGCTGTTGCGCAGTGCTGCTATGAGGTGGTGCTGCTGCGGCTGTATGCGACGACCTCCAAAATCAAAAGTCACTCACGATTTCTACACGTTTACATCAGTACTCTGGCCCTACGGCTGCTTCTCTGCTGTTGGCGCCAAGACGGCATCGCATCGTACGCCATGCCACAAGAACACTGCACTTCGTACCGTTCTGCTGTAGATTACGTACAGCAGCAGCACCCATACGTATATACGTACGCGAAATGAGAAACCCGAAACCCAACGTTGTGTGCTGGTAAGTACGTATACAATATAGGCAGTTGTTGTACACCACGACAACGGCGGCGTTTAGAAGTAGAAGTTGACCTCTGCCCTTCGCTACGCACGACGGAGCGGATCTGCGTGGGCTGGCTGCTTGTTGTGAACGCCTCGCGTCCGTCCTTTGACTACAACAGTACAGGAGTATCTGGTAGGTGAGACTGAATCCCCTGGAGAATCCACGAAAAAAACGAGAGAGCATGCGTGTTGGGTAGTCTACTACGTACCAGGTACGAGCCTACTACAGGCTACAGCCCTCTGTACGAGTACTGGAATGCCAACTGCTACCTGATGACGAGACGAGTGCGCACGAGTACCAAAAATACAACAACAAAAAAAAAAACTCACCTATATTGAGACAGAGGATCAGCCCCAGGTGGAACGTCGTCGTCCTCTCGCGCAGTCTCCAAGTCGACCCCCGCTTGCGCGCCAGCTGCTGCTGCTGCTGGTGCTGCTGGTGCTGCTGCTGCCTCCCAGAGGCCCCCTCCGCTCCGCCCGCCCCGCCATCGCTGCTAGTAGTGTTGAACACTCCCGGGCGGTGCCTGTCTTCGCACAGCAACACTGGCTCGTCCAGCCTGGCCTTGACCAGCTCGCGGCACTCCTGGCATGCCGAATAAATGGTCGGCGTGCCCGAGGCTACCGCCATCGGGACCGGAAGTCTCTCCCCCCCCCCCCCGCCCCCCCCCCCCCCCCCCCCCCCCCCCCCCCCCCCCCACCCCACAAAACTTCCCAGGGGAGGAGTTGATGATGGCCGGCGAGGTAGAGGCACTGCCGGCGCCAGAGACGACGCCTCCACCGTTCGCGGGGGCTATTGGCCTCCCCGAAGAGTTGACGAGCCAGCTCGCCCCGCTGCGACCCCTCCCCAGGAGCTGTGACTTATCCTCCTGTCTGCTGGTGCTTGGTAAGGGAGAATACTTTCGTCCAACCGATCCGTGGCTGCGGCGCTGGTGCTGCTGATGTTGATGTTGCTGGTGCTGCTGCTGATGGTGGTACTGTTGTTGTTGCAGCTGTTGCTGGTGGTGAAGCCTCTGTTCCACTGGAACCACTGGATGCACTCGTTGCAGAGCCTGCCCGCTGCTGCTGCTGTTGTTGCTATTGTTGATAGTAGTGTTGGCCGTGGAGATGCTGCCGCTGCAACTACTTGTAATACTCGCGCCCCCGCGGCTGCTGCTGCTCCCTGTGGGCCGACGAAGCTGCTGAGCAGCAGGAGGCTGCAACTGCTGAAGCTTGTTTATGCCGTTCACAGCACCATCGACACCGACCAAGTTGCCGGCCCCAAGCGCAGCGCCACTTGGATCGATTCTACTCCTGTCGGAGTCGCTGGTAACGGGTAGCCTCGAGGGCCCGCCCTGGGCGACAACAGCAGTGGGCGAGTTGTTTGCATGCCCTGCCACTGTCGCACGCGCTGGCGCTGCGGCGGAAGAGATCCCCCGCACACCAGCAGATCGCTGCTGCTGCTGCCCTTCCGCCGCGGCGAGCCCCTGCGCCTGGGCAAGAACCGCTGGCGGCGCCATAGCGGGGCGAAGGGCCTGGTTCATTTTTGTCCTCGACGGGCTCCTATTGCCGCCAGCGTCCGAGCTGCCTTGCGCAGCGGGCTCTTGTTGGAATGGCACCCCCCGTCTTTCGCCGCCGTTCACATGCACCTCGTTCGCGAGTGCGACGGGAGATGGTGCGGCGGATCTGTCTGACGAGGGCGCAACAGGGCCGCGCATGGCGGCTCCGCTCGGCGGCGCAACACTTGGCACTGGGTGCTACTCCTCCGTTTTAGCTGGGAGAACCCGCTTGCAAGGCCGTCCGGGCCCTGACTGCGAACTGCCACGCCGCTGTGATCCGCGCACGCGCGCGCTCAATCCTCTTCCCTCCTCTCCCTGGTTATATTTGTTTTGTGGTCCGAATATCGTTCAAGGAATAGCACTCCTTCGCTTTTGCCACCGCACCCTTTCCGCCTGGTCTCCTCTCCGGGCCCAAGGCCGCCTAAAACAAAGGCTGTTGGGATAAGAAACAGACCAATCCCGCGTGCAGTGTGCAGTAAAGGACTATGCAAGGGAGCTCTTGACGTCAAGCGACGTTGCTACTTCCGCGGGACGCCGCGCACGATGACCTGCGGTTTGCATGTCCTCGCATCAAGAAGATGAGATTAAGGAGACACCCCTCAGGTTTTGGCGCGACAGTCTCTCCCCTCTGACACATCACCAAGCATTTCATCTCGAACTCCCTGTTTCAGGAAGACCGAACTAAAAAACTGAGAATCACCATTCAGTGTCCATCATCTCGTTCGTAGTTTAGAGTCTAGAGCTAGCTGCTAGATTCTAGAGTTTGTAGGAGGCCAACTAACCGCATCAGGGCACTAGGGCCGCCTCATACGGACTTAACGATGGCGACATGGCGCGCTCTGAACGCGGTGCTGCTGCTGGCGCTGGCAGGACCTGTTTCGGCTTCTCCGGTGTTTTCGCCAGGTGGTCTTCAAGGTGACACTACCCTTTTGCACTCGAGGGCCTACTACGAGGAGTACTTCCGCTCCTGGATGGCCGAATACGGCGCGAGCTTCGACACGAAAAGAGAGTTTGAGCGCAGACTCCGGGTGTTTGCCGAGAACAGGTGAACCTATCAAGGCAAAGCACATTGAAATGTTGTCTGTCTCTGCTTCTATTATAGGAAAGTCAATTCTCTTACGTCGTACGTAAACACCAATTTTACACGTATCATCGTGTACTGGTACGTAGAGCCGCTTGGTGTTCAACCTGTGGTACCTGTTAGGTACGTACGATTGTGTTTGTGTTATTGTTGGAGACCTCGGGTTGCAGCGGGTTGACCCAGGAATCAGGATGGTTTTGAATTTTGATCGCATTTTTGTTTGATGTATATCGACACGGCACACGTATTGCTTCAGGCAGGGAGAGAAGAGAGAAGAGGGGCCGAAGGAGCAGGGTGGCTGCTGTGGTGCAACGCCCTTACACCTTACCTAGTACACCGTCGATTGTTGGTTGGTGTCGCCAACACTCGCTGCTGCTGCCGGTGCTATTTACCAGTATGACTGTGACATGCAGACACAGACAACCGCAATTCCGCGAGCTCCCGTTTGTCCGTTGTTTCTATTGATAATAGTACCAGGGTATTAAATAGTACCTGGTACGTAGTTTTTCGGGTTATTTTTCGGTGATTTTTCGTCTCCCCGAAGGAAAATAAATAATTACCAGGTAGTGCTCTATATATCCAGTACGATTTTATTTATATTTAGGCCGTTTCCTATGCGGTTCGATTTTTGAGCTTCAGATTTTGACCCGATGGCATTTTCAGATATGAGCTTGACAAATCGAAAGGGCCTTCCTATGCGGAAACATTAGATTTATTGTGCGTGTAGAGATTCGAGCAAACGCCGAGACCAACTACTGTTTTTGTGATTTGGCGCCGCGAAGAGACGCGCTGGGTGCGCTGCCCTGCGCGTAGGACCCAAGCGTCCGAGCCCACGCTGATTGCGTCTAGTCTGGTGGCGAAGAGATGTGGCGAGTGCGCTAGAGTCAACCTGTCTTGGTATTTTGTGTTTCATTTTGTGACTTGACTTGCTGCTGCTGCTGCTGTACAGCTGCAGAGCCTATCAAGATCAATTTCGTGAGTTCGAGTCTCACCGAGTGCATGCTCATAGGGACTTTTTCTTGCATAAAAAATTGATTGGCGGAAAGCGCGAGAGCGTGAGTTAGCTGTACATTCGATGAAAATCGACGAGCAGTGGGAATGCTGAACCCTATGCGCGATAAAAACTGAAGGCACGTACGGGGGGGAGAAGGGACGACACCTGTGACCACGGCTTGTCCAGAAGATCGTCGAGGGTAAAACCTCCTACGAGTGGGCTGGAAAGTAAAAGTGATGCGTAGTACGTATCCACGGAGAGGCGCGTGCCGAGTGCTCTTCTCTTGGTCTCTAGGCCCGAGCCCGCGCCAGCCGACTCTAGTCTGGCCACGGAGGGACGCGCCGTCCGCGCGTCGGGCGCGAAGCAACGTCGCTATACAGCTGTATCACCATCCAACTCATCGATCGTTCCGCTGCTGTTTGCTGTCGTGGATAATATCTTGAATTTAGAGAGCATGCCATTTTTCGATTTGAAACGCCAAAATCCGACGACTTGGGTCATCGGATTCTCAAATCGAAATTTTTCCGGTCGGATTTTGCATAATCGGACTGCGTAAGTAGGGTCATTCGATTTCGAGCTTCAGATTTATATTTTTCGATTTCACAAATGAATGACCCTGCTTATGCAGTCCAAATATGCAAAATACGATCGGAATTTTTTCGATTTGAGAATCCGATGACCCAAGTCGTCGGATTTTGGGACGACTTGGGTCATAAGATTTTCAAATCGAAAAATGGCATGATCTCTAGATGTTATTCACGACAGCAAACGGCAGCAGAACGATCGATGAGTTGGATGGTGACAAGCTGCATAGCAACGTTGCTGCGCCGGACGCGCGGTCGGCGGGCGGCGCGTCCCTCCGTGGCCAGACTGCAGTCAGTTGGCGCAGGCTCGGGCCTAGAGACCAAGACAAGCGCACTCTGCGTGCACCTCTCCGTGGATAGGTACTCGTAGACTACGCAGCAGCAGTCAGACACATTATTAAACACTAAATACCGAGACAGCTTGACTCAAGCGCGCGCTCCGCGTCTCTTCGCCGCCAGACCAGAGGCAGTCAGCCTTGGCTCGGACGCTTGGGTCCTACGCGCAGGGCAGCGCACCCAGGGCGTCTCTTCGCGGCGCCAGCCACAACAAAAGCAGTTGGTCTTGGCGTTTGCTCGAATCTCAGCACGCGTAATAAATATGATTTTTTCGCATAGAACGACTGTTTCGATTTGCCAAGTTCACATCTGAAAATGCGATTGGGTCAAAATCTGAAGCTCAAAAATCGAACCGCATAGGAAACGGCCTTAATCTCGCTTTTTTTTTTTTCTTAAATCTTCGCTATTTTGTCCAAAAAAAAATGTAAGCGATACAATGCGATAGGAAAAATGCGAAAATGCGAATAGTACTACTCTTATGTACTCGCACGTACAGGTACAACGGAAGACACGAAGGCCGGCTACCAGTAAATAATATGGTTGTTCTAAATGTGCGCACAATAATAAACGTCGAGCCAAACATATTTTTTTTTAATGTGAAGTTGACGCATACACTGACGCATTTTTATGTGTCGGGCAAGCTTTATGTTGGTTCGCTCTACCTCAAGCCACAAAATATTGCATGAAAAAAGCACAGAAACGTCGAAATGATGGCGTCATATCGTCATTGCTCTCGTGAAACAGCACCAGACTTCTCTTTGGAGCTCAGTTGAAGTCGCGTTGAAGCAGAAATGTGCAAGTCAAGTGTAGTATATGCCTGGTACCTGGTAGTGCGAGTCCTCGAAGCAAGGTCTAGACGTAGGACTACTCATTCCAAAAACCCGAAGTATTTTCGGATAAATTTCCATGCTGTGGTATCGCCATGGGTCTCGCTTCTCGCTCGGTCTTTCCGTTCTTAGCTTGTGCTTTCTTGCGATTGAAAAATAAATATAAAAATAATAATCGAGAAGGTAAAATGAACTCGGCCGGTCTACTAGGTACCCAGTTTTTCGTTTTGGCCAACCAAAACGAGTGTATCGATTAAAGTGAATATCAACGGGCGACCGCCGACACCAAGTTAACTTGAGGTTTTCGAGTTTTTTTAGCCGCTCGCCCGATAGACTCTTCACGTAACTGCTTGCTTGGGCTTCTTGGTCCCATCCTGGCAGTCCCAAGCTTGACACATTTTCTTACGCCCGGCTCTCTCCCGTGCTTGTCCCGTATCACATGGCGACCTTTGTAGCGACCTGATCGAAGCTCACAACACCGCCAACGATGGAGCAACCTTCACCCTGGCGCACAACGAATTCAGCCACCTGTCTTGGGAAGAATTCAAGCAAACGGTGAGGGAGAAAAGAGGAGAAAATAGATGACGAATAATAGTTGTTGCTGTTTTCTTGTGCGGGTGCGTCCCGTTTCATCACAAGTAAGCGTGAACGTGTACGTAAAGCAATACGATGGCCCAAAAATACCCCTCCGTCGTGAGGATAAGGTACCAGTACGAGCAACTTGAAAAATATCAGCAGGTCCCTCCCCTCTCCCCGACTCTTTCGCAGTGTGGATTTACCTTTGTTATTCCTGCTCCTGTATCATCTGTGGCTCCACACACCCTGGCCTGGAGCAGGATAGCGCCTGCCTGTGGATTGATATCGCCCTCGATAAAGATACCAACACGCCCGTACCGTGCCTTGTTGTGTCCTGTGGTGTTACTCCGTGCCTGCCATTGTGTGGTCTTATTTGCTACTGCTGTATGTTTCTGTTATATCAACAGCCGATAGCGAACCTCTGCCGCTTTTCATGGGGACTGGGGCGCAAGAAGGTCGCACGCCCAGTGGTGCATTCAGCTGCCTTGAACGCCGTCTGCGCCGATCGCACACGCACTGGCCCAACATAGCCGAGCAGATGCGTGCGCCGTGCTTGCCACATATCACTAATTCTCGATGCCGCGACCCCCCGATGCCGCTCATCGCACGAACCGCTGTCTCGAGTTTAATCAGTGATGGACTACCGTTGACCAGCTGTGCACAATCTTGATGACGCACTGAACGCGTGCCATGTTCGACCACCGTTTTTTTCGGCTCTGTCTTTGGCGCTTGGCACGGACATCACTGACACCTGGCTAACCCTTTTGTTTTGTCGTCTGCGCGTTCCAGCACTTGGGTTACAAGCGCCGCGAGCCCGAGCATGTACCGGCACCGAAGGTGCACAAGGCAAGCCGCGCGACCATGTCTCATCGGAAACTGAACCTTATCGCTACGCTGCCCGACGAGGTGGACTGGGTGGCGGATGGCGCCGTCGCGCCTGTGCAGAACCAGGTCAGTTACGTTTTTTTTCATCAGACTCCTCGGGTCCGAGAGCAACAAAAAGCCTCCGCATTATATGTTTCGTGCACAAAACATGTCAGAAGGTGATGTCCGTCTAGGCGCTACACTATAGTTACATCTCTGTTCGCCTCGACATAAGTCAACCGTGCAACGGCGTTCGTTGCTTGGCGCGAGGCGTTTTGTTTTAAGCCAGCTCCTCTTTGTTGGAAGGTAGTCGTAAGACTGCATTGTTCCCGCACCTCGTTGTTGCTACCGTTGAAGAGAACGTACGAGCCGTTTTGACTCCTGCTGTCGCCGGGGAGTTGTAACTTGTGACTGCCGTTTGAAGCGTTCCCTTGACAACGCCCCCCGCTGTCTCTGCATCTGCCCCTGTCGCCGCAGGGCATGTGCGGCTCCTGCTGGGCGTTCTCGGCCATCGGTGCCATGGAGGGAGCCTTTTTCATGGAGACTCACGAACTGGTGAGCCGAGTTAGAAGGAACCCTATTCATGATTTTTTAGGGGAGCTCTGTGGGTGCTGTTGTTGTTGCTCTCACATCAGCTCATCGCCACAATACAGTAATACAATGCGGTCCGTGGTCGCAGGACAGGCTCCAATAACTATGGAGTGGAAGAATACCTCGGTAAAAATAAAAACAAGCAGAGAATAATACACATGATGTCTGAAGCACGTCTACACCTCGGACAGAAATATAAAGTGAGGTCCGCGCACGTACGTATCAGGATCAGGTACATGCGGTACGCTGTACAAGTCGCCACAGAAACCGAGAAGACCGCATACTACCCAGAAGAAATAGACAGGATGGAGACAAAAAAAAACTATACGACGAAAAATCCCAATCGAAATCGAAAATATCAAAAATCAGAAAAAGGGAAGAGAGAGAAAAAGGTTCAATTCAAGCAAGAAAGCCAACATGGAAGCACACAAGTGAATGCGCAGATATTCGCAGATTGCGGGCTCGCAAGCCACGCGAGGCATGTAGAACAGAGATGAGAACCAGAAAACAAGCATACTCCGCTACTAACCATAGAAGCGAAAAAGAAACTTATATACGAAAAACGAAAAGGAAGACTACGAAGCAAAGCCAAAAAAAAAGCAGATAGAAAAAAGCAAAAAGGGAGATACAGAGACACAAAGAGGGACAAACGGGAAAAAAGGAAAGAGCAAAACAAAAAAGGAAAAGGAAAAAAAGGGGCAAAATATCGTAATGGGTTAATATAAGGTATGTACCATGTATACCGGTATTACTTGCAACAATGGTTGCCCCGCTCCGTCTCGCCGTCTCGACGGCTTTATTGGGTGCCGCAGAATTTATGCCAGCAATGTTGGGTAGTATTTGTGGCGTTCTAATATGTCATCATCTGACATCGGCGAAGACGCTAGCTTTTTCGCGAGCAGCAGCGGCTCGGCGTCCCCTGCGTTGATGCCGTGTCGAAAACGCCTGAAGGGGGCAAGGGGAATACCAGCAGAGGGTTTCGTTGTAGGCGTACATGTAACCAAAATAGCGAGCATTACGGATGCGTGAAGAGCATCAAGTCTTCCTTTCGGTGTTCCGCTTGACCCCTTTAGAAGTACAGACACGTTTTTTGGGGCCAAATTACTTGGAGTATAGAGTTGCCACATTTGTGCAGCTGTAATAAAAGGGACAAGTGGCTCTTGATTCATGTTGGTTTGACTCACGCGCACCCTCACGGGTCTACGCTCTACCCTTCCTTGCAGACCAAGTTCTCCGAGGAGCAGGTGGTGGACTGCGACAAGGTCGACCAGGGCTGCTTCGGCGGCGACATGGGCCAGGCATTCGACTGGATGAAGTCGAACGGAGGCGTCTGCACCGAGGAGGATTACCCCTACGCCGGACTCTGGCCCCCCTTCAAGACGTGCGCCACAACGTGCGAGACCGTGGCGGGCACGGAGGTCAAGGAGTGGGCCCAGGTGGACCCCACAGACGAGGCCCTGATGGCGGCCCTCGCGAGCGTTGGGCCAATCGCGATCGCGATTGAGGCGGACCAGACAGCGTTCCAATTCTATAGCTCTGGGGTGTTCACCGCACCATGCGGGGAGAAGCTGGACCACGGAGTTCTCGTGGTCGGCTACGGCACGTCGGACGATGGGACGGACTTTTGGTGAGCGAGCGTCATACACCAAGACAGAGAACATGATGCTCACGACTGAGTAGGCGAGATGTAACGCACGACTGCGGGGAATAGTTGGCGCCATCCGCGGGTTAAAGGCCTTGGCGTTTCGGGTTAGGGTTGAGGTTAGCTCGGGGGTTAGATTTCGCTCTAGAGGCGTGTGAGGGCAGGAAGGGGCAAAGGGGGGGGTAGCGGGGTGGGGGTGGGGGGCGGGGTCGGTGGTCGGTTGATGTTGCGTCCGCACCATACATGGTCACCAGTTCGGTGATGTATGAGCGCCTGGAGGCCTTACAATTGCAGGTTTGCGCGGTCCTGTCTATTGAACTGGGGCTTCGGATGGCAGAGCAGATCTTACCCGTTTGCGAAGGTCCGTTGCCAGTAGATGTGACTGCCATGACCCACTGATACGGTAGTGGTGGTTATGTAGCCTCTTGTCACGTCTTTGCGTGCCGCTGAACCCCCCCACCCTCATCCCCCGCACCCGCTTCCGCCTCGCAGGAAGGTGAAGAACTCGTGGGGCGAGACCTGGGGCCTCGACGGTTACATCCTGCTGGAAAGGGCGGACTCCGAGGAGGCGGAGGGGGGGGGGGCGAGTGTGGACTGCTTATCGAGGCGGTCTACCCCGTCCTCGGTTCGCCCGACGAGGACCCCGCGAAGCACGTGTCCGAAGCCGAGGTGGACATGGCCTGGCTCGAGGCCGCCTGGAAGAAGGGGCGGCCGCTGAGGTTCGAGTCTTCCGCCACCGCCTCGGATTGCGGCGGCGGCGCCAGCGACGTTGTGTTCGGCGACGGTGAGAGAGCGGCGACACCGGGCGTCGTGTGTCGATATATGTGTGTTTTCTGTATACTGGCCAACATTTCCCCCCGCTGAGTGGCTTAACAGCCGTTCAACACCTGCCGCGGTTGATGGTATTGTTCTTGTGAAATCGGTCTCTTGTTGGAAAGGGTGACGTGGCGGGCGGTTGGGAAGGGAGGGGGTTGGACGGGGAGACGGGGGGGGGGGCGACTGCCGTGTTGATAGGGTCGGGATTGTGATGGTAGTGCACTTTCCATGAGCTTCTTGTACATGACTTGACGCGACGATGCCGTGATGCCAACAAAGGGGGGAAGTAGTTGAATGCGGTCGCACCGATCTGCGCAATCACCCCTCGAGTGTCGCACTTTGACCTTGCGCCAGCGGGGAAGAAGGTTGGGGTTGTGATTGGTAGTTCAGGGGCGTTCTGTGGGACCCTTGGATTATCTTTGCGTTTTGTGAATGCGAAGATTGGTTGACCATTTCGCTATGCCGCTCCCTCGGAGGCAACTGCGCCTTGTTCCTCCGAGGGGGGGAAAGCGCGGCCAAAAGAAGGGAATCGCGATATTAACGATGACAGCTTGCTTGGATACTCCTCGCCCCCCCACGGTCCGCCCCGTTTGTCGCCGTGTCCGCACCCCGCGTCTCTCAGTGACTATATCCCCGAGCTCCCCGAAGCGTGGCGAGCCGGTTTCCATGAAGGCGACGGGCACGCTGACCAAGCCAATGTCAACGGGCTCGTACACTCTTGGTGTCAAGCTGGGCTCTTCCGAGGTGTACAAGCACGATGGGTCCCTCTGCGGCGACAGCGATGCCAAGGTATTGTCCATTCGCCTGTTGAATCACACGGCAACCGTTGATGGAAGTAATCGGACTACTATGCTGGCGGTCGTGGCGGGGATATGTCGGGGTGTTTTTGAAGTAGCGTGGCACTTTTTTGCGTTGCGTACGTTTCTGTCTTACGTGTGTTCGTTTCGTGCGTGGTTTCGTCAGCGTTTTGACGCGGGCCCGTGATCAGCCAGTGGGTCTTAATGATTTGGGAGGGAGGTGGCTTGGCATGGGCTTCTTAGCTTTTATCGGCAAACCGAATAGTTCGACCTCGTGGCTGGATATATGAGCACGTCTGTCTTGCATTGGACTCGCTTCATCGCAGGGAGTTCGTGTCGCTTCCTCTCTGCTCTTGATTGTGCGTCTTATTTGTTGCTTTCTCGAGTGCCTTTCCCAAACCACGTACCACAATAAGTGCGCCGCCCAACTGCGTTGTGCACTCGCACTGACGTGTACACGAAGAAAGCCCAGACCACTCACTACTGTACCCCCCCCCCCCCCCCGCCCCCCCCCTGTTTTTCTCTCTCCCTCGCTCCTTCCCCCCCTTCACATCCACGTGTCGTATGCTCCACCCACGCGGGTGGTCAACTTGTATTCCGCTTGTTTTCAGCTCCCCCTCGGACTGGGCACCGTCAAGCTGCACGGCCTGCCCTGCCCCGCGAACCCTGGGCCCGTGACGTTCTCGCTCGAGGTCACGCTGCCGTCAATCGCGCCCCCCGGTGACTACGACATCTCCATCGCCGGCTCCGACCCCTCCGGGTCTTCTGCCATGTGCCTCGACGTACTCCTCAAGCTCTGATTGGCGAAACATGCTACCAGTACATAGAAGACCGGGCGTTTGGGGGCGCGTCAAAGCCTCTTTTGGCCTCAATATACTATATTTTAATGCAGGGGGTGTTGAGTTTAGGGGTCAAACCACGGTCGTTCACGACATGATGGCATTTTTTGCTGATTGCTGAAGTCGCCCCTCCCTGTGATTTCGGCACAACAAAACAGCAGTGACATAATGTATAGTACGGCTGGCTGGCGTGCGGTGGTCTTGCCATAGGAGAGGTTGGAGGCGAAGTTCGCATTCGGGATAGTCAGCAGCGATGAATCTCCCTACACGAGCGAAGATAGACGCGAGGTCGGGCGTGTCCTGCGGTGCATCTGGCTCTCGGGGTGGCCTGCTTTCATCGTCGTGAGTAGGCCACGGTTTTATTCGCGAACGAAACAGAACATTTTTTTTTTTGTATTATGACCATAGCGGTAGACTCGGTCCTTTCATTCGTGTGCGGGGGGAGGTCGATGAACACACGCGGGACTGATGTTGCCATCGAGGGCTGAAGAGGAGTCACAAGTAGTCACAAGCGCGGCTGTTTTGTATGGGGGGCATATGGGGGGGGGGGGGGGGGGGGTACAGGGTGGGATGGTGGATGGTGAACGCATTATTCGCTCTTTTGGAAGAGTGGGTGGTGGGGTTCATGTACAGTTTTTGCGTTTGGTGTGGACGATGATTTTGCCTCTGCGTGGGCCGGCGCCACCATGCCCCATCGCTCGTCTCGCTGCTTTTAGCTGTGCTCGTACACCCCATCGCTCGTCTCGCTGCTTTTGGGTGTGCTCGTACAGGGCGCTGTTCCCTCGCTTGGAAGAAGGCAAGAGGGCCGTTCTGGTTGGTTTTCCTAGTGCGCTGGCGTGGCTGCGTATGGGAAGAGGGGAAAGCGTGTACGTACGTATTTATTTCCTGCTGGCACAGCAGTTATTGATAGCTGCAGTGTGCTTTAGGGGGCAAAGCATACATACCTTGATGTTAACTGCCCGGTTTTGGCGTCGCCGTGTCCTTGTGTGGCTTTGTTCGTCGAAATCCTTGTCTTTTGTTGCTGTTTCCCTCCGGAGCAACACCATGTTCGTTCGGAGTCAACCATGTATTCGGCGAGCCACCGCCACGTTCACAAGAATGTTAATGATCGACGAAAGGCGGCACGTGGACTTGCCATATGAATGGATTTTTGCATCATTACATTGGCTTCACCATCAATAATTGGAGCAGACGTAGGTCACGAATGCTTGTACCTGGTATGGGGTCCAGCCTGTTTTTGGCATACGCCGGGATTGCAGCAGCCGGTCGCTATTTTCGGCTCCGCGGGCTTAGGATGAGGTCGGGTGTGTCGGGTGTGGGGTGCACTGATCATCAGCTAGTAGTTTGGTTGTAGAGATTTGGAAGCTCGTACGGTAGTAGTTCTTACGTTTGCATATTTTTCACAACAGTTAAAAGTTGTCCAGATGAAAATCTTATTCAGATCAGCTTTCTTTGAGAAATTGTCCGGACAGATGCTGGATGATCAAAGCTTATTAACCCCTTTCGAGTCTTCAGGCGGGAACCGCTGCTTTCTTTGTCCTGAGAACAACATTGAATTAACGTCAAAACTAAAGGGGCGGAGCAAACGGAGCGTTGTTTACGTTTTGTGATTTTCATCGTCGTTGTTTCTATATTGACTGCGTGTCTGCGTTAAATGCTTGATATTAATTCACGTGTGGGTATATAGGTGCGGCGAGGGGGCGATCATGGTAGCGCAGCAAGCAAGCATCATCCATTGTGATTTTATTATGCTGGAGGAAGGATTTATTTTTAGTTTTTTTGGTAGGTGACATGATGCCTAGTCAGTAAGTGTACTATATAGTATTACCGAAACCAGGGAAATCGTCTTATCCACTCCCGCCGAAAAAAAAAAATTTAAGCGCCTGCCACGCGCTTCAGAGTGCACGGATCGCGCCGAGACCTAGACCAATGTGTCCGGCAGGGCTTCCCGTGTCCGTGTACTTACTGTTTTGCCTAAAAGTGCTCGTGCGAAGAGAAAAGTTGGCAAAAGTGCGAAAATTTGACAAATATACGTATACATATTACTGATTAATAGCATGTTACAACTGCGGGGTGGGCCCGTGGACCATGCCTACAACACCTGGCTCCTGATCTTGGTTTGCTGTTACTGCTGATGGCCCCTTCACGAGTGCATTCGCGTCTCACATCTAGACGTCAAACAGCTTGGAATTAAAGTGCATCTATTAATATAATCCGACCAACAACTCGCAGCAGGAATCCAGACTCTGAATCCAGCGGGAACGCGAAATCCCCCAACCCCCGCGAAACAAACGTTGGGGAAAACCGGGTGCAAAACCCTCTTCGCCCGATACAAGTTCCGTTCCCTTCCAAGACTACACGCAATGCCATGCTTGCATGGCTGCGGGAGCTAAGCTTGAGGCTCCTTTCCACGCTCGGTCTCTATAACAAGAAGGCGACAGTTGTTCTGCTGGGTGAGCGAGATGGGAAATGCGTGGGTCAATCTCTTCTTCTATCTCACCTCCAGCGTCAGTGTTCTGTTTGCTGTCGTTCTTTGATTTTATAAAAAACTAAATTCCTTGATTTGCAATATATGTCCTACTCACTGAATACGTAAGCAACGTGATAGGATCAAACAAAGTGACTCCTGCGACGTTTGAGAAACGACTGTGAGCAGAGGGAGCCGCTGGTCGTGAGCTTTGGACACCTGTTTAGCTCTGCTGAAGTGAGCACAAACTGGTGCTCTTTGAAGATAAAATACTCGTACGCAGCAGTTATTACTGCATTAATTGCAACTACTATATAACTAACAGGTCGCTGAGAAGGACCAGCAGCTCGAAATCGAAAGCACCTGTGGGTCCCCGTTTTGGCTCCCCGTTTGTCCAAACTACAAACGACCAGAACAGAGGAGAACCGGTGAAGACAGCTGAAGGGCCCACGGGCACCGGGTTCGGCTAATTCCTCCGCCTGGCTGTGGCTTTGGCGTTCGCGTCCGTGACAGGGCACTATCGTTTACTACAACTGTATCACTCTGTACTGTCTCAGGCAGTTGTGTTTTCGAGAAACTGGTCCCATGTGCTCGCATGCTTTGGACCCTCTCCAACAGAGGTACTCGTGTACCCGCGGGTATATGACGATCGCATTTTACGTACCAGGTCTGATATCCCACAGGAATATGATGTACAAGGTATAAACCACAGGTAAGGGGAAACGTTAAAGGATACGGAAAGGGGACGGTTGTTTCGTCCGCATCTCGACGTGTCTGCCCTGTACCAAGAGCGTAACACGCTTCACGCGCGTTTGAAGTTGCTGGAGGGCGTACAACAGCCAGTAGCAGGAAGTATTAATAGCAGTAATAGTAGCAGTAGTTGTTCTGCCGCAACCGGGCCAGTCACGGCTACACCGCCCGCCGCCCCCGTGTTTGTCCATTGGTGCTTGACCAGGGCTAGACAACTCGGGCAAGTCCACGTTGCTGCACCGGCTGTCCCAGGGGCAAGTGACGGCACTCCAGCCGACTGAACGACCGCACATCGATGAGTTTCAGCTTGGCGGGATCTCTTTCAAGGTGCGTCGCTCCTCCCCGGACGGTTCTGGCGATCTCCTGTGCGGAATCGTGCGTTGTTTGGGGTTACTGCCTCGCTTTGTTTCTGTGTACCAGATACCTCGATTTGTGTACGGGGGCGGGAGATGTCTCGAGGATTCCTGTTTTCGCTCATAGACAAAAAAAAAAAACGCATTTGGCGCTGGCGTCGACTGCTGTACGCCTACATGTCCCAAGCCACAGCTTTTTGTTGCGGCACTCCTCAAGAATGTAGTGCTTGGCCTTAATGTTGCGCCTTCGCCGCCAAGTCGACACCCGCTGCTCTGACGATCGAACATTTCTTGATAGTCCGGTAGTAGCGGGCACCTCGCCCTCCATTCCCCCTGGACCACCGCTTGGGCAACCAGCCAAAGGTTGATTATTTTTCCTTGAAGATGATGAGTGTGCATGGATCGTATCCCTCTCCGCAATTTTCGTTGTTATTGCTGTGCCGCTGAACGAAAAACGAAAGGCGTGGGACTTGGGAGGCCACGAAGCGGTTCGTTATCTGTGGTTCGACTTTTTGGGCGACAGTCACGCGATAGTGTTCATGGTGGATGGCGCCGACAAGGAGCGGCTGGACGAGGCACATTGGGAGCTCACGGAGCTGTTAAGCGAAGTGAGCTTGGGTGTGAGAGCGACGGAAGACTTGTCTATTGTATGTTTGCTCACAACAGCAGCAGTGATACCTAGTGGTATGCACGGCCGATAAGCAGTGCTGATTTTATGTGTGTGTGCGACCCCCGGTTGTGGAGCATGTGACTCCTGTGATACAGTGCCCGTAGAGGATTTTCACTCGTGAAAGCTGCACCCACCATTCCCGGCTATTGCTGCCACGAAGGGCGTCCATAAAAAAGTTCGCGCAACGGAAGCCAAAACTTCTTCAGAAGCGGCAGGGACCCATCCGCACCTCGCTTCGCCGTACGCTGCTTCGCACAATGACGCGACAAGCCTAACTCCCCCACTGAAAACCGTTCCTTGACCCGTGGCTGAATGTAAACACTTTCCCTCCTGACCACCAGCCGAACTTGGAAGGCGTACCAGTGGCGGTCTTGTACAACAAAAGCGATTTGCCCAGCGCCATCCCGGAAGAGAGGCTTCAAGGAATGGTGAGAGGCATTGGGCCCGCCCGTGTTGTTGAGGGCTGTATAAACCTTGGTCCGTCTTCGGCAAAATGATTGGAAGTACGCTAAATTCAAAACCCTAACTCTATCCCTGATCGCCTGAGGAATTTTTCGGACTGGAGATATAATGAGGAGTTAGTATAGATTATCAAACGTTTTGTCGAAGCTCGGCCATATCGTAAACACTCCCAGATATACACTGGAATTGTTCACGCCCGTTCGTTGTCCTCGCTACGCATCGTCTCTGCAGTCGCGACCGCACCGGCCGCTCCGATAACCGACCTCGTCAGAAGTCTCGAACCGCCGTCGCTATACCGACGGGACAGATGCACGCGAGAGATTCGCCGAAGGTGGTGGAACCAGACTCCCATCACCATCGCCCCCACCGTTTACCCCCACCGTAAATGTTGCTCGGCTCTTGAGAAGACAGGCGACGATTCTCCCAACGTGAGGCCGAGTTGTGCAGATACCTGGTACGTGAAAACGCCTTGCCCCCGCCCACCGCCCCACCGCCCGACCCTCATTTTCCCGGTAAGCAGTTGGATTTGGAGCAAATGGAAGCGAGGAGACCGATCAAGACCTTCATCACCTCGGTTATCAAAGGGCAGGGCTATCCTGAGGCGTTTCGATGGCTCGCGACGCATTTGTAGGTGTCGGCACCTGCCCTCGTCACCCTCTACACCTCGGCAGAAAGTTGATTGAGAGGGCAAGGGCGGTAGGAATGGCGATGGCTTTGACAGTGAGCGACTTTGAAGGTGGACAGAAGACGGTGGTTAGGGGCGGGGGGAGGCATGAAGACCGTGCGGGACGCGCTCAAAAACCTAACCAGAATAGTCGCTATATAGGGAGGAAGCGCGGGAGGGTCCTCGAATCAAAAATGTGATTATTTGTGTCTCTTCGGTGGCGCTAACATGCCTGGGCCTAACAAGGATGTACTCAACATCGCTGCTATTGGGATTTTGTTTGGATCCCGCTACCCTCATATACGGTGGTTTTAGTAGGTAGTTGGGGGAGCCCTTCGGGCGTGTCTCTAGCATAGCGTACGCAGAGTACGGAGAGCGGGGAGAAAGGCTGGCGAGCACCCACAAGAACTATCGGCCAACGTGGAGTTGGTTTTTGTGCTGTACCTGTTACCCATTCCGCAGTATGAATGTTTCAGATAAGACGGTATACCCGCGGTCTTTCGTGGGGGGCTCTTGGATAGGTAGATGGTGGGAGCTTGACGGCATCACGGGCGAGATGCCTCCATGGTATCGATGATGTAATTTGAAAGAAATACATGTGTTTTTCGATTGACCGTGCGTGCGCCATTTTGCTTCGCACGGTTAGTAAGTTCATGCCTGCGTCGCCACATGAACTTCGACAACATTGGTTTGATCGGGGGGGCATTGGTGCGTTGTGGAACAGCTTGCCTGAAGAATTGGGTAGTAATGCTGTATCGCCATATATTCTAGAGATGCAGGACGCTACCCACCTCCGTTGTTCGCCGCAATAGAAGGCCGCGGCTTTTCGTGCATCCATTCGTCGCGCTCGGCAATCGTTATCAAACGTTCGAACAGATGAATATCTTGGGATGTCGTAAACGTACTCCCAATACTGGAACGAAGGACAAGGAATCCCCACACTCATGTTCCACCCCTCACGGAGCCAGAAATCGTCAAAACGGTTATCGGTATAGCGCGTCTCGGGGCGGGCTGCTCGAGGAGACCAGCGCAGTCGGGAAACCGTGGATTTTCCTTCTTTCGAAAGCAAATACGTATCCGATCTTCTTATCGATTGCGTGCGTCATCGACGGTGCGCTAAAAGAGCCATGTCCTTCCGTGTCCGTGTCGCGCACTTAAGCACCAAATCTAGGAAAGGGCAAAAAACAGCCTCTGGAAACGCAATTCGTGTACAAAAAAAAAAACTGGCACTTTCTCCTCAAGAGTTTGCTGCCGTCGGTCTGTACGCTACGGTCGATCGTCGCTTGACGGAGGCAAAACTCGTCGCCGCAAGCGCTTGAGGGCAACGGGCGTTGGCCGCTGATTGCTGGCAGGATCGACGACCATTTGGTCTTCGGATACGTGGAGACTTTCGATATCGAAATGTTCTTTCATCCGTTGCAGGAACGTGTCGAAAGCGGAACGCAGTTCGTTGGTCACCAGGACGATGGTGTTCTCGTCGCAAACCTGTCACGGGAGTTAATCCGAAGAGGGAGGTGGTCGAGCATGGGCTATAAGTTATAGCAAAGAGGGCGATACTATAATACACTGGTACGGAGTATGCAAGTGGCTATCGCATACCGGTATTTCTCACGGCAGCGCAATAGTATCTTCGTCTCCACCACGTCAAGTTTATTAGACCCGGCTAGCAATCACTGGTACCATGCAACCGAGCCACCCGCGCCAAGCTCTCAACAAGCGCGTCACCTGGCAAAGCGATGCCAGCAACGGCTCCACGGACGACCTTGCATACACGCAGTCCGCACATATCACGAGATCGTAGCCGATGCCACCGCTAGATACCCTCCGTCGATCCAGAAGTTCTTGGGCGTCCGTGTCCCCAATCGTACTCCACCACTTCCACCGCCCCTGCACACTTTCCTGTTATTTAGCGCGCAACCGCCGCGAGGAACAGGCAAACCAGAGATTCCATAGTTTCAGCATATTTTTCGTTTGGTTCCTCCCATCGAGACGTGGTGGTTCGAGGAGAGGGCATGAAAACAAAGTTAAGAATAGAGTGTTCGCGTTAAAGTTGTCAGATTCACAGCTACACTTGCCAAAAATTCTCTCAAAGGCAGACATACCGCGTTTGATCGAAAACAAACGGTATGTAAAGATCCAGCCGAGGTAGGAACCTGCGGTATTTTTTCGCTCTCCATGTCATCGGCAGACATTGCACGGAGCTTCAGCCCAATGTTACACAGGCACGAATCTCCACCCGGCCATCGCTACTGCTGTAGCGCGACACGACAACCTTCGCTAGCACGCATTTTCGAAAGGTTAGCTATAGTATCCGAGGACGCGCAACGTTAGATCGTGTTGATGAGCCGATGCAACAACGCGGTCTGCCCCAACTTGGTGTCGTCAAAAAGTGCATCGTTGCAAAAGACGCTATCACCTTTAGCGTGACAGCTTGACAGCTCGCGTATGTGTACCTTAATTCCGACAACAAGAGCAGCTGCACAAGCAGCAGCACGGTGTAAGTCGCCGCGACGTACGTTTGCGTCGGGCTTTCAACTTAACGTCGCACTTGCAAAAAGTATACTCGTAGCGCTTCGGCCAGCGGTACAAATAGAGTGCAACAGTACGCAATCGGTGCTGAATTGGAAGCTGCTGCTGCTTGCTGCTGCTTTCGTTTGCCTAGTATACTGCTGTCCTGCAACTACAAAACGCAGAAGTACTGCTGCTACCACTGTTGCTACTGCACGTTCCATTGTGAATCTGCTCTGTGTCGGTTGTGGAAATATGTGGCTTAGAGTGAGTGGTGGTTTTGTTTTTCGGTTTCACTATTTGCCGTGTCTTCCCACTCCCCTTTCGAGCAAGGCGTGGAGGGATTTGAAGACAGTAGTTCCTGCTTCTACAAACACAAGCAAAAGACCGAGGAAGGATTTCGACCTTTTTTAATTATTTTACTCTCGGATAAGAATTTTCCCAACATGTATTACTACTCGTACTTAGTGTATATACGTAGTTACCATTCGTATGGTCCATATTCTGGAGTTGATTGAACGACGGAAGTTAGGACAGGGCACACGAAAATGTGCAGGATATGTAGTGCGGCAGTCTTCGTAGCCATATTGGAGTGCTCAACATAAATACCAGGTATCTTCTGTAATGCCCACACGAAGTTGCCTCGTCGCCGAGCCTAATCACGGTGACGACGGCGCATTCGATACACAGCATAGAGGCCAATTCGGCAGCTGATGCTCGTGCCGAGTGTCCATGCAGAAGCAGGCAGGTCCGACTTAAACCCCCGCGAGTGTGGCATCCAGTGCTCTACAGTCCCGTACAACAGCATAAATAATAAATATTAATAGTACAACTTGTCAATACGGATGCCTACAGTCCCTTTTATATTTGTAGCTTATAAAAAAAGTTGCGTACCTCTGCGAGATGCACATAAGAACAAAACATCGACGAGCTGCACACCTGTCTGGGTGCAGTAACGAGATCGGAACCCATCGCCCCCAGCGTCAACGCGGCCACTCACGTTTCGTAGACGACAGGCACCGCTTCACGTTAGCATCTAACAGCTGCAAGGAGTCAACTTTGTCGGTGCAGACAACTTCCCAGCCCAACAATGCCGCCGCCATCGCCACCAGCCCCACTCCGGCCCCAAGCTCTAGAACGCTCGCTCGGACGGGGTAAAGCGGCGCGTAGGAGGCCCCAGCGTCGCTGGTGCAACCGCCGGCGTTCGCAGCCACGAGGTGTCGGGCCATCACCACAGCGGAAGGCCAAAGGTAGCAGCCGATCGCTCCCGACGGTGCCTGAGCCAACTCGTGCCTCTCCCCGAGCATGCCCACCGCAATCTGCGTCTCAGCAGGTGTCGCCAATCCCTCTGGACTATCGCGCGACAAGCGTTGCGGCTGAGAAAGGATCACGACGTCCTCTTCGTGAGCGTCGATCATCTCAGCCTCAGTTTCCATCTCCCCCGCTACGCTCGCCGCGCTCGCCCGGGGAGGGTCGCGCTCTGGCCGCCGCCGCCGCACCTCCCAAATTTCGATGTCGTCTGCGGAGAAAATCGGGTGCTGGTGCGCTTGCGGGATGTCGGTTTTGACCAGGCCTCGCGCGGCAGCCAGCTCCTCGAACCTTCGGCGGGGATCAAACGCTTGGTAGTGTCGGTGCTCGTAGGACATGATGGTCACTGTTTCTGGCCCGGAAAGTCGGTCAATGGCGTCAACAAGGGGCTCGATCGGGTACAGCTTCGGAAGAACGCAGTCAGACACGAGGACGACGTCGACGGGGGGTGCCAGCTCACCGTCCTCCATGCCCCAGTCGTACGTCAGAACGTGCACCGTATCGCTCGCGGGCTTGACCACCTCTGCCGCCGTCGCCGCTGCCGTCGTCTCGCCGCCGTCTTCCGCCTTCCGCGCAAATCGTTCCGCGTTTTCCCGCATCAGGAACAAGAGCTGCTCTTGGTCGGTCAGGAAAGCCTCGGCGCCCAGAGCCGCAGCCACGATCCCTGCCACACCCGTGCCGCTGCCAAGATCTACCACCCGGAATCCGTCCAAGCCTCGCTCCCCGAATCGTCGCTCGAGGTATTTGGCGAGGACGTGCGCTGCGGGCCAGACGGTGGCGCCCGTGCCAAGACCCGTAATCTCGCCAGCTTGGAGTTGCTTCAACTCGATAACGGTGCCGGACTCCAGTGCTAGGGGATAGAAGACGTCCTTTGAGTGCGCCTGTCGCCACTGCAGGCTGTTGATCATCCGCTGGACCTTGGAAGAGGCTCGGGAATTTCCCTGGAGACGGCCTGCCTCTTGGGCTCCCTTTCGGATGAGGGCGGCGATGGGGTTGGGAGAGGCAAAGGGGTGGTCTTCTATTCGAGTGCTGCCGCTGCTATCATCGTCGTCGTCATCAACGACTGTCTTCGTCATGAGCGAATATATATTTTTCAGTTCTTTCACCAAATATGAGCAGACTTAGTTGTTAGTAGTTTCCGATTGAGGCGGCAGTGATATCCCCGCCTCAAATGTGTGATGATTCACCAGCCAGAGGGACAAGGAGGAGACAGCCGGTAGCACGGATGACAGCAGAGGTGGGTGTGGGCGAACATAACAACATTGAAAAATCTAAAAGCCGAAATAGCCCCGAATGAATAAGGCCTTATTTTCCTTATAAACCCGCGTTCTTGTGGAAGGCACGTACTGCTGCTGTAGTTCACGTTTGCGAAGAACGCAGAAGTAGTACTACATCAGTACAGGACAAACCGTTCTGAACAGCAATGCTTAGCACGGTGAAGGCCGTCCGAGGCATCCAGGGACGGCTTCCTGTGGGAAGCGCTGAGATTGCGCGCCACGCGGGAAGCCGACGGGTGCTGAAGCGATCGCCGCAATCGCGTTCGCTCTCGCTCGTCTCTGCTGCCGCCGCTCCTGCTGCTGTGCGAACAGGTTCGTTCTCGAGCAACCACCAGAGGAAGGCATATGCCGCCTTCTCCACGGTGGGACGAGCTGAACAAGGTGAGTACATTACCGATCTTGCCGCTCCGCCTACGTGGCCTCACGCGCCAGCTCTGCCTTCCTTTTTGTCGCAAAGGTATCGAAGCTGAACTGCGACTTTATATGGAGGGGTTGTCGGAGAATCGGTGAAACGCCCCTTCTTGTGCTGTTGGATGTTGGTGACGATGACGTCTTGTTGAGGAGGGCGACACGCTTTTTTCTATCCCCTTGCGGGAAGTCTCATCTCTTATTTTTCGCTGCCCGATTACGCCTGTACGTCCCGACACCGTTCGCGTCATGGCGCTGCTGTTGACGCGCACCCCTTTGTCGCGCCCGCCTTTCTTGCTTGCACCGGCCAACGGCATTGCTCCGTCGACAAACACTGAAACAATGCACTGCAGCAGCGGCGGCAGTAGTTGTCCAGCAGAAAGCGCCGCCGATCACGGAGGACGTTGTTCACGACAGGTTCCTAGCCTGCGTGGAGAAGGAGGATGCCAACGGAGCTCTGGCGCACTTCGCCTTCATAGCATGCGAGGGGGGGGCGTCGCTGACCCTCCGTCGGCGACAGCTGCTGGTGCTGCTGTGCGAGAAAGGCATGGTGAAGGAGGCGAGCGAGCTGCTGACGAACGCTGTGGCGTCTCCTGCGTTCGACGCTCAAGATGTGTCCACAATAGTGAGATGAATCCCCTTTGGAGGTTTGCTGCTCCCGTCTTTGCTGCCTCATTTTTAGAGCGAGTAATGCCAGTCCGTAGCTTTACTATTGCCACCGACGCATGCATCTACGTGGCCGTTCTGAGTTGTGGCGGTGTTCAGTGCAACACTTTGTGCCAACGGGTGGAAGCGATGAGACTGGCTGGGGTGGATGTACTGTAGACACGCACTGAGTTTCTTTTGGTTTCTTCTCGTACGTTTTCCGAACTCAAGCGCGTGCGATTTATCCATCTTCAAAACGAATGCTTGAAGTCAGCAACACAGCAGGAGTATGTATGTGGCAGTAGCTGATTGCGGTGTACGACTCAGCAGTAGCTGATTGCGGTGCACGACTCGTACAGATTCCACGACCCAACCCGGGACCTGAACCTAAACTTGGCATGTATTCCAGGCTGCAGTGCTCGCACGTACTAACGGAACAGCGGTAGATAATTAACACCGATGCTCCAACGCCCGAAGGAAGCTTGTATCATGCCACTGCGGTCGTTAAATGCTTGCAATTTTGGGCACGACGAACATATATACGGATATTTGGTTCGATTTATTTTTGCTTCGCTTTGTTTTTGTATTTTTCCTGCTGGGGGCGAGACATGCCACGCGCGACACAGGGCACGGATCGCGCCCATACCTCGATGGCTGTGTCCGGATGACCTTCCCCTGTCGACCCCTAATGTAGCGTGTGTGCGAACGATGCGCGCACATTCCAAGAGGTATTGCGCGTTCAACACCAGACAAAAAAATCATAACTACATGTGTACATACACGAACGATGGCGCATGTCTTTCAACTTTTCAACTTTTACGTCACTGATATGAAAGTAGGTACTTTGCGAAGTAGTTCAATGAGGGGAAGGGCTACCGCCATCACTCTATAAATACAAAGCACTTTTTCCTGAGCGGCGAGGGGAAGGCCGAGCCCTGCATCGAGACCTTAATTCTGAGTTGCGACGAAACACAGGCAAGGTTTAGAGTTTAGAGCCGGGCGAAAGGGATAGCCAAAGTTTAATTGCTGCATATTATCTCCATTTGAGTATGATATAGTGATCGAAGTTGAATGGAGAGAAGGTGACGGAGGCAACCTGCACTAGTGCGGTGGTTGGAGACGGCAGTGTCACAGGGCCCCAAGTATACAAGTCTTTGCATCTTTGGCTCTAGTCGCCCGCGCCCGAGTGTAAGGAGCGTTGAGTCAAGTTGACAGCGAACGAGTTGTGGCTTACAAGCAATTGAACAAAGACATCCACTCTTATTTTATTAATGTTACAGCAGGCAATCACAAATAGATCAAACGCGCCCGCCGGCGGTAACGTTTGCTCGTTGGATGGGCTTCTGGGACATCTCCCCTGCTACCAGCTACAGCTGCAGTATAGTCGGGCATTGAGCAGAATCATTATCAAGAGTGCAGCATCAAAGTTAGCCGCTCAATGCCAGGTTGAGGTGCAGCAACTCTTCTGGTTTCGTGAAAACCCGGTCGACTCTAGCCGTGCTTGGCAGGTGAGGGGTTGGTGGGAATTGGCGACAAAAATTTGGGAACAACTGTCTTTCATTTCAAACCCCTGTTTTTTGTTGTTGTTCTCCTTTCGAACTGCCGCTCTGTTTGGGGGGGAAAAAACTACGTGGAATTGGACTAGACTACGTTTTGCATTGTTTGACAGCAACTAGTATGCGTGAAGCCACCAATCAACCTGAAACTATACCCCCCAAGGCAGAACATCGTCAACGAAGGGTTTCAACCGACCCAAGAATTATCATCATCATCAGGCACTCCCAGGTATCTGCAACCGAATCGCGATGAAAGTTGCGGTAGACAAGCTCTTCCATCTCGTCGCCGTGCTCACACTCCCACGAACCTGACCCTATGTCCCCGCCATGTACCATACGCGTTTATAGGCTTCCTTCATGTACGTGATGTGTGGTTGTCTGCGCGGGGGAAACGTGGACCGGGCGTTGGAGCACTTCCGGCAGGCGTCCCAACGTGGGATAGGCCTCGATCTCCCCCTCTGCGAGGGCTTGGCCACCGCGCTCTTCATCAAGGGGCTGCAAGGCGAGGCCACCGAGATGGAGGCGTGGAACGTCCTGGAGTACATCAGGCAGAGGGGCATGGTGCACCGACCGGAGGTGGGTGACTTGCCTAGCACGCGCGGGGGTCCGGGGTGGCTCTCCTGCACCCCCTGTGATAACCTGTATGTTGTAACAGATACCTGGTAAGGTATTTGTGTGTGTGTAAATCATAGTGTGTACTACAGCAAACGCGGTGTTAGGAAAGGGGTCAGAGATTGGCAACACGTTCCTGCATGTATGCTCCGGACGCAACGGTGTGAACATGGAAACTCGGGGGTCCTCGTGTGGTATCGCTCCCATGTTCACCCCGGTGTTAATCTCCATCATCTTAGTTTGCATCTACTGCTGTAGTACAGAAGCAAGTAACCGTGCGACCTTTTAAAACGTGTGCCGGCGCGAAAAAAGGTGTGCGACCACGTCCTGCTGTACGCGACGGCGGCGGACGACCTGTCCTTCGCGCTGCGGATGTGCCAGTACGTAGATGAGGAGGGGCTCTGGTGCGACCCGGACGTGCGCGACACGCTGTGCCGCTCTGTCGGCGCGGCTATCAAGGGTCTCCCGGAGACCGCAGCCGTCACCACTGGCGACGGCGCCGCCGCCGCCGCCGCCGAGGAGTGGAAGGTGGAGGGGACGAACGCCACCGTCGAAGAGCTGCGCACGTTGCGCGATCTTCTGCAGGGGTGGCTCGACAGTGAGATGGACGAGTTCGACGACTTTGGTGACGAGAAGGAGGAGGGGGAGGGGAGGAGGAAGGGGAGGAGGAGGAAGAGGGTCACGGGAAAGAAGGACGCGTTGTCGACGCGGAGGACCCGGAGGGCCCGGAGAGCGAGAATGTGAGTTGTTGCAAGAAGAGGGCTGTCGAGGCATGGAAGGTGGAATCGGGCGTTGTGCTGTCACACGGTGACTTCCCCCTTAGATTGGAAAGTCTGATAGTTCCCCCCCCCCCCCCCCCCGCTGCCTATGGTCATACGACTACGGCCATGCATGAGATCGAGTACATCTCTCCTATCGAGTACACCCCCCCCCCCCCCGCTGCCAAGCTACGTGCCTTCTTGGTGGCTATCGCGCGTTGGGCTCAGCATTTCCTTGCAATCGTCGACTCCCTCATCAAATCAACGTGCGCACACCAGTGCCTTAGGTTGTAGGGAGGGAGAAATGCTGACTTACACAACCACCTTGACTTATCTCTACCGAGTTGGTTGTAATGGCGCTTCGTAGGAAGCAAGCTTGGGAAAAGGTGGGACTGTTTTTTTTTTCACTTGCGATTGTGGATTTCTATGTACACCGCGCCAAAAAAATAGGGTCCCCGTCGAGCTGGCTGAAGCCGGATTCTGCTAGGTTCTACGACCCCGTATCGAGATTCACGTCTACGATTCTCCGAATCCACCAATTAATCAACGCACACAAGTTGACGACAATTACAATAGTCACAAGTATCGAATTTCTACTACTAACGGTACTATCTATCTTACCTTGAAGTAGATCAGTGTCGCCCACCAACCACCTCACCACAGGACGGAGTCCACACTGTCTTTGCCCTCAGAACTATCTTGTTCAGCTGCTGACTTGATGGCGTCGAAAACGCCTTTTAACCGAAGCAAAGCAAAACCTATTTCTAACCCACGCGTGCATCATTATCCCGACCGTCCCTGTACGAAATTTCAACCCACCCCGCCCCCCTCCAGCTACACGAGGGCGACAGACTCAATCGTTCCGCGGATGTGGTAGATCATCTCGGCGGAGAAACCAACATGGCCGATTTCGACTGCATGGTTGGCGCGGCTGACGTGGTGGATTTCGACGAGAGGATTCAGGGGAAGGACATCCACAACGACGATGACGAGGCCGGAGCGTCGCACTCTGCTCTGGGAGAAACCGCAGCGCAATCTCAAAGTGCCGCGGGGAGGGCGAGCATGCCGAAGCCCGACTTTAGCGCGGCAGGGTTTTGTGGGGACCTGATGGACCAGATGTCGGTGTTACATCCGGGCCGGGAAGCATTGTCTTTTAAGATGGACGGGGATGAGGTGGACTCGTACCCCCACGGGCCTCGGCGAGGACAAGGTCGTGGTGGCGGGGGTAGCGGAGGGGCGGGACACGATTTAAGGCGGCGCTCTGTTTATGCCGACTTGGTGATGCCTTATGGGGACCCGCACGGGGACGGGGGGCAGGGGATAATGTCGATCCCGGTGAGGATAAGCGTTGGGCTCGAGGACAACGACGACGACGACGACGACGACGATGACAAAGACGGCGCCGTCTGAACGGTCGGACCGGTGGCGTCGTTTTGTTTGCGTGTGGGGTGTTCGCATGTCGGGGTGTGTGACTATAATTAGGTGTACAGCATTGCGTGGAGATCATTGTACGCACCCTGTTTCATGCCATGCGTTTTGTGAGAGAGGGGTCAGGAGTCCGTGGATAGACGAACGGATCGAGAAAAAACAATCGAATATATTAAATGCATCCTTTTGGGGGGGGTGGAGCCGCGGGACATAACTCGGGTGCAACGCCCACAAGCGGATTAGTTCGTTCGCCGAAGCGTCCGCTGGCGTTTCGAGCTTCGAGCTCGTCCGCGATCGCCTTGACGCAGCAGTCTTGTGGTCCCGTGTGCGGTCGCCGGCGATGTTTGCGCTGATGGTGTGCTAGAATTTGCCGAATTTTTGCTTTCATCGGCCTTCAAGAAGAAGCATTTTTGCGGCGCAGGTGGCTTCTCACATGTGGTTGGTTCGACTCGTGGTGGTGACTTTTACGTTCTTGATGTGCGTCTTTGAATCCTAATGTCCTCTTGAGCGCGATGAGTGCGGGAGTTGGGTTCTTACTTGCAGCTCGTCAGGGGTTGCAATAGGGGTGTCGCGTTGAGGATGTTCGACAAATGAGATGGTCAGAACGACTGCACATGGCACGACGCAAATACTGCGATAATTGCGATTAGTATGGTTTAGTACAGCGCGGGACCGCCTTTCTTGATGTGAAGCGTTAGTTTATGGGCCCCTTGTTTTATCGCCATACCCATCAACGCCTTCATGGTGGTAACGAAACGTTGGGCTTAGGCACCTGCTTTGTTGCTGCTGATAGCAAGACCTTTTGTTTCCCACAGTGGTACCGTGGTGTGGGGTCTCTGCGCAAACTGATAACATAAATCCGTGAATGTATATATCCATACCTCAGTTCGAGACGATGTTTGCCACTTCATGCTCCAATGTCTTGATCAAAAGACGTGCCCGTCATAAGTCGCAATAATATTTGGTTGGTGTTCGGTTGTATTGCCTGCGCAAACTGCCAGGCAGCGTTGGATTTTTCAAGACGATGTTTGCCACTTCATGCTCCAATGCCTTATCAAAAGACGTGCCCGTCACAAGTCGCAATATTAATTGGTCGGTGTTTGGTTGTATTGCCTGCGCAAAGTGCCAGACAGCATTGGAAATTCAGTGAAAAACTGATCAGATTCTTCGGTGTTGATGGTTTCTCTCTCCTCCAGCAATTTGCCCACTTTTTTTTTTTTTTTTTTTTTTTTTTTTCGTCACTTTTACTTTCCAGCCCACTCGTAGAAGGTTTTACCCTCGACGATCTTCTGGACAAGCCGTGGTCACAGGTGTCGTCCCTTCTCCCCCCCGGTACGTGCCTTTTATTTTTTTGTCGTGCATAGGGTTCAGCATTCCCACTGCTCGTCGATTTTCATCGAATGTAGCCAACTCACGCTTTCGCGCTTTCCGCTTATCAATTTTTTATGCAGGAAAAAGTCCCTATGAGCATGCACTCGGTGAGACTTGAACCCACGAAATTGATCTTGACAGGCACGCGGACCACCTACCAAGCCATCGGGGACGCTGCCCACCCATGATCTTGTTTTTTTTTTTGGTGATTTTTATGGACAATAATGGTTGATGAACTCGGTCGCTTCGCTTGCAGCATATATATATATGTATAATACCTGTACATTACATGATCTACAGTACCACTGCACACTGTACCTTGCTTGCTCCGTCGTAGCTCAATTGTCCTACTGCTGTAGTACTCTATCAATTCCACGTGGTTGGAGTGTAGTTTATACTACAACAGCAAGCAGCTCTGGAGAACGAAGTGAGTCGTGTGACTACTACTACTGTGTATGGATAGAGGGAGGGGTCGTGCACTTCTTCCCAAATGACAAGATTAAGATTCGTGGCGACGATGTACAAGGAGACGTGGCTATGCCAGCCCCCAGATAAGTTTACCACCCTCTGGACGAGGTAAATGTCAGTGCGTAGACATTCCTGAATCCCAAGCCACACCTTGACATCAATAATCATCGTGAGCAGGCAGCTGCACGTAAAGATATCAGGATATATATTGATACAATCGCTCATACACAACAATAAATATGGTGAAATATAAAGGCACCACATGCAAATATGACAACACATAGACCCATCTCGGTTCCACCAACACAGCGATACCGCTTTTTGCATGAGATGCTCACCGACGTCAGTATTCTGAGGCTCGGGCATCGTTGGCCTTCTACCTACCTGCACTCGCCGAATCACCAAGCACAACACTGAGCTGACAGAGCGCATGCCCAATATTTTTTTGCGACAATCCCGGGCCAGCAATCCCTCCTATGTACGGCCTCGGCACTGAGGTGCAACTCCAAAAAAAAAATCGTTGATGCTCGCCCATGCGCTTCATCACTGAGGTGATGGGCGCCGGTGGCAGCAAGCTCGTTGCAGATAAAACCTAGTAGACCCTCGTAGATAGGGTTTGCCGTGCGCAGGTGGAAACGGGCTCCAACCTTGTTGCACCGAGCCTTTCCTCTAGCAGACAGAAGGCGAGGCAACCTTCTGTGTTGTTGTGTGCTTTGTGAAATACGTGTGTCCTGGGCGCGATCCAACATGCCTTCGTCTGTGCGCGTCAGAGTGGTTGGGGCGAGGGACCTCCCCGAGATGGATCGCACCGTGAGGGGCGAGTTCTGCACGGACGCGTATGTGGACATCAAGTTTCGCAACTACGAGCAGGTGTGTTCGCCCTCTAGTGGATGTGTTTGACCCACATCTATGGTGTGATTTGAGTTCTGTGATGGAGGTTGAACCTGTTCAAACCTGAATGTATTCCATTTGAACTCAGCGGTTGACAAACCCGCGGCTACGAGTATACGCGCACTGGTATACTGGCACAAGGTTCCCCTTCAGACGCACGGGTTGGCGCAAGGCTTGGGTACAGAGTATCCAATTGTTGTCTTATTGTTTAGTGGAAGGAGCGTTGCATAGTGCATCTGGGTTTACTCTGTATATACGTGCCGTATACCTTGTACTGGTAGACGTGAGAAAGACGTAAGAAACCGGTCTGATGAGATTGTTCATAGTCGTTGTATTACAGGACAGAGGAAGAGAAAGAGAGTGAGAGAGAGAGAGAGAGAGAGAGACCCCTGCGAAGAAATACGCAACCCTCTACAACTTGTAACCGTCTCTGCTGGAACGATCCAAATGAACATGTTTCTTGTATTCTTGGTGTCGGAGGGCGGTGGGTTGCTCGAAATATAAAGGATAGACTACTGAGCTACTCGGTCAACCTTTACATTTCGAACAGGGGGGGTATTTACATCTAACGCACCCCGGTGGTAATGGACATGTTATTCGAGTTTGGCAATATTTACCACCGGGGGGTGATTTCTAGTGGGGGGGTGACAGGAGTATAATGGGTAATATTTTGCACACGTGGCACGCCCACCCCGGCCGCAGGGGGGTGCTGACAAGGAGGGGGGCTGGCGCAGCTGCGTTCAGGGGGCCTGGCGCTGCTGCTGCCGGAGGGCTTGCTGCTGCTGATGATGATGACGGGGCTTGAGGCGCGACGAGCTGTGCCAGGACCGCAATCACCGTGACTGGCGCAGGACTTTTGCTGTGGCTGGCGTGGCACGCGTTGCTGTGGCTGGCTCGCCTAGCGCTGCTGCCGGAGCTTGAGGCGCAGGTCGAGCAGGGGTGGTTCGCGGACGGATGAAGAACGAACCGATCGTGGCCCCGCTCGTGGCTAAGCTGACCGTGTCGGGCAGCCGGCTTCTCCGGGGCCACAACCGCGTTCTACCCACGGTGATCGGCCGCGCGTGCGGAAGGGCTCTGCGCTTGCTCGATGTCATTGTCGTTCTCCAAGATGTGCATTGCCGAAATATATCGGTACTACAGTACTTTTGTGTCGGCCACCGGCAAGTCTAAAATAACACGGGGCAGTTGACGCCAGCTATCTTCCAATCAAATGACTGAAATAACGCGAACGACGGGAGCCATCTTCCAATAAAATCGCTGTATTAACGGGAACCACGGGAACCACGTGAAATCACGCCGCACACAAACTAGAAGTCAGCTCGCAGCTCGCACACCCGCAGTCACGCGACGATTGACCTTCGATCTCGACATATACTCCACCCACGGTCAACGGACTTGGTACCGGGCAAGGCCAATGAGTGTAAATTATGGCCTGGGAGGTATAATCAGAATCCGTCGTCTAGGGGGCGAGAGGTTCGCCGCGGCGTCCTATGCTCTTCGTCAGAGCTTTCAAAAAGTTCTGTTTCGTGCCAACGGAGAGGAATCGAGAGTTTTTGTCGTCTGTTTTCTACATACCAGCTGCCAAATATGTCTTTAGTAGACGCCTGGCCCACCAACGCCACATATCACCGACCGAGGTGTGAGAACTGTGGTACTAGTGTGGGTCGGAGCCTCTAACCAGCGCACTTCATTCAGAGTTCGTGACGTAATCGTTGGGTTTGTCGATCGATGTCAAACCTGAGAAAATTGTCTATTTTTTGCCATCGGTGAGGGGTAGAGATTTTTTGTCGTCTGTCTTCTACAGACCAGTGCCAAAATGTTGTTTTATCAGACGCCTGGTCAGCCCACGCCACATATCACCGACCGAGGTGTGAGCACTGTGACACTAGGCTGGGTCGGAGACCTTAACCAGCGCATTCCGTTCAGATTTCATGACGGTGTCGTTGGTTTTGTCGATCGATGTCTGCCGAGGATTCTCATAAAAGTTGGCTCTAGTCACTGGGAATGACTATACATCGCTCCAGTATCTGCCAAAACAGGGGTTTTACATACATTGCGCGGCGCGCAATTAGAGTCCGCGTAAGCTGTCCCGTGACGTATAAAATTTGCCCCACCGGCAAGTCTAAAATAACACGGGGCAGTTGACGCCAGCTATCTTCCAATCAAATGACTGAAATAACGCGAACGACGGGAGCCATCTTCCAATAAAATCGCTGTATTAACGGGAACCACGGGAACCACGTGAAATCACGCCGCACACAAACTAGAAGTCAGCTCGCAGCTCGCACACCCGCAGTCACGCGACGATTGACCTTCGATCTCGACATATACTCCACCCACGGTCAACGGACTTGGTACCGGGCAAGGCCAATGAGTGTAAATTATGGCCTGGGAGGTATAATCAGAATCCGTCGTCTAGGGGGCGAGAGGTTCGCCGCGGCGTCCTATGCTCTTCGTCAGAGCTTTCAAAAAGTTCTGTTTCGTGCCAACGGAGAGGAATCGAGAGTTTTTGTCGTCTGTTTTCTACATACCAGCTGCCAAATATGTCTTTAGTAGACGCCTGGCCCACCAACGCCACATATCACCGACCGAGGTGTGAGAACTGTGGTACTAGTGTGGGTCGAGCCTCTAACCAGCGCACTTCATTCAGAGTTCGTGACGTAATCGTTGGGTTTGTCGATCGATGTCAAACCTGAGAAAATTGTCTATTTTTTGCCATCGGTGAGGGGTAGAGATTTTTTGTCGTCTGTCTTCTACAGACCAGTGCCAAAATGTTGTTTTATCAGACGCCTGGTCAGCCCACGCCACATATCACCGACCGAGGTGTGAGCACTGTGACACTAGGCTGGGTCGGAGACCTTAACCAGCGCATTCCGTTCAGATTTCATGACGGTGTCGTTGGTTTTGTCGATCGATGTCTGCCGAGGATTCTCATAAAAGTTGGCTCTAGTCACTGGGAATGACTATACATCGCTCCAGTATCTGCCAAAACAGGGGTTTTACATACATTGCGCGGCGCGCAATTAGAGTCCGCGTAAGCTGTCCCGTGACGTATAAAATTTGCCTCGGCCACCCAAGGGATCAAGTTTTTTTAAGTTTTGTGTTGGGCGTATCTGCACAAGGGGGTGGTGTCTAACGTACCCCGGTGATAAAATTGCCTTTTAATTGTAGTTTAGTCTTTTTATCACCGGGGGGGTGGTTTCCTGTTGTGGAGTGGTATCCAAGAGAAGGGTGGCATCTTACGTCCTACAGGTAAGTTGATACTAAATATGAGCAGTAACTGTTGCACTGCTTGTAGTAGTTGTTGTTGTACGAGTTGTAGTAGTAGTTTTAGTAGTGATAGTACTACTAGCAGTAGTAGTGGGTAGTGTTATATGATTCAGGTTTATCGGAAATGGAGGTAGGGCGGAACCGGCGAAGGTGATAATGATGGTGATGTTGTACGAAGTACTGGCACAGGAATATGTCCCATTGAAAAGAAACGTTGTACACAACCCACCTGGAATCGAATGACGTATACGTCAGCTGTGACGTTTTATGCACCTCCAAAAAAATCCGAAGAACGAAAGGCTCACCAGCAGTTGGAATTCTGAAGTCTATAGCCCAACGCAAATTGAAAGACCCAGCAGCAGTTGCAGTTTTTGAAGTATCTACAACCCAAAACCCAAAGGAACGAAACGCATAAAAACCAGCCACATCATATTCATAATTTTATGGATACTGGTATATACGTAAGATAATTTTGCTGTCGATAGGATTCGCTCAGCAGGATATCTTTAACTGTCGTAAACTTGCGTGCGTTGGTGGACGGTGGACGGCAGTTGTTGTTGTTGGTGGTGGTGGTGGTGGTGGTGGTGGTGTTGCTGCTGTCTGGCTTCAAGGGCCCGGCTTCAGCCAGCTCCAAAGGGTAAGGGGGGTAGTCTACTGTACTGTACGTACCTATTTATTTTAGGGTTTATGCAGAATCCAAAAGAAAGGTGTAACTGCGATGGTGCACGTCGTACGCTTCAGGAAACCGACCCCCTTAGCAGTCCTTTGTGCCGGCATGATTTCTAGCGTAGTTCGTATTTTTCGCCCCAAGTAGCATACCTGGCACGAGCATATCATACTCCGGCCTAGGGTAGGGCTACTGTAGCATAATTCTCCGGTAGGAGCACAATCCGGTACTTCAAAAGCTGCTATCGGCTTTTTTATGTCCCTTGTGAAAAATGCCTACAAAACTCTACAGCAAAACTCAAAGCTTTTACCAGTACAGCAGCAGCCACGATGGTAGATGGCGACGACTGGTACTCTGCAACGCAAAAGACACAATGCCAAACAAATTGACGACAAACACACGGCGCACAGCGTGTACTGCCTTGCGGATGCATCACACCGGTCTCTGCGAACCATATTTTGATCATATAATCATAGTCCTGCTTGACGCCAATCATTTTTTGTGAGATGGCATAAAAGCGTAAGGGAGCATCATCGAAGCATAGTTCACCTGTCCTTTGAACCGAAGCTACTACGCAGCGACCGGTGACCGCCCAGGCTTGTTTCAATTGTATATGGGTGAAGCTTTCCTAGCCCTGAATACTCATGTAAGCAGGTTCCCATGTAGCCGTAGCATACCAAGGCTACAGCAAGCTCTAAGCAGTCGGCGTTATCCAGAGAGGAAGTTGGCGCCGACTCTGGCGAAGAAATCAGAAGGCACGACCAACTGCTGAGCGAATTATTTATCGTGTCTGCTGCTCTTGCTGTTGTTTTTGACCTTCAAGTATGGTGTATGCGCAGGCACTTGCCCTACCGACAGACCTTGATATACGTGGAAACACAGGCACCCTTCGTGTCAACAAGCACATTGTGACAGTACGAGTTCGAGTGCAGTCTACTGTAACATATTCAAGCTCGAGCGCCGGCCGCTGCTGTCTTTCGCGTGGCATGCGTGACGCACAGCAGCATCGCACCTGCTGTTGAATCACTTGTGCGAATAGATGGCAGGCAGTGCAGCACCAGCGCTAGGTGAAACGATGTGCTTCAACTACTGTACTTGAAAAAGACTCCGCACAATAGACTATCCAGACGCCTTCCCTGATTCCTGGTGTACCGTATGCCTTAGCGTTCGTCGTTGGTAGTGCAGGGCGAAGAGCAACTCGTTTTCCCTTTCCCACCATAACGTAGACTGTTTTTTGGCCCCGACAAAACGTCGGTCACGTCTGTTATCCTTCCGCTGTTCGGCGCGTCGCGTCGTTCTCCCGTTCCTGCAGCGGACGAAACTGTGTAAGAAGACGCTGAATCCGTATTGGGGGGAGGAGTTCAAGTTTGAGGTGGCCGACGATTCCGCGCTGCAGAACGAGCCAATCGAGTTCAAGGTGTGGTGTGGTGGGTTTGTGGCGGGTGATTGTTTGGCTCACGTCCGTGTTGTGTCTGCGGTGACCTTGTGGTGATAGAAGCGGCTGTTGCGGTGCGTCTCGGGGTGATCATTGCCGTGGGACCACTAAGACGAATGCGCAAAGAAACAATGTTTTATTTGTGTTGTTATTAGCAATAAATTCACCCACCCACACACCCGCCCCTCCGCCCACCAACCTACCTGCCGCCAAAGGGAACCGAGCTGCCTATTCCCACCAGCACGCGACCGCACCAACACAGCAGTTTCTCGTATTTCACGCAGAACCTCCCCCGTGCTACTACCACTCCCGCGCCACTTGAATCCCACCCCACCCTCCCTAATAAAAAAAGGTGATGGATCACGACGTATACACAACGAACGACGCCATCGGGCTCGTGTACGTGGACCTGAGTCCTCTGTTCATGCGCACCGCGGAGCGCGACCAGGAGAGCCGAGACCTCGTCATGCAGGGTTGGTTTCCGGTGTACGACACGCTGCGCGGGGTGCGCGGGTCGCTCTGCCTGGTGATCAAGGCGAGTTTTTGAGAGAGTAGTAGCAGCGTGTCCGGGGTGGGGGCGGCCGATGGGTGCTCGCTCTCAGCGGGCGGTATAGGTGTGCGTGGCGCCAGGAATGCTGTGCTGATCGCTTCTGTGCGTTTGCGTGTGTGTCGCCTTTTTTTATGTATGTGTGATCTGTGAGCTGCTGCAGGACCCGTCACGCTCAAACCGTCGAAGATGTCGGCTTACGGTCTGGGATTGACCCCGTCGAGGCCTGTTTAGGCCTATTATACTATTTTTAGTGTAGGAGTGTTCTTGACGGGAGTCCTGTCCGTCAAGGGGCAAGTGCGCCGCCAACCGATATATTTTCTCACCTTCAGTCAGTACTGTACTGCTGCACGCGACGGAAACACGGAGCCACGGGATGAGTATGATAGCGTGGCCGTCGTGAGACGGGCACACGGCGTGTTTCTTTTTGAGTGCAGGGTGCAGCAACGGCGTTCGAAACGGTGAGACGTTGCCATGGATGCCCTCTCTTTCCCCCCGGTAGGTGCGGTTCATCGGAGATCAGAACCCTTTCCGGGAGTCTTCGGCCGGGGTGCAGTTCTTCGGGGTGTCTACGCTCAACCCGGAGTTGTACACCGTTCAGAAAGGTGGGCGTTTTCCCTCGCGATTATCTTTGTTTTTCTGTGGGCATCTGGTAGAAATTGGTATTCCGTGAGCTGTTTTTTTCGATGATCTGTTGGTGTGAACCCTTGTTTTTTTTCCTTTGCTGAGTAAGGTCGGCGATGCTCCCCTCCTGCTTCGGGATACCTTTAAAGGGCAAAGGTGCTGGTTGACGGCACTCTTGCCCCGTGACGGACGGCCGTCAAGGAACTCCTCACACTATAATTAGTACATTGAGTCTAAAGAGGTCTTGACGCGTCAAGATAGTATACAGTAAAGCGACATATCTGGTGCAGGTTGTGGTGTTCTGCCGCTGCCTCTAATGAAAACGAGCGTGCACTTTGCTCTCAGGTTTATGCCGACCGATGTGGCGTGATGTGATACACCCGGTGTATGTAATGCAATGCACTCCGCAACATAATCTCACTTCACCGCGTGTGGTGCCGTGGACACCCCTCATCGACCACTCCGCTTCTCTCTGGGGATGCCCGGTCACAATCGACGCCCAGCATGGCTACGCAGTTTCGCCTGTTCCGAGGTAGTCTCGTGTTCATACTTGGCGGCAGGTCGTGGCGTACCGGTGCCGGCATGCCTCTCTTTGTGCCAGCCGCCTTTACTTCCCGCTCGTCGCTCTTACACCAACCGACAGGCGGTGCTATTCTGACGCCAGGCCGGACCCTATTTGGTGTTACTGTCGTCTGCTAATTTGATGCTCCTCCCGGACCCGACTCGCGCATGATCGGGTATTTGCTTGCCTTTTGCCTGCGTTCGGTGCGTATGTATGTTTTTTTTTGTATTTTATGTTGTTGCAGTGGTCTGGCTTCCGGACCTTTGGGTGTCGTGTGATAAATTACAGCTTCCGGACCCGACTTGTGTCGTCAACGATCGCGTGTCGCGTGCCCTCTCCTGCGTTGGGTGTGCGTGTGTGTGTGTGTGTGTGTTTTTTTTTTTTTTTGGTATGACAGTGGTGGGGCTGGTGGACGAGCTGGTGGTGGATAACGACCCGGAGTATCAGTGGATGGATAACTTCCGACAGGCGCGCACGAGCAACGAGAGTCGGCAGAGCCTGCTCTTCAAGCTCGACGCCACTGTCCGAAGACAGCTAGGGAAGAAGGTGGGACGACGGAACGCTCGCGCTAAGTTTATATCTCGCTCTTGCGCCGCTGCCGCCGTTTTCGCAGCAGCAGCAGCAGCAGCAACGTCTCTCCCCCCCTTTCTTCATGAGGCGTGGCTGCTACTTGCACGCGCGCCGTTTTTGTCTGTAGTTGAATTGAAGCGCTTGTGAAGCCAACGGTAGCTCCAGCAGCTCCAGGCGCGACACTGCGTTATTGTTGTCGCCGTCGTCGTCGTCGTCGTCTGTGCGCCCGTTTTGGTGAATAGCGGGTCCTTGTGCCTCTCATTAAGCGGCCGTCAGCTGGACTGAGTCAATGCACCGTCCAGCCGTTGCTGGTACGCCAGAGCATTGCACTCTTGTCTGGCTGATGTCTCCCCCCCCCCCCCCCCCCCCCCCGCGCGCGCCAACTCTCCTTTGTGAATCGCCTGCTTGTCTCGCGCTGCTGCTGATGTCGTGCCCGATGTTCTTCGTCCTAGCGTGCGACAGGCCCGCCCTGCGATATATCTCCTTGCCTCCCCGCGCCCCACCCCAGCCTCGCACCGAACCCCAAGCCTGCTTTTTCTTTCGCCTCCGCAAGGTGCTGGACCTCGGGTGCAACGCGGTTCTGGCGTACCAGCAGGACTTCGACGTGGAGGGTGACAGCGGGATCGTGGCTAGGGCGTACGGTACGGCCTGCGTGATACAGCGGAGGGAACCCGAAAGGACCGACCCACCCGCTAGTCCGACAGGTGTGCTTGTTTGGCCAGCAGCGCTTACAGCTTGGCCCAGCTTGGACGAACAAATAGTTGATAGTTTCCACACTAAATCCTCATTACACAAACCATGTTAATTTTCGAAAAGAATCCCAGGCGATCGGGGTTTGGGTCATATAGGGTTATAGACTTTACATGTGAGACATGCTTCAACCATCGTGTCGAACCTGGGGCCACGTCGTATTCAGCTCTCTGTTTTGGCAACCTTTAGTTGCCTGGCCTTGCGCCGGTGCTCAGGGTGCACGTTGAAATGCGGCGGGATAGATTTGATTGTGAGCAGTCGCACGTGGTACCGTGATCGTTTTTTTTTTTTTTTTTTTTCACTGTAGTGGCACGGACGGTGGCGGCCTGTCTGTGAATCCCGGCAACGGAGCAGTTGCACGGGGCACGAGGCCTCGCCGGACGGGGGAAGGGGAAACGGCCTGACCGATAGGTACCCATCGACGAGGTAGAAAGATGTCACACCCATCGCGGGGAGATCGCGATATTTGATTTGACCTAGCCGAACTAGATAGATCCCAAGTCTGCCGCAAATTGTTCGTGTCGACACGATTTTGTATCGCACATATCCGACCGAGGAAGCATGTGCTCTAGCAGACCGCGCAGATTGTCCGGGTCCCACCTGGCAACATCATCTAGATGTAGTGCAGATCACGTACACCAGGGATCGATCTATCGTTCCGCAAGCATCTATAGGTAGATGTCGATGTTTCTGATGCGCGAATTCTTCTCCTCTGGAGTCCCCCGACGCCGCGCGCCTCCCGCTTCAACCGGCCGGGGAGCCGAACTTTTGCGCGTGCGTTGTCAGCATATAGGGATCGTCGTCGTGGCTGGCTGTTTATTTTTTTCGAGCATCTTCCTCAGCCCGTCTGACCGGTTGGTGGTCTCTCTTGCCCATTTCCCAACCCGCCGATACTCGGTGGGTGTTTCCCCTGACCCTTCTGGAGCAGCTCTCCGGCGGGCACGCGGACAATGTGGTTGGATCTCCTGTTAGGCGGTTTCACGTTGGAGGGAACGGCAGCATATCCCAAGACACGGGCTCCACCTCTGCGGTGGGCTGCTGTCGGTCGCGAAACAGTGCTGATATTGCGCGGTTGCGCTCTAATAACTGTAGCTCGTACGGAGGCTTCGCTGCTCGCGTCTCGTCGGTCGGTGACGTAGATGGTTGTTTTTGGGAAGGGTTTTCCGGAGACTTGCCCCCCGGCGTTTTTTACCGTGCACGTCGTTTTTTTTCTTGTATTTTTTTTTACGTCAGTTTTCCGTTATGCAGATATGTAATTTATGCTGATGAGCATTTTTTTTTTTCTAGGATTTGTTTTCGTCGTTGGCGAAGTTTGCTGGGTTTTTTTTTCAAAAATAGGGAACGCCAGCTTTGTCCTTGGCTGGCCGGGTTGCCTGCTGGGTATTTTGAGTCTCCCCCCTGGCCGGCGCACAGCGTAGTCGTTGAGTATGAGGGGGGGTGAATGGGGAGGGGGGTGGTGCATGAGATTGCGCGAGCATCGCAGCTTATCTCATTTGGACGGCGCCACAGTGCTCTCATCTTTGCTCGTCTTCAATTTGCTCATTTCTTATCAATAAAAACGGCTGCAGCCTCCTCGTTTTTGGCCACGAACGATGTTGGATTGTCGTCAAAATTCCTCTAAAAACAGCTCAAAACTAATTGTTGACGTTCCCTGTGTTTTCGCCCGCCCTCCCTCCCTCCCTCCCTCCCTCCCTGCCTCCATCCCTCCCGCCCCCCTCCTCGGCCCTTTGAATGACAGCCACCCCCCCCGTGGGCATCATCGGGCACAAGCGAAGGCCGACAAACGGCGAGGTTTCAGGGGTTAGCACTCGGAGCCTTCTCTACCGAGAAGGTCACAGGTGCGAGAGAAGCTCCAGGTGTAGCAAGGCGCGCGCGCGAGTATCGGGGGGGGGGGGGGGGGGGGGGGGGGGGGGGGGGGGGGTGCCACCCTCTTCCTCCCGCTAATACGACGCGCATCACAAGCGCATAAAACAGTATTCCCAGATGTATTTTATATCATGATGGTATACCTGGGTAACCTACACCGGTATGCTTTTACAACATGTGTATTGGTATCCATTTTAATAAGTTTATTTTGCATGTCGTGTTGTTGTTCTCACATCAACTCATTGCCACAATACAGTAATACAATGCAGTCCTTGATCGCAGGACAGGCTCCAATAACTCTGGAGTGGAAGCATACCTCGGGAAAAATAAAATAAGAAGCACAGAATAATACACATGATTACTGTATACGTAGGTATACCACACAAAATGATGGAGGCGTGTTTGGCGCCACCTTCGCGATTGGTAGGATGCTAGGAAGAGGCTGCACCGAACCCGCTACATGCCCTTCTCTTCTCCTCGCGACCCGGATGTTCTGTGTTTGCCGTGTCGAGTTCCTTGTCTCGGCTCGGCTCGGCTCGGCTCGGCTTGGCTTGGCTTGTCTTGGCTTGGCTTGGCTTGTTCTGTCTTGGCTTGGCTTGGCTTGTCTTGGCTTGTCTTGGCTTGATTTTTCGTCTCTCGTTCATGGTGCTGAAGCAGAAAGAGGCTTCCTGCCGGAGGTGAAGCTGATGACGCTGCGCGAGATGGACCCCTTCGTCAGGTTTCGCATCGGCGGGCTTGTCGTGTCTCGCTCCGTCAAGTACCTGGGTAAGAAGGACGCCGGTGGCCGAGCACCCCCAACTCGTCCGATGAGTAGCTCACACTTCTGACAGATGATGATCTATCTGATCTGTTTACAGATGGATGATCTACAGTTGCTCATCTGCCGTTATGATAGGGTTGCGCAGAATCTGACTTATAGGGCAGATCCGATCCAGGAAACATGTGGTATAGATCATGCAGAAATATACGGTTGCCGCCCGGCGACATGAGCTTCCTTTTTTTTTTTATCCCCCGGCGGATTGGTAAAAATAAAGCTTAAGCGCACCACACTTCCACGTTTCCAATTTCGTGCCGTGTGTCAATTTAGCCCATAGCTCCCGTTGCAACATCAGAACAGGCTGTTGTTACCCCTGGAGTTTGGGCACGTTGACCCGACCTGAGCTACAGTAGATGGTACAAGATCAGGAATAGATATATCTGCCCTGTTGAATGATTTACTGTAGATCATGACCTGTGGGGATGGATGATCTGTAGATGATCTTGCGAGGTGTGGAATAGTTCCATGGGATCAACGCTTCTGCTTCTCAAGGGTGCACTCCCATCTATTGCGGTCGTTCTAAATAGACGCTTGAGACAAGCGAAAGGACTCGTACAAAGATGTTGCTGTGATGTTGCGGATTCCTCGCAACATCAAGTTTTGTTGTGTTTGCCCCCCCCTCCCACACCGAGTTTTGTTGTTTTGCTACTGTAACATGGAGGTGCAGATGGGTGTATCGCTGTTCGGTTGGGTGACCTTGGATTGCGCTTCACCCCCCCCCCCCCCTCCATATATTATATATGGGTTGGGTTGGCGTCGGTTGGCAACGACACTGTAAAACATGCCGCTCACTACGTGAGCTAGACATCAGGGTACCGTTTTTTTTTTTTTTTTTTTTTGGCGGTCACCCACAGCTGGTCGTCTAGTTAGATAATTTGTGCGAAGTAAAGAACCTTTACTCTGCACAAGGGAATTGATCGTATCACGTAGTGTTCAAGGTACGGCACCCAAGAGGCAGTTACATAGTACTCCCATTGCTGTCTCTGGAAGTGGCTACACCGGAAATTAAACTAACTCATTGAAGCTGTCATCCATATGCAAGTCCGCCTCACAAGCGGTTCTTAGTAGGATGCAGCTCACCCTTCATGCGACTCGCCGCACACCTCACGGCGCTTCGCGCTTGGTGCAAGCAATGTCTGCCTGGTCGGTGAAAACCCGACATGCTCCGTCCCGGCATTGTAGGGATGCGAGGGTCTATGGTCATACGACTACGGCCATGCATGAGATCGAGTACATCTCTCCTATCGAGTACATCCCCCCCCCCCCCCCCCCTTCTTTTGGTTTACATGTACGATGAGGTGTCGATAACCACGTAGCCTTTTTCGGTGTTCGCTCGTCGAAAGATGCTTTTTTTTTCGATGGTTGACATGATGTTCGGTGTGTTTTGTTCGCCGGCTTGGTGTCGTAGGTATCGTACCAGATCATCGCGCGGCAGGGAAGGAGGGGAATAGCTGCGACGGGTCGGCTTTCAGCACCAGTAGTGTTTACAACTTGGTCCAGCCTGGGCAAAATGGTTGACAGTCCACACGAACTTCTCATTCCGTCTCCATTTAATAAAATTCCGAGAAATTTCCCAGGCGGTCGGAGTTTGAGTTAAGGGTGAGAGGGTTAGGGTTATCGTTTTTTCTCGAGTAGATTCAAACCGCTTTGTAGAATCCGGGCCAAGGTCTGCACAGCCCTCTTCAGGGTCGTCCGTCAGAGAGGGTCGGCGCTCACGGGTGCCATCAGAGTCTGTGGCTCCGTGTGACTCGCCGACCGAGGCGCGAGGTTGGTGAGGGCAGGGCGTGGCAAGTATCAGGGCTCTCCCCCCCGCATGACGATCCGTCGATTATCGGCCTACCGTGCAACGACAAATCAGCAAGAGTCGGGAAAGACACGCGCTGCCATCGTACATACAAGAGTCGGGAAAGAAACACGCTGCCATCGTACACACTAAGCGAAGCAGGTGCTGCAGAGATTGTGGCGTATTCGGAGGCCCACATGCTATCATACCGAGCGAAACAGATAAGAGATTGTAAAATTTTCGGAGGTGCACACACTAACGTGTTAGTTGGTCCAAGGTAGTGGCGATGATTTTATTTGGTCAGGGTTAGGCGTCTAATCCGTCAATCACAGTTGCGAACAAGGGTAAAACTGCCCTGAAGCGAAACAGAAGAGTACCGTTTGCCTCCCCTCATCCCCGCGCTCCGCCGCTGCTCATCCGTTCCTCCCCCCTCTCTCCCCCCGCCCCCGCCCCCGTCCCCCATGTTTAGGCAAGTTGGCATCGAAGCTGTCGGACCAGGAGACCCGTGACGGCTGGTGGGCCGAGCTCAGGGAGGAGATACGCTCGCACGCCATGCTTCTGTGTTGCACGCACGTCATCGGGTTCGTGCCAGTTCTCCCGAGTCTCACAACTTTTCGACGGAATCCTCGATCTCGCAGCTGACGTTTTCGTTTTATTTTTATAGATGTATATCTCTAGTCGTGTTTGGTTCACACTTCGAAGTGCAGCCGTCTCCGCCGTCCTGTTTTTCCTCGGTCGGTCGACGCTAGAGAGGGTGACTGGTGTGTTGCGTACTGCTACATGCCGATGGCAGCGCTATCGACGTTTGGCGGCGCGCTCGGGGGGTTGTTGGGTCAGTCAACAAACATGAAGCGCCTTGCGTCTGTGTTTGTTGCAGGGGGACGGGGTTCCTTGCGTCTCGTTTTGTGTGGAGGGGGGGGGGGGCATGGGGGTAGGTGGCTGATACAAATACCCGTGGCGCATTGACTGTGCCCGACGAAAAAACATCCTTCGCCCGCTTTGCGCGGAGAACTAGTAGATGCTATATTCGCGATATGTCGAACGTTTGCACGTTTGCACGTGCGCACATGGAACACGTGCGAGGGGCATGTTCCTTCCTTCACCCTGATTAACACCCCCTCTCTTTCCTACCCCGCCCCTCCCTCCCTCCCCCCCCCCCCCCCCCCCCCCCCCCCCCCACGCATCCCTACATCGCCTTCCGTCTCTTTGCATCAGCTATTCCGAAACAACGACCATCCACGACGACGTCTTGATCATGTCCGCGACCGGCACGGCCGCGGCGGTCCGCGACTCGCACCCTCGCCGCCTTCGACCATCCACTGCCGCTGCCGCTGCCGCTGCCACTGCCACTGCTGCTGCTGCTGCTGCTGCAGCAGCTGCTGCTGCCACCGCACCCCACCACCACCACCACGCGGCATCTTGTGCTCTAGTGGGGGACCGGTCGTCGCTGCGGAGACATTCTACTGCCGATGGGACGAGGGGTGGCGGGGGAGGAGGCGGGGGCGGTGACGATGATGTCGAGCATAGGCCGCCTCTAAAAAGGGACTCAAGCAGCAGGCGGAGCTTCGACCTTGGCGCGGGAGAAGCCTCGTTTGAAGGAGGTAGGTGGTGGGTCACGAGGTTAGACGGACAAAGAGCGGCAGCGCGGTACGGGAAAGGACGACGAGACGAGCTCTGTAGGGGGGGGGGGGGGAGAGAGAAAGGGGTCGAAGTACAACGTTTGCACACAATGGACGGGTCATCATTTCCCACATAATTATCCACTGTAGATATTTCAGGGAAGATAGGTCATCTATTCCAGATCTGTATGATCTGTATGATCTGTGTGATCTGTGTGATCTAGCTCATGCTGCCCGGTAGGAGTCGTATAATCTGCATGTTCTAGGATGTATTCCCTGGGTTGGATCTGTGCTATAAACAGATCCTGCACAACATCTCGTAACGACAGGTTAGGATCTATCTGTAGATGATATGTCTGATCTATCTGCAGATGATCTGTCTCATCTATCTGTAGATGATAATGTGCGACGTTGTGCTTGCAACCTTGCGAACGTCGTTGCTCTCGCTCTTGTTTTCCACCGAAACTATAAAAACCATCCCCGCTTCACCACATACTTTCTATGAAAAATGAAAAGAACCAACACAACTGGGAAATGTGTAGCACTCCTAACGCATCCCATTCGGGGGGAAACACACGAAGACCGAACACCATACCTCAACACCAGTTACGTGCGTGCGGTGTGCAGTGCCTCATCACAACGATGTATCGAGGGTTGCAAAGACCTAGCTAGACCTTGGTGCAGCTTTGACCGAAATGGTTGAAAAAGTGCTTTGACTCTTACACAAACCCTACCGGGCCACCTCTAACTCCAAACCCGACCGCGAAGGAAAATTCTCGGAATGGAGGTGTAAGATGCAGTCAGGCGTTGTTTTCGTGTGGATTATCAACCACTTTGCCGAACCCGGGCCCAAGACGCAACCACTGCTTGGTGCTGGTAGGGGGGGTGGTCGGGGTGGCGGCAATGCATACGTGGTTAGGGCTGGAGGCCAGTGGGTGCGTCGACGGTGGGGGCTGCGGGCGGTGGCAGACATGGAGCATGCCGGGTCTGGTGTAAATTTGTCGCTGTAGATACCCTCATCCTGGTTGACGCCCCCTCTCTCCCCCCCCCCCTGCGTCTCGAAAGAGATGCGTGAGCAATGATAGAATGGCTAAGGCAAGTAACAATTGAGTACCCCCCCCCCCCCCCCCCCCCCCCCCCCCCCCCCCGCCCCCTCCCCCGGCGCGCGCGCGTACCAGTCGACGCACTACCTCGGCTCCCGAGTACTGCGGCACTACTACTCCCCACCGTCGAGGCTGCGCCTGAGCCTCGTGCAGCAGGCAAGCTTGCCCTATGACGACCGCTAAGCGAAAAGTTCCCCTCCCCCAGTTTCGAGGCCGTCACCCCTTTGGCTGCTGTAAAGAATGTCCCACAACTCATCCCCAAGTAACTTTAGCCCAAAAATATGCGTATCTAATATGTTATATAAAGGGTTCATTACCCCCCCCCCCCCCCCCCCCGCCCCCTTCTCCTCCCATGCACGACGCCTTGCGCCCGGTTGTGAGCCGCTCTAGGTGACCCCCAGACTGCATCTCCCGCGAGAGGCCGTCCCACTGGCGTCGATGGAGACGAGACGAAGCTTGATGCTGACCTTGGCAATAGTGGAGGGCGGCGGCGACAGGAACAGCGGTGACGGTGACCCCGCTTGTGTTGCCTCGGCGGAGACCCCGCGGCGGTCCTCGTCTGCCCAGGCCGTGCCGCGCGAGGATTTCGGTGGCGGCGGCGCTGGTGGTGGTGATGCACCAACCCCCCTGAACTACCGACGGCGGGCATCATCCGCCGCGGCGCTTCCCTCAACATCGGGATGGATGGGAGGGGAAGGCGGGGTGCGACTGGGGTCTCGTAGGACGAGGACGCGCAGCAAGGTGTTTGTACATAGCTTGAGAGGGGTGTTTGCTCGGGATGGGAGGTGTTGTATGGCGGGCACCAAACCTCTTTCTCTCTACCGCGCGGAATGCTAGCGATGGGCCCGACCTCACTCACAAATTTCCCGCGGGCGATGGTCCCTGACTCACACTCGAACCGGCCGGCACCATAAATTGTTTGGTGTTGTAGTCAGACAGGTGGTGCACATGTCTACTCGCAATCCGTTTCGGAACACCTCCACCCCAAGCGTACCATACAACGCGCAAGATAGCTCCCCGCCTAGGACGAAGTTCCGGACCGATTTCCACCAAACTAGGGGGTGTGCACACAACAAACTAAACGAGATATTGTCATAGACGCGTCGCTAGGCATTTCCACCCTCCCCAACGTGGAAAAAATCAGCTCCGAAATGTACCCCGAAGGGATGTGAGGATTCTTGCAGCGTGTTGTACGGTATGCTCTTCCGGTAGATGAGCCGAAGGTTTTTTTTTTTTTTTCGAGCGCCGCTTGTGCTTGTGTGCTTGTTTCGCGCGCTTGCGCTTCTGCGGCTCGGTGGACCGCCCCTTGCACCGGCGCGGGTAGTCTTTTCACGACTATGTATGAACGAAGCGCTAGGAACAGCAGCCGGGCTGAACCCGCTGTTACTGTATTTTGCATGGCGAAGGAATGCCTAACCCACCCGCCCTTTCTCGCCCCGCTCCCTCGACCCCTGGTGTTGGTGTACCTGCAGCCCCGGCTTTTCGTGAGGCAATGCATCATATGCCCGGCAACAACTCCAACCGGTGAACGGGCCGAATCTTCAAGCCCTTCCCCCCGTCCCGTCCCCGTTCCCTTCCCCTGGCGCCACCGCGCTACCGCCTCGTTTTACTCCCCCTGTTATTCAGCCAAAAATTCACAGAAAAATAAGAACACCGAGTCAAGCGCATCCACCCCTCTCACACCTCAGCGCCCACCCACCCCTTCTGCCACTTCGCGAGAAGCGATCAAAACATTCAGTCTTACGTACCTGCATTGCCTTGAATATCGTCAACCCGCGCCGCGCCCAGCCCTCGTCCCTCCCTCGTTTCCCCCCTTCCCGCCCCTTTCCCGCCGTTTTCTGTTTTGTTTGTATCGCCCTACAACCCTACCCAGGCCGACTTGGAGGCTCTCGAGTACATGCCTCTCCGGCCGGTGCGGCCTTGCTCGTTCTTCCACGTGCCGTACCACCACCGCAAGGCACCCTTCGCAGACATGCGTCTGGTGCCGTGCGGCGCGTGTGGACGCAAGTGGGTCGCGGAGACGGTGCTGTCCACCATCGAGGCTCCGGAGGTAAAACATGGGTAGCACATGTGTCGCTTTTTTATATAATAATAATAGTCAGAACAGAATACGGTGTGGAAACTCACGGAGATAACCTGGTGTATTGTTTTCGGGTCGGTTGTGGGTTCTGATTGCATACCGCCTCCGTGATGAGCAAAACTCGCGCAAGCAGAATGTTTTGAACTGCCGTCGGGTTGTGTGGGGTCGGTGGGTCCCGATTGGTCGGTCGGTCGGTCGCTGCAGCCGTCTAAAAAAAAACGGGTCCCTCGATTTTGGCTGCCATGTAAGGTATAGGAAGTCGTGTCTGCGACACCGCGGCATGATCCCTTGACGCCGTAGAGCCCACCACTTATTCGATGTTTGGTCTGGTTGGCTCAGGGTCAGGGTTATAGGTTTGCTCTGATTGACTCAGGGTTACCGGTTGCTCTGATTGACTTAGGATTAGGGTTGTTCTGATTGGCTCTGGGCCAGAGTTAATGTTGTTCTGATTGGGTCAGGGTTAGGGTTTATTCTACTCGTCTCGTACACAGTATGTATCAGCCATTTTCTCGAATACCATGTGAGTGGCAAGCAACCCTCACTTGACGGACCGTCCCCTACACTAAAACTAGTATATTAATGTCACGAGAGACCTTGACGCGCCCTAAAATACGGGTATCTCATCGTATTTGCCTCACTTCGGCCTCGGTGTAGGCAATAAAAGGAGATAGGGGTGGCGGGGAGGGGAGGGGGGGGGGTTCGATTGAAATCAACGTCTCCCCGGGAATCAGCACAACGCGGTCGAAAAATAAAAATCAGTGGCACGCTCCACAGGAATAAGTCAGTTCAAGCAGAGGCGCGGAATGCCCGCAAGGATCGCTCGTCATTTTGAATGAAAAATAGCCCTTTTCGGAGGGGGGACGGTGCGGATTGAGCGTTCGAGGCTTCCAGAACGTGGTTGATGATCTGATTGTTTGTGGCTTTTTTTCTTCTTTGATCTAATAAAGCGAGCTCGGCGGTGAAACCGATTGCCGGCCATCTCTGAGGAAGCAAGTGCGCGCGCGTGCTCGCTTGTGTTTTTTTTTAATTTGCGGTTGCGGTGTCAGGGGTTCGAAGCAGGAATGACTCCCTCCCTTCCCACCCGGGTGTTTTTTCCTGGGTCTCGCTTTTTTTTCGGCTGTCTGTCTGTCTATCTATCTGTCGGTGTGTCTGTTGGTGTGTCTGTCTGTCTCTATGTCTGTCTGTCTGTCTGTATGCCTGTATGTCTGTCTGTCTGTCTGTCTGTCTGTCTGTCTGTCTGTCTGTCTGTCCGTCCACAGGGCCTGCTGACGAGGGGAGAGGGGTGCTTAGTCGAGGCGCGCGTGTGCAGGATGCATCGGCGGCAGAGCTCCGGCGAGCTGGAGGCTATCCGGGTCTCAGAGTCGTTGCCTTTCATGGTGCGTGTCAAGCGCTTTGGTTGTTGGTCGATTGGTGAACGTAAAACGGTGCCGTTGCCGTTGCGGCCGGGGACGTGCTTTTTACTGAGATGGTGTGACACGTTGGGGCAGATTCACAAGATCTACTGCTGTCGATGCGTCTAGATCATGTGTGTTTCTGCCGTTGTGATATGTTGCTCTCGAGCTGTATGATGCAGATCGGATTCGATGTGAGATTTCGGGACGTGCGCAAAAATTGCAAGGCATGGGCAGTCTACACATAACATCGCACGATTTTGTTTTAATAGTACCGCACCCTCGGTCCGTTTAAAAAAAAAAAAAAAAAAACTTCGATGGGGAGGGGCGACCGATGCGCTCGGTGGTGCGCCCAGCTTTTTTTCTGCGATGCTAGTCGATCAGTTGGAACGCTTCGGTTTTTGCATACTCCGACTCTCCGCAGTAGGACCTGGTGCGCTCGTGCCCGGCGGTGGGGCGGCGGGGCTCTGCCGTCGTCACGATAACTTCGCGCCGTTTGGCAACAGTGCACATCTCGGACAGATACGACCATCGATTCCCATTCTCATGATCTAGATTTTCCAGGACATATATATATATATATGTTTAAGAGTTTCCTGATCCGCATGATCTAGCTCATGTTGCCGAGTGGGAGCGGTATGACCTGCATGATCTAGGATATTTTTTAAGGGTTGGGGCCTGTACTGTACATATCCTGCAAAACCTCACGTAGGGACAGGTTAGGATATAGATATTCTGGATGATCTATCTGTAGATGATATATCAGTCCGACGTGTGCAGCAGTGTGCTGCCTCGCCTCTGCCTTGCGCCGATCCAGCTGCACGGTCCCTTCCCACCCACTTGTCTCTCGTGGATTTTGTTTTCCGTCATACAAGTACGTACGTGCAAGAATTGAATACGTTCGGGTTTCCAGGTATTTTTGGGATGCACACACAACAACCCCGGATGGTAGAAAAACAATGTCGTTGGGTTGGGTTTTGGTTGGGTTGGGTTGGGGATGGGGTTGCGATACACCGTCAACTCTCCGGTAGACTTGTCACGGTGCTGTACGTCTCGATTCGATCAGGCCGCTCTTGCCCCTTGCACGCGTGGGCTTGTCTGCCTGTGGACGCTCTAATCTGACGGTAGTGGATCTAATGCGCTTGACGTTCATTTTTTATTTTTTGCTTTGTTCTCCCAGGAGTACGAGCTGCAGCGGCAGCTGATGCTGAAACTCAAATGCATGGGCGTCAACGCGGCGTTTAGCCTCCGCTCGGATGTGAGAAGCGGTTCCTCTGTTCTGCGTGTGTTCTTGTGTTTGCGCGTTTTACCTGTTCCACCGGTCTAGAGATGTAATGGTCTCTGCTATTCGCCTTCAAGGAACCTGACCCACGTTTGTGGGTGAAATTAGTATTACTTAGAGAAATATTATATTTGGGGTTATAGTAAAATAAAGGGTAAATGAGGTATGATATACACTCCGAGGGAAGCAACCGCGTTTTTTTTCGCCGTAGACGCATCCGTCTTGCATGAGCGGGGCCATGAACGAAGTGTGTCCGCAAAAAAGAAACTCTAGCAGGAAAAAATGGACCCTCTCCTGTGCTCTGTTTGTTTATTTCGGTTTGTCGGCGGCGGCGGTGATGATGTTGCTTGGCTGCCGCGCTCAGCGGAGAAGACAAAGTCTCCCTAAAGTTTTTACGGAAACAGTATTGCGTGAAACTCGGAGAGAAAATCCTAGACATTTTGAGTTTGCTACAGTTTGCCGCGCGAAAGCTCTGTCCGTCGAGTGATGCATGATTGATTGAAAGGCAGAGATTATTTATCTCACAGGCCAGTCGTTGCCGAGTCTCGGAACCCCGGTGTCTCCGAGGGCTGGCAGGCCTCAGGAAGAATCAAGCCCAAGTGTTGTGTCATTCTGCGGCGGACAGGTAAAGCGACTGCTGGGGCGCATGGCAGTGTCAACCGTCAGCGCTGTCGCTTTGCGCGGTTTGAGTTCTTGTCTTTTCCCCACACGGTGCAGTGTATTGCGTACAGAAGTATACTCTCGCGGTCACCAACCCAGTGCCCGCTCATGGCGTTAAATACCTGAAAATTTTCCAGACGGGGGCTATCGTCTCCGGCCTCATGGCGAGTGATTTTGACCAAATTTCAGCGTGTCGTAAGGCGCTTCGACCAAAACGAGCTACGTACCGTTCGGCAGCCAACCCTCCATCCGAGCGGCGCGTGTATGATATCAGCGCCCGCACCCCACCCCACCCTACTGTACCGTACTTCCTTCCGTCCATCCACCCGCCCGTCTACACGTCTTGGCGGCTAAACATACGAACCTGCGCGCGCCCATTCCCGTGTCTTTTTTGTTGGCCAGATTCAACTGGGCCCGTCGCTAATGGTTGGTTCGATATCGGGCACGGCAGTGTACGTGGAATCGCTTCCCTCGCCGCCGCAACTGATGGTTGATAGGCCTGCCCCGTCGTCGAACGCGGGGGGTGGCGACGATCGGATGGTGCTCGCGTTGGCGAAGACCGTGGAGCAGATGGCCGCGGTCAACAGGCAGCGTCTCCAGGTGCTCCTTTCTATCCCTGCTCTTCTTTGTTTCACCCTGGTTTAGCAATTATTTGTTTTGCGTAGTTGTTATTTGTTTTGCGTAGTTGTGTTTTGTCCTACTACTGTACCCTGCACCCAACGCCAGCCAAAACACAACACGCCAGACGGACAACACTAGGAGGACAATACACGTACGGGGATGGACATATTTACTGTTACTATGGTGGCGCAGATAAAAACTGACTTGGGAGTGTGGTAGCGCGAGGAAGCGCGAAGTGTTTGGCAAACGTTGGTTCACCCCTAATGGTACCGGCTTCACCTCGTCTGTGCCTGCCTCCCTCTCTCCCATCATCTGAACACTTCCGCCTCTGGCGCTGCTTCTTTCCCGCGTGCCCCCGCTCCGCTCTGCCGCATTTGATGGCTTTCGTGTGGACTCTCGTACCCACTCCTCGGAACAACCCGAACCAATCAATCAATCAGGCACTGGCGCCAAAGAGGCGCCGAGTGGGGCGCCGCAAGAAGCGAAATTCGAGGTCTCAAACCCGCCGCGGGGCCGGAAATGGTGCCGCCACCACCACTGCGGCCGCCGCCGCTACCACCGCTGCCGGCACCGACCCCTCCACTGTTGGTGCTAGCCAGCTAAGCGACCAACCAGACGACGACCGTCCCTTCCCTTCACGTTCGCCACCGCTGCCGCCGTTGCTGCCCGTCGCCGTGCGCGGCGTTCCAGAACCCATCGGGTTGTCAGGGAACGATGCTAAGGGCAGCGCTAAGAGCAGTGCTACTGGTGGCGCTAAGGGTAGCGCTGCTGACAGTGCTATTAATAAGAGCGGTGGTAAGGGCAGCCGGTGGCGCATCGGCGGTGGCAGATCAGTTGTTTCGCCGTTGGATGTGGTGATCGAGGTCGTGCGACGCGACGATGAGCCCCCCCGCCTCGGCGCGGAAGAGGCGGGGGTGGATTCTCCAGTCGTCGCTGGGGACGATCTCGCAGGGGGAGGTGCGCTAGGAGGAGCTGCAGCGCGGTCGGGTAGTGCTGGTGCTGTTGGCCGTGGTGGTGGTTGTGGCGGCCGCAGCGCTGGTAGTGGTAGTGGTGTTGCTTCTAGTGTTGCTGGTGTGGTAGCGACCCGGCCAGCAACGGCTGGAGTGAGTCCGATACAGGACGTCACCAATGGCTCCGGTGGGGCTGCTGGTGGCGCACAAGGGCGAGGCGATGATTCGAAGGTGCCATCTCTGGCATCAGCCCCCCCCGGTGGTGGAACGGGGTTAGGCGGCGCATCAGACGACGGCGGGTACGGGCTGCAGAGCGAGGCGCCCAGTGGCGTCAAGCGCGAGCGCGCAGTGGGCGGCGGTGGCGGTGGTAATGGTGGTGGTGGTGGTGGTGGTGGTGGAGGGGTCGGTAGGGGTGGCAGCAGACCTGTTGGCGTACACATCGACCTCGAAGGCGACCACGGTCGGGACGAGGTGCACTCTGCTTCGGAGATGGGGACTTTGTCGGACCACGACGAGGTGGAGTCGGACGGTTCTTCCTCGTCGTCGTCTTCCTCGTCTTCCTCTTCGTCTTCCTCTTCCTCGTCCTCTTCCTTTTCGTCCTATTCGGTTCACTCTTCCTCCGCATCATCGACGGAAAAAACTTCCACTGCCAAGCGTGGCTTGGAAGGGCTACAGGTACGTTCGTCTGTACGTACGTAGGCGTGGGAGATATGTATTAACGTATGATATGATGCGAGGCAGTAGGAACCGCATGAACATTTCCATTGATGTTTTATATTGGGGAGGGTGCAACTTTTGTGCAGGGACTCTCTGTTTGGCGCACACAGTTGATGACAGTTACACAGTGTCCACTAGCGCAGTTTCCTAGCGAGGGTGAGGCTTGCCCTATCGTTTGTCTCGTTATGTATATACATTACGTATATACCTCTAGTGTGTTTTTTTTGTGCGGCAGGAGGGGGGCTACTCTATGGCGGACTACGACGACGATGAGGAGGAGGAGGAGGAAGACGACACCCAGCAGTCAGAGATCGAGTGGGGCGACACTCCCAGGCGAAAGAGATTCACAGACAACCGGAGCGCATTCGTCCTTGAGGTAGGTACGGTAGGCGTTTGTTTTCATCGTGGCGGTCCCTTTTGGGACCAAAACAAAATAACCAACATTAACTTATTAGGCGGTGCTGGTATTGTCAACCGCCCTTGGTGGGAGCGCGCCGTACAGGTATTACGGTGGAGTGTATGTAGTATTCAGAATTTAATACGGCGTGTACACATAGGGGGATACATGGTTTTTGGGTCCATCGTGGGTTCTGGTTCTTACTACATATGCCCACCCGTCATAGTATCGTGCAGCGCGCGTATGGTACAGCCCCTTGCGTTGAAGCTCGGGTATTCCCTCTATGATACCACACCTTACCCTACTCTACCCTACCCTATCCCTGCAGCTCGGGCTTTGCTTTCATATGGTCAATGATGAAATCTTATCGTCGCTTGTTTTCGATACTGTTTTGCCTCTAAAGCCCCAAAGCGGTTACATGACCCTTTTGGAGACTCGATAGTAGTCTAGCGACCAAAAACGACGGGTGGGGTTTGATCAAAACCGCCAGGCAGAGCGTGTAGCACTACTACGAGTGTCACCGTGCTGTGTGGGTGTCGTCACGTGCGCACGTATGTACGACTCCTTACATTTCCGTTCGGCCAAATTCCTACGCCAGCATCCTTGTCATGTTAGGCTGTTTCACGCGGCAGATGCTGTGATGGTCAGCTTTTTCGACATTTTTCGCATCTGAAGCCCCTAAGAGGTTACGCATACCGGCTGCTTTGTTCCATCGAACACCTTGTTTTCCGTATTTACCGTTTCTTTATATAGCATGGGTAGCTACAGTAGTAGCACGGCATGTTGGTTGGCGACAAACGCAGAGATTGTTTTCGTTTCGCCGCCGTTGCAGCAATCAATGTATCATTCCATATTTTCGTTTGTTTACGTTTTGAAACGACAGTTTTAACCCGGTCTTTTTTTCGCGGACTGCACGATAACAAATGGAATGCCTTACAGGCAACACGATGCGTGCTACGGGAAGCGTTTGCCTTCTAAGGGTAGCACCTAGGTTTGACTTGACTATAGTATAGGCGCTCACCAAAAACTGATTTTAGAGAAAAGGTAAAGGTGCAACCCGACAATCTCAAAGCCTATCATACTACTGTAGGTATTTCGTAAACAACGATGTAAAGCACTATTGACATTCCAACGATATTGGGTTAAGGACCCCGGTCAGTCCCAGTGACATGTTTTGGCCAAAATTTGCTACCTACCCCTATCGCAGCAAGCGCCGTCACGTACGTTGCGATCTCTGTGCGTTTTTCTGGAGAGATGATTGCCCTATCACAATGTGTTGCGCCGTTTTTGTGGTCAAGACCAATAACTTCATTTCGCTCGGGGAGGCCGTGAGTGCTGTCCATGTCTGGTTTTGGTTTTTTTACTCCCGTTAACGTTGCTGAAGCCACGAGGGTTGGTTGTCCGGGGGAGTGGGGATGGGGGAGACTGTCTCGCTATCGTGCGCCGCGCCGCGGCTCGGTGTTCCAGGTCGGTGGCCACGAGGGACGAATATTTTTTTTTGTGTGGTGCCTGAAATATTTGACCGTTTTTTCGGCACAACGACACCCGGCACGGTCTGTTTCCGCACTGACTTTTCCATCCTAAAGAGAGTGGACACTAAAGTTGAGGGACCTGTCTCGTCAGACACATGTTGACGTTCCTAGCGGAGAGTACAAAGCACGTTGCAATGTCTGCGAGGTTGGCGTTGTGTTGTTGGGTTACTTATTCGCAGCTACGTAGCCTAGCGGTGATTTGGCCATGATTTTCTCGGAAGGTACACCGTTGCGGGGTCAATGATCCGCACACCTGCCCCTGCCCCCCCCCCGCGCTCCGTCCAGGCATTTACGCGAGGGTCTGAGGTCATAGGACTACGGCCATGCATGATAATGAGTGCACCTCCCGTATACAGCGGATTATTTGTTTTGGTTGGCTTGTTTATCTCGGGGTCAAGTGTTGAAGGAAAGGATGGCATAAAACCAGAAGTTCCGTTACGTGTTTTGAGCTTAAGATTCTAAAATTGAATGTAAGTCGGAAACCATACGCGACATCCCGACGCTTACATCCGAGGTGCTTTCTTTCGCTGCCGTGCCACGGCTAGGTCGATGACGAGACGGACGAGGACACGATGGCAGCCCTCCTCGACAAGCATATGCCCCCGGGGGTGGTGATGTCCAACGGAAGCAGGGTGCCCGGCGGCCGCCCGGTGCTCGCCAACGCACAGGTGCGTGGTCTGCGCTTTCCCCGCGTTGCTCTGCTTTGCGGAATGAATATCTGTCGATCTGTGTGTCTGTGTGTCTGTGTGTCTGTTTTGATGCCATTATATCTGTATGTTTGTCTGTCTGTCTGTCTGTCTCGTCCGTCTTTTTGTCTGTCTGTCTGTCTGTCTGTCTGTCAGTCAGTCTGTCTGTCTATCTGCTCTCTGCTTGCCTATCTTGTCTGTCTGTCTGTCTGTTTGTTCGTCTGCTTGTCTGCTTATCTGTCTGTCTGTCTGTCTGTCTGGGTGTCTGTCTGTCTTTCTGTCTGTCTGTCTGTCTGTCTGTCTGTCTGTCTGTTTGTATATCTGTCTATCCGTGTGTTCATCCGTCTGCCTGTCTTGTCTGTCTGTCTCTATGCCTGTATGCCTCTCCCTCTCCCCTGCTCTCTCCCTGTATCTCAATCTAACTCCATCTCCTCTTTATGTCTCTTTCTCTCTCTCCGTCTCTACATCTTATTTTTGGGTGAGGTATGTGACGGTTCGGTGCGATATCGGGTGTAGGTCGGCACGGGGCGTGTTATGTGCGGGATGTTCCATTGGTCAACGCACACACCCGGACAAACACACACATATTTTGCACCCTGCTCCCGCCCGGTATCCTCATCCCACACCGACCTGATCCCACCCAGACCTCAACCCTCCAAGCTGACCCTTTGGCATGTAGTTAGCCGCCGGCAGGGCCCACCAGCCCCCATGATCCCACGCCGACCAAAATCAAGGGTCGACCACAGAAAATCGAAGGTCGGCCACAGCCAGCAAACAATTGTTTGTCGAATACGTGGTAAGCTACCCTCTACGATTGTCCCCCTCCTCCTCCTTTCCCGTCCGTCGCTGCGTCGCCCTGCGGTCCCCGATCTGCGGTCCCCGATTCCCGGCCAATGCAACACGCCATATTGCCATGTTCGCAGATGATTGTGGCGATGACGAGGGTCAAGTGGGACGGCAAGACAACGGGCTCTCGCCTAACAGCGGCGGTCGCGAAAGTTCACGACGAGCTCAAGGTACTACTTTTTTGTGCAGGGGTAGTAGTAGTACAGTAGTGCTAGTACAACTACTACTACAACTACTGCTGCTATTAATACTACTACTACTGCTACCGCCACTACGACTACAACAACAACTAAAACTACTACAATTACAACTACTACAACTACTATAGTAGTAGTTGTTGTAGTTGTAGTAGTTTGTCGTTCTAGTAGTAACAGTAGCAGTAGTAGTAATAGTAGTAGTATTAATAGCAGCAGTAGTTGTAGTAGTAGTGGCAGAAGTAGTTGTAGTAGTAGTGGCAGTAGCAGTAGTAGTTGTAGTCGTAATAGTAATAGTATTAGTGGTAGTGAGTAGTTTAGTAGTTGTTGTAGTGGGTAGTAGTTGTACCTGTGGTAGTGGCAGTATTAATAGTAGAAGTTGTTGTTGTAGTAATAGCAGTAGCAGTAGTAGTAATAGCAGCAATAGTAGCAGCAGCAGCAGCAGTAGTAGTAGTAGTAGTAGTAGTAGTAGTAGTAGTAGTAGTAGTAGTAGTAGTAGTAATAGCAGCAATAGTAGCAACAGCAGCAGTAGTAGTAGTAGTAGTAGTAGTAGTAGTAGTAGTAGTAGTAGTAATAGCAGCAATAGTAGCAACAGCAGCAGTAGTAGTAGTAGTAGTAGTAGTAGTGGTGGTGGTAGTAGTAGTAGATCGGGGTTTCGACGTCGTCGCCCGATATAAACCGCAATAAAAATTGAAATAAAACGAGTTTTGACGTAAGCCGGGGAATGAAAAAAATATGGAAATGTAATAAGAAAGAAGGGGTTCGACGTCGTCCGCCGGAGGAGTATTTTTTCCTCCAAACGAAAAAATGAAATAAGTTTTTCGGCAAGCGTGGAGTTGCAGTCGGGAAGCGTGGCGTACGTAGCAGTGAGGTGTAGGGGGTTCGCGAGGCCAGGCGGCAACCGAGGGGGGTGAATGGCTGCTTTGACGACACACGACTTGAAAAATGCGTATCTATGAACGAAGAGTTTTTGGCGAGCGCGGGGTAGCGCTAAGATGTAAGAGTTGGCGCGTGCCGGCGGGCAGGCGACATCTGATAGGGTGAAAGAAGGCTTCGATAAGCGACAACTTGAAACAGTGTAGATAAAACGGATTTAGACGAGTGTCGGATGGCAGTAATGCATGGGGGGGCGCGAGCGGGTAGGCGGCAGCTGAGAGGATGACGGCGTGGACGAGAGAGACGCTAGAAAGCTCGTTTTTTGTCACGCACGCGCTGTTCCCTCCCGGACTGAAAGCACGATAGTACAAGCTAGCTACGCTTGCTGACTTGGACACGAGGCCTTGCGTAGGATAGGGTGTCGCAGACAACGAGATGGGTTAGCTCTTTGTGTGCTGCTGCGTTGCTGACGCGCCCCCCCCCCCCGTGATGGACATAACCATGCAGGTTGTCCAGCCGCTGTCTGTTTGGTGCTGCAAGCAGGCAGCAAGCAGGACCTATGAAGTACTCCGAGTCGGCAGAAGTTGGCGGACTTTCAAGAGGCATTAAAAACATGCGACGAAGGAAAAAAGCACCGTACGGTTGTGTCTTGAACTGACGGGGCTGGCTGGCTGACTGCCTGCTTGCCCTCCCCGCCCACGTTCGTTCTTCGTTTACAGTAGCGCCCACCCCCCTCCCCCAGAGGAGGACTGCCGTATCGCACGGGTCATCAGAGAATAACCACGAATCTCGAAGACGATTTTTTCTCGACAATGGGGAAGGCACAAACGCCGAGCGATGCGTCTGTGAAGGAGATATCTCGTCGAGTACCATGACTTGCATGGTGTATACCTGGTACTTCCGTAGTTTCCATGTTTTTTTCAGGACGAAATGGCAAGAAGGAAGCCGGAGATATTTGAACCTAAGACAGTGCTTTTATTGGAGATACACCCCAACCACTGAGCTAACAGTCAGCGCTGGCTGTTGGATCAGTGGTTAGGATGTATTTCTTGTATCGAGATATTTCCAAAGCCACAATTTTCGTTGCTGGGTTCGGAGAAACCCGGCTCGGAAATTCGTCGCTGGGGGGGTGCGTTATCTTATCGCGCGTCCGTGCGGTACGGTATTCCGTTGTGATTCCGTGCCTCCCCCCTCCCTCTTTGTTCACCCTCATCCGACAGGCGAGAATGATCTTCAAGGCGAGGTATTTAATCCCGTGCTCGCTCTGCGGTGTCAACACGAAGGTAAGCGGCTCGCGCGGCCCCGAAGCACACCACGTTCTCAAGACAGACGAGTCCAGCAACACAAACAACATCGGATACAGTTGCTACTACTGTGACACTCCCGTGACCTTGTGCCGTGTCAAAGTGCGCGACCGCCATCTTGTCTGTGTCGGGGATGCTAAAACAATGAAAGCTACAACGCGCTACGTATGATGCTTCAAACTCCGGGAACCGGCTTGAAGTGTGAAACGATCGTCCGCGTTTTTTTCTCTGTGTGTGTTTTTTGTGAGTGATACTTGCTGCGGCTTCTAACGTAAGCCCCAGGCGCCCGACATGTGGCAAGCGCGGGATCGATGAGACTAAGTCACTTTTTTTTTGTTTCTAGGTTGGCTGCTACCGATGTGTGGAGGCGGTGTGTGTCCCCCCACCCCACCCCACCCCCCCCCCCCCCTGAATTCGCAGCCGAACGTAGCCCCACCACTTTCCTGCGCTCAACTGTGCACCCTTTCCAGGTTAGCCTGACCGCGGACAACATCATGGAACTCGTTTCCACGTGCATGGTGGTTCTGGAAGCTCCTTCGTCGTCCATAGGTGAGACCAACTATCGTCCAGCGCATGATCGAGATGTCACCCGCTGGTAGCTTTAGCAACGGGCGTTATCTTGTTCATTTATTTATCTTTGTCGCGTGGCGTCCGTCGGAGCGGAGTTTTCCCCACGTATCGTACGGCGATGTTTTTGACGGGCACAAGACGAGAGCCATATTCCCAAGCGCAACTCCGACGCAGGAAATTGTCGGGGTTGGCAGGAAACGTTCAAAGCGGCACCCGTAGTGGCTGTGGTGTTTAATCGATTCTCTTTTTCTCTTGGATCTGAATGGTCAACCCCCGGCCCTATGCCTGTAGTGGGGATGCTGTAGTTCTTACGCGGGGCGTGGGGGGGGGGACGGGCGTGCAAAAATGTGTTCATTGTTGTCAATCGGTTCTCGCCCGTTCGACTCTGTCGATGTCGATTCTTGCGTTTGCTGCTGTCCGACGTCGCTGTTTATGCTCCAAGCGTTGACTGTCTCCAACCCCGCTAGTACCGCCGCTGCCGCTGCCGCTGCCGCTGCCGCTGCCGCTGCTGCCTGCTTGTACCGCCAATGCCTTCCAACACCGCCGCTGCCGCTGGCATCATCGCCTCCTCCTCAGTCAAAAACGCCTTCGCGCACTCCGCTTTGCTGGGAGTCATGCGCAACCAGTCTTCCAATGTCCTGCCGCGGATGGTGTCCGAGTACATGATCGGGAGCATGGCCGATTTTTCTGCCTTGGCTCAAGGTAGCGGTGAGGGCGAGGGCGACAGCGGGGGGGGTGGCGGCGGGGGGGGGGTGGGGTTAGATGGGGGTAGTCGCAGGATGGCAGCGAGTGGAGGGGTCGGCGGCACAGGCGCGGGCAGAGGTGTAGGCGGGGGCGGAGCCGGCAGCGCCGACGAAGAACCGGAATCTCCGTCCGCCTCGGAAGAAGGGTCAAAACCATTCACCTACGCTGAGGCTGAGGTGGGGGGTGGCGATGGTGGTGATGGCGGTGTCGGCAGTGGTGGTGGTGGTGTTGGTGGTGGTGTCAGTGGTGGTGATTGCGGCGGTTGTGATGGTGATGGTGGTGGTGGTGGCGGTGGTGGCGGTATTAGTGGCGGTATCAGCGGTGGCAGCAGGGCGGGAGAGAAAATGCGAACCGACTCGAACTTCGACATAACCATCGCAGCTGCCTCCTCCTCCCCCTCCGCCGCCGCCGCCGCTGCGCCGACCGTGTCAGAAAAAGGGCCGATATCGCCGTCATCGTACGCGTGGCCGGCGGGGCTAGAGCCCCCGTCCCAGCTCCCGCCCGTATCCCCATCGAGGTCTTTCAGCGTGAGCGATGCCGGACGCGAGGAAATCGGAGAAATGTGGGGCAAGAGCACCGGGAGCAAGAGCACTGCAAGCGGCGGCGGCGGCGGCGGCGGCGGCGGCGGCGGTGGTGGTAGTGGTGGTAGTGGTGGTGGTGTTGGCAGCGGCGGTGGCGGTGGCAGTGGTGGTGGTGGTGGCGGTGGTGGCGGCGGCGTCCACTCTAAGAGTTTAAGCCGAGGGCACTCGCCCCCAAAATCGCGGGCGATTCCGGTGCGGGGGCGGGCATCGGCATCGATGGCGGCAGGGGTTGGAGTTGCGACGCACATGAGGGGCACCAGTAGCAGGGGCGCGTTCGGAAGCATGGGCGTGGGTTGGGATAGCTTCGGGGCTACAGCGGGCTCCTCTTGGTCGCCTTCGTTGACAAGGACCTCGAGCATGAGCCGGACCAGATTCGCGTCTTCTAAGTTTGCCGTCGGCGACCCGGGCAGTCGACCGCTGCTACCTCTTCCTCAGCCAGGCCTTTCGAGTTCGAGCAGGCCGAGTACATGGTGTGTCTACGTAGCGTGCATTGGGGTTGATCGCCTCGGCGTGACGGCACGGGGCATAATAGCGGCCCGAACACCCGTGCTGACTGATCGCGCCTCAGCCTCCTCCTCTCTCAATCGTCTGCCACCGATCGTTTTTTGCGCGTCGTGGCAAAAGTCGGACAAAAAACAGTAGCTGCAGCAAACCGTCCTCCGTTCAGCTCTGGAGGCTTACGTAACTCCTGTAACATTTTGTTTGCCTCCCCCCCTCTCCCCCTCCCCTTGTGTCTTTCACTGTCGTCCTTCTGCCATATAACCGTCCTCTGTAGGTGGAGATGACGCCGCTGGGACACGTGCCGGGTGCTCGGGTGACGCGCTACCTCGGGAGCGTGAGCCTTCACTTCATCAAGGAAAGCTGGGCGGCCTCACGGGGAGGGGAGGTGGCATCCTTCTTCCACGAGTTCGTCATGGAGGTATGGCACGATACGACACCCAGGTCTCTTGATTGGGGCTCTCTTACACTGCATGCAGGACACGTACTGATTGAGAAGCAGGACGCTGCTTGCACCAAGCGCGAAGTGCCGTGAAGTGTTCGGCGACTTGCATGAAGGGTGAGCGGCATCCCAATAAAAGCCGTTTGTCAGGCGGGCTTCGGCACCTTGTGCGTACTTTGTTGCATGTGGATGTCAGCGTCGAATTAGTTGAGGAAGGGGAAGGGGGGCTCCGCTTCTAGTGCATATTGTTCTCAACTGGAAGTAAAGGAAGCGTCGGTTCCCCTAGTTGCGGGCATGCGCGCTGTTTGTTTTCACGCGTTGCTTTTGTGCTTGTTTATTTTATTTCGCGCATGTTTTCGGCCGGCAGGTCCATGCTGTTATCCGCGCAAACGTGGCGGCTCTGGGGGGCAACGCGCTGCTGTCGTACAGGCTCTTGCCGCAGGAGTCGGGAGGCAAGGTCTACAAGAACCAGGTGCAGTGCACCGACGCGACGCGCGCTCGCATGAAAACAGGCCAGCTTCTCTTCTTTTTTTTTCGTCGCGGCAAGACACCTGGCTTGGCTGTCGGGTCCATGCCCTCTGAGCGCTCGGCGCTCGCTGGCTGGAAGTGGGTTCGTCGCATTCTTGCTGTCGCGTGCGCAGCCGGTTGTAAGGCCATGATTTGTGCGTCAGCTCTCTAAAGGATCGTTTTCACGCCGTCAGGCCTGCGTCATACTGGGAGTTACCCCTTTTTTACCATTGTATTCTTGGGACCCACGGAGTTCTCGGTTGCTTAGAAGGCGGTATTTTTACTCCGAATGGCAGATGAACGTAGGCAGGCGCGGAAAAGGCAGGCACCCGCCCACTCGGATACTGTTGAGTTTCGGTAGGAATTGCACCATCTTGCTGCTGCACCGTACAGGAGCGTACATCTCACTCTAGTTCCAAGTACATTTGTCCCCGAAACAAGAGTTCGGTCCTAAAGCGGTTAATAACATGTACAGTGACCCTGGGTGCATCGAGGCTGGGCTGTATTGTTCCTCCACCGCCCCTGATACTCGTGTACGCTTATTTGAACGTGCGGATGTGTTCGTTCCATTATATGGTGCCGGGTGTGCGATCACCGGCCATGCCACGGCGGGGTCGCCGTATCCCGCGCGCTCGGACATCATCGCGGGCTGTCCGCCTGACCTGGGGTAGCCGGCGGCGGAAACGTATTGAGCCTCGCTCGCATCGCCGGGTTGACGTGACCGTAGTTCAATCCGTGCAAGTTGTCCGCGTCGTCTAATCCGTGCAAGTGCCCCCGCGTCGTCTAACTTGAGCAAGTTTCTCGCGTCGTCTTGTTTTTCGTGCGCATCTTGCCCGCGTCGCCGTGTGCGTGAACCAATGTACGCGATTTTTGGCTTTGCACTGGGACAGGTGTACAACATGATCAGCGTTAGGGGAGATGCTGTGGTGATCGAGTACGATCGCCCGGCCATGGACGCGGCTCTCGCGAGCGATCCAAGGAGGTCTCAGGTGCGGCTGGTAGATACGGACGAACTGCACACATTAGACAGATCATGATCTGCTGTAGATCATCGATAGATCCTGTATTTTCCGTCGTGAGATGTTGCGCAAGAGCCGTATCGTATACCGGCACGTATGTGCGGAAAGGAGCCGTGTCGCATACCGGTACACGGTATACCCCAGCCGGAAAGTGTGGTCTACTATTGTCGTACGGATCATGTATATGACGGATATACCAACCACAAAGGTATCCAGACGATGAAATGGGAAAAGTGGGATCTGGTCTGATCTCTGTCCAAGGTGCGATGTGTTTTTTCCCTCCTTTCTGTAGCCGGTTAGCGTTGCGCCGCGTGCTGTATTTTGGCGCCGTTGTGCGCGCTCTCGCGTAAAAACCGATATATCGCGCCGTGAGATGAGGGTGTCTTGAGACCTTTGGAAGAAGACGAGCCTTGCCCTTAGGACCGTATCATTTGCCCGTGCAGCCACCATTGCACAGCTCGCCGTGTTTTTTTCGATACCGCAGCAGCCATTCCCAACCTTAAATATGAGCACCTTCCTGGTAGGGAACAGCAGGGCAACGCCTATCGCCGGTGCTTTGTCTACGAGACACTTTGAGCAGAATGGGACCCGGCCAGTCGTAACCAGCCGCGAACGGGCCGAAAACAGACGCCACCCCACGAACCTGGACGAAAGCTTGACTACTAGCTACCTGTTCGATAAGGTTGCGAGTTGGCGAAACTTCACGGGTAGTGGCTAGTACGGGGCACCATACCGTAGCACTACATATAGTCAGGACCCACGATGGACCCAAAAATCATGTATCCCGCAGTGTTTAATCACTAATTTTTTTTTTTGTGTTGTTGTTGTTGTTGTTGTTGTTGTTATTGTTTTCTTATCCTCCGGCGGATTGGTAAAACCAAGCCTTACGCTCACCACACTTGCATGTTTAGAATACGTGCCGTGCGTCGAGTCAACTCCGTCGCTCCCGTTGCAACAGCAGAACCGGCTGCCGTTACCACTAGCGCGTGAGCATGTTGACCCGACCTGACCCCCGAGATAGGCAGTTGCGGTGGAGATAGCCACCCGGTAGAGTCATCTCCGGGTAGTGTGGGACTCGCGCGAGCTCATCCACTTAGTTCATGATTACTATGGCGTCCCGTAATAATACATAGTACGGGGGACCATAGTAAATACGACCAAATATTGGATATTGTTAGTAAAAATCAGGAAAACATACAGGTTTTGGTGTGTACCGTAGGTCCTATTTACTATGGTCCCCCGTAAACAATGGTTGTCTACCCACCATGGAACACAAACACATGTATTTCTCTACTTTACAAACCGCACATGATGCTGATGTATATGATATGTTCCCCCCGTAATATCATTGGTGAGGTGCAACTAACTCGCTTAGTATAATGTGTGCAGTCGTTTGTTAAAACAAAAAAACAAAAAAACAATCTCCCACAGGCACGCCAATCAGATACCAAGAAACAAATCTCCCACGAATAACCGCTGGAAACTGGTGTAACTGTGATAGCCCAGCAACCAATGCCCGTGGTGTGTAACTCGTCGGCGACTTGTAGCAGCCAACTCAGTCCTGTATGATACACTATCTTCCGATGTACCGACCCGATGCGACCCAACCGGACCCAACCCGGCGGACCTACCTCATTTTGCAGGCGACGTACATGAAAATTCAGGGGCTACCAGAGTCTGCTGCGATCAGCCCGTCGAGAGGAGTCGTCGGGGGCGCAGCAGCGGCAGACACGGCCGCCGCTAGTGTTCGTTCCACCAGCATCTTACAAGCTTCGTCTTGGGGCGGGTCTTATCAGCCGAATGTAGCAAGAGGGGGTGGCGGTGGTGGCGGTGGTGGTGGTGGTGGTGGCGGAGGAGAGGGAACCATGTCGAGAGATATGAGCGGAGGCTCGGGGTAACCGGCGGAGGAATCACTCCCAGTGTGCCTGTCTTGAGAGGGCATCCCCCCCGGGTATATAGAGATGCCTCCCCGAACGACGGTTTGTTTTCAACGGCGCGATGGGTGGGATAGGTTAGCAGTGCACTAAAGGAGTGCACTGCCTCCGTCGTTTTTGTGGAGTTCCGCTCCTGCGCTTGGTGCCCCCCGTGTGATCCCGCAACCGGGTGTTGGCTTATGGTGGCGTCGACGTGACGCGAGCTATTTTGACAGACGAGACGCGTTTATTTACTATGGTCTTGGGTGCTGCGCTGTTCCTCTGAGGACGATTCGAGGAAACGCAGAGTGCCAGAAAGCCCCGCAGAGGCCTGTCGGGTTGGGTTAAGCAGGAGCACAGGGAGGGGGTGAGCTTCGTTTGATACGACATCGGGTGGTGCTGCACGGTTTCCGTTCGAAGAGAGAGATCAAGAGAGAAAATAAGACATACCAGGCCATCCGGCCGAAAACCTGTGATGAAGATGTGTCTAGGTGACGTTTTGGGTACCCGTTGAGGCATACGTAGCTAGTTCTGTTATTCGGTCCTGGAGAAAACTGCCGGGCCCACTGCTCCTTTTTTAGTGCAGGTTGTGTTCCGTCAAGTCTTGCTGCGTTTCATCAGGATGGAGTGGTCAGGCAGGATAGTTTCGTAGGCAACGAACGGATAGCGTACGTTGATGTGTTTAGTGCTGTATGTGGGGAGGACACGTGCAGATCAAGGGGTGGGCGACGAGTCGTGTGGAGGCAAGTATGCCGCTATAATAGCGCCCGTGAATTTCTGCGACTGGTGGGTAAGGCGCCGATCAAAAAGTAGGTAGGCATGCATGCGTAAGTGGCTACCCCAGTATATCACACAACTTTTCCAGTGTGTGCCAGGAAGTACCTGATATGACGGTGAACATTTTCGTTCGTTTTTTTTTTTTTTTTTTTCGTGAAACACGAAGAAAGGTTGCCGAAGGAGAATGACGGACGACCGATCAGGAGCACCCCAAACAACGTTACCCTTGTAAAGAAACTGCCGGCTTTCCCCAAATTACACCCCCCTCAATTCATTGAAGCTGTCATCCTTATGCAAGATAATCCGCCTCTAAAGCAGTTCTTAGTAGGATGCAGCTCACCCTTCATGCGACTCGCCCAACACCTCACGGCGCTTCGCGCTTGGTGCAAGCAATGTCTGCCTGGGCGGTAAAAACCTGACGTGCTCCGTCCCGGCATACTAGGGATGCGAGGGTCTATGGCCATACGACTATGGCCATGCATGATAATTATTACCCTCCCCCCCCCCTCCCTTCCCCCGTTGTGTGTTTGTCGCGCCTCATTGACGTGGGAGCATGCTAAGTTTGTGTCATGACATTCGATAGTGTTATCTTTTAATTGGTACGAGTTGTCACCCGTTCGTGAGGGGGTGTATGCGCAGCACCGCAAATATACTATCACAACACGAAACGAAACGAAATGGTTCAGGGTTAGGAATCGGAAGCGGTACGGCGCTGTCTGTAACTCCAGTTTTTTTAGGGCGCGGTCGCGATATATATTTTTTTGCCCCTAAAACGAACAAACCTAACCTGTTCATGAAAGGGGCCGTGGGCAGAGACTGGCGACGTGCGCGACACCTCCACTGAATAGGCACGCTTCGGTGTAATTTACGGCCAACGCCCAGTTCATGTTTTTCGCCTCGGGTAGCATCCAGAACTGTTGATAATCGCTTGCTGCGCATGCACGCAAGTGGCAGACCAGGTACCACGCTGGGCGTAAATACAAAGACCGCTTAGTATTTATTCATAATGATGTCTAAACGGTCCTTAGAGATCAATCAAAACAGTATTCCCCGGTTTAGTGGGGTCTCGCGCAAAAAAAAAAATCTGGATAAATGTCCGTAACCCGCAAAAATCACCATAAAACGGTAGACCGGTGGTTTTTACCCCCAGTTGACGGTAGGAAATCAGCTCAGGGCCCCATCAAACCAAAAAAAGAGAGCTACGGACCGTTTCCTGCCACGATATGCTGGTTTCTGTCAAACGGTCCGAGACTACAAAGTCGGACTGGAGCGTAAACTGACTGAGTGGTATCAAGTTACAGCAAGAAACAGGGCACATAATTCAAGATCGTTGCAGCAAGATTCGGCTGCGGATAGTGCGACATGCAACAGCACGGGGCAACAGCAGCAAGCCGCCGAGTCGCACAAGCCTGGCAGAGCCCCGAGGGCGGAGCAGTAGTAGCTCTCAACACAGTGATAGCTCGCCTTCCTTCTTGTTGATTCGGATGCTGGGTCGCTTTCTTGGTGAATGCATCCCGAACAAACACACACCACCGCTGTAGTATCATACTGTCAGTATATTTACGTTCGTACGGAGAGTTCGCAAACCTATTATTCCGCACATGATAATCGTAACCCCAGAACGGAGACACAAGGCCAACCCGAAACAAGTAGACGAGGCGTTCTACGATACACGTTCACCCTAAATTCTCTGAGGCTCCTCGCTTGAGCGGCTCCACACCTCACCCAGAAACTGACTTCAGCAAAAATCGATTTGCATCCCGATGAACAGTCGATGAATAATCCCAGGCCCAAGTATACAATTAAGTCATTTTTCGAAACAAGATTGGCATTCCGACGACTTAACCCCTTTTAGTACCGCAGTCCCGTTTTGGGGACAAATCACTTGGAATTAGACTGGTTTGTCCCCAAATCGGGACTGCGGTACTAACGGGGTTAATCGTAAGGAGCCCCGTCATTCAGAAAGTATTTTAGGGAAACGTGTTACTACGGGGGACCATAGTTAACAGGACCAAATATTGTCAGTAAAAATTGGTACATATATAGGGTTTTGTGCGTACCGTAGGTCCTATTGACTATGGACCACCGTAACACCTCTATCGTGGAATACGCCAGACACTGGCGGCGCCTTAATAAGGAGCTGAAACTTCGTGAGGGTCAGAAAGGCGATGAAAAATGGCCAAAATATGGGACACCCTTTACCGTCTTCAGGGTGTGCCAGGACCAAGGATTCCCAAAAAAAATCGAAAATTCGAGGGTTGGTGACCCCAATGTGAAAAAAGTGGAACACGAACAAACACATACACGCACGCACGCAGCTTTGGCATGCAATATTGATACAGTACTACTGATAGTGGTCCGGACGACCCCTTTTGGGGGCTGAGCTCCTCTGCAAAAAAAAACATCCGCCGTCGTGCGGCTGCTCTGCCCTTCTGCAGTTATGATGTATATGGCGCACCACTCCCCTCGTTCATGCTTCTCTGTCCGCAGCAGGCTGTTGGCGATCCGCAGCAGGACAGCGTGGCCTGTCTACATTGCATACATCCCTGGCAGCCGTCGTCGGCCATCTGTCTTTCATGACGCGCTACGATCACAAGTGGGTGGTCGGCGGGAACCCTAATGCCCGCAATTCCGCTGAATGAACCCGTTTGGGACCCGGGGATAGCAACGAAAAAAACAGGCCTGTTCACGGGTCAAGAGGTCTTCAAAAACTCACGGGTCGGGTCGGGTCCGGTCGGGTCGGGTCGGGAGGTCTTGAAAATCTCACGCATCGGATTGGGGTCCGGGTAGGTGACGCGATCCGGCCCGACCCGCGACCCGACCCTTAAACAGCCCTGAAAAAAAAACGAGAAGCGCAGTCATATCAACCGTACAGGGATAGCGTGCCACAGCAGCAGTAGTAGCAGCAGCAGCAGCAGTGCAAAAGCGTCGTCATGCTGTGCGCGTGTCGAGCATCTTGCTCCCCTACCGCCCGGTTCTTGGCAGGATGCAGCTCACCCTTCATGCGAGTCGCGGAACACGTACGTCATGGCGCTGCGGACACATACTCCACCCCAGAGAAGCGCGGTCATATCAACCGTACAGGGATAGCGTGCCACAGCAGCACCAGCAGCAGTGGCAGCAGCGGCAGTAGCAGCAGCAGCAGTAGCAGCAGCAGTGCAGAAGTGTCGTCATGCTGTGCTCGTGTCGAGCATCTTGCTCCCCTACCGCCCGGTTCTTGGCAGGATGCAGCTCACCCTTCATGCGAGTCGCCAAACACGGACGTCATGGCGCTTCGGACACATACTCCACCCCAGCAGCCCGGGGGGCGGGCTCCTCCGTGTGGCCGCCGAAGCTTTGATCAGTCACTACGTAACTATAAAAACAAATTCGAGTCGTTTTTTTTTTTTTTTTCCCTTCCTTGTCCCAAAGAATAGGGAGAGTGGTCAAAAAAGAGCACGAAACCTCCAAATTTTCATTAATTTACATGAACGAACGCCGAACCTCGCCCCGAAAACACGGGAAAATGGCCTCCCAGGTACAACAACACAACCCCCCCCGCGCCCGCCCTTGCTGTAGAGCCTTTCTACTCGGAACCCGGCCGGCCGCCGCGGGATACAGCACGGCTGAACAATTGGGCACCAAAAAATGGATACCAAAATGGACCCCAAAATCAACCGCCCTCCCGCGACATAAACTGTTCTGTATAAGGCAATGACCACAGAGCTCAAGCATGTAGTAAACGGACAACACAATAATAGTAGAGAAAAGGTGAGAGAGATTTTTTTCCCGCGCGGGGTTCCGATCGTTTAACCTATTTAGCACTATTCAAAGCACAGTTTACGTCTAGTCATAGTGGTACAGAAAAACGCAAGGGGGCGCGGGGGGGGGGGTCCCGCAGGACGACGTCGCCCTCCCCTCCCCTCCCACCCCTCCACCCGACCCCACCTCCGCCGTGCCCTTCTTGCACTGTCTCGAAGATATCAATCAATCAACCAGCCTAACTAAACCTCCAGTAAGGTTGATCAGCAGGACATTCCTCCTCCTGCAATACTGCATTTCACCATGGCGACGACCCTCCAATGTAATAAAAATCTCTATCGTATTGGTTCATGTTGGCAGGACCGGTCATTCTCGGCCCAATGACTTACAAAGCGGGCCCGCGTCCAGAGCGCACAAACCATAATATCGGTCGCACGGGGACGCCAGCCCCCGCAAACGCTGCGCGAGGGTGGGGGGGTGTGGGGGGCGTGTACTCTTTTGTTGCTTTCCTCAGTCATTTGACCATTTACCACGAATTCTTTTCGAGGGGGGGGGGGGGGGGGGGGGGGGGGGGGGGGGGGGGGGGGGGGGGGGCGGCATTGAAATCAACCGCTGCGAAATCATGAGGGGGGCATCGCACGACTCGTCCTATAGAGGGCATCAAGGTCACAGCCAGCCCCAGGCCGTACGTGCGTTTCGGTAAATCACCGACAGTCTTATTGTTCAGGTATCGAGGCGGCCAAAAACCGTGTACATCGCTTGACTTATCCTATAGAGCGCCCCAAGACTGCAGGCAGACCCAAGCCGCACAAGCGATCGGATCGGGGAAATTAATCACCACCCACACACGTCTCATCAGGCGCAAACGAACAACCGTCCGCTGGTCTGCAGTGAAACTATCATAACGACCAAGTGCTATCCAACTGCATCCGCAAAATAGGCCGCGGCGGCACGCCATGTACTCGGGAGAACCGAAACGGTTGGGTGGGGGCAAAAGACAAGACACGTTCCCCCAAAAACGTGCTGTCCTGGCCAAAGAAATGGCCTTAAGCTCTACCTACCACTGCTGCTCGCTGTTCTAGTAGCTTCAATTCCAATTAACTTCCTGCCGTCTCTGCCCTCCCCTCCCTCCTTCCACGTCCCCACCCCCACCCCCGCGAGTGTAGCTACGGGACCTACGTGCTACAATCGCGGTGGGCGTGGTGGGCGCGCGGCGCCGCCGCCGGGATGAAGAGGAGGCGAAGGCGGGGCCGGGGGCGGAGGCGGGGGTCTCCAGGCGGCGTCGGCGCCCCTCTGGAAGTAGAACAAAATGTACGCCTCGCTCATCAAAACCTCCTCCTCCCCCACCTCGTGGACCCAGGTGTCGTCGAAGCGGAACCACCGCCCGACCTCCTTCACGAACGCCGTGTAGTGGCCCTGCGCCATGCTGCCGGAGTGGTTCACTACCGCGAGGAGGTCGTAGGGGAGGGAGGGAGCAGGAACTTCCGTCTCGCCGGCGCCTGCGGCAGCCTCTGCTCCCGCGCGTGGAGGCGTCGGCAACGAAGACGGGGACATTTCGGGTGCGTCCCCGTTGTTCACCGGCGGAGGCGCCGGCCACCCGGTGAGGTATTTGCCCATATCCAAGCCTCGGGCCGGGAAGCTCACAAAATCCTGGAACAAGGCAGGTAAGCAAGAAAAAAAAAAGAAGTTCGATTACTTTGGTGAGGGAGCCGCGCGTGTGAGACGAGTTGTTATCGATAGAGAAGGATGCTGCGAAGGTACGGAGAGGAAAAGGTTTCACGGTGAAAGAGGCGTTCGGTTGTCCATAACACGTGCCTATGCTCAATCAAGGTGGCTCAAGGATGGTGCCACAATGAAGGTTATAGGATTGTCTACTTCAGGGGAACATATAATATTAATAGTAATCAGGACCAACATGCGTACTAAAAATACTGAAACAGATCCCGGCGGAGGATTGGTTTCCGTACGATCGCCATGCAGCAGCATGTTCCTTCGGTGTCGACCAGGGTTACCCTTGACCGACAGTACATCGATGGGGACACGCGGTCACATGGCAAACATGCCACTAACGCCCCGTGACGCTGGTAGGTATACATCATCACAATGGCCCGCCTCCACCCCCTCCCGCCGGGACAGGTAGTCGTCGGCTAGGGAGTCCAGCGCCATACACTCGTACAAGCGATCACTCGACTCCGGCAGGAAAGTGAAAAGTTCCAACAATAGCACTCACATCTATCTTTTTGTCCGCCATGGCGTCGAAGCGTTTGAGGTGCAGAACCAGCACCCTCGGCAAGGAGCAGAACGACATCTGTTTCGTCTTGTACACGGACTCCGCCGAGCAAGAGTCACACGCCATACGCGCGGTCAGATTCTCCATCGCAGAGAACCTAGCGAAGCAGTCGCTGATGCTCCGCGCCTCCACGACCTCGCCGCCCCTTCTCCGTCCCGCCGCCGCTGCGGCCCTGCGGCCCGCCTTCGAAGACCCTAGACCCTCCGCCTTAACGGTGGCCGGTTGTTGACTCGAGGGTCTCACCCCCTCCACCCCCGACGCGCTAAGGCGGCCACTTTCGTCGGAAAACGTCGACGACGGTGACATCCGCCCGATGCTTGCAGTTGCTCGCGACCCGCTCGAAGGCGCGTCTTCGAAGCAGGGGGGGCTCCCTCTTACCACCGAGTCGATTTGCTGCGCCGTCGGATCGCCAGGCAGGAGGGAAGGAGGCACCGTCAGACCTAGCGCTGCCGACAGCGCCGAAGCGGGCGACGACGACAATGAGGAGGGGGGAAAGGGCCCGTGCACCCCGCTACCGTTACTCTTTCCGGCGGCGACGACATTGTCGCCGCCACCAGCCCCTTTCACGCCCCCCATCGACCTAGATGCCGCCACCGCCGCCGCCGCGGTTTGAGAGGAGGGCGTCGACGAAGGCTGGCCTGTCGTTGGCAATCCGCCTAGATCAGCGTCTACCACCACTGATGACGGCTCAAACGATCCCACCATACCTCCAGTGACGCCGCTGCTGCTGCTACTGCTGCTGCTGCTGCTGCTGCTGCTGGTGTCCGGCGACGACGAACACGCGCTTGCTGCAGCAGATGAAGCGGCCGACGCCGCCCCGCCCGCCCCCCCCCCTCCTCCCCCTCCCCCCCCCCGCCGGAGACCGGTGACGTTGTCGCCGACCGCCGGTGCGGGGTCACTTCGTGTTCGCCGGGGCGTACGGGGAGAGACACCTCCAGAAAGCGCTCGTAGGTGCCGGAGACGTCTCCGCACGCCGTACAGACGACATCAGAGCGCGTCACTCCGGCGAACACCTCCTGGACGAACCCTGTCAGGTTCAGGTCCTCCAAGCACTGCCCGTTCAGAGTCCCCTTCGCGCCCACCGCTCTCCCTGCCGCCGCCGTCGTCGTCGCCGCCGCCGCCCCGTGCCCTCCCTCGCTCCCCGCTCCGGTACACACCCTCCCCTCGCCGCCGCCGCCATCGCCACCGCCTCGATTTCGCCATCTCCCGCAGACGAAAAAAGGCGTTTTTCTGGACGGGGACAGGGGTGGGAAATCGCCGCCCCCGTGCCCTACCCCTCTCCGTGTGTCGAGAAAGCTTCCCCTGGAGGCACCGCTTCCGTTCGACTGCGACGTCGCTGCAGAGCCGCGGTCGGGCGGTTCTACCCGCCGCTCCAGAGTTTTTTTTTCCCCCACGTCGGATTACGGCCGGCACGGAGGGCACCGATGGAACCGCCGAGGGTTGCGCTTGCTTTGGCTCTTTCGGGGGGCCCGCCCCCCTGTCCTCTCCCGCTCCGCGCCCTGTCGTTACCAGCGGGCCTTCCCATCCCGTCACCGCATCCGCTCCGCTGTTCTTCCTGCCGCGCTTGCGGTTGTTGTGTTCGGGGGTACTACCCGCTTCGCTTTCTCGAGCGGCAGCTTTCGTCGTCGTCCTGGGGGTTGGGTCTCCGCCCCGGCCGGCCTTGGTGCTGCTGCCCGGCTTCTTCTTGAGCTTTTGCTTCAGCTTTTGCTTCGGGAGGGGTGGTCGCTTTTTTTGCTCCTGCTCTCGCTCCCGCTCCTTCTCCTTCTCCCGCTCTTCCTCCTCCTCCTGCTCCTGCTCCAACTTACGCTCCTCCTCCTCCTCCTCCTCCTTCCGCTGCTGCTTCTTCTGCTGCTTCTCCTTCTGCTTCTCCTGCTCCTGCTGCTCCTCCTGCTCTTCTTGGTGTTGCTGTTGCCGCTGCTGCTCCTGCTTAGCGCGTTGCTTGTGCCCCGCGAGCGTTCGCCTGAGTAGCGGCACGCTCGACTCATCCTTCGCGGAACGGTCCAGGTGGCCGTGAAAATTGTCGAGGACGGCGATAAGAAACTCGTGCGCGTCCTGCTGCTCGTACCCGGCGAGAAACTCCGACGCGCTCCACACCGCCTCTAAAAGACGGTGAGGCACGTACGGCTCCGTGTCGGCGATCGTTGCGGCAACGGCTGAGATTTCGCACACGCGGTAGTGGTAAGAAGGCAGGCGTTTTGGGGCCTGGCTGACATACCTCGGGGGTGAAAAGAGAGAGGGGGGGGGGGGGGGGGGGGGGGGGGGGGGGGGGGGGGTATTGAAAACAGAACATCACATATGACATTAGAGTCTTTCGACGCGCCGAACCACATGCAGCGGTTTGGGTGGCCTGGCCTGACACTACTCTCACCACCGAAAAGAGGGGGGGGGGGGGGGGGGGGGGGGGGGGGGGGGGGGGGGGGGGGGGGGGGGGGGGGGGGGGGGGGGGGGGGGGGGGGGGGGGAGCGAAAGCGACAAAGAGGGATAGGGACGGCGAGAGAGGGGGCGAGAGAGAGAGAGAGAGAGAGCGGATGGGACATTCTCACTCGGTCTCCAGTACACGAGTGTCCGTCCGAACCATGAAAAAATATCGTTCATGCCGCCTCCTGTTTGAAAAAACGAGTCCACCCCCCCTCTGCGGCTGCGCAGCTTGGTTCACGAGCCACGGACTAAAAAAGAACGCGGCTCCCCAACACAAAACACACTTAGGGCGCGAAATCAACCAAGGAAAGTGCCCGTCCATGAAAAACATTTGCCCCGGTCAACCGACGCTCGGCGCGGCTGGCACACACCGCCCTGCCCTCCGCGCACCGCCTTTTTCCCCAGGGTGGGGCGGGCTGCTGACGACCAACAAAACCCCGAAGGTCGACTCGGTTTCGGTCCACTATCGATTGATCGCGCTCATCGTCCTGTTGCCTCAGAGCTTATCGCCTGAGAGCTGCACTCATGTGTTTGGGGACAAACTACTTGGAAACTAGTGTGGGATACGTAAAAGGGTACGCGAGCCATGAAAGCAGTCAGCCCAGCAGGCAGACAGGGAGGCAAGCTAGGCAGGCAGGCAGGGAAGCAGGCAAGCACGCAGGCAAGCAGGCAAGCCGGTGGGCAAACAGGCCGGAGCCGCACCTTCTGTCGAGAACATATCCTCGAAGAGCCGAGCGAGCTCGCACGCGATGCAATAATCGCCGAGTTTCTTCACGTTGCCAGCCTTGCCGTTCCCCTCGGTCCCCCCTCTCCTCCCTCCCCCTCCCCCCCCCCCCCCCCGTCCCTGTCCCCCGTCTCCCCGCCCCCCCACCCCCACCCCCACCCCCACCAAAATCAAAGGAGGCGTCGGCGTCAAACTGGAGGATTTGAGAACGGAGCCGCTCAGTCTCTTTGCGAATCTTTTCGCACCTGGCCGGCTCGTGCCCTTTCCCGAAAAAGAAAGACTGCACCACGGAAATATGGAGCACTGCCTGGTGACCACGGGACAGCGAGCGGAGTAGAGCGGGGTTGGGTGGGGTGGGGTGGGGCTGAGTCGAGTGGGGGCAAGGGTGCGATAAGATGAGGGTGAGGGTCACAGGAATGCTCGACAAGACCGGTCTCAAGTCAAAATCACACCGCCAACGAAACAAACAACCAAGCACCGCAAAGGGAACTAATTTTCTACCATCGAGACGCTCCCCCCCCCCCCCCCCCCCCCCCCCCCCCCCCCCCCCCCCCCCCCCCCCCCCCCCCCCCCCCCCCCCCCCCCCCCGCCGCTCAAAACACCCAAGAAGACAGTAAGACAAAACAAAGTTTTTTTTTCACCTGCAATACAGAGCTCATGAAGCACGTGTTCCCAAGGTTAAACATGCCCCTCACCCCGGCCGCCACGAGGCGGCCCCTCCCGGGCGACAGCAGCACGGGCGGTGGCCACGACTGCTCCCTCCCAGGCTGCTGCGCGAACCTATCCGTCAGCAGGTAGTGCCCATCCCCACGCGCCCGCCGCCGCCTTCGCCCGCGCACGGCCCCATCCCTCGCCCCGGACGCCCCCGTGTCCCACTCGGTCGGGAGGCCAAATTCGTCATCAGTGCGTGACACCGCGGCGTCGAATTCGACGTCGTACACGTAGTCGCAGCAGAGCGCGCAGAATATCTCGGCGCGCTCGCGGCTGGCGGCGAAGCAGTGCCCCCCCCCCGGCTGGGTCAAGCAGTGGCGGAGGAGATGGCGGTGAGGGGGCGAGCCACAGCCCGTGTAGCCGCACTCGAGGCACGTCAGGACGTCGTCGGGCTCGTGGAGGGTATGCTCATCGCATTCGCGGCACTTTGTGATTGGTTGATTGGGTGATTGATTGATTGATTGATTGATTGATTGATTATTCGTTCAAAGGTTTTGATGAGTTTTGGATTGTGGGTTTTAGGTTATTTGGGTTTTGGAAATAGGGTTTTGGTTTCGGGTGTTTTGGTTGTGTATGTAGTTTTTCGGTTTTGGTTGTTTTATTTTGTTTGATTTCGGTTATGGTTTCGGTCGGGTTTTGTTTGATTTTAGTTTATAGTTTTTAGTTTTTCAGTGTAGGTTGTTTTTGTTTTTGTTTTTGTTTTTTTCGTTTGGTTCCGTTTGGTTCCGGTTTTGGTTCCATTCCATTGCGTACCGTTCCATTCCGTTTGCGATACGGATGTGGGTGCAGACGAAAGGGAGGGAGGGAGACAGAGGCGACGCGTAGAGTACCACCACCGGTTGCGCACGTCCGATCGGAGGGGGAGTACGGGGAAGGGCGGAAGGGGCATGGGAGAAGGGGGGGGGCGGGAGGAGGGGGATGGGGGGCAGAGGTCAGAATGTGGTGTGGGCTCGAGCTTTTGGGCTTCACCCAAACGTGGAGAAAGACGTGGCACGTCGATCGGTGGCAAGAGGACGTGAACGGGAACGGATGTCGGTGCGGGAGTGAAGGGAGAGGTGAGGCAATGCTCGTCCTTCAAAAGCACAACCCAAAAGTAAAAAAATAAATAATCGCAGATAAAAAGAGAGCCGCACGTCGAAGAAAAAAACACACGTGCAACAAAATAACCGTACACAAACATTAAAAAAAAAAAAAATCATCCAAGACATTTACAGAAATAGAACCACACACCGAACAGCAAGCCCTCATCTAAATACACCGCACACAACGGAATGAACGCGCCACTGCTGCGCCCACGCCGCGAGCGGTGGCCCTCCTCACCAAAGAGGCCGGGTAGCCCATGCCCCCTCCCCCCATTGCTCCGAACACTCCGACAGTGCACCTCTCTTTCATCACCAGCGCCGTGTTGACCTATCAGTATTAAAAAGCGCCGACAGAATGTGCACCGCCCAACCCGACAAGACATAGACACACGGGTAGTTCAGCGAGAGAGAAAGAGACGGAGAGAGAGAGGGAAAAGGGGATTCGACGTTCATGGCGATGAGAGGAGGAGGCAGGCAGGCAGGGAGGGAGGGAGGGGGGGGGGGGGAGGGAGGGAGGGAGGGAGGGGGGGGGGGGGGGGGGTACTCATTATCGTGCATGGCCGTAGTCATATGACCATCGACGCTCGCATCCCTACAATGCCGGGACGGAGCACGTCGGGTTTTCACCGACCAGGCAGACATTGCTTGCACCAAGCGTGAAGCGCCGTGAGGTGTTCGGCGAGTCGCATGAACGGTGAGCTGCATCCTACTAGGAACCGCTTTTGAGGCGGATTTTCTTGCAGTGTCAAATGAATAGATTTATTTTCTGGTGTGGCCAGTTCCAGAGACGGCAATGGGGGGGGGGGGGGGTGTACTCGATAGGAGAGATGTACTCGATCTGGAGGGGGGGGGGCGTACTCATTGGTTGCCCGCCTTAGCCATTTCACCATTGACCACGCCTCCCTTTCGAGACGGGGGAGAGACGGGGGAGAGGGAGACACGAGAAGCTAAAGGGTTGCGCTCTGCGGAAGGACGCCGAGACAGAGACCCCAGGCTGTGTGAAAAAAAGATGCAGTCTTCTCGCTCAACTACTCGTGACCCCTGAAAAAGTTCAGCCATCTTTACTGGGATTAGCGTGCGTGCTGGTACATAACAAGTATAGTAAAATGACTTCCTGGCACTGTACCTGGTACAGCTGAATAATACCTGGTACCTGGCATAAAATTAAACATATACAGCAGCGCCTCTTTTCGCAACCCTTCTCTGGACTTGATTCACTTAATCAGAGTGCAGAGGAAAAAAAAAAAAAAAAAAAGGAAAAAAAAAAAAGGTGACGCCATCGACCACACGGAAACAGCCTTGGCTGCTCGGTGTCCGAAGGGCGACGTCCAGAAAGAAGTACGACACGTACACAGCATGCTGATACCTTTATTGCTGTGCGCAGTCCTAGACGGGTGATATTAACTCCTTCCACGTGTTTTGAGGTCGCTACTGGCAACACCTGCGTCCTAAATACCATAAGAGCCATAACGCCACACACGGTGGTAGCCCCGGTCCCCGCGAGCAACAGATGTACCGCACACCACGGCCGATAGCAGCAAGATTTTTTTACGCCCAACAACCCCGAAGTTGGCCACGAACCAGAGCTCCATCGAATGCCAAAATCAAAATCTTGCAAGTGTTCGGAATACCCATAAAAAAATCTTGGCCTGCTTTCTGTGGGGGGGGGGGGGGGGGGGGGGGGGGGGGGGGGGGAGGGACGGATAAAATATACCTTTTCTGTGAGAGATACAGGTTTGTGGGGGCGTTTTGACAAATGCAAGCATCGTCAACTTTTGTCGCGACAGAAAAAAAAAAGGAAAGCCTCCCTCCGGGTACACAGCAGTTCTGTAAAACGGCGATGGGAATAATAAATACGTCGACGACAGCATACGCCTCCGGTACGCGTGACTACGACCATTCGAAGCGAGTGCGAAGCGCGACTACTGCTACGTGCTACTGCCGTCTCCGGGGAACAGCGAACGGCTCCGCTCGGGCCGTTTGAGGAGGACGCTACGGGGAGATCTCGGGTATGACCCGCTTTTGACCGCCCGCGCTCTTCACTACACTAAGACTAGCACCGTAAGGCCAAACAAAGGAGGCCTTGGTGCAGCCAGAAAAAAGACCGGTCTCATGTTAATAGTAGACCACTCTGGACGAAAATATAAGGAACGTTCGGGTATTAATATGAATACCCAAACGAGCCTTAAATTTCAGTCCAAAGTGGTACCGTGTTTGCCAGAGAGGGGCGGGGCGCGACACGCGCTGCAAAAAAAAAAAACTCATCTACCTAATGCATACGAAGCCCAAACCCTAACGGCAATCCTAGCGCATAACCCCAACCCTGTCTTATCTTCAGTCTATCGTGTGTATGATAGTATCTTCACGAGTTCGCGTCGCGCCAAAAATGAGAGGAAAAAAAAGGGGATACGCTGTAGAAAGTAAAAAGCGGTCGTGCGTACTACTACGGTTGTAAAGTAAGGCGTCAGAGCTTGTTTGTCGCTGTTTTTTCTCCGCTCGATGTAAGGCTCTGTGCACTTCACTACCAGGCACTCTGTACTGCTGTTCTGCGTACCAGGTACTACGTGCTCGCCTTGTGGTCTGTGGTGATGTGGTGACACAGAGTACCGGAACAGAAATGCTGTACATTGATACATACACATACACACCACGGTATATACTATCAATATTGTATCACGCAAGTATGTACCGGCATTGACGGAGAGACTACTGTACTCTGATATATGCAGACGCCTCTATATCATGACGTACACCAGACAAAAAGCACTCCATTAATATTAACAAAGCAACAGACTGCCTCTGTAGGACGAATTTCCAATCAGATTTTCCCGCCACCGGGGATATGTATATACGAGTATACATAAATATATAGATGTATTTTGTATACCAGGTACACGCCAAGCAATGTATCTATATACGGAAATATATCGGCGAGGTACTTCCAAAGCCACAAATCCCACCGTTTTCGTCGTGTGCAGTGTGTGTAAATTCTCCTTGGAGAGTAGTCAGTCGCAGGTGGGGGGGTGTACTTGGTACGGTATTATTTTAATATTCCAGGGAAGAATGTTGCCACTGCCCGCCCCCTGCACAGCACGCTGTCAAATGTAAAAACGATTCTACTGATTGATCTGCTGCATGGTGGTGGTGAATGAATGCTGTTTATGCACTCGCACTACAGCAGTATTAGTAGTATTTGGTGGTAGTGAGGCGCGACCTCAGAAACACCTGCAGTAGTCATATCTGCGACGCATCATGCCGGGCGAATACGGATTGCCGTATCAGTATGCTGACCAACAAGAACGAACATCTACGCACGTACGCGGTCATATGTATCCGTGATGTTTAGCTTCATTCTTTCAAGAAAAACCAAAAGTCGCCAGCAGCAGCAGACGTGGCGGCAGCAACAAGAGCAGCGGCAGCAGCAGCAGCAGCAGCAGCAGCAGCAGCAGCAGCAGCAGCAGTAGTAGGGCACACGAGGCCAAGGTCAGCGTCGCTCTACGCTCGGCTTGTCGGTCTAACCCTTGCACCCTTAGTACACGTACACGTACCCGATTTTTGTTGTGTGTTTCCTGCTTCCCACCTCCAAATTCGGGATAATAATGTGGAGACGAAAAATCTACGACCTGACATGTCCAACAAGCAGTCAGTGCTTCTCGTAGCAGCAGGTGCCAGCACTACTAATACATACTACTGCTGTACAACATCTACAGCAGAGCTTCTCCAGAAGCAAAACAGCAGCAGCAGCAGTAGCAGCAGGACACACGAGGCCAGGGTCAGCGTCGCTGTACGCTCGGCTTGTCGGTCCAACCTTTGCCCACTTTGTACCACTCTAACCGAAAATATAACACCCATATGGAGTCTGAGACCGATATCAAAAGGTGTTTATATTTCCGGTCATAGTGGCACACGTACATCCACGTATTCGATTTTTTGTTGTATACCACGTACTGGTATATACACGTATATTTCCCTTCCCACCTCGAAAGTCGGCATAATAATTTGGAGACGAAAAATATACAACCTGACATGTCCAACAAGAGCTTCTCGTAGCAAGTACCACCACTACCACTGCTGTAAGACATTTCCATCAGAGTTTCTCCTGCTTCTGTCCTCTCATCAGCAGGAGGGTGGGCCTGGCAATACCACCTGCAGCATGTCTTAGGACACGGCCCGAGCGTTGCTGTGGACAGGCACATTCTGCTTCCGAGTACACGCAAGAGTCGTGGGCTTCGTTAGTTTCAGGTAGAGAACTCAAAAAAACAAAAAACCGCTGTGACAGGTGCACCACACTACTACTGCTGTACCACATCTACCGCAGAGCTTCTCCTGCTTCTCCGTCCCTTCATCGGTAGTAGTAGGACGATGAGCCTGGCAAGACCACCTGCAGCATGTCTTAGGACGCGGCCCGCACGTCGCTGTGGATAGGCAGTCTGCCAACGAGTAATCATAGAGTTGGGTTTCGCTTTGGTAGAACTCCAACAAAAAAAAAAACGTTCAATATTGCGCGGTTCTGTTTTTTTAAAACCATGGTCCAGCCATCTCGCTACACACGTTGCCGCACCTACCTCGACCAACTGTGGACGACTTTTACCACCGCACCAACGTGAGAAGGTTTTGTTTGTGTGTGTGTGCGTGCACGGAGCCCACCGGGACTGCAATTGGTGCCGTGTGCGAAGAGCGCGGTGGTCAAACGTGGCCTAAAAAAATGTCGAATATGACACACACACAAACAGATAAACTAAAAAGGAGGTAGCCTACCCTCGTATGCGAGCCCTTATGAAGAGGCTTTTTTTTCCTTGGAAAAACAAGAAAAAAAAGGTTCGCCCTTCGCGCTCGCGCGCCTCAATATAATACGTGAAGCAGTACGAGGTATCAGTTTACCTGTATTACGAAGAAAAAGAAAACCGAAGCTGTGAGTTCCAAAATTTACTCAAAACTCATCTTCGCAAACTTGGTGTGATAATACTGATAATGTTGACAATTCCATCCCGCGTTGTACGGGGTTTGTAGGTTTTATATACCTTTTAGAGTTGTCTACAAATTACTAGTATTACCTTTTCGAGTTGTCCACAAATTACTATAATACAGGTTTTACACGTTACTACCTGGTACAGGTTTTGTACTATTACTACGTTACACGTGATATGATTACATAACGGCTGAAAAAAAAAAGAGGTATACCTGCGCCTTTTGAGACATTTATAGGTACGAGTACAGCAGTACACATTCCACTCGGGAAAATGCTTCTTGGCCCTCCCTCTGATTGGTCAGCCCCCGATCCTATATACAGAACAGTAGTATTGTTGGCTGAAAAGCTCCATGTACACCCCATGTTGTCTACTCAAGTTGGGATTCACCTATCTTTGGCTTCAAGTGCTGTGTCTATCAATGGCTCAATATAACCCTTATCTGGCAAAACCGAAAACGGCCACAGGGTCGCCGGGACGAGGTGAGCACCGATGAAAAAAAAAAAGAACGGTCCTATGTGGAATGTGTACCTACTATTAATACAGCAGTTGTAGTATTGTTACAGAATGCCGCGTACTCAGTACGAATCCATCCAGCAAGGAGCGGGGAATCTGGCGAGGAGGAGCTTTCTTACTTGGGAAAAAAGGCTCTTTTGTAGGCACAGCTTGGTACAGTTGAAGCCAAAAATAAGTGAACCCCACCTTGAGCAGACAGAGAGGCATCGTAGGAGGTCTGTTCCTGGGTCCAATATTTAGTTTACCTATATATCAATCAGTACCTCAAAATGCATAGTTATACTCATGTACCTATTTTTGCATTTTGACAATAAGGACAGACCCTACAGACGTAAGACAGACAAGACGGACAAACAGAGAGACAGACAGACGAGACAGACAAGCAGAGAGGCAGACAGATATATGACAAAAATACACGTAAACACATAAACAGGCCTACGTACTATTATATACCTGGTACCAATATACCGGTAACCAGGTACCTTGTACACTACACCCTGCCTTTGCCTGTGCCCATGTCGGTGTCTTCGAGCGGCGAGCAAACGCAAAACTACAGCAATATTTGATAAGACCATGGACCCCAACCAAACGAAGAGTGGTGCACGACACACCCCTTCGCCGAAAGTGAAGTGCGCGTATGAATACTGAATACCTGGTACCTGGTATTTCGTAAGTATGATATCATGTGATTGTGGTTGAGCTTGATCCCCATGACCTCGATTCTGGTATCTGGGACCGAGGCTGCGTGAGGCAATCCGAGAGCTTGGCACCAAAGCAGCAGGCGGAAGCTGTTGATACGCACCAGGAATTTACCAGCACGTTGGTGTGGGAGGTGTTCGAAGTAGGCCTTCGTGCGGCTGGGAAAATTCCACGCACCGCACACACACGTGAACAGGCAAAGACTACGGGTACTCCCCCACAAGCGGGCGAAATACTTCCGGAAAAACAGCGAAGGGGTAAAAGGGGTTGTGCAAGATTTCGGGCAAGAGCATGATGACATGCACACTGCTGGCTGCTGGTTGTACGCCGTGTGGTACACAAATACTTGTAGTACACACATAATAGACAGTACAGTAGATGCGGGTTGCGCTTCGAGTACTACTGACTGCTGCAGTACGTCTACACGTAGATGTGGTGTACACCGTAGAAAAAACATATAACACCGGTACAAAGCATGATGAGGTACCAGAAGCTGGTATTAAATACGTACCCGGCACATCAGTACCTGGGATGTACGACCGCTGCCTTCACAGTACTATACCAGGTAGTCTCGTGTACGTTCCCCTACTGCTGTACATGGCATACATACTACTGCTGTAGTACATTACGACGCCCAAAAGCACAGCGAACACATGGTGGTGAGGGTGGTGTCTGAAAGTTGATACGGTGCGATACGATACGTATACACTTCGATATCTCCACCCTCCCTCCCGCTGCTGCTGCTGCTCTGCTGCCGCGTGCGTACCTCGGTTCGAACGCCCACCAGCTTCCGCAGCAGCTCCGCCCGCTCCGGGTGGTTCACGAGGTGCGGACATGTGCACGTCATCCTGAACAGCTCCCCGCTTGACGACGGCCGTGCTTCCTCGGGAGACCCTGTGACTCCAGCAGAACTAGCCGCAGCGGAGCTCGCGGCCGACATTCGCGCTGCTTCCGATGGACGTGCCTTCTTTGACAGCTTCTTGCTGGGCGCTGCCGCTGCTGCTGCTGCTGCCACTGCTGCTGCTGCTGCTGCTGCTGCTGCTGCCCTTTCTGCCGCCTCGATGGATATGGTCTTGGTATTCTTGAGCTTGGGTGTGCGAACGCGAGCTGGGGCTATCTTGCGGACGCCACCCTTGGGAGAGGCGCCGCTCGCCTTGCCTTTGCCCTTCACCATTTTAAGACTGGACTTGCCTAAAACGTGAGTTTTTCGTTTCCTTGTTTTTTGTGACTGCTACTGCTGCTGCTGCTGCTGCTGCTGCTGCTGCTGCTGCTGCTGTGCTTCTGCTGCTACTGTTCTGTCTCATTCCGTGCTCCAGCCTTGCCCTTCACGCACTCAGCACGATGCTGAGGTTGAGCATGTGGTGGGAGCTAGTGTCGAGAGCACAGCCTTTGCTTGCTTCGGTGCGTCCCCAGGGTGACCCTCCCTGCTCTGCTGTCTCGGTACGACCATGATGCGAGATCAAGCCCCCCGCCCTCCCGCCAGAAAAACGCGTAAACTTCCCGAGCCGGCACTTGTTCCACCGCTTTTTTCGCGTTGCTCTCCTTTACTCCCCACCCTCTGTGCTTGGTGCGGACAGATTCGCTGTGCTATTGACTCGGTGCTGCACCTATTGCCGAAAGCAGGCCCGATCTTGCCGCGTACGGCGAGAAGAACGGGAGGCGGTGTACTCCTAGCAGCCCAGCACGCGAGCCTTCTCTGATTTTGTCTCCATTTCTTGCAAATTTCACATTGTATTCTCGCGTGTACTTGTACACCGGTACGAGCGAGAGGTAACAAGGAACAAGGAACAAGTGGCATAGGCTGAGCGAGACATGGGTGCTAGGGCGTCCGTCCCGGAAGGTCAGACCGCCGGCACGCCACCCCCTCCGCCCCACCCGAAGTCTCGTCGAGCCACGACCCTTGGGATCGTCGAGCAGTCGGGTCCGAGGCATGTGGTAGTTCTTGTTCTCGGAGACGTGGGCCGAAGCCCGCGAATGCAGTACCACGCCATGTCTCTTGCCTCCCACGGCGTGCGCGTGACGCTCGTAGGGTACTCGGGCGAGCGCTGCATAAGCTCAGTGGAGAACAGCCCGCGCGTTGCGTCCCACCGCTTTGCCCCGCCCCTCTCTGGGCCCTGGGGTCGAAGCCTGAAGCGACGAGCCTACCTCCTCTTCGCGGCGATCAAAGCACTGGCGCTCTTGGCGAGGGTCATGTACGAGCTGGCGTGGCGCGCCTCGAAGCCGGACGCGATCTTAGTGCAGAACCCGCCCTCCCTGCCGGGCCTGGCGTGCGCGTCTACCTCGCGTGCCTCTTGCGGCGGTGCCCGATGGTGCTCGACTGGCACAACTTGGGGTTCACCATGTTTGATCGGGGGCCGCGGCACCCGTTGGTGTGGATTACCAGGAGAGCGGAGGCTTTTTTTTCGGTCGGCAGGCTAGCATCAACATGACAGTTTCGCACGGCATGCGTATCTGGGTGAGTTGCGAGGGGACTGGGGTAGAACAGAGTGGGCGGGGCGGAGGGGGGAGTGTAGGGGGGGTGGGGGGAGGCAGGGGTCGGGGGGGGGGGGGGGGGGGGGGGGGGGTAGGGGGGGGGGGGGGTAGGGGGGGGTGAAACCGAAGCCCAACTGAGAGTGCTCATCTTTGTCGGTCATGGAGGGCTTGGCTACTACTGCATGTGGTCGTGTCGTTTATGGGAGGTAACTTACAACGGCCGCTGTCCAACGTCAAATAACCCCGAGTGTATGTGTACGTGCAAGAATCATAATGCCTGTCGGAGAGGTCGATGCCTAAAGCAGTACCAGGTACCAAGTATGTAAGACAATCCCCCCCCCCCCCCCTTCGTATACACAGACACGCATCGTTCCCTGCTAGCACTGACAGGTCTAAACGAAAATGCGAATGTGCTCCATGGATCCTCGTAAGCGTAGAAGTGAACGAAGCCGTACAGGCACTGCTGTACCTACTACAGTAGCAAGGCTCAAGGTTGTACCTGGTGTAGAAACTACAGATAGTAGAGGAGTAGTGAAAACCCAGGCAGGGATGTTTCCGACGGCGCGTTTCACCCGACACTTGCGTAAAACGGATGATCGCGCTCTATTGATACTACTGTTTTAGATTGTTTACTTGTCCTATGTTCAGTCATGAGACGTTGTGCAAGAGCCGTGTCATACAGATCCCACCCCCGGCAAACCTGCCCTTTCGCAAGAGCCACGTCATACGAACCCCACCCGGAAAACCATGATCCTGCAGACTACATATATCGATCAGGGAAATATTGCCCTGAAAGGTTTACATCGTGAAACCGAGATCTTATCTGTCGGATGTGTCGGAAATTTTGCCACGTACCAAGGTATGGTATACCCGAACTGCCGTAAAATCCAACTTTTTGTCCGTACGACTCCCTCTCTTGGAATATTTCCTGGTCAGTGTGTGTTGGTGCCACCTGCCCTTGACATAGTCTGCCTTGCTCAGTCCGCGTGCTGCTCTTCCTCCGACAGTACGCGCTGCATGTCTACATACAAGTAGTACCCGGTACCCGGTATCACTTTGGACGGAAATATAGGGACCGTTTGGTCCTCATATCGAGTGTAAAAAATGGTCCTTGTCAGTTCCGTCTACGGCAGTAGAGTGGTGCCTAGTACCAGGGTGGTATATGTTTTCGAGCTCGCGGATCAGATAGGTGGCGGTAGCACACACGGCGTTGCTGAAAGAGGTTCCTTTGAAAAACAGGAGGAGGGTATCCGACCAGGTCTGACGTCCCCGTATCTGTCCCCGAGGACCGGCCCACCCACGCGACCTGCAGGTTTACCGCTCCAGAGGTACACGATGCAAGAACGCCGCGTCGGTGAACTAAGCCGCTTTGATTGCACCCCATATGAACTGCCGGGTACCCACCATGTCCGTAAATATGGCCGTTTGGATATTCATAAGAGTAACGAAACCGCTTCTTATACTCCCGCACAGAGCAGTAGAGGAACCCATTCAAACCTGCTCCCATGTTTCGGGGACACTTGTAATCAGAGTTGGATCATTTTCGTTGTGTAAGAAATAATAACATATCAACAGTTGAAGGATACCAAGCATTAAAAAAAAATTGGTTTACACGGTTGACAGGGTCGCGCATCTCTGGGTGCAGCCGACCCAGCTTAAGACCCCTCACCACCCTCCCAGCATTGGTGCTACCCACCCCCCCACGTTCACCGAATGCCCTCTTGCTATGAATCATGTGGCCGATCCCCCCCTCCCTCTCCGAACCTCAGCAGCTGCTGTAACCCCTGCAGGTCGCCGCACCCCAGTCGCGCCCAATAGTATGTATGTACCAGCCGCACGTGTCGTCGTCTCCCGACCCCACTGTTTTATCAATCTCCAATGTCCAGTATCGCTGCCGCAAGGCCTGTCTCTACCCCTCCACCCACGCCGCGCACCCCCCCCCCCCCCCCCCCTCCTCCTTCCGCGCTTGGTGCAAGCAATGTCGGCCTGGTAGGTGAAAACCCGACATGCTCCATCCCGGCCTTGTAGAGATGTGAGGTCCTATGGCCATACGACTACGGCTCTGCATGACATACGTACTTCCCCCCCCCCCCTCATCCATCCCCTCCCCCTCTTCGTCCCCCCCCTCCCCCCCCTCCGATTGGCCGTCTCTGAAAACAACAGATAATGCAAAACTTTGGAATCCGGGAAGCGTACATCGTTTACGACCAGCCTCCCGAGTTCTTCCGCGCCCCGACCTTGTCGGAGCGCCACGAGCTGTTCAAGAAGCTGGCGGAGACGAGCACCGACTTCGCAGACGCTGTTCGCGCGCATAAGGCGGCAGCCGCCAGCGCTCACGCTGACGCCGCTTCCGCCTCTGCCTCTGCCTCTGCCTCTGCGTCTGCCTTTGATGATGCAGCTGCCATGGTAGTCGATGATGGCGATGCCGCCGATGATGATGCAGCAGCTGCCGCTACTGCCGCCGCGGTGGGATCGACCGAATCGTCTTCACCGACCGGTCCAAGCGACGACCCCCCTGACGAACCGCTGCAGGATGACGACGACGAAGCGGGGCCGTACCCGAAAAAGACGCGCAGCGGAGCGAGACATAGTAGGGGGGGGGACGGGGTGGAGGGGGAGACGCAGGGAGAAGGGGGGGAGGAGCGAACCCCGTTCACGACGCGCTCGGTTGACGGCGCGCTCGAGCTGCGCCGCGACCGGCCTGCGCTGCTGGTGTCCTCGACCAGCTGGACCCCGGACGAAGACTTCTCGGTTTTGCTGGAGGCGCTGCGGCGTTTCGATGTGCGCACGGCCTCGGGGGCGTCGCCTTCCCTTCCGCTGGTGATGGTGGTGGTGACCGGGAAGGGCCCGGAGAAGGCCATGTACGTGGAGCGGATGAAGGCGGCGAGGATGTCGAGGGTCGCGATATGCACGGCCTGGCTGGAGCCGGACGACTACCCTGTTTTGCTGGGGAGCGCCGACCTGGGCATCTGCCTGCACACGTCTACGTCGGGTGAGATTTTGTTTTTTTCGTTTTCCGTGTGTTTTTTTGTTTGTTTGTTGTTTGTGTTTTTGTGACTAGTGTGCGCGGAGTGTCTGCTTGTCTTTGCACGTTGGTGGGTGGTTTTGCGTTGTACGTACGTGTGTAGGGGGGGTGGAGGGGGTTTTCAGTATTCCAGCGAAAATATGCTATTAATAGGGTGTTGCGTGTGGATTGACGTTGGGGGCGGGGGGGGAGTCGTGTGCGTATTCGCTTGTTTGGGTGCTGGGATGTTAAGGATGTTTGAGCGTATGTGGACATATGCGTCTGTGTTGCCTTGTGTGTTCGGGCGTGCGAGCGTGCGTCTGTGAGAACGTGAGCCTGTTCATCTGTGCGTGTGGGGAGTGACGTTGTTCTGCTACGAAGTTTTAAACGATGTAGAGCGCCTGCCTGTGCGTGGCACGTGGGACCAGTCGCGGGGATCTGAAAATATAAGTTATGCTCTGTGGGGTCTTGTATCGCGTTCACCGTATTGCTGGTGCGCCGAAAATGCGGACGGACGGATGCTGACGGCGGCGATGTTGCCAGCGAAGGAGCGGAAAGAATTTCGGGCAATAAATGCCCCAACGTTTGCGTGAACGTCCAGGTCAGGCGCAATGAAACCTATCGACGTAATTGTTATTCGTACCGCCTGCACAATTTGGTGTCGCGGTTTTGTTTACCGCATATACCACGGGCCCTTACCGAGCCCACATCCTGTCAGCGTGTAAATAGAGGAAAACTTGTTTTTGCTGGCTCTAGGATGAGATAGGTTGCTGCCGTCTAAGACACTATGGCTTGGCGTTGATTCGCTCCGCCTGGTGCGTTCTACAGGTGCGGCGGTTGATGGCGTGCTGGAAAGAGGTCCGGCAGAGACTGGTCGCGCTTCTCGTCTGCTCGAAAGAACATTAAACGAAACTCTTGGATGTATTCGTTCGACACGTAACCGGTAGCTTTCTGTAGCGGTGGCCGCATCATAAAGACTCGATCCAGGGCGGAACGCTTGTACACACCTCCTCCTCCTCGCGGTAGCAAATCGTGGGCCCTCCCACGGCTCGTCGTTTCTCAGTACACCTCGCTGTTCGCTCCAAAAAAAGCGCCTCACCTCTTCCCATCCCCCAGTGTTCCGTCTCGAATGGGATTCGTGGTCAGTGATCAAATGACTAAGGCACGCAGCAAATGAGTACGCCCCCACGTCCCTCTTGGCCCCTATCCCCACTGTCTCTATTCGTGTATCCTGCCCTGCCCCCACCCCCCCCCCCACCCCCCTTGCCCCTCATATCCACCATCTCGATACGTGTATCTCGACCCCCCCCCCCCAACCGGCCTCCACTCCTCGTACCCTCTAGTTCCACGCTCTCTGCACGTTTCTCTCGAGCCATCCCGGTTTGTTGCTGAAGGGAAAGACGTGCTGCCCCCCATCCCTTCTGCCCCCGACCTCGGCCCTCTCTCTTTTTTCATCCCGACCCTCTCTCGATTTGATCTCGACCTTCTCTCAGATTTATGTCCCCCCTCTCTCTCCGTTTTCTCTCGACCTTCTCTTTACATGCTTTCCACGACTCGCTCTCTACACGCTACTCTCTACACTCTCTCTATACGTTTACCTCAATCCTCTCTTACGCTAAGTGTACGTTTATATCACCCTCTTCATTCTAGTCATACACTTACCTCTACCCTCTCTCTATACGTTGACCACAACCCTCTCTATGCTAAGTGTACGTTTCTCTCACCCTCTTTATACTAATCATGCACTTACCTCAACCCTCTCTACACCAAGTATACCTTTATCTCGACCCTCTCTCTCTGTAGATATGCGTTCAACTCAACCCGCCCCCCTCCCGTGTTTTTCTATCGTGAAGGGGTCGACTTGCCGATGAAAGTGGTGGACATGTTCGGCTGCGGCGTCCCGTTTGCGCCGTGCACTTCGACTGCCTCCAGGAGCTCGTGCGGGACGGCTACAACGGGTGCGTGTTCAAGGACAGCACGCAGCTGGCCCTCCAGCTGGAAGCGCTGCTCGACGGCTTCCCTCGGGGCGGGTGCGAGCTGGAAGGGTATCGAACTAACGTAAAGGAGGTACGTACGGTGATGGTGCAGACGCCGCCGTCCACAAACTGGGTGGAAGAAATGTGGTGTGGTTTTTTGTTTTTGCTTGCGTCGCGTGTGTCCTTTCGTCGTGCCGTCTAATTTGTCTGCAAAGCAGTTTGGTGATGCTCAAACGTTGCTGTGGTGGAGGTGTTGCACGCGAGCTAGCTGTTCAGCTGGGCTTGTGCCGCATGTACCAATCGTCACTTGTGTGCGTGTTTTTGAGCCGCCCTTGCTCGATGTCCGACCAGGAGAAATATCCTCCGTTCAGTCAATGATTGTGTGCCGAGGGGGGCCGGGCGGCGGAACCCGTGTGTACCTCCACGCATTAACCGCTTCGGGTTGAGGGTACGATCACCTTTCTTTAGCCTCCCGGACGGAGATAGAGCAACCCGCTGACAAACGTTTTTTTTTAAATGAGCTTTAGCAGATCACCGGGCGCGAGCTACATAGAAGTCACTCAAGGCCTCGCATGCATGCGCACGCACGATGACCGGATGAGCGTTAACGTTTCGCCTTCGCCGCCCCGCGACTATACCCCCCCGTACTTGATGGGGAGGCACGCTGTGCTATTACGGGGGTCCATAGTTAATAGGACCAAATATTGTTCGTAAAAATAGGTAAATATATAGGTTTTTGTGTATACCATAGGTCCTGTGAACTATGGACCCCCGTAATATGAGCCCCGCATGACGAAGCCAACAACAACGAATAATAGCCCCCACTCGGCGCTCGGGGAAAGCATTGCCTGCCTGGTCGGTGAAAACCCGACGTGCCTCTGTCCCGGCATCGTAGGGAATGAGGGTCTATGGTCATACGACTCCTGTACGACCTTGCATGACATATGTACCCCAGTCCTCCGCTTCCCCCACCCCGCCGCCGACGGCGGCGCTGCATACATACAGGTCACGCGATGGAGGGAAAACTGGGATGAATTCGCGTGGCCGCTTTTTTCGAAGCTGGGACGGCTGCCACCCGCGAACAAGAGCGCCGAGGGTGGAGAGTGGAGCCGAAGGCGCGGAGGTGGCGGCGGCGGCGGCGGCGGGGTCTGGGAAGCTGGGTGGTCGACGGCGGCGATGGTGGAGGCGGTCGTGGTTCCGGCGATGGCGTTGGTGATCTTGCTTGTCGTCGTCCCCTCTCTTCCCAGCCGGCTCGAGGACTGGGCGGTCGGGGCCGTGGCTAACGTTGCCGACCGCTGGCGGGGGTAGAGCTTTGTGTCGGTCGAGCCGTTGTGTGTGGGTAGGTAGAGCTGTGAGCGGTTAGGGTTGGTGACTGTGCACTACGTCGCCGCTAGCGCTGCAGTAGTTGTTGATAGTTGATGTTTTCTTTTGGGCAGGTGTAAGTAGAATGTGGGGCGGGGGGGGGTGTGTGGGGGTGGGCTTACGTTTTGAAGGGCGTTTTCCGGGGGTAGGTTGTCGCCCGAGAAACCCCGAGCGTGATTTTTTTCTTCATTGGTGTGAAAAATCGCTTCTTTTTTTTTTGCCGGTTGGGACGGAGCGAAGGGCGTTGCTCGGCTCTGATTGAATTGGATTGGCTTGGCTTGACCTGGCTTGGTTTGCCTTGGCTCGGCCTGCCTTGAATTATATTTTTTTGTTTTTGATTGGCTTGGATTGGATTGACGTGACTTTGGCGTGACCTTCATGTGGAATTGACGCGGCCTTGACGTGGCCTTGCCTTCACGCGACCTTGCGTTGATGTGGCCTTGACATACGCTTAGCGTGGAGTGGAATCGACGTTGCGTTGCGTTTTGTTTTGACGTGTAGAAGCCGCGTCTGACACCTTGCAGTTCCCGGTATGTCTTTTGGAAATTTGTCTTGACCGTTGGCATCACAGCAGCAACCGCATACCCGAAGGGCTTAGTTTCTGGATGCAATCAACTTTTTACGTGATGGTTGATATCCACCGTCTTCCTTGCACCCCGGGGACATAATACGCAGCAGTTCTAACATTGTGTCCGGACGGAATTTTATTTGCAGTTTTTTTGTGCCCCCACTTATTGGCCAGGAAAAAGGAAAACTACGCGGTCCGCTCTTCGGAAAGTCCCCCCTCGATGCAAAAGGTTTCAGCCCCGTGTTGGGCACGGGGTCGGCCAGAGGGTTGGGTCTGCTACGCCCGAACTTCCCTTTCACCAAAAAAAAGCGCTTCAAAATATAGGGTGCTAAATCGTGCAATAGGGAACAGACAGGCGGGCCCATTGAAAATCGGTCAGGACACGTCGTTTTATGGACTCGGCTGGTGTGTTCCACAGTTTACTCTGTGGTCTTCTACAAGCAAAAGTCCGGATGTGACTGTCTGTTGCGTGAGACTCGGCCGGCGTATTTGTGCACGAAGCGCTCTTTCTGAGCCTTCTCCGGTCTCGCCGAAAGTGCGAGTTGGCTATCATCGATGAAAAACTCGGCGAGCGCCGGGAATGAATGCTGAATTATGTGGTCTTGCGCGACTAAAATGAAGGCGAGTGAAATGCCGCGGGGGGGGAAGGGAAGACACCTGACACCTGTCACCGCAGCTCTTATCCAGGAGGCAACCAACCTCCCCCACAAACATTTTACTAACATTTTTTTTTTCCGATTTGCGTTCTTCTTCCACCTCAGATTTTTGGGAGCCTGTCTTGAATTGAAACCACGGACTAGAATATTCGAAGGAAAAACAAAACACACACATCAGCTGTGATCGAATTTTTCTTGTTGTGGTGACGAGGTAATGATGTGGGAAGAGACAACAGCGACGGCACATGTAGAACTTTCGCAACTGATCGGATGCACGTTCCGGGGACAAGAGACCTTCAATTCAAGTTGTGTAACTAGGCCATGCAGTAGTACGAATAAGGGGGGTCAAGCTTGTACGAATATACACACCTGGGGTGTTTTTAGTTGCCGTTTGTATACCCAAACAAATAGGCGATTGCATTTAGTGCAGCCAGCGTCCACCCGCCCGCTAGAAAACCTCAATCTACCTTTCTTATGCATCGCCGCGCATACGTAATGAAACGACGCTGAACACAAGTAAAGGCGACGTGCCCACGTAACCGCTGCCTCAAAGTTCATTAATTAAGTTGCATTCGGAACCATACCCTCAAATTACACCTCTATACCGACACGGTCCACCTCCTCCACTATGCTAATGCTATAGGAAGCAGGCAGGGCACCAGTCATATGTGCCAGGCAGCAGCTGTTTTATCAGTTAGAAGTGGAAACCAGACGCAGAGGCACACAGACAAACCAAGCCCCCCCCCCCCCCCCCCCCCCCCCCCCCCCCCCCCCCCCCCCCCCCCCCCCCCCCCCCCCCCCCCCCCCCCCCCCCCCCCCCCCCCCCCCCCCCCCCCCCCCCCCCCCCCCCCCCCCCCCCCCCCCGCATTCCCACCCACAGTATGCATGTAAAATCAGAGACCGCATTGCTGCTGTGAGTAATCCACAATTTTTTTTAATAAACTCTCTTCTTCACCTCTCCCCCGCCTCCCTGAAGAAAAAGCATTTCTAACCACGCGCCCCCTGTCTTTACCGTATGAAAACATCCACTTTCCTCGCCGCTCTGCTCAAACCGAGCTCCAAACCCCGTCTCCGCAACGCGTCGAAACAAAAACTGAACCGTTGTACGAGTACTTCTACAGTATTGATAGTACTATCACAAAGGCATTAAGCACAGGAATCATTAAAACTAAAGCATTGTAATGCTGCGTAACTCCAATGGTACAGGAAACCCGGTGTCCATCTAAAACGTGGCAAAGCTTCGGCCCCATTCCGCAACTCCTCCTAAATCAGACAGATCGTCATCTTCGGTTAGTAAAGACCGTGAAAACGTGAAAAGGAAACAACACTCAATCATGGTACAGCGCTACAACCAAACCGGCTACATATAACACGAATGCGAGCTACTTGTCTTGAGCTAAAACCGCCTTGACACATGGGACTCCTGGGCGGTGCTTTGGCATACCATAAGCACCCCTCTCTACATATAACAAACCCGGGGACAGTATGCAACACGCAAAAAACGACCCGAAACCGCCGCTATAACTCAGTGCCTCCTGCGTCGCGCAAAATAAGCAAAAATACACGATCACCCCAGCAGCAATTTATACACGCATTTCGCTCGCTCCCTCTCTGATCCGACAGCTGGAACCACACCCCGGCCATAGTATTGCTACCGTCGCTCACAAGCTAGGTATGAACAGCACACTGCTGTGTCAGCGGCATATTGATAGCAACCGCTGTGCCAAGCGTCAGTTGAATCGGTGCTTCAGCAGCAGCCAACCCATTCATTGTTCGGGCGTGTACCCAATCCTGGCAACGTATTCACCAGTAGTACCACACCACGAGACCACCCGCATCTTGCGCTTCAAGCGCTTGCGGACATGCCCACCGGCGACCTAGCACCCGACCATCAAACTCAACGGAGCCCATCATACGACGAAGAGCCATACAACTCCAGCAACCAGCACAACGGGACAATCTCCGTTCAACCCCTCCAGTCTTCTCACCCACGTCAAAAAGACTCCGGTTTCACTACCGTCCGGGGGCTGACACCCGCTACAGCCCCGACACCCTATCCCGCTACATGCGTTACGCCCACCGCCACCACAAAACACGGGGGGAAACCCTTCAACTACCATTCTGTTCCTCTACCATTCTGTGTGTGGCATCTCTCGACCTGCCAGTACCGCAAATCACACCCCAATCCTTGACCAAACAGGATGTACGATTTCGCAACCTATGAAGTACATAGCAGTGCGTGCGTCGCCAAAAACAAACGCAAAAAAATATATAGAGCTGGAAAAGCACGTAAAACTCCTAACCTATGATATCACCACAGCCGATCTCGCGACCTGATTAACAAACACCACACAACAGGAAACACCTTTGTTTGCCGACCACATCAGCCAGTAGGAACCCGCGACCCACCAGGTACGACAAGATAGCTGTTTGCTAGTTTCACCTACACCTGGTAGACGTTTACGCGCCACGTTCGGTACGAGAGATTGTGTAAACGATTGTTCCTGCTCAGTCCTACCCTAGCCTACGACTGGGTGCATTCCTGGCCGCTCTCCTCGTCAACAATGTTGGGGCTCTCGAGCAGAGCGCGAGAACGCGCGCGTCGGGCGGCGGCGGCGGTGGGTTGACCCGCGGCGGCCGGCTTACCGATGGGTGCCGCCTCAATGGGGACATTGGTCCTGTCAGCGCATGGCCGTTTTTTCGTCTGTGGCAGTAGTGAAGAAAGTAAAAGAAAAGGTTTTTGAACAAAAATAGGCAGGAGGGCGGGGCAAAGGGGAGGGGAGGGGAGGGTAAGCAGGCCGTTTGTAATACTCGTATTATACAACGTGGGAAAACAAAAGCAAGGCAAGCCATACGACAACGGGCACCTTGTCTTAGAAGTACGCATCACTATTGCACCCAACTATTAATAGCAGTGCTTATTCAACGTGACGACGAGGAGGGGGGGAGGGGGGGGGGGTACTCGATAGGAGAGATGTACTCGATCTCATGCATGGCCGTAGTCGAATGACCAAAGACCCTCTCGAATCCCTACAATACCGGGACAGAGCATGTCGGTTTTTCACCGATAAGTCAGACATTGCTTGCACCAAGCGCGAAGCGCCGTGAGGTGTCCCGCGGGTCGCATGAAGGGTGAGCTGCATCCTACTAAGAACCACTTATGAGGCGGACTTGCATGTGGATGACAGCTATAATAAGTTATTTGAAGTTCCGGTGTGGCCACGAGGAGGGGGGGGGGGGGGGGGGGGGGGGGGGGGGGGGGGGGGGGGGGGGGGGTACCTATGTCATGCATGGCCGAAGTCGAATAGTCATAGACCCTCGCATCCGTACAATGCCGGGACGGAGGCAAGCCGTTGTACGTTCTTGTACTATTATGGGGGTCCATAGTTAATAGGACCTATGGCATACAAAAAACCTATATATTTACCTATTTTTATCAACAAAATTTGGTCCCGTTAACTATGGACCCCCGTAATATGAATAGTAATTACACGACGTGAGAAACCGAAACCTAGGCAGACGAGACTACATAGGCACCTTGCCTTTCTGGTAGGCATCAGTCATACACTCACTAGCCGCGATTCTTCAACGTATGGCATGGTGGCAATCATTCCAGCTACGGCACCCGGACGTTTGCCATGCATTCGCAAGCCGTATTATCGTGCATGGCCGTAGTCGTATGACCATAGACCCTCGCAAGCCTACAATGCCGGGACGGAGCACGTCGGGGTTTTCACCGACCAGGCAGACATTGCCTGCACCAAGCGCGAAGCGCCGTGAGGTGTCCGGCGAGTCGCATGAAGGGTGAGCTGCATCCTACTAAGAACCGCTTGTGAGGCGGCCTTTCATGTGGATGACGGCATCAATGAATTGACTTAATTTCTGGTGTGGCCACTTCCAATGGGTTTTACTATGTAACTGCCTCGTGGGTGCCTCACCATACTAACACTACGTGATACGATCGTCCCCCGTGTGCGGAGTAAAGGTTGTCTGCGCACAAAATAAATCTAACTTGACCGCCAGCCGTGGGAACCGCCAAAAAAAAAAACAAGAACAAAAAAACGATTCCCTGGCTGTCTAGCTCACGCAGTGAGAGGCGTGTTTTACAGCGTCGTCGCCAACCGACGCCAACCCAACCTATATACATATATACCGTACCAGGTACATAAAATAGCGGGGGGAAGAGTCTGCTATGGAAGCCCGAATCTGATATACGCGAAGGAGGGGGAGAACGGGGTAAAAAGGGCAAAGAAAAAAAATGAGAGCGAAAAAATGAACCAACAATCTCCAACCTCATTGAACTAAAACCAACCCCAACAGAATTAACTGCACCCACGTGTATGGGTACAAACTACATGAAAAAAGACAAGGGGATTTCACAATAAGGGACATGGTGACGCCTCACCACCCCCGCCGGACGAGGGGAGTGATTTTCGGCAGGTGCAAAAATCCTTACCGCAGACCCCGGCACAGGCGCGGATTTCACGGAGGACAGCTTCTCCTTGATGGTGTCCAGCTCGGCCTTGTGCTTGTCGGCCTTGGTTCTCACGTCCGTGTTCTCTTGGAATAGGTTCATGTTCTCCTCCTGGAGGTAGGGAAGGAGTGAGGCCGCCACGCCAAGTAATTGGGGAGGGAAAGCATCACGAGTATGAAGCCATGAACAAACTACACCCTAAGCATATTCGAATGTTACTCAGGTAGGCTATAATATACACTCTGGTACACCTGGGGGCTCAACCCGGGTGCGCTCAGAGTATTTTCTCCACAAAACTATGCAAAATCTGGAATCTGGGAAATCCGGGCACAGAACCTGTCTGTTTTGTTGTTACTCGGGGAGGTACCCGGGTATCCCTATACAATAATTTACCCTAAAAAGTCATGCAAGCTCTGGTATACCGGGTACTCAATATGGCTATTTTTTGTAATATTCGGAAAGGTACCGGTGTACGCTAGAAGCACTTACCCTACAAGCCACACCCTTGACATGCTTCAACGAAGTTGCCACCGGAGTCAACGAAAGCGAACGCCAACACAATCTCACACGACTACGACCATTGCTACAACGCTCGCCTCTACGCTTTGCCGCATCTAGTCGACGGACCATCCAGTAAAAGCAGCGCTCTTCATGCCCAAAGTCCTCAACAACGTACCAGGTACACAACATCATCCAGAAAGGAAAAAAAAAAACGTTTAGAGTACAAGTAGGAAGAACTACATGGTCCTTACACTTTCGAAAAGAGTAGTAAAAAACATCGACCCAAACAGGTACCGGAATACTGATACCGTAAAACGATCTAAGAAGGCAACACAGCAAAATAAGACGGCTGTCTATTCGCAAGTAAAAAAAAACTCCGAACGGGCTCCTTCCCTCCCACACCTCCCCTCCCACCCACACCTGAAGGAACTTAAGCTGGCGCTCGTGGTCCTTCTCCTTGGCCTTGACCGCCGCGTTTACAGCCTCCATCTTCTCCAACTCCGCAGCCTCCAGCGCTTCCCTCGAACGGGTCTCCCTCGCCTCCAGCTCCCTGAACCTGCTAACCCCAGCGATCATCTGCTCCTTCAGGGCCGACCTATCCGCCTCCCCCTTGCGCAGAGCAGCGCTCATCTCCTCGAGCTCAGCGTGGTGCCTCTCCACAGCAGCGGCGGCGGCGGCCGCCGCGGCAACCGCAGACCCATCGCCAGCCGAAAAGCTGCTCATCATGGACGCGTCTGATCCACTGGCGCGCTGCGCAACCTCGAGCACAGCGTCACCGAGGTCCCGCCCTTCCGAAGCCGACACCCCCATCTGCTCCACAGCCGCGCGCACCCGCATGTGCTCCTTCTCCAGGTCGTGCACACGCTTTCCGTACACGCGCAGCTTCTCCACAACGTTCTTCTTGGCCCCCTGCAGCTCCGCAATACGCTCGGTGGCGGCCGCCAGGTCAGCCGGGGCTTCACCCGATGATCCACTACCGCTACCGCCGCCACCGGCGCCACTGCCCGCCTGAGACCGCCCCTCCTCAAGCACCGCCAACCTTTGCTTCAACTCCCTGTTCTCGGCCGCGGTCTTGCGGGCCGAGGTCTTCATCGCCTGTAGCTTCTCCACCTGGTGGTTGGTGAGGCGAACTTCCTCCAGTCGCTTGATGCGTAAGTCTTTCTGAGCGATGGCCTCCTTGCCCTCCTCGATCTGCCTCGAAAGCTCGGCGACCTCGGCGGCGGCAGTCCTAGCCTTCTCTGTCATCTCCGCGACAACTTCCGTTGCCGCCTGCTCTGCGTTGCGAGCCGTCTCCAGGGCCGCCCGGACATCGTCGAGGGCGCTGTCTTTATCCGCAACAGCCTACCAAAAAAAACAGGAATAAAAAGTGCGACAAGAGAGCGTGCAGAAACGTTCGATGTAAGTTATGCAGCAACCATGCAAATGTACAACAAAGCTCATTTCCTATTGCCCACCGTACCCCACCCTGACCCCCCCCCCCCCCGCCATCCAAACCACCTCTCCCTGCTTCCCCCTGTCATTCCGAGCCCGCCTACCCCCTCTCGCCCCCCGTCCCGGGCGCCACCGCACCTGCTCGAACACCGCCATACGCTCCTCCGACGCACGGATGAGCATGCTCTGATCCCGCGCGGCCGTCTGCTCTGCACCGGCCACCTTCTCCCGCAGCCGATCAAGCTCCGCCTCCATTTCATCAGCCTTGTTCTCTGCGAGCAGCTTTTCTTGGCACAGGGTTTCCATCTCCGCCAAGAGGCCCTTAGTCTTTTTGTCGGCGCCCTCCCTGGCGCGCTGCTCAGAGGCACGCACCGCCGCCTCCGCCTGCTCCGAGCGGTCGCGGGAGGATACCAGCTCCTGCCGGAGGCTCTCGGTCTCGACCACCTGGGTGTTGAGGCGGTGGCGGAGCTGGCCCTCAGTGTCTTTGCTCTGAATAACAGGGGGAACGTGACAGAGGAATGTATCATACGATAAAAGGGACAAAAACAGCGCGGTCAGGAGTAACGAAAGAGGTACATCATGTATTATACATATGATAAATGGTGATAATACAGAGTGGTATGGAGTTTGAAGGACAAGAATAAAAAACGAAAACGAAAACAGAAAGGATCCGAAACGGAGAAAACGCACGGGAGGTTTTCAGGTAACGAAAAGTAGAAACACAAAAACGCACGAGGCGCATGCATGATGGGATAATGGCGCTAAACATAAAAAAACAAAACATCGACAGCGAGCTCAAGAACAGTAGTGTATATGAAAGACACACTCAGCAGGCTGTCACACGCACAACGTGGTAACCTCACCACCTCATCCGCCTCGATAAGTCTCTGCTCCATCTCCCTCACACCCCCCTCCGCCACAGCCAGCCTGTCCGCCACCACCTTAGTCTCGTCTCCGGCACGCCTGACCTCGGCACATAGCTCATCGCGCTTCTGGGACAACTCCGCCAACTCCGTCTCCTTCATCTCGACGGCGTCCATAGCCTCCGATATCGCCACCTCCAGCGCGCGAACAGCTTCGTCATGCTCCTCTTGAACCTGCGCGCGCGCCTGCTCCTCGGAGCGGAGGGTCTCTTGCTGGGCAGCTTGGAGCTCGGCGCGCTCCTCGAGCAGCCGGGCGATGTCGGCTTCCAGCTGCTCGGAACGGTCCGAAGAACGGTCCGACGCCGCCTGCGCCTCCGCCTCTTCGAGCTTTGCCTGAGAACAACAACAGGCAAGAAGAGCAGCCGTAAGAAAAAAAACGAACGGGATCAGATGCCATTGAGTCTGGTAGGAAAACACGATACGTACACGATTCTGAGAACAATATTAAATATAAATATATTATTTTAGCCCCTTTCGGACTACGGTCCCGGTTTGGGGACAACCCACTCAAACTACAAGTAGTTTGTCCCCAAAGCAGGACTGCGGTCTTAAAAGAGTCAAGGCAGTCCGCGCTTGTATCGGTGCATTTGGGCGAAGCTGCGAAACGTCAATCCCTACGACATATCCAGCAACATACGCGCCATCAACAATTAGTCATCATGATTTCACCTATTACCGTAAGTAACACTCTGTTCAGACCTTCGTCTAAAACTGTTTGTCACCAAGCCAACATACAACGCGACACCCCTTCCCCCCCAACCCCGCTGTAGATCCGGTCTGATCTGTGAAAACCGGGACTCAAAATCGAACAACCGGCAATTTTTTCGAGGCACAATCAACCAATGCCCACAGATGCGGGCGCGCAACCTACACCGACCGGCACACTACACAACCAGCCATGCGACGAGCTTCCTTCTCCCCGCCCTCCCCTTCTACCCCATATTGTTGCGCTTTACCCCTTGCACTCCCGCAAAAATTAAATCCACACTAACTCCAAGCATTTTTTCCACACAAAAGAGGGTGCCGTTCGGGAAGGAGCTTTAAAAACGAAGCAGCACACACGCACCTCGGCACCAGCGAGGCTCCCGCGCAGTCCCGAAGCCTCCTCCGAGATGATCTCGTACTCCGCCCTCATCATATCCACCTCTCCCTGCAGCCGCTTCGCCCTGTTCAAGCTCTCCCGAGCGTCTCCCTCCATCTCCATCCTAGAAGCACCAGCGCGGCGCACCTCTTCCTCGAGCTCGTCCACCTTTGTCTCGAGCGCGACGATCGAGCCGCGGCTCGCACTGCGCTCTTCGGCCTCGGCGAGGCGGGCTCGCAGGTGAGCGACCTCGGTTTCGGCCTCCGAGCAGCGATCAAGGGACCTCTGAGCAGCACTCTGAAGCAGGAGTGGAGACGGAATAAGGAGGGGGTCGGATGAGGAGGGGAGTGGAATGGGGAGGAGCGTGGGATAGAGAGGGAGTTGGGATGGGGGGAGGGGTGGGGTGAGATGGGGACGAGAGTGGGATGGCAAGAGGGATGGGGGGGTGGCAATCGAAACTTGGGCATGTGATGTCGCAATACACAACAGACACGGACTAATATATATGCACGAGTAGTAAGTACACCTTCACTATAGCGGGCATCGCGAAAGAAACACGCAGGAAGGGAAAGGGGGGCGCACTTGAAACGCAAAACACATCTGTACGTGTTTCAATAATACACGGAGGAACCTAGAGCGCAGGATATGACACCTCAAACGAGGCCTACATTCGAGACTGAGACTGCTTTGCAGCAAACACACCAAGGCCAGCAACGTCAACATCAACGGCCAGACAGAAAGCGAGGGACATAGATAGAAGCAGCGAGAGACAGACATCAAGAGACCAACACAAAAAAAAACAGCCTGTCAACGCTATGAGTACCTACCCGGAGTTCCGTACGCTCCTGGCGAAGCTCCGAAAGCTTGACCTCCATCGCTCCCACCGCTGCCTTCGCCCGGTCCCCCTCGGCAGCACGACGCGACGCCTTCTCGGCGCGCTCCCGCAGCCCCCCCGCCTCGCGCTCAAGACCCTCAATCTCAACAGCCGAGCGCGAAGCCCTCGATTTAGACTCCGCCGCAGCCGACGCGACAAGCGCCTCGAGCCTGTCCTTCTCCCCCTTCAGAAGCCCGTTCTCGCACATCAGCTGGGACAGACGCTTGCGGAGCGAGTCCTCGTCAGCGCCCGCTGCCCCGGCCCCAGCCTCGGCTGCGTTGAACATACCCTTCATCTCCTTAAGCTCGGCGCGCACGGCGACGGTCTCCTTGAGAAGTGTGTCCATCTCGCTTCCCTTCTTATCGAGTTCCACCCTTAGTCGCCGGAGTTCCGAGTCGTCCTCAGCTTCTCCGTCCAAGGCGTCGTTGATGCTCTGCCAGGTGGAACGCGCGGGGGATGGTGCCGACGCCCGCAATGTCGCTAGCTCAGCTTTGCCGGCCTCAATCTGCGCGCGGGGGGGGGGGGGGGGGTAAAGGGTATGATACGGGGCACGTCGCGAAAAAAAAAGGAGGGAGGCGGGGAGGCGGGGGGTAAAAGTGAAAAAAAAAGAAGAGTTGGGAAGAGCGAAATGATTTTGTGGTACGTCGTCGGGGCAAACGCGAAAAAGCTAGAGCTCAAATAGAGCAATGCCACACAATAGTCGAACTCCTGTTCTCCTTTTACTTCTTGTCTGACCGAGCATCAACAGCAGTGGCACGTGCCGTTCGAGGTACAGCAGACGCAAATTGCGGCAACAGAGAGAGGCTTGCACGTCCTCGTCTTCTTACGTACATACCACCGGCGCTCATCCCAATGCGCTCGCATGCTACTGCTTCTGCCCTGACAGCAGTATGCTAGCAGTACGACCTTGCGGGTGGGGCAACGCACTAACCGGTCGCAAACATCGGGCAAGCACATCAGTGACGATCACCGATTGCCAACAAGCTCTCTCCACACCCTTCCCTAATATTCATGGGGTAAAAACTGACAAGAAAAACGACAAACCCGAAGCACAGCTAAACAAGCAAAAGATAACACACCCGCTCGGAATAAATTTCAAAGCTGAGTTTCTCGACAACGGAGGGCGCAACCGTCCAGCTATGCATTTATGGAAATGTGTCGACGACATCCCAAAGCCGCCATTTTCGTTGAGTGCTCGCCCCTTAAGGGCATGGTTTAGGAGAAAATCGGTTCCGAAATTCATCCAAGGGGTAGGGGTTGTGCTATCTTACCACCCGTGTGATACGGTACAACGCACGAGAGTTGCGCGACGCACGAACGGCATGATATTTCGCGTGCTCCTGCGATTTCATCCCCCCAGGACCGTTACATGGACTTAAATCTCGACCAAAAATTGTGGGCTTCATTCGAATGGGCCCTAGAAGGGATACAGCAGGCTGCAAAAAAATATTCTAAAAAGTTCGCAAACATGTTTCGAGCACGTATAGGAAAAAAACAAAACGCACCTGCTCCCGCAGCTCGGCGACCGTACCCTCCTGCGCCGATATCTTGGCGTTCTTCTCCTTGAGCTGCTCCGCCAGCTCTAGTCCCTCCTTCAACAGATCTTCCGAGGCTTCGAGGGCCTCCGTCAGCTCGTTCTCGACCGACTCGTTCGCCTCCATCTTCAGCTTCATCTCCGCGATCTTAGCCTCGTTCTGCGCCAAAGCCGAGGCCGACTCGGCGGCACTCGCCAGCGCCTGGCGCACCTTGGCAGACTCCTGCTCCTGGAGAACGGCGATCTCCTCGTCCTTCGCCGATGCCGATGCAAGCGCGCGTTCGAGTTCGGTGCGAGCGTTGCCTTCCTCAGTGTCGCGGGTGGCGGCTGTGCTAGCAGCCTTCTCCTGCGCGGCCTCGAGCTCCGCCGTAAGCCCTTCCACCAGCGCCGCCTTCTCGGCCAAATCACTCGCTTCCGAGGTGAGCTTCTCGACAGACGCCAAAGCTTCCGGTAGCTGATCAGCCACGGCCTTCATTTCGTTCTCGATCTCGGCAATGCGAGCAGCATCCGCGGCTTCCTTCTCCGAGGCGGCAGTCGACACAGCCGCCAACCGGCTTTCGAACGACTCCGCGGCCGCTTCCATCTGACTCTCCACCTCAGCAACACGAGCAGCATCCACAGCCGTCCTCTCGGACGCAGCACTCTCAGCGGACGCCAGCCGAGCCTCTAAAGACTTCACCGCCTCCTTCATCTGCCCTTCCACTTCCGCAATGCGAGCAGCATCCGCCGCCTCCCTCTCCGACGCGGCAGTCCCCACAGCCGCCAACTTTTCCTCGAAAGAAGCGGCCGCCGCCTTCATCTGGCTCTCCACCTCAACGATGGAAGCAGCGTCCGACGCTTCCCTGTCCGAAATGGCACCTTGGAAGGACGCCAACCTAGCCTCGAAAGTCTCGGTTGCCGCTTGCATCTCGCTCTCAATCTCGGCGATGCGAGCAGCATCCGCGGCTTCTTTCTGCGACGCGGCAGTCTGTGCCGCCTTCAACTGGGCTTCCAAAGACTCAACCACCCCCGCCATCTCGCTCTCAATTTCAGCGGTGCGAGAAGCACTCGCAGCTTTCTCCTCCGAAGCAGCAGCCACCGCCACAGCGAGCTTCTCTTTGAAAGAATCAGCGGCCACCTCCATCTGGGTTTCCATCTCAGCGATACGAGCGGCACCAAGTGCCTCTTTTTCAGATGCAGCACGGTCTGCTTCCACCAGTCGAGCCTCCAGAGACTCCACTGCCTCCTTCATCTGCCCTTCCACTTCCGCAATGCGAGCAGCATCCGCCGCCTCCCTCTCCGACGCGGCAGTCCCCGCAGCCGCCAACTGTTGCTCGAAAGACTCGACCGCCGCCTTCATCTGGCTCTCCACCTCAACGATGGAAGCAGCGTCCGACGCTTCCCTGTCCGAAATGGCACCTTGGAAGGACGCCAACCTAGCCTCGAAAGTCTCGGTTGCCGCTTGCATCTCGCTCTCAATCTCGGCGATGCGAGCAGCATCCGCAGCTTCTTTCTGCGACGCGGCAGTCTGTGCCGCCTTCAACTGGGCTTCCAAAGACTCAACCACCCCCGCCATCTCGCTCTCAACTTCAGCGGTGCGAGAAGCACTCGCAGCTTTCTCCTCCGAAGCAGCAGCCACCGCCACAGCGAGCTTCTCTTTGAAAGAATCAGCGGCCACCTCCATCTGGGTTTCCATCTCAGCGATACGAGCGGCACCAAGTGCCTCTTTTTCAGATGCAGCACGGTCTGCTTCCACCAGTCGAGCCTCCAGAGATTCCACTGCCTCCTTCATCTGCCCTTCCACTTCCGCAATGCGAGCAGCATCCGCTGCCTCCCTCTCCGACGCGGCAGTCCCCGCAGCCGCCAACTGTTGCTCGAAAGACTCGACCGCCGCCTTCATCTGGGCCTCCATCTCAACGATGTGATCAGCATCCGCAGCCTGCTCCTCCGAGGTAGCCACTTGAAACGAAGCGAGCTGAGCTTCGAACGACTCGACCGCTGCCTCCGTCTGTGCCTGAATATCAGAGATGCGAGCAGCATCCGCAGCCTCTTTCTCCGACGCGGCAATTTCTACAGCCGCAATCCGGGCCTCGAAAGACTCAGCAGCCGCTTCCATCTGACCCTCCAGCTCAACGATGCGAGCAGCGTCCGCAGCCTCTCTCTCGGACGCAGAAGCCCGTGCAGCAGCCATCTGGGCTTCAAAAGATCCCGTCGCCGCTTCCGCCTGGCTCTCGGTCTCAGCGATACGAGCAGCATCCAACGCAGCCCTCTCCGACGCGGCAGTTTCCACGGCCACCTTAAGCTGACTCTCCAGCTCAGCAATGCGAGCAGCATCCGCGGCCTCCCTCTCCGACGCTTCTTCCTGGACGGACGCCAACCGACCCTCGAAAGACTCCATCGCCACCTTCAGCTGGCCCTCGATGTCAGAGATGCGAGCAGCGTCCGCAGTCTCCCTCTCTGACACGGAATTTTCGGCGGACGACAGCTGGGCCTCCAGAGACCCCACCGCGTCAGCGAGAGTCACAGCCTCTGCCTTCGCCGCCTCAAGCTGCGCCTGGACAGCCGGTACCTCGCCGCAAGCAACATCCGCCACTTCTCGAAGGCGGGCTATCTCCTCGGACGCTTTCACTTCCGCTTCCGAGGCCGCTGCAGTTGCCGCCGCGAGCGCGTCCCGCGCGGCTACCGCCTCGGCAAGGCCAGCAGCGAGACGCTCCGTGAGGTCCTCCACTTGGGCCACCAAATCTTCCTTGGCTGCTTGCGCCAGGGCTACCGCCGCATCCCCTTCCTGCTTCTCCGCGCGGAGAACGTCCATCTGTTCGCGCGCGACGTCAGTCTGCTGCTCCACCCCCGACGGTGTTTCACCGTTTGCCTCAAGGCGTCCGATCACACCGGTGAGCTCTGCAATCTTGGCGTCTTTCACTCCGTCGGCGGCCAGGCCGGCAGCGAGCTGCTGCTTCGCCTCGTCAGCCTCCTCGGTGGCCGCAGCGGCGGCGACATTGGCCTGCTCCGCCGCGCTCGATGCCAAAGCTTCCGCGTTCCTCGCGGCCTCCAGAAGCGACTCAACTTCAGCTACCCGAGCCCCAAGCGCGACAATTTCCTCCTCCTCCCTACGCTTGGCGGCGCTGGTCGCCGCAACCATGTCAGCACGCGCAGCTTCCGCCTCCTCCACCTGCAGCATGGCATCCGCCAGGCCGCACCTTAACTCAAGCTGGGACTGACAGGCAACGCTAAGGGCATCCTCCGCCCGCCGCTGCCCGGCCAGAACCTCGGCCAACGATGCGTCAGCCCGTTCTTTCTCCTCCCTGGCCTGAATGCCCAGCCGCTCCTGTTCCTCCTTCGCGCCGGCGAGACCCCCCTCCAGCCCCTCAACCCGCGCCTGCATCTCCGCAAGGGCAAGGTCGCGCGCGGCGACTTCGGCTTGCGATGTAACAACAGCCTTCTTGGCGAGTTCAATTTCCGCACTCGAAGCCGCTGCAGCGGCTTTCGAAGCGAGCGCGCCCTCCGCGTCTCCATCCGCAATGGAGGACAGGTGCGCCTCATTTTCCGCCAAGAGAACAGCCGCATCATCATTGAGCGACTGCAGTTCCGTCTGCTGTTGCAGCAGTTCCTCTTTCTCTGCCTCCAGCGCCTGGATCTGTTCGCGCGACGCGGCGGCAGCCTCGTTCTCGCGAAGGGAAGCGTTCGTGGCGACCTCTCTCGCGGCAAGCACTGCCTCGGAGGCTTCGCGGGCGGCCTGCTCGGCGGCCTCGCGCTCTTCGGCGAGACGGGCCTTGGTGGAAGAAAGTTCCTGGACCAGCCTTTCGAGCTCCTCCTGAGCACACGCAGAGACAGGGCAGCAGCGTGTAGAGGCGCGGCGGAGGTGGGGGGGGGGGGGGTGTACTCATTGTCATGCACGGCCGTTGTCGTATGAACGGTGGCTTTATATTCCGCATCGGAGAGCGGAAATGTGAGGAGACCGCGTCGACCATGGAGGTGGTTATGTCGTGCATGGTCGTAGTAGAGGGGGGGTAATGACACGGGAGAAAATTGATGATCGCAAAGAACTATAACATACCGTAAAATCTGTCATAGGTGCTCAAATAACGGAATTAGTTCGGCCGGCAGCCATCTTCAACGCGTCGGAGTAGACGACGGCGAGCAACAGCACTGCTGAAAAAGTCAAATGGCCAGCTGTCAGCGAGGCAGGTCGTTGATGGAAAGCATCGACATGAATCACAGAATAACGGCAACGCCCATGCCTTCAATAGACCTTCCACGAGTGCTGCGTCACGAGCGCAACTTTCTAAAATCAATCAACACACGACAAGCGATGGGGTGAGGATACAAAGGCCAGCGCGCTATGCTGCAGGGATAGGGGTGGGGACGCTGTCTTTGAATCCACCGACACGTTATATAGTCCCTGGAACAAAGAAAAAACACCTGGGCGGTGGTTGGAGGATTGGACCAGACGAACATTTTTTCGATCTGGAAAATCGGCAGCCGTGTACTTATGTACTCGTACAAACTCAAAGAACCAAGAACGCCACTAGCGATGTTCGCGATCAACTTTGTGCCTCGAGGCACATGACGGTAAGCGAAAGACATCCCATTGTTGAGCCTTTATCGTGCAAAACAGTCTGGCTACTGCCGTAACCCGTACCAGGTACACAGCAAGACAATCTGAACACGCCAAACAGCCACTAATCGCTAACGCAAAGCCCGATGGTGACGCAACCCACCCTCCCTCCCTCCCCTGCTCACTGTCTTCTTCTACGCTAAAACAAGGTGACCAGGACCACAGTATCACCGAACCTCACGTCAACCCTGCCGACTTACCTCAGCGCCATCAGCGCGGGTGGCGTGCTCGGCAAGCTCTGCCTGGCAAGCGCTCAGGGCGGCCTTCAGCGTCTCAAGCTCTTCCTCCTTCTGTGTCGACTCCGCGCCCGCGACGTCCATGCCATCGATGGCTTCGTCGCGCTCCTTGATGGCGTCTTCGAGCTGACGGACTCTGCCCTGGAGTTCCGCTACGTGCAAGGCGTTTTCTGCCTCTTCCTTCTCTTCGGCCGCGCGGATCGCGGCGAGTTCTGCCTCTTTCTGCCGCAGCCCCTCCTCCATGGCGGCCATGCTCTTCTTCATGTCGACCATCTCCTCATCTTTCATGTCCTGCGATCGTTTTGCATATTTGGGCACGACGATGGGTAAAAACCGTAGTATATACACGCCGACGAGTCAAAGAATGACCAAAATCTATACACTCGTAAACACAATACACGCAGGAGAAAGCAAGGTGCTGCCGATATGTTTGACGACCGAACCCCACTTCTCGTCCGGAAAAAAACAGGTTTAAACGCACGCAGTATAGCATGGCATTCGAGCAATCTCCATCAAAATCCACACAGCTTCACAGTTCGAAGACATCATCAATACGTGATGCCCCAAATCGCGACGAAGTTGCTGCATTTCCCTGCATCAATCATTCGCCCCTCCGTGGGCGAGGCACCGCAACTGTTGTCTTCAGCACAATTGCCGCAATGACGGCAACCTACCAGACAAGGCCACCAATCCAACTACAAAAATCTCGAGGGCAAAAATATGTGCATCTGCGATGGGCGAAACCAAACCGCAAAAATAGAAAGAAAAAAAAACAGCACAAAACAAGACGCTTTAGCTCAACCAGATGGAAAGCTCGTTGCCCCCCCTCAGGTTGAAACCCTTTTGCTCCAGGACTGAAAAAATATGATCTCACGCCTAATTCAAATTAGTTTGCCTCCAAAATAGTGCATACAGTGATACAAGTTAGAAACGGGTTGAAACCAGACAAGTCGTAAGTCCGCATTGCAACAACACAATGTCTCCCGCGCTCGTACCGTGTACTCCCCAAACTCCGTCAGCTCCGCCTCCAACTCCTCCTTCGCCTTCACCGCTTCCTCCAGCTGCGCCGTGATCGCCTCCACGCGACCCTGCACCTCTATGGTCCCAACAGCAGACTGGGCTGTGGACGAAGACGACGCCTCCAACTTTTCCTTCAGCGACAAAACCTCGGCCTCTCGGCGCGAAACCTCTTGCTCGAGCTGCTCGACGCGAGCCATCTCCGCCACGGCAGCCTCCGCCTCGGCCACCTTCGCGTCCCTCTCCGCCTGGAGCGCCTCCAAACGCTCGCGCATCTCAGCCACCTCCTGGTGAGCGCGAGCGCGCGCCGGGGTCATCATCCCCGGTGTAGAGGGGGGGTAACGCGGCGAGTCTCGAGAGGCGTGAACGGAGAGGACGACGACGGCCGCGCCTTCGACGACGGCGTCGACTGCGAAGCGCTGGACCTGCGCTTCCTCAGGTGGTCCAGACCTTCCTCTTCGATGGTGGCGATGCGCGAGTTAGGCTCAAGCAAGTTCAAGCCCAGCGCCAGGACGCCTTCCCCAGGGCACCAGGTCTCGCGCGAGCGCTTGGTGCGACGGTACCTCGGGGATACGACCATGACTTCGTCGGCCTCGGCGGGCGCGGTGTTGATGAGGAGTCTCTTCAGGCGCTCAATTTTGGCCGCCTGCTCCGCTTTCTCGGCCTGCAGCGTCTCGACGAGCGCGCTGCCGCTGCCCCCCTCCGCGTGCTGCCGCTTCAGCTGCGCAAGCTCCTGCGACATTCGCCGAAGCTGCGCCTTATCGTCCAAGACCTCGTTCACCGTAGCCCTGGTCTTGATCTCCTTCGCGCGGGCGGCGAACTGGAACGTGCTGCGAGTTTCCTCCAGGAAGCCCTCGGCCGCGGTCGCGCAGCAGATGATGGCCATGCCCGCGTTACCCGACAGGCTGGGCTGCAGAATTCTGGTGAGCTTGCTGTCGCGGTAATTCACGTGGGCATTGCCGCCCTGGCTCAGAGTCTGAATAACTCGACTCAGGGTCAGGAGGCTACGGTTGATGTTCCCCCCTTCCTTCTGCCGGATGCCGGTTGCACCCGTGTGGCGGACGCTTTCGGAGCCCGCGAGATCGACCAGGTTAAGGGTGGCGACCAGTACGGCCGGGTCGACATCTTCCGGCGAGGCGTGCACGCCTTCTACGTAGCGCTCCTGGCTCTCCACAACGAGGCGAAAGAGCGTGTGCGAACGGCTGGAGCGGCTGTTCATCTCGGTGCAGCCCACGTGCCGCTGCTTCTCTCCCCGCTCAAAAGGTTGAGCACCGTGCTAAAGTTCGAGACGACTTCCTCGTGCGCGTCGATGTAGACGCCCTTCCGCGGGTCTTCGCGCACCTGTGACCAGGAGGGGGCGGAGTGGAGGGGGGGGGTCGGGGAGGGGTAAGGAAAACGAGGCACGGGGGCCCGAGCGGACGTTTATCAAGGATACGGCAGCGATAGCAGAAGCCCTAAATGTACTTCACGAAGAGCGCGCATGATGGCATTTGCATGTCTCACGCCTCAAAGTATATATTTACCATTTGGCCTACGCACTAACTCTACACCCGCCAGCGTTTGTGATAAATTCTAGCCCAATCAGGGTTCATACTGCTGTAGAAGAAAGAGACAGGAAACATGGTACGTTGGCTGCGTCACTTTATTGTTATATTTGTGTGGCCCTTGCTTTTTTATTTCATTTTTTACGTTTTCCGATTTTGTTGATGCTTGTTTAGCCCCCCTTGGTCCGTCTGTCTCTGTTATCTTTGTGTCTGTTGTCTCGTCCTTGACCCAACAGCTGGACATAGGACTGCTCGTTTTTGGTTTGTGTTAGTTATTTGTTTCTACGAGTACCATCTTCTTGTTTCCCGTCTGGTCTTCTTGTGATCTTCTGGTGGTCCATCAACTGGACATATCATAGGACCGATCGCACCAGCAAACAGTAGCCTTGTCCTCGGGACTTGGTCTGCCGTCTGAGCGCGTATTCGCTTCGTTTTCTCTCTTTTTTGTTTCATTTCTTTCTTTCTAGTTTCTCCCTCTTCGTGTTTAATTTTCTGGTGCACAAAAATACTTTGGATATATTCCTCTCCTAATTTGGTTGCAAGCGATACGGGATGGTATACCACAGCTCATTAGTACCGTTTCCCTCACGGACTGCGGTAGTATCATACTGCCGTGCAGCTATTTCGTACTTGTTTATCTTCTCCCATCGAGGCATTTTTGCTACAGCTTGTTTTGTGACCACAGGCAGGAGTTCAGGAAAGTGACCTAATGTGGGGACATCATATCATCACCATCAAATTCTTATTGTAACCACGTAAATGACGGCGAAGGTTCGTATCTTCAGAAAGGCACAACGCGATGGCGGATCCGCAGCACAGCCCAAGCACACGAAATTATTGCTCGGCACTGACCATGAGAGGCGGCAGCGGCAACTTCAATACAGAGATTTTCAAAGCCGTATTGCTTGGCAATAAAGGACCAACAACGGCAGTCTTAGGTCCCACGTTCAAGCCCAAGGCTATGTACTACGCTCCAAGCATATAGGGGACGGCGGTGCGAGCCTCTTGAATGGTTGAATGATCACGCGCATCATGTCGAGAGGGTGGGCAAGCGACCAATCACGCACCTCCGTGCGTTGTATTGTAATACCGTACAGTCGATGCTCTGACCCTGCCACATACAGGCAACGGTTGATGGTTTGCATCGAGCACCAGTACGCTACTAAAACTCTTTCGCGGGTCATGTACATTGATTTTAGTATAAAACCGAAAAAACAGCGAGTGCTTTATTATCAAGTGGCCATTAATAGCAAAAGAGTGCAAGTCACTACGCTGTTGTCGTCACGTACAGCTCCTTATATTACGGGGGACCATAGTAAATAGGACCTACGGTACACACAAAACCCGATATATTTCCCTATTTTTACTAACAATATTTGGTCCTATTAACTATGGTCCCCCGTAATAGTTCGGTTTGGACCCACACACCCCTGCCCCGGCAGCATGGGCTGCTTCGTGTAGCTGATCACAATCCTTTTTCGTACTGCGGTGTACACGTGTACGTAAATTTGACAAGAATCTAAAGTGGTTTGTCCCCAAACGGCAATGCTGTCCTACGAGGGTCAAAAGCCCTAAAAAGGGGTCGATTGACTCTCTTGGGCTTAATCCCTTAAGTGCTGCAGTCCCGATTTTGGGGACGAAACAGTCTAATTCCATGTGGTTTGTCCCCAAAACGGGACGGCAGTACTAAAAGGGTCAACAGGGAAAACTTCAAAAAACAAAGTGACGGTTACAGCAGTTTGGGCACTCGCTCGCTTCAGCTATCATACGATTATGAGTTGCGTGCGAATTTCATGCTGCTTGTGTTTGTATTACTGTAATTAATGGGAATGCGCAGCACGAACCTCTAAAGCTCTGCGCGGCATCGATAGTGCGATTGAAGAAGCCGTGGTTGCACGGGAAAATAACTAGTGCACGGAAACCCGTGCCAGCATGTTCAGCAGTGTTCGGTCTACGATGAATAGAATATAGCTGTGTCTCGCGCGTGACTCCACGCTGTAAGCAGTAAGGATTTGCGGTAATGGCGCGAAATGAAGGATCTCTGCGGCATTTACCGATCTACTCTCTCTTTCCAACCCTCTACATTATCAGCGATTACTGCGTTGTGCTCTGTCGACGTCGCTTGGTGGCCGTGCCGAATTTCTTTCGTTTGTGGCATCTGCTCACCGCGTCTTTCCATGGCATAGAACGGCTCTACTGGGCGATAATCCCAGGTCACAGAGTAGGGACTGGCACCATCTCTTACTTGTTTATACTTGCTATTCTTGCACTATTTCGCTCATTCAGTCTTTAGCAGCGCTCCCCCTACCCACCTACGACCGCAACGTTTGCTAACTCTGGAACTACTGTTCTCGTTCGTCCACTCCTGAGGCCCGCAGAACATCCATCCCTCTTTTTACATACTCGCTCTTGTATTCGCCAACAATAGGCCATCGCAAAGTCTTCGCTGCCAACATCCTGCGTGATCACTACTCCTGTGTGCTGGGTGTTGAAGTGAGATAAAGATAAGGTTTGGTATACGTACCATATAACCGATGGCGCGCACCACGTGTTGTTGCTCTACTGCTGTGTCTGTGTTCTTCGCATTAAACCGTCTTTCTACCCGTCGACGTCCAGGACAACGAGTTTCCGTGCGGATTTTTCAATCCAAGAGAGATGTAAGCTCTGTGGTCACGAAACTACCACACAAAGAAACTATCCGGTACATTGCTAGGCAGCTAGCAGAGCAGACAATGCAATGCCATGTTATCGTACTAATAATACTGTAGTGGTAGTAAAGCTAGTCAGTGTCTACGCCGGTGGCACGTAGCTTGGCGCCACGAGTTTTGCGGTTCCACCTTCTGCAACCAGTTTAGAGGTGAAGCAAGCAAACAAAATGTCGACCAGAAGGGAGATCTACTGTATCATAGCTCTGCCCCCGCAACAATAGGTGCGGCAGCAGCGAATCACGCAACAGATCGCCGCGGTGAAACTATCGCTGGAGCAAGAGGCAAGAGACACACCGCCTTCTCCGGCCGAACTACAACTTGTAAAATTCGGTAAAAATGGAATATAGACGAGACGTTTTACGCAGCTTGCAACGTTGAGTATCAACTATTTAATCAGTCGAACTCACAGCTGACGTACTCCAAAATTTATATTCGGTAATTCGGTAAAAATGGGATATAGACGAGACGTATCACGCAGCTTGCAAAGTTGAGTATCAACTATTTAATCAGTCGAACTGACAGCTGACGTATTTCAAAATTTATAAAAAACTAAAACGGACGGAAAGTCCCGCGATTTTCGATACTGCTGTACCTTCTTGCCCTCTGTCGAATCCAGGGTTCTATAGGTCGTACCATTGGACTTCTTAGTGGCATTGCCATGGTACCACCCATGGCATATCATGGCATCCCCACGGCATCCCATGGCGTGGCATAGGATTGCATGGCACATCGTGGGGGGTGCCCGGCATGCCATGGGTGGTACCATGGCAACCCCCGCGGCAACCGCCACGGCACTCCATTGCAGTCCCACGGCATGTCATTGCAACCCCCACGGCACCTCAATATCCACGGCACCTAGGTTAGGGTTAGGGTTAGGGGCATCTCGCGAAAAAGGCAGGGTTCTACACTATTTGACCTTGTCGTGGGCATGCCGTGGCATTGCCATGGTACCGCACATGGCATCCCATGGTGTGGGATATGATTCCAAGGCACGCCGTGGGGGATACATGACATGCCATGAGTAGTACCATGGCAACCCCCACGGCTACCACCACGGCACTCCATGGCAACCTCACGGCATGTCATGGTAACCCTCACGGCACCCCAATGTCCACGGCACCTAGGTTAGGGTTAGGGCCCCACGGTATATGTCGTGGAGGTCCGAGGGAGGTTCCGTGGTATGCCGTGGAAGATTCCGTGGAAGGTTTTGCCGCAGGTAGTGCCACGGCATGCCACGGCAGACCTGCCGTTGGACACTGCTGCCGCCGGCACACTCGCTCGGGATCGGTACGTCCTGCTGTTGTGGCATCCGCGACAAAGCCTTGTGTTTGGTAACATGTCGGCCGTCTCCTGTTTCCGACAAGAGTCTACTGCTGTAGGTAAAATACAAAATACCTCTGATGTTTGTACAGCAGAGCCTGCCACACGAGGGTAGCTCACCGCCTACCAGGTATTCGAGAACATGGTTGACGCGTTGACACACACTACTGGTGTGTACGAGGTGCGAGACGAATTACAGCAGTAGTTCTACTGCTGTAACTCTAGCACTACGAAACCCTAAGCCAATCAGACCAATCCTAAACCCTGAACCCACAGCAGTGTGATGCTGTAAGCCAATCAGACCAAATCTCGAAGTAGCTCTGTCTACAGCAGTACCACCGAACTCAAATATCTGGCACGCCTGTTCGAGTCAGTGATGTATTGAGTCTACTGCTGCTGTACTTCTGCTGTACCAGAAGGATAACTGGTGCTGGCATGTACCTGGTACCGCTGTACACAGCATCATAGTACAGGTTCGCACGAGTAGTATTCGAAAACAGAGTCATCAGCTCGCACTGCTTTGCTCTTTGTTGACCTTCACACGTACAGCAGCAGGCTCACTCCTACTGCTGTAGTTTCAGTCTGGTCTGTTTGCTGATGACCGCGCTGCGATAAATGATGGATGGAGTGCGGATTCATCTCGACAAGACTTGGCGAGAAAAAAAGCAACAAACCAGCAACCAGCTCATCCTCTTCTCGTGCACCCACCTGCAGCCTCTGGGGGCTTTCTGGGTTGAGCAGGTCCCTGATCTCTTCCTGGTAGATTTCGAGGTAAGACACCCGCATCAGAAACACGCGGTTTTGCGACTCTCCCATGAGGTTGAACAGATCGCGCGCGGCCATCTGCACGATGCCTGGAGTCTTGGTGTTCTCTCCGTCCCCCTGCATGGTGAACGTCTTGCCCGAGGAAGTCTGCCCGTACGCGAAGATGGTGCCGTTCATGCCGCGAACCACGGAGTGCACGATCTCCTGCGCGACGCCCTCGTAGACCTCTTGGGTGGAGCTGTCCTCGTCGAAGATGCGGTCGTACGTGAAGAACGTGTTGCCCTTGCCGACCGGAAGCGGGTTGCCGTCGGGTGAGGTCTGCTTGTTGTTCGTTTTTAACGGAAAAAGGCATCAACAAGTATACACCGAAGTTGTTTGTTGCGGTGTGCGGAGCGCGATCGGAGCGGGGGGGCGACGGGTTAGCATCGTGTGTAGCGGTGGCATTGCAGCGTAGCAGAAGCGTAGGTGCTTGCGAGGAAACGCGCGGTATCACGTCGTTACGCGGTTGGGCGACCAGTCGAGAAGTCAAAGTTACATTATTTGCATCGGCCGTTGGTGAAACAATAAAGTCCAACTGTCTGTCAGTCAAGGCTACTATAATATCAATAATAGTCGAGTATCAGGTTACAGATTATTCACTTTGCAACGTTGCTCGGTCGAGCCAGCGAGACATTTGACAAGCAGATGTTACCTGAGTGACAGAGTTGTGGGTAGGAACGCATCGCCAAATCCTGCCTTGCTTTCCCGCGTTCTCCCTGTCGTTCAGGGGTCTCAGCCGAATGGCGACCGTCGTGCATTTCTCCTCTCCGGCACCGTCCTCCGACACACGCCGTGCGTTCTCGGATGACCCCTCCGCGCGCCGGGCAGGTGGTGCATACGCACTTCGAGGCATTTTATCTACTGCTCACGCCTCCCTCTATGTGTTTCCTTACCTGTCGCTACGCTGCCCCCTGGCCACGGGGTCACGGAGTCTGTGCTCCGCTCAACTCTTTCGTTATGAGTGCTGTGCGAATCCGTTGGTGATTTCCTGTTTCGCCGCGCAGGACGTACGTGAAAACCAATGAATGCCTGCCAACGAAAGTAAAAACCCTTTATTGTTTTTTCGTTCAGCGATGCAGGTGTACAACAATCGACGACCTAGAGGGAACCCTCCCTCTCGATCCAAGCAGTATGTCGCTAGCGGCAGACAGACGAAGAAAAGCCAAGGCTCTCGAAGAGGCCGGCGCTGCGCTCTCTGTCAAGCTGCACGCTCGATCCACTCGTGGTCAGCGCATCAGCGAGCTGCAGGGCGAAGACGCCGAAGCGGACGAGACGTTTTGGGGACAAGGAGCGTGGCAGGAGGAGGAAGATGGGGACTCCGAATTCAGTTCGGAGGAAGGTTCGTTGTGTGCTCCGGCCGTGCGAACCGCTCTCGTAAGCCTAAGCACATGATAGCTCTGCTATGTGGCGACACGTGTCTCATGTTTGTGGAGACGTACCGGTTCTCTGATTTTCGGCCTGATGGTATTCTTCTCGGTCGGGTACGTGTAAAACGCCGAGCAATTATCGGCTACCGGCCACCCTACCTCTCTCCCCTCTCTCTGCTCTGATTCCCGATGTTCCTCGACGGTGGTGATGCTCTTGTCGGTGCCGCCCACAGAGGAGCCTGATAAGTTCGACAAGGATTTCAACGATAGCGAGAGCGAGGAAGATGACAACGACCTAGAGGAGACGGCCCTGCGGAAGAAAGAACGAGCGGTGAAGGTACGAAATAAAGATCATGTGAAACGCTGTTTTTTTAGCTCCCTCTGTAATACACTCTTGGGTATAATTACAACAGAGTACGTACATGTACCTGATTATAGGCAGTAGTGATCGTGCCGCAATCTTGAGGCGAGTGACCCCCCCCCCCAGGATTCCCGATGTCACGTACCAGGTACCTGGTATCTCACAAGGTCATGGCATCGTTGCGAGGGCACCGTCCTCCTGGAACAAGTGTGCACCCCACGCGTTGGTCAGCGAGCGAGATGGGTGATACGATATATCCTTCCGAATTAATCTCCGGAGGAATCTCGCCAGCCTGCGTTCGTTACGCGCTGCATCGCGTTTATACCTAGAGCAGTACGCATGTATAATACGCATACCCGCCGTACGTACTCATGCTTCTGCGAATGAGCCTACCAGGTATTAATAATCGCGTCGTACGTCGCACGTTCGTCGCACCGGGTGCGTCGTCCGTAGAGCTTTGAGTCGAGCGGGCGGTGGCGCGCTTGCTACATCGAGCACAACAATAGCAACAGCAGCGGTAGTATTGGTGATGACACGCAAGACTATGTGGGAAAAAAATGGAGTACGTACGAGTACAGCAGTACCTGGTATATATAGTCTATGATATTAGTTTTGTACGGGTAAACTTCGCCATCGGCATGGGTCATCCGGTCTGGTGGCGTCCGACACCGGTACCGGTGTGTTGTCCGCCTTCAAGGGCAAGTGGAGCCAAAGGCTACCTCCTCTTTACGTGCAAAGAGCGTTTTTTTTTTGTTGTTGTCTCGGTCCGTTGACACTCTCCTGGTATTGCTCACCACGATCGGTTTTAGGCGAGGCGAACCCCACAACATAGCTACTATTATTAATAGCAACCCTCAGCCCATGGCGCCATGAGAAACGCCGAACAACAGCAGTAGCACAGCAGTACCAGGTAGTCTGTACTCCAAGCAGTCTTCGCTGATACTCGCTCAATAAACCTCGCCGGTCTGGTTCTTCGTTTGTTCTCGCGTTTTTTTCTCGTACCCCCTCGATTCAACAGCGCAAGCGGCCCGCGGGGGGCGTCTACAAAGAGCCTAAGCGCTTCGTTCCGGCCAAGAGGAAGGCCACCGCGCCGGCGGGTGGTTCGTCCCACCCGGAGTATGGCGCAGGGGGCAACGCGGGGGGGGGGGGGGGGGGGGCTCAGGTGGTGCCCCTCGCGTGCACGGCGCGCCGATCAGTAGGAGCGTGCGAGCTAGCACGAAGAACAAGGTGAGGAACCCTAGCATCGGCTGCGCCATCATCGTTTAAGTATCAAATACAAGGTACCTGGTGTACGATGTTTGTTATTTTGATTCGAAAGCGTTCGAGTCCGTGGTTTATGATTGACTTGTTTATGTAGTGGGCGCACTATGTACTTCCTTCGAACGCCTTCGCTTTTTTCACTCATTTTGTTATCTGGTACTTGGTGCGAGCGTTTTCGCTGCAGATTTGAGAGGACCCTCAGAGCTTCTGAGTGCGGCGCTCAGCTGGAGCGGTGTACCACCGGCTGATGCTGTGGTAGACAGTTCGTACCTCGCAATGCGACCGGGATATTTTTTCTCGTCGCACGAAGATGGTTGTTGGTTGTACCGGTGAAAGATTGGTGGTCCATAGCACCCGAGACCGTCGATGTTGTATACGTATAGATGCAATTTACGAGGCACGTAGGACTCAAGGTGTCCAGCAGTTGCTGCCTTGTGTCCAATCCTCCTGTAGTGTTTTCGACTTGACCCAGCTGGGACTAAATGGTGGATAGTCTACACTAACTCCTCATTACACCAACCATCTCCATTCCGAGAAGATCCCAGGCGGTTCGGGCTAAGGCTTGGGTTGGAATGTTGACGTGAAGTATTATGAAAAAAACATATTTCAACCCCTCTGGTTGAATCTGGGCCAAGGCCTATACAGCCCTCGCATATATGTATGATATGCAGGCATTCGGACATGGGGCGGCGCAAGGTAAAATCCGATGACGTTTTGGGCAGCTGAAAAAAACGGGAAGCCCGCCAGGCGTGAAATTCTCCAGCGCTGTTCGCGGGTCTCGTCATACCTCACGGGTCAGGTCGGGTCGGGTCGGGTCAGCTGACCCGACCTGATCCGTGATTTTTTTTCAGACGTCTGGACCTGACCCGACCGGACCCGCGAGAGCTTGGAAACCTCTTGACCCGACCCGACCCGATCCGTGAAATTTAAAAACCTCCTGACCCGACCCGACCCGACCCACGAGATTTGAAAACCTGACCCGACCCGGCCCGACCCGTGAGTTTTGAAAACCTCTTTATCCGACCCGCCCAGGATTGAAAACCTCCTGACCCGACCCGACCCGATCCGACCCGCCAGATTCCGACTGACCACTTCTCTCGACCAACGAGATCGATCCGCGGATCCGGCCCGTGAGTCAACAAATTCAAAACAAATACATCTTTACTTTTTAACCCTGCGGTAATATCTGGTCTGTGGTATTGATGGATGCAGATATGCGGTATATAGAGTGGCGGTGTCTTAATACCCGAAGATGATACCAAAGGATTACTATTGAGCAATGGTGCGAGAGAAGCCTTGGTCATCAAGAGGGAATCTTTTGAAGTGTCGGATCCTCGGGCCGAATGCGCGGGTCCGGGTCAGCAGGAAACAACCTGTGGGTCACGCTGGTCCAATCCGCAAGTGACCCGATTCTCGTTCTCACGGGTCATGACCTGACCCGACCCGTGAGCTTTTCATCACCTCTTGGCCCGATCTGACCCGACCCGTGAATTTTGACAACTTCTTGAAACGACCCGATCCCACCCGACCCGACCCAACCCAACCCGTGAGGTTCGAAAAATTATTGACCCGACCTGACCTGACTCGGCCCGCGAGATTTGAAAACCTTTTAACCCGACCCGACCCGATCCGACCCGTCAGATTTGGAATACCTCCTCACCCGACGGGTCGAGTTAAGACCCGCGAACAGCCCTGAATTTTTCAAGTATATACACCAAAAAAACGAAAGGCATATCAACCAGCGAAAAGAAATACGACGCATATATGTCTAAATGTTCAGTTTGTTGCCTCTTCGCCCCCTGTCTTAGCGCGTTGTCTGCTTCGCGGTCGCCCGCTTCCACAGCGAGGCTATACACGCAACATACATCACAATTGCGACCTTTCTTTCAATGGTTGGCCGTTGACCCTCTCGCGACCGAAACGTTTGGCGTGCTGTTGCTTGGCTGTTTTAACAGACGGAGAAGAGCTTAGAGGTGCGGGAGGGTGAGGCGAAGGCGCGCGAGGCGCAGCTGAAACGGTCCGTGCCGCAGCCCAAGACGCCCAAGGGCCAGTTCACTCAGAAGCAGCTTTTGTTAGAGGCCATCCAAACAGAGGTGAGCAGCGGCAAGTATTTCCCACGTTCTCGCGCACCGCACAGATCATGATATACAGATAGATCATGTAAGTCATTTTGTCCGCCCGTCATGGGATGTTGTCCAGGATCTGTATCTGAACGGATCCACCTCGAGGAAACACGTGTTATATTCATCATGCAGGTCATACGAGTCCCACCCTGCAACATTATATATAATCATGTAGATCGTATAGATTAAGGATATGTCTGCCCGGCAAGATGTAGATCATGAATGGGCATCCGACGTGTCCGATGAGTGCTATACACGTTTGTTTCCTGGCGCCTCCGTTGCCGGCTGCCGTGTGCAGCGCTTTGTAGAAGCTGTGGCGTTTTTTTGTCGTTGGGCGTATAGTAGGCCAGCGCTGGAGGACCCCCCCCCCCCCCTCCTGCGCTGCGGCAGAAACCGACGCGTAATTATTGTTGGCGTGCGAAGTCCTCACCTCACCATATGCCACGAGGGCACTACCGTACTTTTACGGGGGGGCATAGTAAATAGCACCTACGGTACACACAAAAACCTATGTATTTATCTATTTTTACTAACAATATTTGGTCCTATTTACTATGGTCCCCCGTACTAGTGAAGGGGTCATTTTGTTTTTTTTTTTCTTGTTCTATAAGTGTAAGATGCAACGACCGCCTTCTGATTAAAGTCGTACGCTCACGCCCATGAATTACCCGATAGGCTACGTAGGCATGTAACCGATGAAATGGTAAACCACGAAATGAGTGTGTAAATGTGTTTGGGTGGTTCCTAGGGCTGGGCACTGGCTGACTCAAGTCAGTAGCGAATATATTCTCGTCAAAATCAATCAGTTTGCTCGATTGGAGCAGTAAACTTTCTCCCGTTTCTCCTCCCGAAAGGTAGTTGGTGGTTTTCCGCAGTAAAGTATGGCGTGTTTCTTGGGCATACGTACGACAAAAAGTACCCACGAATATGCTGGCCAGGTCATTCAAGAGATTACTCGTGCCAGTTGATTACTGATGCCGGTACCTACTGATCCAGTGCCCAGCCCTAGTAGTATCTCCTTTGAGGCGCAACGTCTGTCGTAAACGTCTAGACCCATGAGTACCCTCTCTATCGTGGAATGGCACCCTTCTGTTTTTGTTGTCGGACAGAAGCGTCGTAGTTTTGATGTCGGCAGCAGCATTAGATAGCTTTGCCGCACCGCGTCTATTTGTGGTTCGATGTCCACCGGCCGTCTCTCCTGTGCCTTGCGCGCCACTACTATTAATAGCAACCGCTGTTGGCATATTCTAGTCCGATAATACGATTCGAACAGATCCTCTTAGAATACATGTGTTGACGGTCATTGGCTCAATTTACACCGCGTTTATTTATGTGTCGTATAAACCAGTATATCAGATACTCACGAGTTGTGGTCCTCGGTTTGATAACGACCTCAGTTCTTCTCCTTCTCCTTGACTCGCGATGTTCTTCGTCCGGCCCTTCCAGCAAGAAAATATGCGGTGGATTCTCAAGCAGCAACGCCTCGAAGACGAGGCCAAGGAGGACGAGGGGCGCCCGAAACAGCACAAGGCTCTGGCCTCGCGCTACCACTCCCGCCGGGGGTATGTCGACACCATATTTTTCCCCGACGCCTACTACCTCCCTCCCGTCCTATGCCAGCTCCCCTTCACTGCCGACCCGAAGGCGGAGGGAGGAGGCGCGGGGAGCGGTCGGTCGGCCGATCGCCGGTGCAAGATAACGGACGCACCGGCATCGTACAAGGACCCTCTGACGGGCTATTACTACGCCGATGCTGCGGCGTTCAAGGAGCTTCGAAAACGATACGGGGCATCCGCGCGACGGCTCGTCAAAGCGCAGAAGCAAGAGCAGGAGGCGAAGGAGGCGGCTAGCCGAGGGGGCGCCGCCGCGGGAGGGGCTGCGGCAACCGGTAGTCGGGTGGAGAGCGACGCGGTAGCGGCAGCGGTAGGGGTTGGGTCGGCGGCAGGGGCCGGGGCGGCGGGGGCGGGGGCGGGGGCGGCCACAGCTGGCGGGGCAGGCGGCGGCTCGTCGAAAGGGGCGGGTGCGACTCACCAAGCGGGAGGGCAGGGTTCCGGACAAGGCAAGAAGCATGGGTCTGCGAAAGAGACGGAGAAGAAAGGCAAGTCTTCTACGGGCAAGGGGAAGGGAAAGACGAAAGGTGCGGCCAAGGCGGCGGCGGCGGCGGCTGCAGCCGCGGCGGCAACGGCGGCAACGGCGGCCGCGGCGGCCGCGGCGGCTACGGTGGCCGCAGCGGCCACGGTCGCCGCGGCAGCCACGGCGGCAAGATGTGAAAGTTCCTCCCCAACCCCCGCCGCGGCAGCCACTGCCGCAATATCTGAAAGTTCCTCCCCGACCTCCGCCGCGGCAGCCACGGTGGAAATATCTGAAAGTACCTCCCCGAACCCCGCCGCGGCAACCACGGCGGCAAGATCTGAGCATTCCTCCCCGACCCCCGCGACTGGCGGTGGCGACGGTGCCGTAAAACCCCCGCGGCAGGAAAAGGCCAAGACTGGCGCAAAGCGTTCTCGAAAACAAGGTGCCGCGGCGAAGGGTGCAAGGCCGGCGAAGCGGCCTTTTTTTGCGCCTGCGCCAGCCGCTTCAGTGCCCGCAGACCCCACCGCGGCAGGGCACGAAGCCCAGTTAGTACCTCTCAAGGGGTATCCGACAGCGCAGCGAGTGGACGGTTCCGCAGATCAACGCGCCGTACCTTTTAGCGGTGGTATGGCTGTCAGCGCCTCCTACGCCACCACCGGTGGCCACCTCGCGCAGGTTAACACAGCAGCACAACCAGCGTTGGTGGTTGCCGCGGCTGGTGGGGTCGATGGATCCGACCCGTCGCTCACCGCCTTCCTTGATGCCGCGCCGCCGGTCTCCATGGCCGCGCAAGCGCACCACGCTACGCCGATAGCGCTGGCTTCGACTAAAGCGCCCGTCGCGCCCCCCGGTGTATCAGGACCGGCGAGTCTAGCGCAATCGGGGCCTTGGCACGAGCAGGCCATCGCGGAAGGCACACACGAGGGCTTGAACGGATGGGCACCCGACGCAAACTCCGCGGCGCAGATGTGCGTGGGTTGGCAGCAGCCGTCGCTGGTCGCTGCCGTTCCGGAACAGCCACCAGGACAGGGTAGAGCCGTGGAATATGGGTAGAAACTCCGTCAGAGTATGGGCACACCCCCCGGTGGTCTGGCAATTTGTGGACTGGCTGGACCTCGTGGGCGCGTGCTTTGAAAAGTGCTCGTGTAGGAAGATTAAACCTCCTCGTGTGTGTTATTTTGCGGCGGGAGCGTGGAGCTTCTGGGCGCGGTGTGTTTTGTTACTACAAAGTAAATAAACAAGAGAGCTATGTGAGTGTCGTCCGGTGTAAGCCCGGATCGTGCTCGCGTGTGATTCTGTGCAAATCAGTAGTGTATGTGTCGTAATGATGCAGTTCGGTTTTTTCAAAGTGCGCAAGGTCGCTTGCCGGTAATGGGTACCGTCTATATAGAGTTGTTCGGCTCGAAGCCGAATACCCCATGAGCCGTTTGATGCGCGGTTGACGCGCCGCGGTCGTTTTTTTTTTGCCATCGCGTGCCTCAGGTAGCGTTCGTTCCTGCTCGATGAAGCAGGATTTCGTCCGTATAATATACCTCACAACTTCAAGCGCAACATCAGATTTTCAGCCGATTCTGCCCCTATTTCGCCCCTGACGCGGAATGTGTAGATTCGCGTCAGTTTCGATACACAAACCCCGCCGGTAACAAAATTTATCGACCATCCGGACAAAAGGTTGATGAGGATGATGATGATGATGATGTTCGCACATTAGCTCACTTCCATGAACTCCAGCCTGTTGTCACAAAGCAGGCTATAACAAAAATCCATCTCGATGTGAGAAAACAAACAAGTACCAGGTACGAAACAGCGCGCACGGCAGTATGATACCAGTCCGTCAGGGAAACGCTATTAACGAGCTGTGGTATACCATCCCGTACCAGTTGCAACCAAATAACACCAGGAACACATCCATGGTACATATTTGTATGAACACTCGGTAGAAAAGGAAAAAAGAAAAAAGAAAAACACGAAGAGAGGTCGAAAAAAAACAAAACAGAACGATCGAAAAACAAAGCAAGCATGCGCTCAGGGTGCAGGCCGAGTCCCGAGGACAAGGTTGCTGTTTGCTGGTGCCATCAGTCCTATGATATGTCCAGCTGATGGACCAACATAAGGACGTCACAAGAAGACCAGACGGAGGCAAGACGAGAAGAGTGTAGAGACGTAGATCTGCCAACAAACCAAAAAAAGCAGTCCTATGTATAGTTGGTAGGTCAAGAACAGTACAAAGAGGGCAGAGACAGACGGACCACGGGAGGCTATAAAAAAATGTCAATGGAAATAACAAAGGGTCATAAATATGACAATAAGGTGACGCAGCCGACGCAGAATGACAGGGTACAGGGGGGGGTGGTACCATCGTCTTGGCAGGGAAATAAAACAGGGGTTTTAACACAGCAATAGGCAGTTGTCACTGGGCATCTCAACTAGAAAGACGGCCAGTGCCACGTTTCGGCGGGTGTCTTCACTTTCTCAACCCTAGTTGCTGTTGCTACGCCTCCTTCAACGTGGCTCCTCCCCCCCCCCCCCCCCCCCCCCCCCCGGGGGGCCTTGGACCCAACGGCGTCTTAAGTTGCTGCGCATTTTTTACCTCAAACGCTCATCGTTTTGCTACATTATCCTTCTCCTTAACGAATCAGCGCTTCATGTACTGCTCTGCCGCTTCCTCAACACGTCTGAACCACTTGCCCGATTTCTTCGCTGCCAGCGTCCATTGTTTCTCTTCGGTGGGCGAGTTAAACAACGATAGGTCGCGTTCAAAACAACCCATCCCGTCTTGCTCTTGCCCTCCCAAGTAACCCTTTCCCTCCTCCAGTTCCCCAAGCATCACTCGTTTGGGTAGTCTCTGGTGACCTATACGAGCCACGAACCCCGCGAAAAGTGTCCTCCGCTTTCGCACCGTCGTCCCGACGTTCTTACAACCAGACTTGGCCGGTGCGTCTGCGTAAGAAAGCACATGGAAACCGTCGCGATGCTTTCTCTTCCATCCGATGCAGCGGAGGAGCAATCGGTGGTGAGCTGTCCACAATATGACGAGATGGGCCACGGTGGGGCTCCACGTGACACACCCGTATCGCATGGTACCCATTCCCTCGGCTTTGAGCATTCGTACTTTGAACCGGAGCGGTGTAATAGGCTGGCCGTACAGTGGCGTAGGTTGGCCAGCAGAACGCGCCGGTTGATTTCGGCAGTAACGTTCTCGCACACAGCAGTTGCCCCAAGGTACACAAACTTGGTGGTTTATTTGTACACCTAGCCGACTGCCTTAGTAACGAAAGCGACCCTGTCCATACGTTTCGTCATCAGGCACATGGTCTCCGTCTTGGCTTCCGAAACTGTCAATCCTAAGAAACCACACACCGCAACGATATCTGCCGCCATCTTCGCAAGGTTGTCCTTCGATCTGGAAACGATGCCCGCGTCGTCCGGATACAGCATTCCCCCGATCGGTTTCGGCTCCGCCACAGTGTCTTGGGGTTTATCTCGCCTTTTTTCTCCGGCCTCCCTCGCCCCCCCCCCACCCTGGTGCACACCATATATTTCCCTACATTTGCATTAGCGCTAAACCGCTGCATCGCCACACGCAGCACGGCAGTGAAGAACATGTTGAACAACAATGGTGCCAGCATGAATCCCTGTCGTAGGCCCTGCCCCACGCCGAACCAGTCTGAATACTCGCCATCGCCCGTCTGGATGCTAGCACGCATTCCATAGTGGCAATGGTGAATAGCAGCGAGCATCTTTTGGTGGTACGCCGAACCGAGCGAGCACGGTCCACAAGAGAGTCCGGTCGACTGAAATCACATGCCTTGGCGAGGTCGACGAAACTCATATAAAGAGGGGTGCTTTTCTTCCGTGCCAAATATACAAAGCTGGGTTGGTCTAACTCTATTGTATAGGACATAGAGTTGGTCTCACCGTTGAGCTGTGTTTCTTGACCCAATTTTGTTTTGGTTCGTGCCGATCTGAGCCTACTTTTCTCAACATAATGTTTCTCAATCGCGGACGCCCACTGTACCCCGTGAGATTGGCATGACGTCCAAGCGGCCTCCTGTGCCGTAGTGAAGCCGAGAACGGAACCAGTGCTCCTCTTCGTGTTCTCAGGTGCCGAACATGCTTTACGCTCAGCAGCTTAGCGGCGAGTCCATTTCGTACGTCGCACCCACCGGGAGAAATGGGAGAGTAGTAGTATCAAGCGTTCGCAAAGGCCCCGAAGTGAAGAGGCAATATGGGTGAAGGGGATTGCTGCCTTTGAGTCACCGATACATTCCTCCGCCGCTCGCTAGTGAAAGACTTGCATGCTATCTCTGCAAATTGTGTCTTGAGTGAGTACGGTCGTGACACACGAAGCTGTGGGACAACGGTCAGTCCTACTATTAATCTTAGTGAGGACTGCCAGTTTCTATCAACAGCGGTGCACTAAACGAACGCTGTGTTGCGTGTCAACGCCCAACTTAAGGCGCATGCACGTGTACACACATCAAAAACATTATTCGTTGCATCGGGCGGACTTCCGAACCGTATTTCATGCAATACAACAAATAAAAATAATGTACGTGTACCAGGTATTATACCAAAGACTGCTGGGTGTGTCGTGTGCAACGCAATGTGCAAAGCCAACTACAGCATATACCGCTGCAAGCGCAAAAGGGTGACCCCAAAAGAGAGGCGTTTAGAAGATGCCGTTTTCCCCCTCACGCCGCAGACGGTGCGCCATCTCATTCGGTCCTCTAGAAAGCGTTGACTTCGCCGGCCGCTTCCATGCAAACGGAACCAGTGCCGACGGCCATGATCTCTGCGCTCAGCAACTTTGACGGGTCGGCCGGTCGCAACGGCCGCATGTCCTCGCCTAGCTCGTAGACCATAGGGGTCGCTCGTGGCACCTTCATGCCCACGACTACGCTGTCAGGGATACTGTCGAGGTGCTGCAGAAGCGTCTTGAGCATGTTCGCGTGTCCCTGGCCAAACGAGGAATGCATGCATACATACACCACGGAGCAAGGTGTGTCGGACTATTTTTAGAGATTGGACAACACACGAAAACACAAAATACACGGTTGAGACGGGAGTGGAGGCACGCACGAGTGGTTTGTTGCAGCGAGAAAGCAGGCCCGAATCGTGCGCAGCGGGTACACCTTAACCATGTACATATTTATAAAATTCAAAACAACAAAGCTGTGAGATGGAGGATTTGGTCGAAAACCATCTTTGCAAGCTGTGTGTGATACTTCGATCGCGCGTACTACGGGTTTTATATGGTATCATGCAGAAAGTATGTATGTCTACTTGTGGTGCCGCCGAAGGTTTTTCAATCAAAACGTTAGAGCTCCGCACAGCTGCTGCTCCGTTTCCACGACTTGCCATACCGCTACCTGATACTTTCTAATTTGTTGCTTAAATCCGTTGTTTGCTCATGTCCATTGGTCGCTTATATCTGTTGTCAGACTGGTACATGGCATGATGAAGTGGCACAAAAAAATCAGGGCTTTTCGCGGGTCAGGTCAAACCTCACGGGTAGGGTCGGGCAGGGCTGGGTCAGCTGACTCGATCCGACCCGCGAAATTTTTGAGGTGTGTTGACTTGACCCGACCCGACCCGACCCGACCCGACCCGTGAGAATTGAAAATCTCCTGACCCGACCCGACCCGACCCGCGAGATTTCAAACCCTCCTGGCCCGACCCGACCCGACCCGCCACCTTCGGATTGACCCGTGAGACACAGGTTTCATGCGGGTCGGGTTACCTTGACCCACGAGATTATTTATCGTGACCCGCAGGTCCGACCTGCGGATCCGGCCCGTGGGTCGATACTTCAAAAACAATTTAATATTCATTTTTTTGTCCACAAGCGATATGTGGCCTGGCTGTAGTGGGTATAAATGGATGCGGGCATGCGTATATGGATTTGGCAGTGTTTCAATGTTTGAATAAGACACCAAAGGGGTATTATTGAGTATTTGTACGAGAGAATCCTTTGGGTAAGAGAGCGGGAAGTGTTTTGAGTGTCGGACCCGCGAGCCGGATGCGCGGGTCCGACCCGCGAGTCAGCAGAAAAGAACTCGCAGGTCACGCTGGCCCGACCCGCGAGTGACCCGTTTCTCATGGGTCATGATCTGACCCGACCCGTGAGTTTTTCATCACCTCTTGACCCGACCCGACCCGACCCGTGAGATTTGAAAAACTCTTGACCCGACCCGACCCGACCCGTGATATTTAAAAAAATCTTGGCCCGACCTGACCCGACCCGCGAGATTTGAAAACCTCTTGACCCGACCCGACCCGACCCGTGAGGTTTTGAACACTTCCTGACCCGACCCGACCCGACCCGTGACATTTTGAACACCCCGTGACCCGCGAAAAGCCCTGAAAAAAGTCAACACTAGCGTATGATCTTGGCTCCGTGCTCACACAAACGGATGCGAATCTGGCATATCTCGGCTCACAAGCACACGACATGTTTCCCGACAACTGGCACAGACGTAGACATATCGCTGATTCGGCACGGGGGTGCAGCGTGACTTTGAACTGGAGGCTAAAACTCGTGCCAGGCATCTATACTACTGCATACCAGGCATGCATAATGCGAATGGGACAAAGGTAAGGACTTCCGCGATACCCCCGCCATACCGCTTCTCCCTCTACCCAGAGATCCAAGGACCGTTTGGGTACGAAGGCCAACACCCAAACGATCCTTGCATTTTTCGGACAGAGCAGAGATACTTATACTCCGACAATGCCTCACCGCAACCAGGACGCGTTTGCCGCTCCGCACTGCCGGCACGATCTCCTCCTCCCAGTACCCCACGACGCGCCGAGAGACGTCCTTCATGCACTCGGTCCTCGGGATCGCGCAGACTCCGTTCTCGTCCACGACATGCTGATACCTGCGCGGAGAAGGATCGGAACGCCGAGAGGTCATGCTACGATTTCAGGGGGGGCTGCCTTTCTTGTCGGGGTTCCTCGAACATGAGCTCTGACAGGCCGTGTGTACTACGGTAAAGGTTTTACTTGATTATAGTATACAAAGCCCAAACATTTCCAATCGATTGGGGCTCCTGAACTCTCAAACTACCCTATACCTTTTGAACCCGATGTGAATTGCATACCACTATACGCAAGCCCAGTTGAGTGTGTATCGGACTTACTATGGCCGTTGTTATAGGAGAGCGTCTTACGCCAGAATTTCCAAAAATTAAAATAAAATAAAAATGGAAACATGTATCAAGATATGGAGGCGTTCTGTCACGATTTGTGAAATTTAACAGAGGGCAAAAATACCTTGAGAGTGATGTTTAACATAATTGGAAGAAAAATAAATGTGGAAAATCTGAAAGATGAACAAAAATTGCGCGAATGTAAAACCCTGGAATTTCTGGAAATAATGCTCTCCGATAATCACGACCCTTAGCTTACGATATATCTCAAAGGTGGATGTTGGGTGGGGTACAGAGCTCTCTCTTCACGTGACGAGCCTCACGAAAAACATTGGTGCTACATACCCTTACCGCCGTAGCGCGGGTCCTCTATTCTCACCGAAAGTTCGATCTTGAGAACCGTTGTGCTCGCAAAACCGACCAGCAATCCCATTGGCTACGAAGGCATGCCATCAACGAAGACGAACAATCCCATTGGCGACGTGCAGTAGGCAAGACGTAGGCATACCAGATACGCAAACTCTATATCTTCATATGGGAAATGCGGAGATATAGCGCAGCTCCTCAGGCCAGAAGCTTCCCCTTCAGCCAGAAATGTTCGGGCCCAAAGGTGCACCCTCTACCGCATTGTAGAGGCATTGTTGAGTTTTTTTGAACCAAAAGTGCATCCTCGAACGCACTGTTGTATAGGCATGGTTGAGTTTTTTGGGCCCAAAAATGCACCCTCCACCGCACTGTAGAGGCATGGGTGAGAGCAAACCTCAAGAGGAGTCGATTTGTTTCTGTGCCGTCTCTGTGTTGTAGAACAATGGCACACCTAGGCCTCGCGCACTTCGGCGTACACGCACGTAGCGACCCTCGTCAACTCTTCTGGCACACGGAAGCCAGCAGTGGGGATCCCATGCTCTCCCGATATGATGCTGTAGACTACATTTCCAGTCATAGGAGCGCTCAGAATAGTTGTCGACTTGCAACAGCAGATGCGGCGATTTGAAATGTGCGCTTGAGGGCCGTGCGTTGCCCGGCCGTAAAATTAAAATAAACGTGGTGGGGAAAGATACTAAATATTTTTCCTGCCCGCATGTACTATTGGTCAATGCTTTGGAAGTAAACTGTATGATCGATGGAAAGCCCAGGGACCCCGATGCCCGAGCGGAACGTTTGCCTCGAATACCACCCGACACAACGTGACCCAAGACTTGAATCAAATGAAAATGATACTCGAATACACCACGTACATATAAGATGTACGTACAGCGCGAAACGTACGGACATGACTGGGGAAATATGATAAAATGGTATTCTCCCCTCTCTCCCTGTACTGGCACAGGTGCATCATCCCAGGCCTAGGGGTTGGGCACGCCACGCAATGCTGCAGCGCATTTCTCTACCTGCTACCTCTGACATCCCACGTTATCGTACGCTTACAGCACTACAAAAAGGTCGAGTACAGCAGTTCTATCGTACGAAAATACCGGGCAGGGGGTAGGCAGAGGCGCACCTTCGGTCGTCCTTCGGGTAGTAACGGCCGGTCGTGCTCATAGGGTGTGGCGGAATGTCGTAGCTCGAGGCCCACAAGGCGACGTTTTCCGCTCCAAAGGCCTCCTGGGCCTCTGGCTTGGTCTTCCCGATGAGGTCGCCGTAGTGGCGCTCGTTCAGTCGCCAGTCCTTCACCTCCGGCACCCAGAGCTGGTCCAGTTCGTCCATGACGATGTGTTCTGTCTTGAGTACCCTAGATTTTCGACATCACAACAGCGTGGGCGTGACGACGTGCGGAGGGCGGGGAAGATGTCGCTACATGAACACGCAGAATGTCAGGAAAATCCAGATGCAGCTGTGCTCCGATTGTCCTATCTAGATGCAGCCGTGCCTTAAGAGTTATTGGACTTACTGCAGACATACTACAAACCCGTCACCTCAGCAGCATCATTCTCCCCGTCGGCACCCGCCTCTGGTACAAGACCCGCGATCATCAATGATGGCTCTCTCGGCAGAATATCCGTCCACACGTCAACGACTGGACAGTACGCGGTTCTCTTTTCCACCTCAGACCGGTCAGTATCAAGCTGCCTTTTTCTGCCCGGTAGAAGCGCTGTTTTTATATGATATGGTGATTGAAGCGATACTATCGTCTGTCAAATTACCCAGTAGATTAGCGCGTTGCCCACGGCTTCGGTAATACTGTCAATACCACAACCAGCGTATTTCTTGGCGTACTCATCGTACCTCTTGGGTTATCCGGTACCTAGATCCCTGTATGTCAGCTCTTGGTCCCACGAAAAAACAGACGATGGAACCTGTTTCACGACAGAACGCACGTCACAATGAGGCAACGGAGTGGGAGAGACACATACTAGAGCAGTGCCTACCTACTACAGTTTCCTCACCGCTTGAGCATCGACGAGTAGACAACGTCGAACTCGAAACCCTCCCTCCGGAGCGCCTGCCCGGCAGCTCGAGCCTCGCTCTCGCCCCTCTCGGTAAGCGGAACATCTGTGTATGTATCAAAAACACAATCAGTTGAAAATAGGCTCGATTATTCGTTGCCGAAAGCAACCAACCGGCAAGCAGGATCAACGTCGAGCTTTAGACTACAACCCTCGAGCCTGCCTTTCGAGTTTCGACGTACAAGGTGATCTGGCGGCACTTTGATATACCCGGTGTGAAATAAGCATACACATCCACCGCCGACCTGAAAAAGTTTCACTTTCAAACCTCGAACAGAAAATCGATTCCGACGTGATGATCTAGATCTTAACGAGGAGTGTTTTTCAGTTTTTCTCAGTATTTTCCGAAATTTGGGTACTTTTCACGTTGCCGGGTGGGAGCCAAATACCCTCCATGATCCACGAAGTAGGGCATGCGTCCTGGGTTGATTATGTACATGGTACTACGTACGAGCGTACGCACAAGCTATCATTGCGGCAGGTTAGGATCTACTGCTGTAGCTGGTGATGGTCTATTATAGATCATCACGTGTCCGAGTTTGTATGTGGGACATGTTTTCAGCGTATAGCCGCAAAAAAAAACATCACCAGACAGGACCCGATCCCGATATTGTGCGAGTTCGCGGCGGAAACTGGGAAAGACCTTTTCACACCTCGGATAGCGTAACACATAACGTTTTATGTTAATGTTAGGCGTCAGCGAAAAAAACCCGTAACATTACGTTGCTACGTTAACTACTTTCTGGATTTTGTGATAACATTCGTAGTGTTAGTGTGTTATAATATTCGCGGGCGATCGCGTAACATCATGTTAGAGTGTTACCTTGATCTCGTACTGTGACCGCAGTATATGTGTTACGGTGTTAGGGTATGCAGCCCATAGCGAGTAACACTATGTTGGCGTGTTAGCGGAATTCCTGGTGGCTATCGTAACACACGTTGAAGGGATAACGTACATGGTCAATTAAACGTTAACATTATGTTACCGTGTTAGCGGCATCAGCCCGTAGCGAGTAACGTTATGTTAGTGTGTCAGCGGGATTCTTCGTGCTACCGTATCACCCTTTCGACGGATAACGTACACGGCCAAATAAACGCGTACATAACGCTATGTTAGTGTGTTAGTGAATTTCCTAGGGGCTATCGTAACACGCGTTAGGGGATGATGACGTATATGGTCAACACAACGTTAACATTGTGTTGCCGTATCAGCCGCAGCAGCAGTCCGTATCGAGCGACGTTATGTGAAGGTATTACGGAAGTCTTGCTACCACATAACAACATAACATACGTCAAACGGACAACGTATATGATCGATAAAACACTATTAATAGCACTATGTTAATGTTGTTAACTCGTATGCAATGTATTTAGTGACACAAGTTAGCAGATAACGTACACCCCCAATCTAAAGTCAACAATATGTTACTGCCGTGTTAACTCGTACGTGCGAGTGCGCAGATTACGTTGTAGATGGATAACGTAATGTGTTATACATGGGATAACGTACTGGCGGGGATTCCACAAAAAAATGAGGCGTTTTTTTGCGGGGATCCCTCCTAAATGTCCCCTGTTCTGGGGTTTTAAAATATGGAGGCGTTTTTTACCAGGGATGCCATGCTATCCTCCCCCCCCGGGGATATATTTGTAGGTATCCTCTACTGGGATGTCGGCGAAATTGGATAACACGGCTACGCTATGTTACTCCCACGCACCCGCTTTACCACTAACACAGGTAACACATGTTAGATCTCGGGAAGATCCAAAGGGTAACGTAGTAACACTACGTTAGAACGACTTCGGCCCCAACGGTAACTCAGTAACATGAAGTTACACCCGGATGGGTTTTTATGGTAACACGGTAACGGAATGTTACCATCAGATCTTTATCGACGGTAACACCGTAACATAATGTTACGGAGACTTCCGCCTTTAGGCTAACATCCTAACGTAATGTTACGTATGGGCCGGCTAAGACTGTAACGTATCTAAAGTGCGTTAGGTGTTACGTTATCCGACCCTAAGGCAATCAGATGGGGGGTCCAGATAACGTAGTGTTGGTAGTGCTGGCCATTGCGTTATGTTACGTTAGTGTGTTATCTGTAACACAACGTTACGTGTCAGTAGTGCTGGCGAACATGGTAACGTTGTGTTAGGGTGTTATGTGTAACACTCCTCCTAAGGGTAACATCATGTTATTGTGTTACGTCTAACGCTGCGTCGACAATAACATTATGCTATCGTGTTAGTAAATAATACAAGGCGCTTCGCTCCGCGGGCGGCCTACGCCGCCCGCTACGCTCGCTCAGTAAGCAAGCATCAAATAATATTATGCGAGGCGAACAGAGGTCCATGATTGATTGGATATTGTTTTTTTTATGGCCCCTGTGGTTAGCCGCAAACTGGCGACTTGATAATGCCAAGAGTCTCGCCGCCATGCTTCAGGAGAAAACAGCTCGGACGCCCCATATGCTTCACGTCGCGGGCGGTTTTCCGCTACGCTCGCTCACACGTCGTACATACGTACATACCCCAGGTAGGGTACTTATATTCTTCTTTCGATATGCTCTGTGTCTGTGTACTCGTCGTATGTTCGAAATATAAAAGCACAGAACGGCACAGCAAGCAACACAGCAAAAACAACGAAAATGAAACCGAAAAATTCTAAAAGAACAAAATCCCCGTCCCCTTTTGTGTAATAATTTACTACCTGAGTGGAACACCTTACATCAGTCAAAAAAAGAGAAAAGGAAAAAAGGAAAAAATCTTACAGCAGAGCTTCTCTCTCAGCCTCGTACGCCGCCCGCCCCTCTCGCGACCATCTCGCCACCGATTCAGTCCGGGTAAAGCTTCGCTCCCTCTCTTCCACAGTGAGCCCCGTCGCCCGCCTCGCGTGAAGCCCGGTGCTCACCGTGGACCTCGACGCAAGCTCGACAATGTTGGTGCTCATTCGGGGTACCTCCCTCTTGTGACTCTCAGCCCGGTCGCGAAAATAAGCACCGCTTGAATATTATCTTACAATCCCGAACGACCCTTAAATACTCGTACGTACTCTATCCAAAATCATAAATGGAGGCCAGACAGAGCCTATTGATGCATCCGCGTGTCTCGAGGCACACGCAACGCCTAGGCACGAAAGCGGCGACCGCGCTCCTTGCAACTCCTCCTCTACTCGCCAGCATCCGCTGACACCCGCGACGGTGCCGGGTTCGCCCGCGCAACCGTGCTCGGAGTACACGCACGCACACGAAACGAAAGAAGAAAAAAGGAAAGAAGGACTGAAAGTACGAAGAGAAATGGAGAAAACGAAGACACGCTGGAACGGTCCGGCAAGTAATAAACGGAAGCGATTCCCAAGTGGGAGCTCTGAGCGGCCAGGGACGTACCAACCGAGCACGCTCAGAGATCGAGATCTAAGTAAGTATATCTATGCGGATATCGATCTGGGCATGTTAGAGTCATAACGTACGTGTTTGGTCGAAGCCTAACACTGTGTCACGGTGTTAGTTCAAGGACTGATCACGGCATAACATAATGTTACTTTGACAAGGAATCACATATAGAATACGCGCGCTCGGTTTATCACAATACTTGTAAAATTAGGTAAAAATGGAATATAGACGAGGCGTATTACGCAGCTTGCAAAGTTGAGTATCAACTATTTAATCAGTCGAGCTCACAGCTGACGTATTTCAAAATTTATAAAATATATCTACTGTACTAGAGTGTCTGCGCAAAATAAAGAATATTACGAATTTTGCTTATCTATTCCCCCGTTACCGACGACTAATCAAATATCCTAATCAAATTTGCATAAAAATGACGAAGTTATGCATTTTTGGATAGCATATTATACTAGAGCCATATTTGTATGATATGAGATTCGACCGCTGCATTCTGTTGGCCGAAAACTCTCCGGACGCTTTGGATTGGCCAAGCTTGCCCCGAGAGTGGCCTCGGACCCTCGGACCATGTGTCAGCTACCGGCGGGGTTTTGCGAGAAGAATTGCTGCCGCTGATGCAAAGGCTGCAGCAGGCAGCAGGTACTATTAGGTAGGTGCTGCTGCTGCTGCTGTACGTCACCGACTACTGCTACTACTGCATATAGTGTGCTGCTGCTGCTGCTGCAAGTAAGTGCTGTTGTTGCTGGAAACACTGCGGCAATAAGCAAGCACTGCGGTGAGTAGGCGCTGCTGCAAATAAAAGCGCTGCTGCAAGCGAGCGCTGCTGCACACAAGCAAGGTCTGCTGCAAACAAAAGCGCTGCTGCAAGCGAGCGCTGCTGCACACAAGCAAGGTCTGCTGCAAGCAAGCGCTGCTGCGAGCAAGCGCTGCTGGAAGCGAGAGAGCTGCCTCAAGCAAGCGCTGCTGCGAGCAAGTGCTGCTGGAAGCGAGAGAGCTGCCTCAAGCAAGCGCTGCTGCAAGAGCTGTCGCAGGCGCTGTGCTGGTGCTGCAAGCACGTGCACACTTGCCGCCACGCCCCTGATCTTCGACCCCTTTTCGGCCAGAGAGGACGACGAAGAAGGAGGGCGATCTTCTCGTTGTGGCGGCGTTGCTTGCACAGCGAGTGTCGAGGAGCGCAAGATAGATCGCACTTCTGCCTGTTAGTGCTTGCTGCTGCTTACTGCTCCCGCAGCTGCTGCTGCTGCTGCTGCAGGTGGGTACTGCTGCTGCTTGCACGACTTCTTGTTGTGTTCGGCTCGTTTGGTACAAAAAAAAGTGCTGCCGCTGCCGCAATTGTTTTTTTTTTCGAACATAAGAATCCAATATTTAGCTGTTTTTCGTCTACGATTATGCGCATGCCGAAAGGCTTTCGATTATGATTACCTTTCCGACGGAAATCCTTGATAAACAAAAATATTATGCGCAGACACTCTACTGCTGTACCTGAGCTGGACGAGACCGAGCAGCAACATAACGTTAAGGCTCGTGCTCGTTCGTGGGTTTCCAGTTAACACTGTGTTACCGCGTTGCCGTGATCGCCCCTCTAGTGCTAATACTATGTTAGTACGTTACCACGTTCCTGTGTTAGCCCCCATATAACCTAGATAAGTGTTGTCCGAGTGTTACGTTATCCGAGGTGTGGACCTTTTACGTTCCGTTCGTTAGATGACGCTGTTTTCTTTCATTTTTACCTGGAACACGTTTTGAAATTTGAACGGTCGCCTGGTGGAACGCAATGCAGAAATGGTTTCACAACCGCTCAGACTTTCTCGGCCCTAGCGATGTCCCTCACCAGTCCATCCTATGTGCCTATCGTCCCTATTCCAGGTTGATTCTCCGTGTCGTAAAAACACTACACGATACGCTTGGTTGCCATCTTGATTGCTGCTGCTGCTGCTGCTGCTGCTGCTGCTGCTGCTGCTGCTCCCGTCATCACTTTGCTTCGTGATTGTTGTGGCATGTGTTCGCAGAGTTTGAGCAGCATACGACCTCGTCGTCTGTGGCGCTGGTTGCAGCAAGCGCACTGGAAGATACGCGCGAGCCATCGGCACCCCTGTGATACAGATTGCTGCACATGACACGGAGCAGCGCATCTTCCGGAGCGTTGTGCATAAGATGTCCAGCGTGTCGTTGTTTCGGTCGTCGGAGTTCTATCAATATTCAGAGGCGTGTTCCGCGGTGTAACGACCTATCCGGTCTAAAAAAGAAAAATACTGCCAAATACCACACCGAGGCGCCGAAGAGATTGGCTGCGGTCCCAGCGGCGGCACAGTGTGATCGGGTTTTGGCTACCGGCGAGAACGTGAGTGATGCGAGGAACGTGTGCAGCACGTTGGTGGTTTTTTGGCTGTCGTGTCAGGTGTGTCCGCGTGTTCCTTTCTGAATCAGAAGCGCAAATTACAAGATATAGACGACGTCGGGTGAACCCGCCGTCATCCCTCATATCACACACGTAAGCCACAGAGCGTGGTCAGCAAACAGTACGAGGGGTGTCTGTTTGGCTGTGGCTCTGGGGAAGCTTCTTCAAGAGGGGGCATTTCTCGTGTGCCTATCGTCGTAATATTGTTCCGACCAACCCTCTGCGCTTGAGGGCCATTTGTGACACCAGCGTTTCTATACTCGTATACATACTGAAGTTTTGATGAGCCCACGTACCCGTTGCCTCGTGTACGTAAAGAGTAACGCGATTGACGACGAGATGGCGATGCTTTGGTATATACCGGTACCTGGCATCATAGAGCAGTGTTGCTTAGAAGATACCGGTGCCAGGTTAGTGCGGAGGACACAGGACGACCTTGACCTCGCGGGAAACATCCTCTCAGTGGTGCTCGGCGTAAGAAAGCTGAGACTGGACATACGAATACACGAAGATCATGTCAACGATTTTTTTCATTTGTATCTGCCTATACGAGTAGTTGTCATATATATCATCTGGCAGGTTTTCGCTGAAACCAATCCTCGCAACTCTGCAGGGTTGCGCCGCACCCCGCGACTAAAACAGCCACCTGTCCAAAACGATAGACGCCCCGCCCCATCCCTGCATCTTTCTCCGTCGCATACCCGCATCTCACCAGCATCGAGTCGCTAAACTAAACCCCTAGTCGAGATCCGGGAGATGGCAGAGACAGCTCCAGCATCTAATCAAGAAGAAGCACCAAAACGAACCTTTACCAGCGGGAGCAGGAGTAGCAGCCGCTTCGACTGCAGAGGGAGGGGGTGAGGCTGCGACCGTCGTCTCGCCAGGGGACACCGTTTCAGCGGGTTCACCAGGGGCGTCCGAATTAGCCGAAGGGTTAGGAGGAGGGGGGGGGGTCGCGGAGGCGCAAGCGACTTCAGCGGGAGGAGGGAGGAGCTCGGCGAGTGAACCTGAAAAGCGCAATAGCGGGAAGGACATGGGGGCACCGGCGTCGAACGCCCCTGTGAAGGAGCCCCTGGGACCAGGACCCTTCGGGCTCGATGATTTCGACACCGGGGTGACGCTGGGGACGGGAAGCTTTGGACGGGTCCGCATTGCGACGCACAAGGGCACTCAAACGCCGTGGGCGATTAAAATGTTGAAGAAGGCTGAGATCATCCGCATGCAACAGGTGATGATAGTTGCACGTTACGAGTACCTGTATGAAAAACTAAGGTATTGCTTGACTGCCTACGGCGGTTTTAGCCCGTCAAGATTTCTCTAGACTCAATATACTAGTTTCAGTGCGTGGAGATTCCTGACGAATGGCTATCAAGGGGCAAAAATAGTGCCAACCGAAATGTTTGATGATGAAGGTACTGCATCTATTTGGCACTCCTACTTGGAGAAGAACGTATTACCATTTGTTTTCGGCCGCATCTGTGCGGAGTATGCCCGGCGTACGTATATGAAATATGGCAGGTGCGATGAAAAAGACGCGCAGATCTTTGCCACAGATAGTTCATGATGCCAACGAAAAAAAGCTCGTACAATCCTTTCAGCCAGTGGTACACATGTCACTAAACGTATTCAGTGAAAAAAACTTCGCTTTTTCTCGTATCATCAATTAATTGTCGCTGTGTACAAAACATGATTTCTTTTTCGCACGAAAGCCGAATTCAAGCATAAGCTCGGGTGTGCGTGGACTGTTTGATGGCCTTCCGAAGGCCCTTCGTCAAGGAGCACCCTTTGCGCTCGCGCAGTTCCCGCTCGAACCCTGCCTCTGTTGTGAACAAAGCCACACACCCTCTAGGTGCTACTTGCCCAACTGACGACCGCACCCCTCAGAGTAGTTCCCGTCCTCGTTACCGAATGGCATACGTTTTCTCTGTAAGAATAAAAACTGACGACGGCACACCCCAGAGAAACTGCAGTCCCCGCTACCGTTCGGCGTTCATAATCGCCATCATTATCTCCCCGGAGTCATCATGAACGCTGATCTGTAGGGCAGAAATCATCGTGAGGTGTACGGCGCGCCCAGTTGGCCATGTATCCTCCACAGGCGTGTGACGTTATCCGCAACAGGGGCAGAATGACAGATTTATCCTTGCTGCTAGTCCAACCGAACATGCGTTACGCTGTATGTAGTATTTACGATTCACCTTGGTATGGTACATGCTATGGTGTTCGTAATAAATCGTCGTCCGCTGTCCTGCCTGCGAACGCTACGCTGTACGTACTAGTTTGACGATTTCGCGTGCTGGGTGGTCATGAGCACGTGGCACACACTCGTGACCGCACGGCTCAAGTTTTGTTTCGGAAAAGAAAGTGACGAAATCGAACAACTTCTACTGTAGGTCCGGGAAAGAGGCCACAGTTGAAAGCATCGAATCGCATGAGGCGGAAAAGCCGTCGGATATCGCGCGAGAAGAAAGCACGAATAGTAGGCCATGTATTGCCCAAGCCCTATCTACCTCGCTATTAATAGTGGTGGAACACGTTTAGAAGTTTTCACACCGATGGCGATTTTCTAGTTTTAAATTTCCTTTCAAATATATTTGACGAATACGTAGCAAAGCTGCAGGTAGGGAATGCATGGCTCTCTACTATAAGCTGAATTCGTATTATGTGTTCTCTCTTTTACACCTACGCCTCCGTGTTGAGGGGCGAACGTCAACGTTGACTAGAGCCGTTTTCTTTCAGTCGGAGAAGGGTTAAGCAACGTACTCTGAACTGTTACATCCTGTGTGCTGAGTGAACTACCCACCTGTTATGTCGCCCATTCGTCTCTCCCCGCTCTTCTCATTTTTGCTGTCTTGTCCGATTTTTGCACAAAGGTCGAGCACATGGTCAACGAAAAAACCATTCTCATGATGATGAACCACCCCTTCATCGTGAAGCTCGCGGGCACCTTTCACGACGAGCGCAGCCTGTACATGATCCTCGAGTACGTCGTCGGCGGGGAGTTTTTTAGCCACCTGCGAAGAGCGAACCGGTTCGAGAACCACGTCGGCCGTTTCTTCGGGGCGCACGTGGCCCTCATGTTCGAATACATGCACAGCATGGACGTCATCTACCGCGACCTGAAGCCGGAGAACCTGTTGCTCGACCGACAAGGGTACCTCAAGATCACCGACTTCGGCTTCGCTAAGATCGTGGCATTCAAGACGTATACCCTCTGCGGCACGCCGGAGTACATAGCTCCCGAGGTTCTCCTCAACCAGGGACACGGGAAGGGGGTGGACTGGTGGACCATGGGGATCCTCGTCTACGAAATGCTCGTCGGGCAGCCGCCCTTCGTCGACAACGACCCGCTCAAGGTCTACCAGCTTATCCTCGCAGGAAAGCTGGCTTCCCCCCCCCCCGCTTCATAGATAAGAATGCGAAGAGTCTCATCAAGAAGCTGCTCGTCGCAGACCTGACCAAGCGATACGGGTGTGTCAAGGGGGGGGCACAGGACGTCAAGGGTCACAAGTGGTTCGCGGGGTTCGACTTTGAGGAGCTCCTCGCCAGGGCTATCCCGCCCCCAATTGTACCCCAGGTGGAGGGGGCGATGGACACGTCGCAATTCGACCCGTACCCAGACTCTGTGGACTTGCCCGACATTCCCACCTTCACCGGCAAGGACCCGTTTTCTATCTTTTAAGGGCAGCTTACTGCTGTGTACTTTGGTTTTTCTCGCCTTGTCCTTCAATCATGCTTCGGCGGGGAATTGAGGGAGGATAGGGATGCGGAAAACAATGGGTTAATATCGCCTTTTTTCACTCCCGTCGGAATGAGTGCTGCTGTATATGCTGGGGGGGGGGGCATGGCGGGAAATGGGGTCCATTTGTGGTACATATAGACACGCGAAAGCTGTGTGGGGTGGTTGGTTGCTCATGATAGTTTACTTCGGCTGATAGTTTACTTCGGCTTCTGCGAAGTGCAACACGGTATCGTCGACAGTAGTTGCGAGGCAAACCACTGCAAGACGATGCAGGGAGGAAGCAGTGGGCTGGGCGAGGCCGATGTGGGTAGACCACAACGTGGGGCACTTGTTAATGGACCGTTGTCATACACATTCTGCTAAGGGAGGAGCTTGAGCTCCAGGTGCAGTTTGGACAATTTGGTTTGACGCCGGGTGGCCTACGATATACTGGTTAGTCGAGCGCTGGCTGTAGTAGCTAGCAATGTTAACGCCAGAAGAACCACTGCCGTGCGCTCCTACTTGTGTCAAGATTTGTTTTTACTTGCACACTTCGTATACTGTCCACTTCGTATACTGTCGGCACACGAACACGACGTTAAGGATTTGCATGGGCGCTTCGGGTCAAGACACAGTTAGTTTCGCGGACAGAGCATTTGGCTCTGTCGATTGCTTCACCCACTAGGCCGGACAATCCTGGCCCCGTGTGACAAGATTTACACAATCGTGCAGGTCCAACGACAGACAAAATATCTTCCGTAGGGGCAGCTGAACAAGCACTCACAACAGTTGGCGTTAGCTTGTTCTGTTCGGTCCCCACCCGCATCGCTTTGAGACAGGAAAACAGCGTATCAACATCGTACCGTGGGCCACAAGCAAAGAACGGCGTTATTTGTGCCAAGATTCGGCATGTGACGACAAAGTACCAAGTACGACGTACCAGGGCCGCTTTGTGCCCCACAGCAAGGTGCCTTGCAACCACGTGTTCAACACTAGATATCCTGGAAGGTGTCCCTTCTTCTATGCTCCACGACTTTCACAAACGGCCAACTGCATAATACACCGCAACATACATCAGTCGTTTGCTGTAGCTTCCGGAGGGTAAAAGCGGAAATGTGGCCAAAGTTGGGGTGCTTGCGTAGATCTTCTTGCTCGTGGTGATCTTGGCTGCGGAAGACACTGACATCACCGAGCATAGCAATTCGAAATTACCTCGTCCTTGCACCCCCCCCCCCCCCCCCCCTCCCTTTCCTCAGAATGACCCACATGAAGTATGCCCCCGCTCTTGGTAAATATGTTCTGAGCGATCAAAGGCTATATGACACGCACGAGCAAAGCGAATATATACGCTTCGTACGCGTACAGCATCTTTCGTTTTATTCCCGCTCATGTTTCTACGGAGGCGGAAAAATATAGAAACGAAACGAGGTTTGAGGGGTTTGTCATGTTGGAGGCGTGTGTTTTGGACGTGTGCTACAAATAGGACTGCAAATAACAGTATGCAACACACATCTCGGATGTAAATATGTTGGGTAGTTTGAGAGTTGAGGAGCCTCCGTCGGTGGAAAATGTTTTCGTTGTACACTATAATCAAATAATACTCCCTTACGATAGAATGGTTCTTCGATTATTTCGTTGTCGCCGCATATGTAGAAGTGGAAGTAGTGTACGCACTTTAAGCAGCGGCTGCAGTAGATGGAGTGTTGGTGGTGATATAATGAAGTCAATGCTTCGCCACGAAGTACGTACGTACCAAATATATCCCAAGTACATTTCACGCCCCCAGTTTGGACTCTCCGCGTCTTCTCTGCAACGATCCTGTAGCTTGTAGGAATCCTGCAGAGTAGAGTGGAGTCTTAGCGAGCTACCTTGTTGGTTCTACCACTGCGACACTGGACGTTTGTTTGCTTGACTGTGAGCTTTCTCTGTTTTCCCGTACTTCCTTCCTTAGGCAGAACATTCTGCAATGGCTTAGGTCCGCTGATCCATCTTTTCCACAGAGGCGTTTTTCCTTTCCTTGTGGGACGCTCTCAATTTTCTTTGTCGCCGAAGACGCCACTTGTTAAGATCAAGCATGCGGGACGCGTTGTATCCCTGGACAGGTCTGCCTATTAAGTCGGTACTCGTTGGTACTCACGTGTGTTGGTTGCTTAGAGACAGAAGAAGAGAAGTTTTATTCCTTTCGTGCACGCGGAGACTGAGACCAAGCTCGTGCGTCTCTAGAAAACCCCTGGTTTTCCACCTAAGACACGCCTTCCACGTACTACAAATAACGTTCCCAGTGCCTGAACCCAGATAATTACAGGGCTTTCAACCTCATACAAAGCAGTATCATCACACCTGCCCATCGTCGTGTTTAGTTTTCTTAGTCACGTCCAATCTGTTTGTGCATAATTGCTACTACATTCACTGTACCACATGATACAATGATCACAATCCCGATGATCACTACACCATGCCATATTGGAGTGAACCGTGTGCCATAACACAGCACTGGATTGTGTTTCGACTCGGCACCCCCCCCCGTCCTCCGAGTCTGGTGTGTCACCGACCTCGATCGAGGTAAGGCCCACATCTTGAACAACGCCGACCGACACGGTTGGAATCTTCTCCGTGCAACCCCGTACTTTCACCTTCCCCGGCTTGTCCCAGTCCGGTAGTGTTTTGTATGGGGCTTTTCGATGGCATCTTTCTCCCTTTCCATCACTACTACATATATTTTCACTGTTATGCCAGCACTACCATTAGGCGCCGACGATCTATTAATGATAGGCGACTATTGTCGTGACGGCCCACGCATGATGGCCTCTGCCGTCCTGGTGCCGTTCCCGTGTAGACCCATTCGACGCTCCTATTCTCGTCACTGCTTGCGCCCAACACGATTTTGGAATACCAGATCGGTTGGGCATCAACACTGACAAGGCCATTGCTACCGACCATCGATACATGGGTCACGGGAGTTACCTATTTCTGACACATTCGTTCCTGCACCGCAATGATAGTGCCGCAGCCGCTGGCACACTCCTCCCGCCTTGACTACCGCACCGTCCATTGTGTCATCGTACCTTTTCTGACACTGCTGCTGTGGACCAATGCGCTCCTCATGAATCACCGTTGGGTTTCGTGTCTCCCCGGACGGGCAACCGCTTTATCGTGGCCGTTGGAAAACCCCGACTGCCGCCGACTGCGATAATGGTTGTAGGGGTATTGGCCGCAAAGGGATCTTGGTCGTAGGGCACGCGTGATCGCGTCCCGGGACCCCCAATATTCACCCCCAATATTCAAATTGGCCGCTGTCGTCTTCGCTTTCGAAGCACCGCGTTAACCCGCCCTGGACAACCTTTACGACATAGCGACGACCTTAGGCTTTCCGCCCTCCCCTTCTGTTGCGCCACCTGTTCTAGCCGCCGCCGCCACCACCCCAAGCACATCCGCCTATCTAGCGATTTCTTCTCGGCCTGCGCCCTCTGAGGCAATTCCACCGTCGGCGGCTTTACTTGCCCGGCCACGCCACCTTCTTCAGAGTACTCCCTTTCGGAACCCGATATAGGACTTGAAGACGGCCGAATCTCTGTGCCTTCGTTGGGCGCTGTACATTCACTCATGGATTGGCCTCTCGTGTGCAACGTGGCGAGCTATCTTCGTCCGTCACTACTGTAGTCTGCGAAATGAGTTGTCTTGAGCTTCCCCCTACTGCCCCCCCGTCGATCATCTGCAATCGCTATAATCCGAAGTTCTCGCCCTAGCTATAAAAAATGGACGACCGACCAATTTGATGGTGGAACCAGCCTTGTTCAATGGCCAACTAACTGGTGGTATCTGCTGTACATGCGCACTGCTTGACGGTGCCCATTTATTATGTGTACACGGTTTGGGTCGCTACGGAGGCAAAGCCATTTTCCATGCCGCAATGGACATTATTTGCACCGTCTGCTTCTTCGACGACCGTACTGACGTGCGGTAGCCCGATCGAGATCGCTGTCCACCACGAATTGAGCACCACATTTATTGTCAGAACACGGCACGGGCTGCCGTTCGTAGTCCATTTGATGGCACGAGGCTGGCGGTCTAAGGTAGCGCACGCTGTTGTGCTAAATATATAGGCGGACATATAACAGGGGGCGACTATGATCTATCATATCATACCCCTACTACAGCAAGCCTTCGACAGTGGTACCGTGGTACATGCTGTCTGTATATATATACTACTATACTACATTCATTTTCTACGAAGTACTTTACTACTCCGTCTGCCTTGTCTTCCAGTACACGCATGTGTCTGGCTTCTCGAGTATTGCACTGGCATCATCTATTCCTATTCATGTTAAGCTGAAAGGCAGCATGAACCCAGGGACCAACTACTACTATGCAGGTAGTGCTCCTGGCTCTGCTCTGTCTGGTCACTTACACAAGGCGCTTGGAGATTATCCTTCTTGAACTACTGTATTTGCTTGCTTGCTCGCCGGATGTCTTGTGCACGAAGGGTCGAGACATTCATCAGCCAGGCAGACGATAGCGCCTGCCAGGTATGATGAGAGAACAATTTCTACAATCATACTGCGGCAACAGGGGAGAGGGGATACCATAACACTAGCCCACCTTGAAGGGCCGTATATATATAGATAGATACATAGGAAGTTCAGGTAATATAATATAAAATAGGAGCCAAACCCATCCGGAGAACTCGGCGAATGTATCAACGATGCGGCGCTTTACAACCCACTCCCACACCTCTAACTTGCAAGGCAGAAACTGATCACACGTGCACACAGCGAATCAGACTACAAGTAAGTCCGAAAATGCGGGTACGCGAAAGTAGGCTAAACGCCTTAACCCCCCCCCCCCCCCCCCCCCCCCCAGTCCCAGCATTGTAGGAAAGCGACGGTCTATACGGTCACAATACGACTGTGCATGACATGAGACATGTGAGTGCCCCCCCCTCCCCCCAGTGGTTGACATGAGGCTATTAACACTATCCCATTGTTTCTATCGCTTACTACGTCCTTTACGAGACTCAGTTTGGGGTTTTCTAGTGTTACTCGTTTTTTAAGATTTTGTACATGACTCGCAGACGGCCAAATTAAAAGTGTATATATATCCCGATGGTATATATTCAATTAAACCCCGAAGCAACACGAGGTAAACACAGAATGAGAGTGACCTAACCCCTAGGCGACAACCAGCGCGTACGTTGTGAATCCTTTGCTACAAATAGGGACCCTTCAAAGGGGAGCCTTTGTACGGTCGTCTGCCACATCTAGACCTGGATATTAAAAAATGATAAATCACTTGTTCTATATATGGCTCGGCACTGTCCCCTATATTGGTAGCGCTTTTTTTGTCGCTGTGAAACCCCTATACGGCTGACTTTACACGCGCAGGCCTGCAAGCAGGAACACAGCTCAGCTTTGACACACCATGGCGACCCGACTCGCCTTTGCAGCTGCACACAGAGTGCGAACACCGGTGTTGAGGAGTGCGTGCTCGTTTCCCACACCAGCGCTGTCCCTCGGCCCGAGAGCAGTTCGCTGTCGACGAGCTGCGTTGTTAGCGCGTTCTTCTACGACAACAGCAACAGTAGACGAGCGGGCGGCTGCTAGCAGCATCCAGCACCCACCGCCAGCGACCACCTCTCCTCCTCCGCAGGCAACACCCCAGCATCAGCCCATTGCTGCTGCTGCTGCTGCTGCTGCTGCTCCTGGCAGCTCTTCCCCAAGAGACAACGCAACAAAGCAGTCGCCGAGTGCCGAGACTAGCAGCAGCGACAGCAGCAGCAATAGCAGCAGATCAAGCGCAGATTCCACTGCTAACACTACTGCTGCTGGCAAGGGTACGAGCAAACCCACGGACATGAACAGCAGCAGCAGCAGCAGCAGCAGCAGCAGCGGTGGTGAAGACACCACTAACAACGGCGGGGGCGGGGGCAATGGTGGCGGACAAGGTGGCCACCGAGGGCCGCTTACGTGGGGAGCGGTGGGCCTCCTCGGCGTTGTCGGGGCGTTAGCCATGGGCTACTACCGGATGAAGTGGGACGAGAAGCAGAAGCGCGTGGCTTCGGAAGTGACCTCGACCGGCAAGCCCGCGCTCGGCGGACCCTTCACCTTGGTCAATATGCACGGCCGGCCCGTGACCGACAAGGACTTCCACGGCAAGTTCGTCCTCCTGTACTTCGGGTTCTGCCACTGCCCGGACATCTGCCCGTCCGAGTTGGTGAAGGTGGGCGCCATCGCGAAGAAGCTGGAGGGCAAGCTTGGCGCGGGCGTCGTGAAGCCGGTCTTCGTGTCTGTGGACCCGGACCGTGACAGTTTGGCGCAGCTGAGGCACTACGCACAGGACTTCCACCCCAGGTGAGGCAAGCAAGAAGAGGCGCCACGATTCCGCGTACACGAGCCTCCACCTTCGGCGCGAGCCGGAGTCCATTGTAACACGGCAGTGCTGATTAAAGGGATTGCAACCCTTGGGTACATTTGAGGTCCAGTTCAAAACAACCAGTTGACCCCGGATTGTGCTCTTACAAGCACCATAACAACTGAGCTAAAAGTCAGCGCTGACGTTTAGCCCGGTGGTAATTGCGCTTGTCAAACAAACCCTTGAACCTTTCCTGTGCCAGTGGCGTGTGTTCGTGTTCACGGCGAAACCGCTTGTCCTAATTTCGCCGTAAGTGCTACCAGGTATTGTTTACCAGGTACGTTCTTGTATGCAGAAGTTAGATGGTGCTGGGCGGTGCCGTTGGCGTGTGACACTTGCTTGGTCTTGGAACATGGAACATCGGCGGTCCTTTCCTGGTTGGTTGATGAATCGATCATGCAACGGAGACGAGCGTGCATGTGTGACCTGCTCCAGGAGCACGTGTAACACACCACTGCAGCTTGCCCTTTCACGATACGAGTACGGTTCGGTTGGTGAACTCTATCAAACGGGTAATAGTGCACTGCTGTTGCTGTGTTTTTTTTCGAAGAACATTTCTCGGGTAAAACGGTTGCGGACGTCCTCTTGACAGGGCGTCTGTACGTACGAGTAGCTTTTGTGATACGAATGTGTGTGTATCTCATGGCACAAGGGCATTCATGGGGTATACTTCACGGATTGGACCAAGCTTGTTGGCGTGTTGAATCTTCACGGTTTGCATGTTCTAGATATATACCAGTACTATATCCGGTTAGACAGGGGGGGTCGTGAGCCAGATATCTGTAGCCTGAATAAGCACCACCGGACATACATGTGTACGTGCCACTAAAACGTGCACCAACAGCAGTATATCCGGCTCTCTCGTGACTTTTGCACCTGCACCATCCCTTTCCTCCGGAATCGTGGTTTTTCCGGCACAGCATCGAGTATCTAACGGGCACGAAAGACCAAGTCGCCAAGGCGGCCAAAGCTTACCGCGTTTACTTTTCCAAGACGGAGGAGCACGACGAGGACGAGGATTATATGTTAGACCACTCCATCGTGATTTACCTGCTTGCGCCGAACGGGGAATTCTTGGATTTCTTCACGCAACGAGCCACGGTAAGCTTTAAACCTCGTCTTTGAAATAAGACGTCTTGAAAGTGCTTGCGTCCGGAGGGTTGCAACAACAGCATGGATATGGAGTGTTGTCGTCCGCCTGATCTTGCCGATCACGACTTTGTGCAGAGATCCCGCGTGCGCGGCTGCTGTCCCGCGGCTTGCGCTGTGATCGAGCGTTACATCTCTGCGCGGCAAGCCTGCCCAACAACTACCTTGATAGCACCCCAATCGTGCAAGTGTTACGGAGTGGCTGTTTTGTGGGGTCGTGCGCATTGATGATGGCGTTGCCAAGGAACTTGCAGTGTGGTTTTGGCTGTTGATTGGCGGTGACAACTGATGCCCACGCCGTGCGGTGCTGTCGTATCCGATCAGTGATGTCCCGCCCCACCCCACCAAATGTCCTTTTTTTTTACGCCGGGGTGTCGGGAGAACGTTAAGGCCTAAGCCCGGTAGTGTTGGTAGACGTTGAGGCCTCAGGCCGGTAATGCTGCTTGATCCTTCTCATGCGCATTGGAATTGTTGGCGACAAACATGCACCTCGACCGCCAGAACTCACGTTTTTGTAGGTGTAGAATGCTTGTAATGTTAATATCTACGAGCAGAGTAAATTTTTATACGCGTAACAACGTCTGGCCGTCGGAAAGCTCGGGGCTGCTGTATTCTTTGCGAACCTCGCGCTTTCCTGGAACGCTGACACTATATACACCGTTGCAATGGGGTTCGTCTTGCTGTGCTCGTTCGTGCAGATCACCGACTGCGTGGAGAGGACCGTGAAGCAGGTCAAGGAGTTCAAGGGCGTAGCTGATCGGGACCTGTAGAAATCGTAGACTCTTCTACTATTTGAAATGGTGATGCCGTGGCGCCTGTGCGTCAAATAACATTCGCGGAAGGAAGCCGGGGATGAACCCAGCGAGTTGACGCAGCAGTGCGAGAGAGAAGCGGCTAATGAACATTGCGGGAGTGATATCCCTCTCGTGCGTCTCGTGCGATGATCGACCAAACCCGCGGGGGGGGGGGGGGGGTGAGCAACAGGTTTGATGTTCTGGCACCCGCGAATATCTCCCATTTTTGTAGAGTCGCCGTCCGTAAGGTGTACTTACAGACGATAAGGCGTTCGGTGTATCGCCTATACGTAGTCGGTGACGAGGCTAACGCTGCTTTCGTGGCATTATTATCCGCTTCGTGCGTCGGTTTTTGGGTGTGTCGGCGAGGTATTTGAGGTGGCACCCAGCGCGCCTTGTCGCTGTGGACACCTCTGCGAACACCACTAACTAGTAGTGGATGGAGCGCGCACCTGCCTCAGGTACATGGTGTTGGCCAACACTTACAGTAGTGTAACTTTGTTGCACCGAGTCCCCAGCTTGGAGTGGTGGGACCGGAAGTGTCACATTGCTCGGGTCCGCGCTGTATGCTCCCCCGGTTTTCGGTACTGTTTTGGTTATCGGTATCACCCCAGGCTGGTGCTGCAGCGATTTTGTCACCGTTTTCGCGGGGGTGTAAGACTCACATTTTTTTTTCGGCCGACATTGTGCAGAATCCCCTCTCGCCGTTAGCACGGCAGAACCGACCCCAAGGCAAAACAATTCTAAGGGGTTTGTTCCCCCAAAAGGTGGGGGTACAGTTGAAAATGGGATAAAAGCGCGATGAGTATCCCGAAGCAGCCTGATCCAATTACAAACACGTGGTACACAGGTGGCTACCTACGGTCCCTCCGTGAAAATGTTGTAAGGGTGTTCGCGATAGTCCCAATAGACCAAGTATTTTGGGAAATTATTTTTGGGCTCCAGGAACTGAGTTTGTGGGCCGAAAATACGCGTTTTTTATCGGCGGGATAGTCAAGAACACCGGTAGACTCCTCAGGACGCTGCCCGGAGTTTTCCGGGAGCTTTCATGAACAGCTTTCCGTTTCTCCAGAGCCTTAGTTTGATTTCTGGCGCAGCCTATCAGTATTCTCTGTGAGGTCAAAAATGAGATTGTCAGAACTGGGCCAGAAATAATGGATCTTTGAAGTTTTTTTAATCGAAAATGATGACGTCTTCAGAACTGGCAAATGGACGAACAGTCAAACTACGACTCTGGAGAAAGAGAAAACTGCTTAAGAAAACTCTAGGAGCATCCTGAAGAGCCTACCAGTGTTTTTGTACCGGGCCGCCGAGTAAATCGCGGGTTTCAGCAAAAAAAACAGTTCTTAGAGCCCCTCAAAATTTCCCATAATATTTGGTCTTAGGTTGGGTTATAAAAATCGACAAACACGAGAAGCTGATTGGTTATACCGGTGAATCAGAGGTTTCTCCGTTTGCGAAGCAACCCAGAGACTTACCCAACGCAAGAATACTTTGGTTAAGAACGTCAGTTTGGTCACTTTATCCCACATAAATATTTTTTCGTGGGTTAGGATTCCTAGTATATGGCAGGTAGGAAATCGACTATAAGACGCGCAACCCAACCAAAGCTCTTCGCAAACAACGTGTTAACGAGGGAAGACTTGTCGCGTGGGGCTCAGCAATCTGTACAGACCGCGCCCACACACATTTTTTGGGACAAGGCATAAGATGGAATTATAATTGGCAACATTAAACAGTCGAAACTGTCACGAAGATGTTCGATCGGCGACCAGTTGCTCGCTTTCTCACGCCCCCGACCCCCCTGTCCCCTCGCAAAAACACGCCTCGCTAGCTCCCTATTTTGAGATTTCCTACATAATGATATTTTAAGGCGACGAACATCTTGAGCGCAAATTGGCTATTAATTAGCCTGGCGCAAGTTTTTCGGAGTTATTGCAGATTGCCGCAACAGCCGCTGGGGGTCTTGTGCGGATTTGGGTTTCGCTCGCCACATTTTGGTTTTCACCGTAAGCGAAAAAACAAAGGGTTGAAAAGAAAATGTTGTGGGTGTCTTTCTCGCCCGAGGCGAAAAACAATTTTGAGGCTCATTTTTTTTGGCTTTTCGAGGTTCGGGAGGCGTCAAACCGGCTTGTTTTCAACAGATTTTCGGGCGTATAGTCACGCACATATCGCATTAGTTTGCCTCCAGCGCCCCCCCACGCGAGGCGTGGCCTCCGGTGACCCTCTGCAAGCAATATCTGCCTGGTGGGTGAAAACCCGACATGCTCCGTCCCGGCATTGTAGGGGTGCGAGGGTCTATGGTCATACAAACCAAAATGTGCCTTGCATTATATCGAGTACACCCCTCCCCCCCCCTGCGCCCGCAACAAATCGGCGCCTGTTGGAGAGGCCGCAACATGCGCCTGAGCCCTATTTAAGGTCCTGGTATATACGGCAGTGTTTTCCTAGCCCACACAGACATGGAAGACGGAGCATCGTACGTACCGATTCTTCGTGCACGTGCGAACGTCGTGCGTTCACGTCATTATGGCTAATTGTGCGAACGTCGCTCGCGAACGTTAACCGCAAAACCTGACAAGGCGATACTATCAGGGGATGAATCACTTTCATCTCCGTCCTACATACTTTTTGTTTTTTGCATGTTGGCTACTTACTTACTGTGTCAGCAGACACCGCGATCCATCTCTGCTTTCACATGCAAACGATGGAGTGCTCTGCATTGCAAGTACGAACCACCGACAGCTGTACCAGTCCGCGAACGTATACCTGCTGCTGCTGAGACGCTGACAATGCAGACGGTGCTGCTGTAGCTTTACAGCGAGCGCAACTAAAGCAATTATGAAGGGGTTTCCACACTATATGGAAGCTTTTCCTCCAGAGGTTATTTAAAAAAAACGCGAACGTTTTTTTTTTTTTTTTTTCCAAACGTCTCTTCAATGTGCGAGCGCGAACGAACGTGTAACGCGTATCACGCATCCCTGGTAAACAGCCCCTTAAACACAAAAAAAAAGTCACAAGGTGGAAGCATCCTCCTGTGTTTTCGTTTGAAACCACGTTGTACATATGTGCGCCCCGCCGCCCGACGATGTACTTAAATATAGAACGAATCTCGTATTTTGCACACGGTGCCCAGGAGGAGGCTTCTGCAAAAACGGGAGCGCGTAATCTGTCGCCTTTGCCGATCCGGTCTAAAAACACGCCGCATAACAACTACCAGGCCGCAACAAGAACTACCCGGTATATAACCAAGGCATTATTTTCTCCGACGGAAATATGATATGAGAGTCCCAATGCGCAGATCGTTTGTCAAAATTCGGCATTCAATACGAGAAAAAAACAAAACCAACGATCCACAAAAACCAACACACACACACACAAAAAAAAAAAAAAAAACGTATGACACCAAAAATCAACAACATACGCGCAGACCCCCACACCAAAGCGCAACACACATTACATATAAACACACGATCTTCCAGCGCAGGACAATGCCGCTGCCGCCATCACCACCACCGCCGACAGCACTACAGTGGCAACAACAACGGCTACAAACCCAAATCTTCGTGCAGCGCGGACGGCAGAGGCGGCGGCGGCGGCAGAAGGCCCGTCGCATTCAACTTCGCCACGACCTCAGTGGCGCGGGCATCCAACTCCGCGCGCGCCAGCATGAGGGCTTTCGTCGACGCCGGTGGGTTGGCCCGAAGCTCCGCCAACACCCGCTCGGTCTCGGCCTCCACTAACCGGCGGGTAAGGCCGCCGCCCTCCCCACCGCTACGCCCACTACTGCTACAATCGCCGGCATCCTCAGCAGGCACGTCGTCACCGTTGCTCTCGGAGGAGGTCGAATTTTTAGCAGCGGTTACTGCCGTCTCGTCCACCGCAGGCCGCTGCCCGTCGGCTGGGCTGCCGGGAGCGCTGGCAGCCCCGTCCTCCACCTTCCCGCCCGCCGATGCCACCGATAGTCTCTCCACTTGCACGCGCAGCGCCAACACCTCTTCTTCGAGCCGGATCTTCTCACCCGCGAGCTGGTGTCCGCTGTCCGCGTCTTCCCTCGCTAGTTCCGGAGCCAAACATTCCACTGCTGCTGAGGCTTCTTGGTCTCGAGCTGCTTGGGCTTCGCGCGCCTCACGGAGTTCCACCTTGTTGAGGAAACGTATACCACGCAGAAACGTTAGAGGGACCGAGAGCGAGACGGCGGTGCGGGGGCAGATACAGTAGTAATGCATACTGTAGTGATCAGAATCTACGATGGACCCAAAAGCCAGGTATCTCCCTATGCGTACACAGCAATACATGGTTCTGATTACCATAAATACTACTGTACGTTTTCCCGTACTAGCGACAGCTATACTGTACCCTGTTATTGTACTATTTTTAGGGTGGGAGTTCCTTGGTGGCTGTCGGCCAAGGGCTAGGCGACAATACCGTCAGTAGACATGTTAAGTTTGCCGCACGTATGCACACACGCACACAGGACGGCACACCTCCTGTTCCACAGAAGCCACCGCCGCGGCCCGGCTGAAGCTCATGGTGGCCTTCAACTCCGCCCGCTCGGCTTCGATCCTTTGCTGCAAGACCTCCTGCTGACGCTCCTCGTCCTCTTCGAGGCGATCCAGCACCTGCGAAAGCTGAAGAGAAGCCTTCAGAGGTGCCCGAGCGTTGCAGCAAAGAAAAAACAAACGGACCAACGTCAATCACAAGAAAAAAAAGATAATCTAAAAGTGGGGGTCGAGGCGTGGCATGATGGGACAACACCAATGTTTCGCAATTAGTCCTCCGGCGGACGGGTAAATATATATACATACATATTTTTCTCGTTGAATCCTCCGGCAGAATGGTAAAAATGACCGGACCCCCCCCCGTTTTGGGAAAAAATTACTTGAACATAGACTTAGATGTTTGTTTGATTACAGTGGTGCAGCTCTGAAAGCCGCCCTCGAAAATACAAAATGCGTGTCGAATGCCATTTTCATATGTCGGTCCCGTTGCAACAGGAGCACTAACACGGGTTGCGTGAATGTGTTGGCGCGACCTGATCTTGATAGAGTCAGGTTAGGTGAAGATAGCCACCCGGGGGACAATATTTTGTGCTCACCGTTTATTCATTCGACACTATGGTTGAAGCACATGCTGTGCATATACGAGAAATAAACAGACTACAATGGTTGATTTGTGTATCATTGGGTCTGATTGGGTCAGATCGGTTTGGTTGTATTCGCATCGAACACAGTAGCAGTGACCCTCAACCATAACTGTCGAATAAGTGGCGAGCTCCCCTCAAAATCGAAGGCCTTTAGGCCTTCTTTAAGGAGCCCTTAAGGGCCGCACTCCCATTGTGGAGACGAAACACTTGGCACTGCAGTCAGATTAAGGCGTCTATACACTGCAGCAGCACCAAAAGATTCGAGCTAACCACACTTCCACGTCTGTGTCGTTGTGTCGATTTCAACTCGGTTTTGTGCAGAACACGAACAACGGCATCGACAGCAGTAGGCGAGGGACCACCGGGCATTTGGTGCCACCGCAAAGGCCTGCCAGAGTGTCTGTTTACCCCACAAGAGCACCGGCCCATGCGTTCGGCATTTTTGACCCCTTATCTACATCCACCCATCAAAATACTCCCTGCTGTACTTGTACCAGTGCTGAATACTCGTACTTCCTATTAATAACACTTCACACATCGCACCGATAAGATCCCCACTTCATGATCTAGCTCTTTCAGGGAAGATAACTTCCTGATAAATATATGATTCGTGCAAGGTCTAGACCGTGATTGCCGGGTGGTATCTGCATGCCCACGGCTTTTCTTGCGTACCTGTAGACGTTTTCCGGGAGGGATCTACATGACACTGTTCTTCTTGCACAATACACTGGTACCAGTATCTCACAACGGTAAACAGAACATCCGATGCAGGATATAAATGCCTATATCGTGACTCTGTCGATATGTGTTAACAAGTAGGCTGGGCGTTGCTAAAAAATGAAGCGATTTGACGGCATTCAACACTTTCAACCTCTTCCAGGTAAAAGGCAGCACGACGCAACAGTTCAAGCGGAGAGGCACGGTGTCTTACGGCATCAAACACAGCAGCGGAATGCGGGGTCTCTGCAATAGGCCGCGAGCATTCGCCAGCCGACCTCTCCCCCCCCCCTCTCTCGATGCCGCCACCATCGGGGCTGCTCCTCGAGAAGATTTACCGTGAACCGAAAGGCGTCCACGGATACTGATCGGGGCTCACCCCTTCCGTTCGACAATTCATGCAGCCAAGTCGTCAGCCGTCGCTCCTTACTTTAGTATATGTCATATATTTTTTAAAACGCCCTTTCAAACCGCTCACACGTTTTTAGATCACAAACTACCTGGAATTAGACTAGGATTTTTGTTCGCAGCGGCAAAAGGGTTAATTTATGGTTCACATCAACCCCAAGGTGACGAACGGGATACGAACACGACATCTGCTTTTTTTGTGGCTGGGCTGCATCGCCGCCATGGGCTCTATCTACGCAGTCGACCTTTTTGTTATTGGGGATTGGGAAGGAGAGAAGGATGGAGGGGGGGGGGGGGGGGGGGGGAGCAGGGAGAGCTGCTACGTATTGCCGGGTTGCAGAAGAGTGGAAACGAACGCTGTGGAGGAGAGCGAAGAACCAAGCTTACCCCTTTTAGTACCGCACTGTACAAAAACCAAACTCCATGATGTGTGGTTCGAGGTGTGGTTGCTTTGTCCGATCCGACAGAGAAAGTTTTTTTTTTTTTTTTTTGCGTTTGCGGCTCTTGGCAGATGAAAAAAAGCACCGCCTCTCAAGGTGCGAAGTGCGAAGAGACCACAACAGCAACGTGAGTACCTGGTACAGCAGTAGTACGTACGTACAGCAGTATTCACTATCTACATACGTCACGTTTCCGGCGGTCGGCCAGACGACTCACAGCACACGTCAAATTTTCCCGTACAATCCCAGTCTGCACTGGTTCCATATACATGATACCACTGCACGAGCATCGGTGCAGCCGCAACAGTAGCAGCAGAAGCAGAAGCAGAAGCGGGAGTAGCGATTCGCTTAATAGGGAAGTACGCTGCTTCTTGTACCGATGTTCGTTGTTTTCGCGGGGACTGCCCGAATCTGTATACCAGGTGTGGGCTATGACCCTCCAAAAGTTCTACGTGTAAGTACTGTCAACATACGAGGAAGCCCACAGGGCCGAATGGCAACAAGCAACCCCGAGAGAGAGGCACGCTTCTTACAAGGAGGCAGGCAGGCCTCTCATGAGGAGAGGAAGGCCTCTTGTGACAAAAAAGCAGGCTTCCTTCCTTGCGCATGTACCTATGTAGTCCATACTCTTGCACGTACACATACACCCCACTATGCACAATTAATACTCGTGCCACTAACAATACTCGTGCGACGACCCTGCTGTTGCAAAAGAAGCCTTCAGTTTGTCGTGTGGCACTCAAAGTATGCATATATCTATATCGCATCGGCCACCTTCGAGGCATTCCTGCTACGGGTAGGCGAGTACGTACAACTGCAGCACGCTCTCGGGCGTGTCAGACAACCGACAAAGCCCGTTCGAGCACGTACGGTTGTACTCAAGGACGGTGTACAGCACACCAGGTACCAGGGACGGCCGGCCAAGTATGTGCAGCAGTCGAGCTCGCAAGCGATGGCTGATGCTTGGGGGAAACGTGCCGTTTCTTCCACACCGCCACCCACCACAAGCTCTGCCCAGGAGAGGGCATGAAGCAGTTTGGTAGCAGGGATAGACTACAGCAACAGCCCCCGCCGCTGCTTCTCGTTCCCTCGGTCATTCCCTCTTCCCTAACTCGGTCGTTTCCCCTCCCTTACCCGACCGGGGCGGTAGTGCAGCAATTTACTGCTGTACACATGCACCAGGTGCTCGTGCATACGTACCCCAGGCACGTTACAGCAGACAAGATCGAAAGCTAACGCTACAGAAGTACAGGATTACATCTTCCAAAAACGGGCAGCTTTTAGGACTTTCATGACACTGCGGGCATGAAGTGTCTCTGTCGCTGTGCCAGGTGGCTTGCTACACTCGTCGAAGGGGCCAAAGCTTTTGAGCATCATCTACTCTGCGATTCAGTGGAGTCCACAGTCGGCGCGCTCGTCGATGACGCCGCACCAGCACGGCAACCGCTAGGGGCGATGCCCTAGCAGCAACAAGCAAACAGAGACGGTATGGACCCAAACGGGTGCTTTGTGTCGTATATGTATTGATCAACAACTTCAGAACGGGCTTTAAAAAAAAACAAGGACAAGACTTCACGGCGTGCCCCGCAACGACACCACAGTCAGCACGCTACCCCTCCCTCACCATTTTAATTCCGAGTTTGAAGTCTCACAGACCGAGCTCCAGCTCCTCGACGAAAAGTGATGTGGAGAGGAAGGATTGATGTGAAGTTCGGGGGCTCGAAATCGGGCGAGAAAACGCCTTCATCAAATGGTGGAAACCCCTAATAACGGCTAGATGTTGAAGCGAGAAGCGAGCCCAGAGCATATCCGAGCAGCGTCCAACCAGAGACCGACACGAACACCAACGAGCCTATCTCATGGTAAAGTGTAGCCATGGTAAGCCCCCCCTGGGAGCCGTACCCCGAACGCAAGCGGAAGCTCGAAGAACGAGCTAAGAGGCCTAAAAACAAACAAGATCGACAAAAATCTATTAGGAAGCATCGCCGCAGAAATCCGGCGACTGATTCCTCATTCTCGTCCTCCAGCTCGGCGTCAGGCGGCCGTGTACTGCCAGCCGACGGTCTAGATGGAGGAAATACGGAACCCGCAACTGACCATCACCAACACCACACCCATGGAGCTTATCGGAAAGATGGTCATGTTCGGGTGCGCCCTGAGGACTGCTGGTGTCTACGCGAGAGCGGCTGCGGTGATGAGGATGGGTGCTGTGTTGAAGACTTACCTGGGGCGGTGGTATGCCCCTGTTTTCAGCGCGTTTCCGCCGTCGATATCCTGGAGGTAAGCTATGTCAAAAGTGCCCGTTGGAGTTTTTTCCACGGCGCGTAGATTGCCCCGCTTGGAGGCCTTCTAGACACGCCACCGGTTCATGAGGTACCCTTAGCTTTCCTGTTCCACTTCCTTGTACGAATACACGTGCGGTCTTGGCACTGCAGCACGACCGAAAGTTCTCGCCACAGGTGCGTACGATATCAATTCATTCCTCGCAACGACTACGTATTCTACTGGAAAGCGTAGCGCTTATTATATACGTATCACCCTCGCGCGACATCCCCCGATACGTGACACACACAACATGACCCAGAGCAAGCTTGAAGTGGATACGTGCGGCGTTTGCATGGAAGACGGAAAGCTCCGGAGCTGCTGCCACCGGCACTACTGCAAGCTGTGCTACGAGGGCACCGGCAACTGCCCTGGGTGCCACCTAATCACGGTCGGGGCCAACAAAGGGTTGTTAACGCAAGACAACCTCCACCCCGACGGCGCCGCGGGCGGTGCGGCAAAGGCGCCAGTCGTCCGAGAGGGAGAAGAATGTCGCTCGTGTCTCCGGCAAGGGTTCGCCCGCAAGTGCTGCGGGGAGTTCTACTGCAGCGACTGCTACTTCAGGGGCGGCCACTGCCCTAGCTGCCAGTTCCCCGCGGAGAAAAGGATCAAGTATCAGAGGGTCCCGCGAGACCCCGGGTTCGTCCCCGTGCTCATCGGCTACGCGGCGACCGTGCTCGTCTCCTTGGCCGTGTTGGCCTGCGTCTCGGTGGCCGTAGCCAACAACAACAGCGCCATTAAGACTGTGTTTGCCCAGAAGTGCTACGGCTTCTTTCCGAACTGCATTGCGGGCCCTAAGTGCGTCGCGTTCGAGGGGGACACGGCGGATGGGCTGGCACCGATTACGGAGTGGAGTTCTTGTGACGATCAGACAACCGTGGAGAAGATCTACGGCGGCTACTGTGTGTTCGACGAGGAGGTGGGAGAGTGCTCCAGTGGAGAATTGCAATTTTGCAGCACAGGCCGGTGTCCACTACACACTGTTGGGCTGGTTGTTTAGTGTTGGTGAGTATTGCCCCACGGTCCCACGACTCCTACTGAAATAACTGACTGGCAGCCGTACACCAGCTTGCTGTACTTTCGACGCTAAAAAAATGCTTTGAACACGCCTTGGACGGGTTTCTTGATTATCGCGTTACCCTCGTAGCCGCATGTTGTTTGGCGTTCTTCGGCAATGCAAAAATCTAGGCGAGTCGCGGGGTGATCGATGGGGAACTACTGCAGAAGTAATGTGTTGTCAGCGCTCTCTAGACCCTGCAGACCGCTGAACTCCGTGGATGCAAAGGAAAAACACTACAGCAACGCCTCCAACCTAAGCACAGGCGTGAGCGTCTTCATGTCCGCACGCGTGCCCATCTCTCCTCATCATTGCGTACCTGATAGGTCCGAAGCTTGGGGGGAAAATAGTCGGCCGGATATGCTCAAACGCCAGGAAAAAAAACAAACGAAAAAACACACAAACATACAAACGAACATACAAACAAACGAACAGGTGTACATCAATTCGGGTGGAAAGTGGGGGTTTGATTTCTGCGCGGACGATTTCCTGTCCTCGTCGAGCGGAGTGTATGTGTTCGAAGACACCTTTGAGCTGTGGGCCACCCAGAACATATCCGGCAACGCCATGGCGTCTGCGCGCTGGGACCACGTGATCAACGGAGAGCTGTCAAAGATCTGTGGCGTGGGGGACGGATCGAAGACGATGATGTTCTCGGGCGCGAACTATAGGGAGGTGGAAACGTTAGACTTGGAAATGAGGTGAATACAGCCGTGCCTGGCATTACCGCCGTATCCGTTTAGATTTTGCTGAAATTGATACGAATATGTATGTCAGCTGCGTGATTCAGCGGTCTCCTTTGTTCCATTCCACGTGAGTGATATCAATTTTTATTTGCAAGCCTGCAAGAAATTAGTTACCCAGCCCTGGAGATCGAGTGAGTGCAGAGTTTTTGGGAAGGGTCGACCTGGCACCCGGGTCGTTTAGCTCATTCTTTTAGGTTATTCGTGGGGTCTAGCAGTGAACTTCTTGCTGTGGACTCTGAGCTTCCTGCCGGATGTCGACGGGTAGAAAAACGGTTTTGACCCTCTCGGGATGTTAGATGGAGAACATTGACGATAAAAAAGTGACGGTGACACCACTGTGTGATTGGGGAATGATACAATGGTTGGTTTCCCGGTCACAACGTAAGGAGTTCGTATGACATGGGCGCAACATGGTCCCACCCGTACTGCTGAGCGTGCACGCTGTGCCCGTAGACGGTTGGCAACACCAAAATTGTACCTGGTAATTGTTTCGGTCGCTGTCTCGGAGTCTCAAAGGGGTTAAGTGAAAATACCCACACACGCGCGCACGAAGCGCTCCCGTCGTGCCCCCCCCTCGCGGTGCCTGCTGCTTTCTGCTCACGTAAGACTCGTTCTGGGCCGTGTCCATAGAAAGAAGCGCGCTGCCGAAGAAAGGGGTGAGCCATAACTTTATTTTTCTCTCGCGGCCAGTGCCAGCTTCGCTCGAGCTAGTCAACGAAGGGTTCTGTGATATGTGCGTTGTCGGCGGCAGTGCCCTCCCTCGATAGCATTGGACAGCGTTATCATTAAATATTACACCAGGTGCTACCCAGCAATACAGAGGGTGTGGGCGGTGGTTGCCTTGTGCCAGCGCAAGCAAGGAGCCTCGGGAAGAAGTATAGGCGCTCATACGGATCAAGCTTAGCCTTCCGCTTGATGCTTCTGCTTGATGATTAAGTAGCTCTACTCCCTCCAATATCCCATACCTGTTTGTGGATGCTGTCTATGGGGTGCATCTAAAGTAGCCTTTTCAGGCATCAGGGCTTGATATGCATATTCCTTCGGTGTTTGGCGCCCGACGAGATGACGAATGTTTTGTACCCTCTCCCGTTGAATTAAAAATATATATATATGTACTAAACAATGAGGGCCCAAATGTTGGAGGTGTCTCTATTACGGATAATAAGAGTAGTAGGAACGGTGTTCCGCCTCGAAAGAGATGCCGTGGTCAATGGTCAACTTACTTAAGCTAGCGACAAATCAGTCCCTCTTCCCCCCCCCCCCACGTCATACGACTACTGCCATGCATGATACAGAGCCTCTGTACCCCCCCCACCCCACTCCTCCCCCACCTCCCCCCACCTCCCCCCACCCCCCCTAAATCGCGACAGCTACGGTGGAAGGCTCGTGTTCCTGATCAAAATGGGACCGTCCGTGGCGGACGCGTCGAGTGTCCTCTGCAAGCCCGCTTACGGCGGGAACGTGTACATTTACTACTCGCTCGACAGCGGAGAGACGTGGGAGACGCTCACCATCCTCGAGACTTTTGCTTACCGCAAGGAGGACTTCACGGAGGTGAGTCTGAACATTATTACCTCTTCTATTTGGTATCGCCCCCGGGGAGGGAGGGGGTACGCGTGGGGTTTGAAGGCGGGGCTCTCACCCACGAGCTTACGAGGCGTGCTATGTACGATAGAGCTACAGTATATGAGCACCTTTTCGGCCAAATCATATTCGACCGACGGGGCTGCCCCTGAACCGAGCAGCCACCCGAATAATGTTGGAACTCCACCATTTTTTTTCCGACTTCCTTGGCTGCATCGACGCGAGTCGACGAGGGAAGAAACGGTTGAAGTCTTCCGCGATAAAAAAGAAGCCGCGAACCAGAGTGGGGAGGGGGGAGGAGAGCCTGCTGTGAATGTGACCGGATCTGAGTTACTACTGCTAATAGGAGGGAGAGAAACAAGAAGGGCGAAGACAATAGATAGGATACATATATATATATATATATAAACTACGGCATGAGATTGTTCATCTTAATTGGATGTTTCGTCGTTTTTTTGGGTGACTTACTAGTAGCACTATCTATAATGACTTATTATTGCGGAGGACCATCGTAAATGGGACCAAATTTTGTTAGTAAAAATAGGGAAATATGTAGGCTTTAGTGTGTACCGTAGGTGTTATTTACTATGGCCCTCCGTAATAGTTGATGTTTCGCCGTTTTTTTTCGGTGAGGTAGAGATAGATCCTGTACTATAATCAAGTTGGAATTAGGAGCCACCCCTAGCCGTAGCACGCGTCTAAGACCAAAAATGGTGTTTTTGACCAACTATAAAAAAAAAAAGTGTGACTACAAAGGCCATTTTCTGAAACGTTCAGAGGCAAACCGACTTTAGAGCTCAGGTTTGCCCCTCACTTGCACAAACGCAGCAGGCAGAGCGTCTCATACGGTGCGCTCGTTTTCCCACATTCTGTTGCATTGTGGCTAGACTCTTTTGATTAAGATAGGACAAAGCCATATTGTTTTGTTGGCTGCGCCGTACACATTCGCGCCATGCAGAATGTTCATGTTTCTACAGCGCATCCTGGCACCCTGGTACCCTTTCCTTTGGTTTTTGCTCACGACGATGTCATTTGAGCGGCGACTTTGTTTCTGCTGTGTGTTGCGCTGTTTGACCTTCAGGTGGATATAGAGGTACCATCGTCCTTGGTCTCAAGCACGGTGCGCTTCAAGTGGAAGCAGGAGAACTTCGAAAACGCTCTCGAATATTGGGCATTGGACAACGTACAGGTAAGGATTTGAAGTTGATGAAGGGGGATCGTACATGTACAGATGTAAACGTTTTACGCGTGTTGTGATGTGCCCCCCCCCCCCCCCCCCCCCCCCCCCCCGCCTGCACAATGTGGGCACGAAAGAGTCCTTGTGGAGACATCGAACAACGGAACAGACCCCACAACATGTCGATAACCTCTCAATTCGGTACGCCTAATGGTGTGCTATACGTTGTTTGATGTCTCCACAAGAATTAATTTACCCCGGCATTATGCAGCGGGGGGGGGGGGGGGGGGGGGGGGGGGGGGGGGGGGGAGGGGGGGGGGGGGTGGGGGGGGGGGGGGGGGGGGGGGGGGGGGGGGGGGGGGGGGGGGGGGGGGGGGGGGGGGGGGGGGGGGGGGGGGGGGCACCTGTGAATGGTGTAGGTACCTGGTATACTGTGAATGGTGTAGGTGGTATACCAGACTGTATTTGGACCCTGCGTGTCTTAAGCTTAAAGCATTGATAGTGTTTATTCTTTTCTCAGGGTGTCCAATCGCCATCACCAATCTTGGCGGCGAATCCCTACCTACGATTTTGTTGACGCAGGCGCCTCTCGATTCGATGCTGCGAGTGCGCCATTTTTAGGGGGCGCCCGTTCGTGCTCTGTCCTGGATTGAATTGGATTCGACATGATTATAGCACGAGTAACGAGTTACCCGTCAATTACTTTTGTTCCAGTTTTTTCAACGATGAGGCGTGTTCACAAATAGCTGACAAACTGTTTTTGCGGATCGCGCTAGCAGGGAAAGCAAACAGTCCCCATGTACACTACTGTATATAGGCGGGGAAGAACGCTTACCACACTAGAGGTGTACATGGCAAAATAAAATTTCTGAGCCCTCTCATTCAAGGAGCCAGCCCCATATCACTTCACCCAAGACTAAATTCCAGTATCTGGGGGAGGCTAAACCCGACCAACGCTCCCATGGCCTGTGGTAACCAAACATATTGTGCACCACAAACGGGATATGTACCGGAAAGTTCCCCGGTTAAGGATCTCTGTCCCAGTGGCAAAACAAACTGCCAAAAAGTGCCACCAGTATCGTAGCACCCGAACGGGGGGGGGGGGGGGGGCACTCACACCGTACCCCCATTTCCCCGCCCGCCTCTTCTTTTTTGTGTCGCCTTCCTCTTCTGCACGGGAAAAGGTGCTCAGCTACTTCTCCCCAGATTGGCACGAGACCGCCGCGTTCGATACGACTACGGATGTCGAGACGCAGACGCTGCGGGAGATCCGTTGCTGCTTCAACAGCGAGCAGTGCGACCTGGGCAAACGACAGCAAGAGGCTGTGGACTGCTCTCAGTACACCACCGAGACGTCCGACGAACGGGCGCTCTTAGGCGCAGAGCTTTTTGTGGTGAGGAACGAGCTACGGTGGAGGTCGTTTCGCCGCATTGCGTTTTCACTCCGGGTAGGGGGGGGGGTAGGGGTAGCACGTTATTTTTTTGGCTTGTTAGGCAATAGTTATGACTGACTGACTGACCGGGCTCTTAGCCGTTTTAGAACTGCGGTCCCGTTTGGGGACAAACGACTCAAAGTCTAAGTAATTTGTCCGCAACACGGGACTGCAGTCCCAAAAGGGTTAACCCAATAGTATTACGGGGGACCGTAGTAGATAGGACCAAATATCGTGAGTAAAAATAGAGAAATGTTTAGGTTTTATGTGCACCGTAGGTCCTATTTACTATGGTCCTCCGTATTATTAAGGTTAGGGGATGTATCTGAGGACCATAGTAAATAGGACCGAATACTGTCAGTAAAAATAGTTAAATATATAGGTTTATGTGTGTACCGTAGGTCCTATTTACTATAGTCCCCCGTAATAGTTTTTTTTTACTATTTGTCCGTGACACACCTACTATGATGGGCTCTGGGACGGGTTGTTGGGCTGCATTTATTTTTTAGCTTTCCTCTAAATCAGTTTTATTACCGGGTTTTAAACCTATATGTTTTCCTATTTTTGCTATTACGGGGGTCCATAGTTAACAGGACCTATGGAAAACATAAAAACCTATATATTTAGGTATTTTTACTAACAATATTTGGTCCTGTTAACTATGGACCCCCGTAATAACAATATTTGGTCCTATTTACTATGGTCCCCCGTAATAGCTGGTACCTCTACCGCAGCACGCATCACAGTACCCTCAGTTTGATATAGTCCCCCCATCAAATGTCGGACACATATTATAGTAGGCTGAAAAGCGCGGCCTATTTCGCAGTAGAATACGTCAGCGCCAAAACTTATGTCGTAGTAGAATGCGTCAGCGCCCAGCCTGCCAGTGTCGCCGCCAAAACGAGCCACACGTGAAAAACGTTTCGTTTCGGCTCACAGGAAAGCAGGCGCACATGTGTACCCCCCGAAATTCCCTACAAAATCGGCATTCCCCACCACCACCCACGACCCCGACAAGATCAACCGCAAATTGTTCAAAGCCGTCCTTTCTTCCTGCCTATCACCCGCGATCGCCGCAGCTGTTGGCAGGATTGGTGTCTTTGGCAAGGTCTCTCTACCGAACCGGGCAGGGGATGGTGCTGGAGGGGTGGGAGTACGTCGTTCCCATTTCCTTGCGAAAGAGACGTCCCAAGATTTTTATGGCCGACGATCCCACACCTGGCGCAATGAACAAGCTTTTCACCTTGGACTGTGACCTGAGGCGAGAATCCGGTGGTGCTTTTGGTTTTGCTGCGCGCGCGGGGGTGGGGGGAAGGGTGTTCTCACGTCGTGCATGGCCGTAGTCGTATGCCCACGTGCCCTCGCATCCCTGCGATGCCAGGGCGGAGCACGTCAGGGTTTTCACCGACCAGACAGACACTGCTTGCACCAAGCGCGAAGCGCCGTGAGGTGTTGGTCGAGTTGCATGAAGGGTCATTCTTTAAAGAATCGCTGGTGAGGCGGACATGCAATGAATGGCAGCTTCGAATGAATACAATGAATACGCGGGGGGTAGGAGAGGGGGGGGGGGTAGTGCTGTCAAGCTTAGTTTGGGTGGGTAACCGGTCAGGAACCTGGTTCAAAGGGCTCAGACCTTTCTTGCCCTGAACCCTTGTTTTCCTACAAAACACGACCTCCGCAGCAATGCGTGCCTGTATTCCGTTTCCGTATCAAATTTCCTAGGGAGTTACCGACCTTCCAGGGCAATACCATATCAGCAAGGGTAAATCTCAGCAAGGTAGCTGTGTGACGCAGTGGTGTTGTAACGATTGCACCAGGCAAAAGGAAAAATGGAAACGAATCCATTTCGTCATTATCCTCTCTTCGCGAGGTTCCTACAACACATGTTCAACCGCAGAAATAAAAAAAAATGTTGACGTGGTTGGCGATCCGATCACAAAGTCCACGTGCTCCTGTTCGCCCCGACGAATTAGCCCCCCCCCCCCCCCCCCAACTGGGTCTATGGTCATGCATAATAATGAGTACACCCCCCCCCAACTGGTCATCGCTAGGTGGAGGTTTCGTTTTATCGCGCTCGTCGGCGTGCCGCTTTTGGTGTGCTGGCTGTACTGCGCCACGCTCTTGCGCAATTTCTTTCTGGTGGAGGATTTGACGCTCCTCCCGGACATTGCTCCTACCATCGTCAAACTTAAGGTAACTTGGTAGAAGCATGAGCGCACCACGGAGTCCGTGGTTTGTGCAGTCGGACACATGATCGATACCCGAGGTCACGCCGCTAGGTAAAAGTTAGAGCAATGCCCAGGGTTCTATTCGCGGCAGCGTTGCGCGTAAGTTCCTTTTTTCTCAGATACGTGGCGGTGTGATGTAGCCCAGACGATCGGCAACGATTCGATGTTTGGACACGACAACAACTTCCTTTTCATGCAGTACAGGTCAACTCTCACCAAGGAAAACGCCAGTACCGTAACCCTGCGCATACAGTAGCGTGTGGTCGAAAGTGCACGCGCCCACGGGTCCCTCCATGTTGCAGGTGCCCTTCATCGACCAAACACAGCAACGACAAGTCAGTACTCCGTGCCAGCTCTCGATTGAAAGCAGTTGGCGGTCACATTCGAAGGCAAACTCATAGACGACATGCTGCCGCTGCCGCCGTCGCCTACACACCCGTACATGCCATCCACCCTCCGCGCCGCCGACGACACTAAAGGTGCACATTTCGGGTCTGTTCCTCCTGGCGACGTTCCTCGACGTCTATTCGGCGTTTCTCTTGGCGAGGGACGTTGTCTGTGTGCTACCCGTCTGGGTGCCGAAGGTAGACGTCGACCTGCGCCCCTCTGCCGGTTGGCTGCGAATCGGGTCTCGGCAGATCCCGCTCAAGGACATCAAGGTAGGTTGGGGAGTGTATTCACGTCATGTATTGTCGTAGTCTTACGGGCATAAACCCGGGGGGGGGGGGGGGGGGGGGGTACAGTAGCACCTGATACCGCACCATCCTTCTGCTGTACGAGTAGCGTTCGAGGGTCTTCAGGACAAGGTGGGATGTTTTCGGTGTTTGGTCTTCTAGTCGGTTGCCTGTGAAGCGGGTCGCGGTAGCGTCCGGCTCAAAGAGGACACAGGGTGTAGAGGGAGCTGAAATTGATGGCGCGCGATTTTACTGTACGAGTAGCGTTTGAGAGGTTTCACGACAAGGAGAGTTGTTGGGGCGGGGGCGGGGAGCGCATGACCAGACTACCATTGGCGGAACTGTGCACTCAAATATCAAGCCTTAAGGACTTAAAATTGCGTTGTTATTGATGGATCAGAGATAATATAACTCGAGCTGCTATTGTATGCCCCCGCCCGCCCGCCCGCCCGCCCGAACCGATGTTCAGGACACTGAAATGGTCAGCAGACGCTTCTGCTTGTGGCTTGCCGCGGGGTACGTCACCGGCGTGCTACCGTGGTGCCTGATCGCCCTCATCATCAAGTACAGCTATATTCCTTACTCTGTGGCGCGATACGTTACCGTCTCGATGGGTTCTGTGCTGCTGTTGCGGGCATGGCTGGGGCCGGAGTGGGTCATAAAGTTGGCGTACTCGGTGCGGTGGTTGCTGACGAGCAACATCTACAGGCGGGACGACATCGGCAACGCTTTCGCCGCAGGTGGGTTTCTATGCGAACGCTGGTTGCTTTCTGCGACGGCAAGCGTTGCAATGCACAGCGTACCAACAACAACGGTTACGTCTCCCCAACAGCTTTGTGAGCAGCGTCAATCAGCGTTTGTCCGTTGGAAAACCTTTCGAAATGCTTCCTTTTTAGTCGACATGAAGTACCACTTCGAAGTATGAATGATTATGGACGGATCACTGCAGACCGTGATCGCCGCACCTAACGAGAACATGCCTCCCTCACATCTTCAGGTGCCCCCAAACGAGCGACCTACACTAAATAGCCTCCCTCCCCCCCCCCCCGCATCAACCCGGCTCTCGGCGTTCAAACAGAGAAGACAAAGCCTCTTGTTGTTTACAGCGCGGTATTTGGCACGCTCTTGACCATGGGGGTCATGCAGCTGTTCAACACTCGATCCTTCGCTCTCGTCGCGGGAGTGGCTGTCGGCGTATTTGCTTTTTACGGACTGGGTCTTTCCGTCGTGCAGGGGCTACCCATAACACCACTGTTTAGGCTCACCACCCTCAGCAGGTGCGACTGAGGACAGCCAAGGCGCAGGGGGGGGGGGGGGGGCGTACTCATTTATTGCTTGCCTTGACCATTTGACGATTGACCATGTATCTCTTTCGAGACGGGGGGCGTACTCATTTCTTGCTTGCCTCAGTCGTTTGGCCATTGACCACGCATCCCTTTGGAGACGGATCGGGGGGAGGGTACTCACTATTATGCATGGCCGTAGTCGTATGACCATAGACCCTCCCGGGGGGGGGGGGGGGGGGGTACTCATTATCATGCATGGCCGTAGTCGTATGACCATAGACCCTTGCATCCCTACAATGCCGGGACGGAGCGCGTCGGGTTTTCACCGACCAGGCCGGGGGGGGGGGGTATCCCCACGCTCTGAACGTTTTTCCTGGTTTAACGTTGACCGCGTGTACCTCGAGGTACGAAACGGCTTTATCTTTGCAAAACGAAATTGCCACAGTTTAGAGGGACCGGCAGAGTGTGTGTTCTGCTTGTAGACGGAAAGTATCCCACAATTGGGGAAGGCAAGCCCTTTCGACGGAGAAAAAGATTCGCCGAAAGACAGCGCGGTCATGAGATCCACCGTACGCATGAGTATCGATTTCTGGTTCGTACGCGAGACTCCCCCCCACTTATCGCGCGGACAAAGGCGAACTGCTGCTGTCTTTTTGTTTCGGGGGGCATCGAATTCCGCCCTTTGAGCCCCACTGTTTTCTCGTCGACTCCACCGACTCGCCTATTTGGGGAGTAAACGTCGTCCCCCCTGGTCTTTCTAGCAACATGCTTGCTGCTGCTCCCGCGTGAACACGCCGACACGAGGGCTACGGCATGGGTTTCACCAGCGTAGGAGGGCTTGGCAATTGCACCCACTGATTATACTCCCATGTGCCTCCCCCTGTCCCCGAGTCAGCACTCTTGCTGCCATGGTGTTCACAAAAATACTGCCCTTCCCGGCCGGTCTTTGACGAATTCGCACTAAGTGCAATGTTTTTCGTCCAATCAAAGCGTTTCCTTTCGAAAACAGTCGACCACTAATATTAATTGTAGGCGTCTTCTCCCTTTTTCTCCCTCCCCCGTGACTTGACAGCTCTTCCCGCCAAACTTTCACTCCTGGCTGGTCTTGGATGACGTCACACGATATCCGTCCGATGTTTTGTCGACCAACCAAAGTACGTTATTTTCCAGAAAACAGTTGACTAATGGGATAACTTTGACCAATTTTTCCCTTTGTTCTCTTATCTTGATTTGGACAGGGGCGTGTTGATTCGGGTGCATCATCAAGTGCTCTGTCCATGCGAGCGCCACTTCGAGCACTGCGGGAGCATGCACAGCCGGGACGAGCTCCTCTGTGTGTTCGTCCGGGACACGTTGACATTCTCAGAGATGCTTCGGGGGGACGACACCATCGAGTAGACCGTGATACCCGCGGGCTGTTACCGCGGCTTTGAGCTCTTGAGGGGGGGAGGGGGGAGGCGGGCAGGGGGAGAGGGGTGGGTTATTTCGGGCCGAAATAACTCAGAGAGTGCATCGATTCGAAGTTTTCCAGATCAACCAACTCTGCACCTCCCCCTCCCACCGCCCTTTTCTCGATTAATCTGACAGATTTTTGCCACCAGAGTGCCAGTGTTTCATGTTTCTACTTCGGTGCGACGCTGTCATGACGCTTGCCTTATAGGGGTAGCACCTAATATTTCTGGGGCTCTACACTAATAGTAAGTCATTAGCACTATTTGTGAGTCATGAATACTCTGAGTAGATGACTTTTAACATGATGAACAATCAATCCCACGGCCTACGAGGTATAAACCGAAAAATACTGTAAACACACAAACGACCTTATGACATGCCTCGTTGGGTTGCGCAGCTCCTTCTGAGTTGAGAAGAAAGCCCCATCAGTCAGAAATATTGCCTCATAAGGCTAAAAAGTGCTAGCCCGTACCGTAGCGCGCGTCTCGTGTCTACAAGTAGTTCGGCTTTGTTCGTGTACCGCCCACTTGGCGCTTGACAGTGATACAGGGCCTTTTGACGCTAAACGCGCCGACTTGGATATTTCCGTGCGGGAATTCGAGCACCACGCCGTGTTTTCTACGCACAAGAGTCTCAATCAAGCAAGTAGCGTTTGGAGCGACGATAGAGCGCAATTTTTCGCGGGCCTCTTGCTGCGCCTGCCACGATTGCACTACGACGCACATGCAGCAGACTTCATGCATGGCGTACGCATACACACCTTTTGGAACGAAATTGGGCGCGGGGGAAAAAACCGCAATCTGAACCTTCGATGTAGAGTTGAGGGATATATTGTAGGGCCAGCAGTTCGAGAGCTCCTCGCGCAGGCCCATGAATACATTGGCTACGTCTCAACAAGTCCCGCAAAATGCAGCATCCAGCTTTCAACATAGAGCAGAGCCAAGGTTTTTGCTTAGCCAAGGTTTTTGCTTGTCGATGACAAACCATGTAGTGCGTCGTCGGGCTTCACGTCACTTCGGCCACTTATTCGTTGATGTCGGCTAGCTGGATTCTCTGCCTTTAGCCCCCACCTTTACCCAGACCCCGACAACACGGCACGGCCGTCTCCGTAGAGCAACCACGAACAATAGGCACGCCGAACATACAGATAGTCAACGCCGCGGATACAATGCAACCCTGTACCGAACACGCCACTGTTCTGTTCGCACCTGGGGAAGGCGTGACCGAAACGTCTTCACTGCGAAGAAAACTCGATCACAGCGATACCTGGCATAATATGTAAATACCAGGTTTTGCACGTCTCTGGACACCACGTCCACAACTAAAAAACTAAACACCTATAAACAACACTGCTGAACACCAAAAAGAGGTGCGTTCTTAAAGTACCTCCCCACTTCAAAGCCATGCACATCAATATGTCTACTGAAATTCCACGTTATGTTCGCGCGGAAACGAGAACTAAAGGACAACGCCAGATCGTGCTTTAAGCCGCAGAACGCGCGACGCTGCTGGTCGATCGAGTCGTCTTCCTAGACTCGTTGCTGCTGCTGCTCGACCCTACTCTGTCCACAGGCGACGACTGTAATTGCCCGTCTCGTGATATTACCGGGGCCGAAGTTGAGACTCTCCGAAACTCCCCTGGCCCTGCGCCCGCCCCCCGCCCCCGCCCCGTATCACCCCCTCGAGATGCTTCACTCTGGCGCGCAGATCAGCGTTTTCTTGTTTGAGAGCGATCATCTCCTTCGACCTAGCGTCCATGTGCACGACCATCTTGTTCTTAACCTGCGTGTTCGGAGTGTTTCGGGTGCAGGGATGGGGTAGGTGGGAGGGAGAGATGGAGCGCGGGTGGTCGCCGGGCGTGGAGAGGGGTAAACTCAAAAAGCGCTGCGTTCCCGCAATAACCTGTAGGGCCACTCGGATGGCAGGCCTTCACGGGGCCAGCGGAAGCGAATGGCACGGACGGCCGGACGTCAGAAACCACCACCATGCATGATAACTGGGAGTCGTGGGACGGAGATCAGACGATCAGCAGGCGTGCGCGAGTAAGGTGCCTCCTCGTCCGCCGCGGGGGGGTCGATGCGCCGCACGTCGAGGGACGCTTCTTCCGCGTCTACGAAACATCCGTAGCGCGGAAGACGAGCGGCGGCAGGCTTGTTTCTTCCCCGCTTACCTGAGCTAGACCCCTACCTACCCTGAAACTGTCTGCCGCTCAAAACCAGCAGTGCGCACCGAATTCATCACTCGAAACGCTCCCGGCTTGTGTTCGAACAGTGTCAAAGTCAAATTGGGGGGGGGGGTCTAGTATCGAGTCTCGCAAAGAGGTGAAACGAAAAGGTGAAGTTTCTTTGCGCACCTTCTTAAGGCGTTCGGCGAAACGGAGGGTGCTGAGAGTTTCGGGCTCGCTGGCCTCTATCGGACTGACGTTGCAGCACACGACCGTGTATGCGGTGCCGCCGAGCGAGTCCTGTTACACGAGCGAGGGGTCAAAGGAGTCACGACGAGGGTAGAAGGATGCCCGCAAGAACGGGAGGGGGGGGGGGGGGGCTGTCAAGAGAGGACAAGTAAAAATATCGCATCGGTTGCATGAGCGGAGCGCTCACGACAGGGTACACACGACAGCTAGGATAGCGGACCGGTCCAACAATGAGAGAGAGTTGCAAGGCCCACCGTCAGTGAACACCCCCTTCTCACCAGCAGTCAGCCCACATCCCACCCTTATACCACTACCAAAACCGTGTAGCAGACAGGCCACCGGGCGGTACGAATCTCTCGTTCCGGACAATCTTAGTCGGGTTACACGTGCGGGTGCCGCGGAAAGGTTCGCTCGCGCCCAGCGACCCAAAAAGCGCGATGGACGCTGAACCATGTCACCGCGATGAAACAATCTCCATCCTCGACCAACATGCTATATGCAGCATCTGTTGGAAATACACCGCTCCGCCCGTCAGAGACGTACAATTATTCTTTTTTGGTGTCAGTTGTCAGATTGCTCAGATTTCACGCAGAGTGCGCGCACATGAGGACGAGGACTCGAAGGTACAACTTGAGCGACAGGGTCGAGGTAAAAGCGTGTCCGCGGTCCAGAGAAAACACGACCCGACTAATCGCGACTCGCACGACACCGCGCCTGAAGCAACTAACGGGTCGCAGCACCTGCAGCAGTCTCGTGAGCTTGCTATCTCGATACGGTACGTGCGCGCCGCCTCCAGACGTGAGCGCCTTGATAACGTTGCCGAGAGCGCTGAGGCTTTTGTTGATCTGAGCTCCCTCCTGCGTGCGTGTTTCATTGCATGTTGTCGCACCGAGGGGGAAAAATTCGGAAGGGCACGGAGAGTGTTCCGTTATCATCGCGTCGTGAAATCGCCCATTAAAAAAAATGCACCTTTTGCGATGATCACAAGTCCGTGCAAAGAGTCACACCACCTCAGGGACACGGGTCTTACCGCCACGCCTACGAAGGCCACGGTTAACTGCACGGAGACGAGAGCGCAGAACAATCGCAGGATTTTCCTACGCTCGCTCTTGTGAACAAGGAACACTACACACGGATGGCCCGCTGTCTCCTGCCGAGCCTGAGCGACGTCTCCATGCGCTCCGCCGCGAAAAAAGAATCCCTCCCGCCCTGAGGACTGCCGCCCCTTGCCAATCTCTTCCGCACCTTGAGCCTGTGGCCAGCTGCGCCAGTAGACTTCGCTCTCTCGGACCCCGCCAAGTCGACGAGGCTGATTTTCGAGACAATGAGACCGACGCCCGTTGCCGCCTGTTCCTCGCCACCAACAGGGCTTTGCGTGATGCACAGCGTCAGGACGGCATGCGAACGGCTGGACGCGGCGTTCATCTGTCCCCGAGGAAGGAAGGAAGGAAGGAAGGACGGGAGGTAGGAAGGAAAGAAGGGAGGGAGTGAGGTGAAAGTGCGCAGACGGGCGTGGGTAGAGCAGTTTTTTCTCTGAAACAACACGAGCCACGGTAGTCGGGAGAACAACAGGGGCGTATGTAACAGGGGACAGAGAGAACCACCGGCGGGGTTTGAGATGGGGTTGTCAACGAACAGGTTGCGCCATCGCACCGTCGTGGAAGACCCGCTGGGTGTCTTCGCGCGAGTGGTATCTCCAGTGTCATGTATTAAAACTGTCAACTGCCGAATAGATCAGCCGCACCCGAAATTGTGGCAATGATCGTGCTACCACGAAAGTGGATGACGGCCCTAGGTGGAACACAGCACAAGGCAGCCCAGGCCGAAGAGAAATCGAGGGGATTGTCCCGGTTGTATTCCAGCAGTCATCTCACGGCGCAGCTTCACCCACTAGCAATGGGCATAAGCTTCTACGATGTCGGCGATAAAAACGAGTGCGGGCGCCAACGGGAAACAACGAAGCCCACTCCCGCCCTCTAATCCCTCGAACTCAATACACCGGAGCAAGCACCACAGTTACAGGTCATCAAGGCGAAACATGCCGACAGCACTCTCTCTCCGGCACCGGCACACTGCACATTACACGCCAAAATCGTCCCACCTGTGTCTCCCCTTTCGTGCGAGCGCTGGACCCTTGCGCCAAGAGCTCCAGCACGGCGGCCTCGGTGTCCACCCTGTGGGCGGTCACGTTCTCCATGTAAACGCCCTCCTGCTCACGAACGGGCAGACATAACACAACCAGGTGTATCGCGCGTGTGACAGTGGGGTTTCTCTGCATGTAAGATGCGTTCGCCTCTGCACACAGCGCGATACATGATGTAACACCGTGATTGTGGAACGCCATAACATCGTGTTCGTGGAGCACCGTGTTTATGCAACACCTTGCTCGTGAAACACCATGTTTGCGGAAGACCGTGTTTTGTGGAACGCCGTCATTTGTGGAACCTTCGTGCTTGTGGAACACGCACTTGAAACCTCTGTGCTCGTGGAACAACTTCCCTGCGGAAGATGGCCAATCAACGATGGCCGACAATTTCCAGTAATTTGAAGGCAACACCGAGGGCCCCGCCGCAGCTCGTTGCTTTTTACCAATCCGCCGGAGGATAAAAAAAAAAAATCTACGCAGTTTCGGAGGACAGAACTACCCATGTACGAAACCGAATGATTGCGTCAGGAATACAGCATTTTGATACAGGGAAGCATTAGTTGCCCGCCCCCCCCCCCGCCCTGCTGCGCGACCTTGCCCCCTCGCCCCCGTCTCGCTTATGCATAACCTTCCCTGAGACGCATTCACTGCCATATTTTCCAACCGGCTCGCCTTATTCTCACGGATGGTAGGTTTTCCCCTCCCCGACCCTCCACCGTCGTTGAATTTCCCTTCGCTTTTCTCCGAGCCTACCGGAGATACGGTGGTCGACCCCTTCCTACCCTTGGGCGACCCTTTAGTCATTTTAGCTGCACTTGAGTCAAAGTCGAGGAGATCTCGAATGTTCTCCTGGTACACCTACCGGGATTGCATCAGGGGAAGGCTTGGTGGTGTGGCGTTCGTCAGCGGCAAAGCTGGCTAAACAAGAGGAGCCCGAAACGAGCGGTCCGAATTGCTCGACTGACCGTTGTGTACAACCCAGTGCACATCGGTATAAATGTGGTGCGTGAATGCGTTGCGCGATGTACTGTCGCGCCGCGACTTTGGGCTTCCGAGAACAAAAAATGAGGTAAAACTTGGCCCTTTGGTCTAATCTGGGGAAAGGGGCTTCCTTGTGCCCTCCACACAGCAGTCCTATTTGCCCTTGATGCACGCGGCGAAAGTCGTACACGGCTTGAACTGACCAACACCTCCACAAAACGTTTTCCACGCTTCGGAAAATATGACGGCAACAGCTACGACTACTACTACTGCTGCTGTGCGCCACATGATCCGTGCTTCCTCACCTCCACATACGAGGCAACCACGGCTACCTCCATCCCGGACCCTAACATCGCGATCTCCTTGAACAAGCCTCTGCACAGCCGCGGCGTCACGCCAGGGTCCTACTCGGTTCAGGGTTGTTGCGGGCAGAAAAGGTGGGATAAGCGGTCCCTCTCGTGCGTGGAAAATCGAGGCGACTGCTCTTAGGCCGCACTGAAAATTCTTGCGTTAGGGTGGATCATGGCACACGCGGTGTCTGTTAGGAGTTGCTCGGACAAGGCCGAGCACGCTGCTCATGCATATATATATACTGGCAAACACCGAAATGCTGCACGCCTTGGGAGACGGCTGAGGTGAATCCTCGTCTGCGTATACCTCAGCAGTTGCACATAGCGCTTCTACAAACAAAAAAAACAGTGCCATGAATAGCAAGCAGGTGTTACACCCTATTTCCTTCCACTTGCGGGCGTTCAGCCCTCCGACAAGGCAAGAAGCCTCCGACCAAAAATCTCCGCGGACGAAATCTTGACCGGCAAAAGGGGTATGATACGCCGCTGGCAGGCACCTGAGTCGTCCCTTCCATGGTGAAAGTCTTGCCAGATCCCGTTTGCCCGTAGGCTATCATGGTAGCGTTGAAACCCCGAAGGACGTTCTGGATTAGCTTCGGACCGGCAACTCGATAAACCTAGACGGGTTGTCAAAAACGTAAAACAAGATCAAACTGACCCAGGTTAACCCTACTACAGGTATTTGGGACCCATTCATACGAACTAAAGAAGCGATGAGTCCCTATCTTAACCCCTTAAGAACTGCGGCCGTTCTTGAGGACATGCTACTTGGAACTCGTGTGGGACACCTTTGTTCAGTAGTGTGAGGGCTGTTAACCCTTGCAGGACTGCAGTCCCCTTTTGGGGACAAACCTCCCAAATTCTAAGCAGTTTGTCTCCGAAACGGGACTGCAGTCCTAGACGGGTCAGTAAGCCACCGGGAAGAAGCAGTATGCAGCGGGCGCGTATAACATCACTTTACTCTACCCTGGCAGCCCGGGCTACGTACTTCGTGTGGTCGATGCTGCAATCGACATTGAATTTGCGATGTATTTTTCCATCTGAATTAAGACCTGGAGGGGTTGACCCTTTCAAGACTGTAGTCCCGTGTTGGGGACAAACTACTCATAATTTGACGGGTTTGTCCCCAAAACGGGACTGCAGTCCTAAAAGGGTCGAGACAGACGGACACGACACAGCTATCTCCTGCAGGGGCGCTTTGGGGCAAGCGATTTTGGCGGTGATAACCCCGGCGACGGACACAAGCGCCACGTCACATCCGTCAAAAGCAGAGACAGGCCGCGTTCCCACTCGACTGCAATTGCTTGTCTTGCTGTGAGTAGCAATTACCGCGTTATTGCGAAAAGTTTACGCCGTGAAGAAGTGTCGGCAAGAGGACTTGGCCGCCCTTTACTGACTACTGTACCTCCTCCTGGGACGTTGTCTCGGGAAGCACGGCATCGAACGAGCACGTCTTCTCCGTCGGAATGTTCTTGCTCGCCGGGACGTGCAGCTATATTACGGTAGCACGAACAAGCAGGGCGGAAATATCACGGCAGCGAACACAGGCACGGACAACGGCGAGGGAAAGGGGTAGAAGTGAAGGCGATACCCCGGATATATGAAAGGGATGTCGAGAGATTTCGCTTGCATAAACACGACCCCTTAGCAGTACTGAACAACAACACCTTGAACCTTTGTCAGGCCCGGCCTGCGCGTCCAACGGAATCCTACGCTGAACGGCGGGCGGATGAACGATCCAACACGGAACCGAACCAGATGATATTCATTTTTCCATGGACTATGTGCGACGCACAGAGAACCTCGAGGTCGCTCGTGCACATACAAATCCATTCATTGGGAAGTCAGAAATCGCGTTGAAGAAGCCCACATGGGGCTAATTTCGAACGAGGCTGAGACAACCACAACCCCCGCCCCTCCCCAACTCCATCCTGGTACGTGAATTTTGCTCGCACGAGTATTTCTGTGCAGGGCCTGCATTCATCGAGATCGTCGGTCGGCCGTTATTACTGTAGGCCCGCCATCTCTTGCCTTCCTGGAAAAGTGAAGTCATCGCGTTCGCGTTTTTCTCTTTCTTCTTACCCGGTGCCGAACCTGTACCCCACTGCACTCTACTGCTGTAGCTAGAATATAGCTGGTATACCAGTACCTGGTACGCTAAATAAATCGAGAAATCAGGACTAGGACACCAGGAGGTCGATCAACAACAGCAGTGGGCTGTACGGGGGCTCCTTTGTAGGAGTCCATCTCGCCGTCTACTCATACATTGCTGTAGTGTACGGACAAAGGTACAGTAAACAATGCTGCAACACTGCTGCACGCTGCTGCACATTGCTGTAACACTGCTGCTCGCTGCTGCACACTGCTGTACCTGATACCGAAATAATGCAAATATTCAAACATTTCGTCATGTGTCCAGCAATCGTTGAGATATGACAGGCGGGCTCATACTTCGAGTGGTTGTGAGTACTACAGCAGTACCCGTCGTAGAGCACGTGCTGATCGGGGAGTGCGCCACGGTGGCAGGATGCGCGGCGGGCTTCGCTCTGGTTTACCTGTGTCGGGCCTTGCACGCGGAGGAAACAGCGCTGCCCTTCCTCTCTTTTAGACGTCGGTCGTATTCTGACGAGCACAACGATACCCTGATCTCGAACGGACGCCAACTGACCATCCAACGCAGCAGCAGCGTCATCTTTCTCGGTGCTGATGATGCCGCTGGTTTCGTTGCAAAGAAACAAAACAAATACAGTTTACAACACGTTACAGGTTGGGTCAAGATGCGTAGACAGTCGTCTCTTTTGGTGCGCTATCATAGAGACGAGAAAATACATGAAGAATACTATGGGTACGATGAAGCTTGCTTCGATTGGCCGCAATCGTACGGAAGATGCGGACAGAGCTTACCACTTGTTCGAGATTTGGTTTGATTGACTTAGGTTCAGGGTTAGGGTTGCTCTGATTGGCTTAACAGGGTAAGGGTTGCTTTCATTGGCTTAAGGTAAGGGTCGCTCTGATTGGCTCACGGTTAGGGTTGCTCTGCTTGGTTAGGGTTAGGGTTGCTCTCATCGGTTTAGGGTTGGGGTTAGTGCTACTCGTGTCGTACATAGCGTGTGTCAACTATTCCCTCAAATACATGGTAAGGCACCCTCGATGGGGGTCGCCTTCGCTAAATAAGGGAACTTATGTTGATAGAGCACAAGTTCGGCGTAGCGAAAGCATCCTTTATGCTCTATCCTCTGCCTCGCTCGAAACCAACCGGCGACCGACGCACTGCTGAATCAAATAAAACAACGATCTTCGTACGTACTGCTGTACTCGTATCACTATCGGGGCCGGACGAAAGCTCAGCTTAAAGCATCAACGGCCACATTTTGACAAACAACGCAGCACACAGCAGCTACGCACCGAGTAATCTATGCAGCTGCAGCACACAGCAGTTACTGATACTGCTGCTGCTGTGAATGCCTGCTCTGTCACCGCGCCAATTTGGGTAGATTGATCACTTTTCAAAGCTCTTCGCTATGGTCTGGATCAGAAGCGCTCAGGGACAGCGTTTGTGCTTGTGCTGTGTGACCCTCGCATCGCACGCGATGCGCCGTACGTGCGACGTCTGACAAAGGATATTTACCGTGAACCCAAAGCGAAGATCAAGCATCTACTGCTGTATATCTACGATAGGCGAACGAGTTCTACGAAGAATTTTCCTGTCAGGCACCAGTACGACGATGACGGTTGACATATTTACCTTACGTCATGGGATCCGCCGCTGGTCCTTTTGCGGATGGATGTTGTGGAGTTGTGGAGGATAACAGCTGCGCTGGTGAAAGACTTCTTGCCACAGGCGAGGCCCATTTGTACACGTGGACAAACGATGGCATGTGTGGGATGCGGGACGCGGTGGATGATGGTGTGACTTGGTTCCGCGGGTAAGTTTCGTACAACAAGAAATAGAAAGGTAAGGGTTTAGTATTATGTGACCGGCGTGGTTTGACTGTCATCCGCAACCCCTTGTTCAAGCGCATCGTTTTCGCCGCACCAGCGGAACACAACACAAACACACCGCGTAGTTGGCAAAAAATATACGAGTACACCATCGCCTTGCCTCTGTCTACGAATATGACCATGACCATCGAACTCCAGCCAGCGCACGGTCTTCCCGTCGCCGTCGCCATCTGCTCATGCTTTATGACGGTGTGGGCAGGGTTCGGGGTTGGCACGATGAGGAAGAAGTGAGCTTACCATTTTCCATGTTCATGGTGTGTGGGTTAGAGATACAGGCCAGTATCTTTTACACGGGGAAATAGTATGGTTTTCGACCCGCTTTTCCGCCAACAGCCCTTTCCCCCAAAAGCCGCAGCAGTTTAGCTATTGCTCTGGCCACTATTAATACTTGTTGTATTATGCGGCACAGATAGGCGTGCATCGAATATTTTAGCTGCTTGTCGATCCATGCGAGCACGCTCCGTGCCTTGCCATACACACAGCAGTCACGTTCCACCGATTTCGCTTTTCTCCCCCCACCCAGGCCATGCCGTTGTCCTTATCTATCAGGTATTAGCTTGACTGATGATGCTCTAACGGCCCTTCCACGTGCACCCTTCTCCTGTGATGCTGCGTCGTTGCTTCCTCCAGGTTCGGAATCAAGTACCCCCAGATGTACGCCGAGATGTCTCACCCTAACGCCACGGTGTTCAACTGCTACCAGAGGGCCCACCAGGTAGATGGTGGTCTACTTGAAGACATGATTTACCGTTTCGCACTGCTGTTATCATAAGCGTTTCTTAAGGCTATACCACGTGTACCTTCGGAGCAGGACTTTCAATAGGTAGGCAGGCTTGTGTTGCAACACTTCGCAACTCGTGAAGCATGTTGTATGCGAAGTCGCTTCGAAAATTGCGTGTGGCAAAAACTGAAAGCCTGGTTCAGGCGGTTGCGTACGTAGCTGTGGACTGCGCTTTGACGTTGCACGATGTTGCACACCAGGGCGTGAAAGAGGTACCCTGGTGTGCCTGGTACAGCAGTGAAATGTTGCGCTGGCACACATTTCCCCCGTAAATTCCATGTTTTTTTCACCACGGACCGGAGGTCCGTGGTGCGGCATTGTGTGCCGCAGCTTTTTTCGCCGCGAGAAAAAAAAAAAAAAAAAAATGTGCGGGGCGCTTTTTTTTCGCGTCTGTTTCGCTGCAGGCGATTTTTTTTTTCGCGCGTTTTTTTTCGCCAAAAAATGCAAGTATCATTCGAAGCCAGCCGGCACCACGTGTACAAGACAGAAGAGGAGAAAACGAGCGCGTAAGATGCACATTTCATACGCATACAAGCATATGTACAGAAAAACGCCCTCCGGCGGCCCTCCGGGGGGCTCCGGGGGGGGCCTACGGAGGGAGGGGCCTCCGGGGCCCATGCGGGCGGCTCACCTCGCTGTACGGCTCGTGGTGCTCGTGGTGCGCGCTTGTGGTGGTTACGCCCTATTGCACACCAGCTCTACTTAATATATACCCTGGTATGTAGACAACGTTCCGCAGCAGCTTCTTATCGTCTTTGCAAGTGCACAAGAATGTACGGTACGTAAGAGGTACACGTACACGGCAGCAGGCCGATTTGAGGCATCAAAGACTTTTGGGCACCAAAACGCAAAAAATAGCGATAAAAATGCGATTTTAACCCGCGGATTCGAACAAGGGACGTCTAAAAACGTACCTTGCTGTATATAATAGGATGAATATACGAGTCCTAGCCCAAATTCGATCGTACGTATGAAAACAGAGGGAACGGGATGCACGACTATTAATAGTGTAGTGCTCCTATTGATATCTGGTCAAGCTCCTGACTGCGTCAAGCTGGCGGTTCTTCTAAGGTACTTGGATGTTGCATGTGTTGAGAGTTTGACCAGCTGGGAGTTACTACTGCTGTAGGAGCACCTGTCGCTCTCCTCATCTCCACCGTTCTTGTCTGTCCAAGCAAGTAGTGCTCAGCCTGTTCATCTAGTGTACTACGTGTAGGTATTCCCACTCCGGGCCAGTGTTACGAGGCTTCACCAGCAACAACCCGTGTGAAAAGCAAAAAGGAATCCCAAACGCTCTCGCCGATGCTATAATGGAAACGCAAGGTTGCCATAAAAAGTGCAAATTCCAAAGATACCCGCTGTAACCTTTCATCACCGCCCTTGCTTGATTTGAGCACGATTGTTCGAATATACTTTTTTTTTTCCGTACGTAACTTGAACAAAAACCCGAAAAAAAAAAGCAATTCCTGGGCGGATATTGGGGCGAAGAGAGGCCCGAGAAACACTCGGCGCAATTTTTACGTTCGAAGCGGCAATATTCCGAGTCCCCAGCAGACATCCATCGACTATACCGACGACTGCGTAGTGAAATCTGAACAGGGGGCGCTCGGTAGGAGCTCCCGACCCATCCTATAATAGTCACAATGTTCTCAAGACCGCCGTTAAAACCCTCCTATAGTAGTATTGCAGTCCCGTGTGGGGGACAAACTACTCAGAATTTGAGTGAATTGCCACCGAAACGGGACTGCAGCACTAAAAGGGTTAAATAACGTTGAGTTCGCACAGGGGTGCGATTGCTTTTTCCGCCCTCGTTTTCTAAAACGACGGTAAAAAGGTAAATGCTAATGCCGAACATGATATTTTCGGAAAGGGTCTCTCTCTCGACCAGATATATTATCCGAAAAACAGCTCCTTGTTCGGTATTGGCAACCTTCCCGTTCCAGAAAAATCGAGCGCTCGAAAAAACCGATCGTATACACGACCTCTGTGCGAACTCTACTGCTTTACGCTCTTCACTCTTTGCGGTAGGTGGCTGGGGGGGTGGCTGGGGGGCGGCGAGGCGTCTAATTTTAAATTAAATATTTGGCTGCTTGCGTGCCAAAAAAAACCCGACAATTTTTCTCGATCCCTTTCCGATGGCAAAAGTTGACGTTTTTTCTTCAGGTTTGGGAGAAGGACACCGCAGGCAACCTCTCGCCCCCTTGACCACGGATCCACCTGTATCTTTACGAACTTCCAACATCAACACGTCTTTCCCCCCCCCCCCCCCCCCCCCCCCCCCCCCCCCCCCCCCCCCCCCGGTCTCGAAAGGGATGGTTGGTCAATGGTCAAATGACTAAGGCAAGCAACAAATGAGTACGCCCCCCCCCCCCCCCCCCCCCCCAAGTTTCTATGTAGTATATGGAAACAACGTAAGGAGCGCCCCAAATGTTGGAGGTGTCTCTGTTAGGAGTAGGAACTGTGCTCCGTCTCGAAAGGGATGCGTGGTCAATGATCAAATGAAAGCAACAAATGGGTACCTCCCCCCGATCTCCGCGATTTGCAGAACGTTCCGGAGAAGTGTCCTCTAATTGACACCAGGCACGTAATTTATACGTGCTGCTGTGTGTGGAAGCGTGGTGAGCTTACATTACAAGCTTTATCTTGCACCATACCCATCCGCTGGGATAAACGCCCCCCCCCCAGGAAACTCAATTCCTCGTTCTCCCTCCTCGCGTGCCCTTGATTCTTGGTTTTGATGTCGTCACACTTTTCCTTGTTTTGCAGAACGTCATGGAGAACTATCCTCAGTTCATCGTTTCTCCTCATGCTGGCGTCCGTGAAGCGACCCACCTTGGCGGCGGCTGCAGGCGCTCTGCGCTTGCTCGGGTTCGTCATTTACGTCAAGGGCTACCGGGTATGAAAAAAAAAAACGCCGATAATGCTGAACTCCTTTGTTGCTGCTGCCGTGCTAACTCTCATTCCTGGTGGATGCTACTGGTGTATGCGTGGGAAACCAGTGTTTAGGTGGTGTGAAGACTTTTTTTTTGACCTTATCAAGCTGGTTTTAGAGTGGGGGGCGGTCAGTTTAAGGGTGACATCGCGTTGTCTTACGTACACCACTCTGACAGGGAATATTGTCCCCGTTATACTGTACTGTGAACCTTGCCAGAGTGATACATATTACAACATCTCTTTACGAAAACTGCGATGTGTGTTCAAGGAAACGGAGCTGGCTATTTTAGTCATGATGTGCATGTGTGGGACATGGTTGTGTGACGGTGTTGCTGACTATAGTAGCGTGTGCCAGTACGTCCTTTTGAAAGAAGAATCGGCACCAGGTATATTTATTTGTGGTTTGGAAGCGGAGACACACCGGGGTGGCTTGGATGGACTTTCCACACCCATTGAGGTCAAACATTCATGCTTTTCTCAGGCTGAGCTTCCGGGTGTTCCAGAACTAGGGCGTAATGAGGCGGTACTAACTATATTCGCGTAGGGGAAGTGGACCTGGTGTCCCCAACAGTACGTGCAGTAGTCACTCCTTTCTCAAAATAGGCATTTGAATGCCACGAGTTTGGTTCATGATCACGGGAAATAACGTATTGTTGTAAAAAGGTAGTAAAGGCTGTGTCCTATGCGTTCGATTTTTTGATTTTTGAGCTTCAGGCTTTGACCCGATCGCATCTTCAGATGAGAACTTGGCAAATCGAAAGAACAGCAGTCTTCCCATGCGGAAAAAAACAGATTTATTGTGCGTGCAGGGGTTCGAGCAAACGCCTAGCCCAACCGTTCTTGTTGCGGTCTGGCGCCTCGAAGAGACGCGCTGGGTGCGCTGCAGTGCGCGTCCGAGCCAAGGCTGACTGCCTCTGGTCTGGGCGGCGAAGAGACGTGGCGAGTGCGCTAGAGTCAACCTGTCTTGGTATTTTGTGTTTCACAATGTGACTAAATGTGACTGACTGCTGCTGCTGCTGCTATACAACAGTGTAGTCTACGAGTACAGCACGTATCCACGGAGAGGTGCGCGCCGAGTGCACTTCTCTTGGTATCTAGGCCCGAGCCCGCGCAGGCCGACTGCAGTCTTGCCACGGAGAGACGCGCCGCCCGCCGACCGCGCGTCGGGCGCCAAGCAACTTCGCTATACGGCTGTGTCGCCATCCTATTCATCGATCGTTCTGCTGCTGTATGCTGTCGTGGATAACATCTTGAATTTGACAGCATGCCATTTTCCGATTTGAAAATCTGATGACCCAAGTCGTCTGATTTTGGGCCAAAACCCGACGACTTGGGTAAAAACGGATTCTCAAATCGATTTTTTTTTTTTTTTTCCGATCGGATTTTGCATATTCGGACTGCATAAGCAGGGGCATTCGTTTCTGAGATAGAAAAATACAAATCCGACGCTCGAAATCGAACCGCATAGGAAACGGCGTTAAGACTGTGATCATCGAGTGGAGTTCTGTTTTTGGCGCATTTGCCGCTGGAATTAGGTGTGTTTCTTACTACTGTAGTAATTGTAGTGGTGACTATGCCAGTTAGTAGGCGGCTTGCTTCACCACCCAAGCATCACGGGGGACCATGGCGTCCCCGGTGGCTTGGTAGGTGGTCCGCGAGCCTATCAAGATCAATTTCGTGAGTTCGAGTCTCACCGAGTGCATGCTCGTAGGGACTTTTTCTTGCATAAAATTGATTAGCGGAAAGCGCGAGAGCGTGAGTTAGCTGTACATTCGATGAAAGTCGACGAGCAGTGGGAATGCTGAACCCTACGTATGCGCGATAAAAACTAAAGGCACGTACCGGGGGGGAGAAGGGACGACACCTGTGACCACGGCTTGCCCAGAAGATCGTCGAGGGTAAAACCTCCTACGAATGGGCTGGAAAGTAAAAGTGATGAAAAACAACAACAACAAATGGTACGAGTCAGAACCGCAAAGATGGTGTGTATACATACGGAACTACCTGTTTGTTGGGCCCATCGGGGGACACAGTAAATAGGACCAAAGATTGTTGGTAAAAATTGGGAAATATACAGGTTTTTGTGTGTACCGTAGGTCCCATTAACTATTGTCCTCCGCAATAGTATGCCCCCCACGGAAGATACGAGACACCCACCGGTGAGTTTCCCCTTGAGACAGAAACCGGCTCAGTGCTACGTATCGTACCGCCTTTTTTTTTTTTTTTTTTTTTTTTTTTTTCAGTTTGTCTATACTTGAGGCGACTGGTGCTACGTGTAGGAGGTACTCGTACGTATATAATACTTTTGTGTCTTGCCTGATCTGGAGCGAAAGGAAAGGCCATTGGGTTGGGTGGAGTGCTTCCTACAGAGCACACATGGTAGGCATGTACTGTAGTGTTTTCTGTGGCGAGGCCCGTTGGTTGCTTCAAGTACTGCCTTGCATGCTCCCACACTTGATCACAGGGAGCGCAACGCCACCCCCCCCCCCTACGAAACGGCACCCTATTCGCCGATCATCCCTCTGTACCTAAAATATGACGATCACGACAGCACTAATGCCCCCCCCCACCCCCCCGTCCCTCCCGCGTTCCTCTCTCCCTGCTCCCGCCTCCCGCATCCCTCGCCTCGCCTCGCCTCGCCTCCCTCACCCTCTTCTGCAGACCGGAAATCCCGCAAACCGTCAAAATGGAGCGTTCGGCTACCTCGGCCTGCTGGCCATGCTCGGCATGTCGGTGGAGCTGGCGGTGTCCCTTATCCGGTCCTCCTAAACGTACCTTTCCCCTCCCCCCCCCCCCCCCCCCCCCCCCCCCCCCCCCCCCCCCCCCCCCCCCCCCCCCCCCCCCCCCCCCCCTCATACGACTATACGGCCATGTATGACATGAGTACCATGAGTACACCTCCCTCCCCCGCCGAAGGGTTGGTTCTGGATTTTGTTTATATACTCGTACGTTTCCACCTTCTCGCTTGGTGTGTGGGGCCGCTATCCTCCGCGAAAATACTGATCGTAGAGGAAAACAAATGTCAAAAGGGCGAAAAAACCAATTTATAGAGGGGGAAGAACACGGGAAAGGCTGGGAGGGGGAGCGGTCGGCTTGCGGTGGTCATTTCTGCCCTTTTTTTGTTGCCGATAATCTCTAGCAGTGAGATGTGCCCTCTGATCGTTTTTCTTGCCGATATATCAAGGATACGCTAAGAATGAGATATATTATTTTATGTCGTGTGTATAAAGATGTAGGTAAGATGGAGGCGTTTTTTTTTTTGGTGGGGCCGTCCGTCGCTGCAAGATAATCGTGCGCACACGGTATGAACAGTGGACATAACGTGTTCCGAATCCATGGGTTGAATACGGCATACATTATTCGTACCTTTTGCCTGTCTTGTTTATCTCAGGAGGTCGTTGCGTCGCGTTGGTTTGTTGGTCGGTTGGTTGTTTTTCGGCGAGGGTTTTGCTAGGAAGGAGGCCAAGTGGCACGGTCGTGACGACATAACCGTCCAGAGGTGCGGTGCACTCTTCGCCGGCACGCGAAGCGCTTTTTTGCGTGCTGCTCCTATTTACAGCGGTAGGCCTATTTTCAGCAGCATATATCGTGTTGGTGCTGCAGGTATGTAATGCATCTTGTTATTTTGGCAGTATGTATCCTGTTGTTGCAGCAGTATGCTGTTGTTGTGGTAGGAAGCGCTGCGATATTATTTGTGGTTGGACAGACACGCGACGAGGGGAGGATGCCGTTGCGCGTCGACTCGCGGTGAGGTCGTAGGCGGGGAGAGGGGGGGATGTTTTTTTTCTTTCTGTTGCCTCAGCTTTGTCGTCATGAGGCATCGTGCCACGCTCTTGCCTGACTGGCACTGGCGTGCTATCATCGGGAAGTAGAAGAAGATGCGTCTGTGTCTGGTGCCAGCGGCAGCGAACGGTAACAAAAATGAACTAGTTGTGATTTTGTGCACCCTTCTATTTCTTTGACGTGGAAGTGTGGTGAGCTTAGGCTTTATTTTTACCAATCCGCCAAAAAGATATAAAAAAAAAAAGAAGTCGTTTTCTTCTTGGCAATTGTCACAGCAGCACTACCGTGTGCCAGGTACGTAGTATGTCCCTGGGTGTACTCTGTGCGCGTACGGTACGGAGAAGGCCTGGTTGCGCTTCCTTCCCCTTGAAGTACGCACTGTAGCTCGCACATGGACAAGGGAAACTGATTGCTCCTCTTGGGACCGCAGTTCTGTCTTGGAGCCAAACGAGTCAGATCCCAAGTAGTTTGTCCCCAAAACGGGACTGCAGCTCTCTCTAAAAGGGTTAAAACACGTTTGGGACTTTTGAGTGTTGAGTGGAAACAAAATGACGACAAAAATACCCGATAATTTACTCATCATTTCGCACATCGGGTTGATAAAACGGTTCATTCTTTTAGCCCCTTCGGTACTGTTGGGACTGCAGTCCCGTTTTTTTGGGGAGGATTCACTCAAATTCTAAGTAGTTTGTCGCTAAAACGGGACTGCAGTCTTGACTGAAAGGGTTAAATGATATGGGTCTTTCATGGCGGATATATTCCGGATTTGTGTGGTCTACTATTAATAGCTCATGTCGTTGGGTGGGAGCGGTACAACCAGTAAGGTGTTGACACATTTTTCCCGGGTTGGGTTGTGTACTGTTCCCTAGGTTTACCTACGGTTTCTAGGAGCAAAAAGTTAAAAACCTGTCCCACCACAGAATTATTGTTTACGGGGGGTGTATGTACGTTTCGATTATCGGCGAAAATTCTCCTTGTAGCTTTCGTCATCTTGGACTTGACTGCGGCGTCTTGTTTGGTGTTTTGTATGGGGTTCTACACGGCACGTCGAAGCCATCGCAATCTGCGCGATTCGAGCGTACTTGCAATATACCATTTAATGTTTTGGTTCTATATTTCGAATCCAACTGTTGATATTAAGAAGTGCCCATGAGACTCGCGAGGACTCAAGTCATTTCAGCCCCTCGTACCCTTGAGACTCACGAGGACTCACTCTGTCGTTTCACTGCTTTGATGTTCTGCTATAGTAGAACGTCTAAGAACGGCAGGTTAGATTCTGGCTGATCCAGCCAGGCTGTGATGTGTCTGACGAGTGCAACATTTACAACGTCGGCCAGCGCTTCCTTGCCAAGGGATCATGCACATAGTCATGATCTTCCGAAGTTTTTTTTTCCCCCCCCCCCATCGCATCAATTGTCTTCCCATGTCTTCTCTCCGGTTCCCTCCCGAGTCGTGACTCAGATTCGGAGTCTCGCATAGTGCGCTTTATTCCCCCCCTCCCTCCGATGCTGTCATCCATATGCAAGGAAATCCGCCCCTGAAGCGCTTCTATTTAATAGGTAGGTGCTCACCCTCCATGCGATTTTTTCCTAAAGGAAAGAAAAGCTGGATGTAGCGACCTTACTTCCTTGGCGAGCGTGCGGTAACCCCAGTTACTACTGTCTGGCCGCCTCTCTTTGTCTTTTTGAGAAACGCCATGCGCAAAAAAAAACGAAACAGTTCCTGACGAAACGCTGGACGAAAAAAAAAAAAAAACCGGACATTAAGCAACTGTAGTATCAGGTAGGTACTACTACACTGCAGCTAGCTGTGCAGATAGGGTTAGGTAAAGACTGCTGAACGGGCATCGGTACGCACACACACCACAAGCAAAAACACGAAATAGACCTGCGGCTAATGCATGCCTCATGCCGCATACTTCTCACGATTTGTATGTGTACTGTCCTTGCCGCTACGAGCGTAGTGACCCGCCGTGAGCACATAAATTGCCTCGGTCACTATCACGGAGGGCCGTGGTAAGCAGGACCAAATATTGTTATTAAATAGTATAGATACCTAAATATATATATATATATATATATAGGTTTTTATGTATGCCATAGGTCATGTACCTGGTAAGCAATAGACCCCCGGAATACTGTAATAGTACCACTATGTACTACTGTAGATCGCCGTGAGGTCACGGCTCCGCCCGTGAAACTACTAATAGTTTATTATTAAACATGACTAGTATTCGCCACCGGGTATCCATGAATATGAATACTGAGTACACGTAGTACATCAAAGGTAAAGGGTGTTGAGGCAAAAAGTAGTGCGCGGTGCCGCAACACAGAGCCAACACAACACATCCCTGTAGTCTATAAAAAAAGGGTCGCCGGCGCTCTTCACACGGCACGTACGTACGAGTATAGACTTGAAGAACGACGTTGAAAGCAATCCACACGTCACACTACTACAAATTAATGGTTGCCGCTATGAAAACATAGTAATTTCGCCTCCAATACAAAACAACAAGAGAGTTGCCTCCTTTTGGACCCGAAAGCCAACCATATTTCCTGCAATGCCCGCCCGCCTGCCCTGCCCGCCCGCCCGACCACATACTATATCGTGTGGTGAGAGTGCAGCAGCCCCCGAGATAACGTAACTACTGTTGCTCTGGTCTACCCGGTACAGACGTACGAAACAGGCAGGCCAGGTACAAAGTTTTGCACGCAACAACGCCCCCACGCACGGTAGCCCCTACGATACCCCCGCTTGCCCCCCCCCTGCCTTACGGGCCGCAAATCACAAGTCCCGCCCCGCAGCAGGCCCAGCCCCGGCCCGCCCCACGCCGCCCAGGCCCAGCATAACCCCGCCCATGCTCGCGCGCAGCTTTTCTCGCAAGAACCACAAGATCTCTTTCCCTTTCCTTCCCTTCCCTCAAAAGTGCCAATGAAAGGCGGGACAGCAGTACGTACCCACCTTGCCGCCGGAAAACAAGAAAAAGAGGAATCCCACGCCCAGCACACGTTTTGTTGATTTGAAACAAGCGTAACGTCAGCCAGATACGTAAAAGTCAACTATTAGTAACAAGTAGAGCATCACACTGAGGGTTTTACTTGCGGACCGCCAGCGAAAAAGAAACACTACCACCAGATCCCGGTGCACGTCTCGTGTTTTTCACTACCTAACCCGAAACATACCACCAATACATACGTACGTAAAAGCAAAACAACACACCCTAGAATAATACTACTTCGTGCTAACAGAGTGGCACATCATGGACGACGACGATACGAGGAAAAACGCAGCAAACAACAACAACAAAAAAAAAAACACGTGTGTCAAAAAATCGAACGAAGCTCAAGGCTAAAAATACGAAAATCTGCCACCCGCCCTCTTTTTTTTCTTGGTTGGTCACTTACCATAAGGCTGATGAAAACCATGCCGTGCGAAAACAAAGCAAAGCCTGCCGTGATGCCAACGAACGTGCGCATGCATGCATGGCTTGGTCATGGTTTCCAGCCTGCCAACCGGCAAGGAAATCTCTTAAACTGGTACTGAACGCCCATTTCTCCTGGCATTCAACGCCCTTCCTTGCTTTTGAGACAAGAGAGCAAGATGCATACGGAAATTCGTAGACGGGGGGGGGAAAAAAAAAATGCGGCGGCCTACGACAACGTCTCGTTCCGCGCGGAACGCCCCAGAAAAAAAAGCATCTACCACCGCAGCAGAGGCAGAACAAGGCAAAACTCGCGAGACGAGGAAATATGTGCAAACAATTAACCCAGCGAAGCAACTACGCCGACTTGCCGTATTCACCTACCCGCATGGACAGCGCCACTCAGCCAGTCGCTAGGTAATCTCGAGGGAAACTTTTATCACCTATCATCGTATCCGATGTGTCGCATCACGGTCAACCCGCAGCAGGATCAGGCAACAGATACACCAACACGAAATAAAGAGACATACACCCACCCATCCATCCACCCACCCATCCAGTCACCAAGCGTGGACGAATTTGTTCGCAGAGAAAAACATGTGTCGTTCAGAAAGCTGAAAACAACACCCATCGCACGCGTGTTTGGTACTGACAGGCTCACCTAGTGGCAGCGCCCCGTCCACCGGTCGAAGGTCCGACCGCTAGAAAACCCGATAGAAAAAACGAAGGTCCGACCGTTACGAAGATCGAATATTCGACCACAAGGAAAATGTAAAGATTCGACCGCCAGGAAAATCGTATATTCGATCGCTAGGGATATTCGACCGTTAGGAAGGTCAAAGATCCCAACGTTATCCGAACTTATAAATATATCGAAGATCCGACCTCCGAACCTCCACCTGCGCCACACACCTCTGACAGATGATCGATTCCCGCTAGGTGATCTAGATCATTCGGGGAAGAGAGATCTCCCTTATCTGTACGCATCCTCTAGTTCATGTTGCCGGGTGGGGAGAAGGGAGCCGTATAACTTTCATGGTCTATAACATGCTTCTTGGGTTGGATCTGTACCATACAGATCGCACAACAACTTACTAACGGCAGGTCAGGGTGTAGACGATCTATCTGTAAACGATCTGTAAATGATCTGTCCGACGTTTGATCTGCACCAAGGGCCTTGAAATCTTCAAGGACCTTTCCGTCGCCATGAACAAGCCACTCCTCCTATCAGGTACAACGCAGCCTTCACCCTTTCTGGCGTGTCCATAAACCGAAGAAACTCGAAAGAAAACGATTCGCATCTACCTGGTAGGCATCAGCTAGTGTCGCTCCCATCACTCGGGCTTTTTAGCTTTTCGTACCTCGAAAGAGAGAAGAAAAACAAAAAGGGAGAAAGAAAAACCCGGGAGAACCAAGACGACGACAACACGACGCGAGCATCGGAGACGGAATCCACCGTGGTTGTCCAACCCCCAGGACAGACACGAAAACAAGCACAAGAAGACAAATAAAAAAAAAAAAAAAACGTCCCACGCCATCCCATGCCATGCCATACTAACCACGGTCGGTCAATTCCACACCACGATTAGGCACCAACAGCGGCACTATCAATACTACACCGCGACTAAACAAGCAGCCATCGACTTGGAATTTTTGCCCCTGCGCGTGCACTCGAGACAACGCCCTCCTCGTTGCCCGGGTTAGGCGCCGGGTTACGGCGACATCGATCCCTCCCCGATGCCGCTCCCCCTGTCCTCGTACCAGCACGCCACGGCCACGAGCAAGTAGGTGGTCACAAGCAGAGATCCCTTCAAGAGAGAAGTGTCGCCATGTACGGGCGTTTGGGAGGGGGGGGTGGAGGCGCACAAGCAGGGCAACGCAGCGCAAAGCGCGAAGCGGCGGCAGTGACAGCGGCGGCAGCAACGGTGGCGGCAGCGGCAGCGGAGGCGGCGGGGGGGGGGGGGGGGGGGGGGTGTGTACTCGATAAGAGAGATGTACTCGATCTCATGCATGGCCGTAGTCGTATGACCATTGACCCTCGCATCCCTACAATGCCGGGACGGAGCATGTCGGGTGCGGGGGGAGGGGGGGGGGGGGGGTGAGAGGAAGGCGATGGGGGCGAACGGTGAACCACGCCGCAGCGTCAACGAACCACATGCACACACAATGAAACAAATTACAAGGTACCACAAGAGCGCTACGTACGGACGTACCCCCTCCCCCTTTCCGTCGGTGCTCTCCCCCCCCGCCGGCCGCCCACCGATGGCGTCGCGGCAACAAAGGTTGAACAAATATTGACGCGTGCTACTCCAGAGGCGTTACATAATCGAGCATTTAATTGAAAGACCCCCATAACAAATCTGACTGCCGGGGGCTCCTTAATTCGTCTTTGAGGACTGCGCTCACGTCTTGAAGACAAATCACTCGAAATTAGAGTCACAAACACGTTTACGTGCAGTGCAGTACAGTACTATATGGGTTAACTTAGGAACTCTGCCCAATATCGTCGGTAACACCATATAAATTTGCGTGTTCACATGTCATTCCTTGTGTACCGTACACGCGTGTAGGCCGCCGTCGGGTCGCACTTGCATGTGCTTCTCTCACAAAAGCCAGTTTCTGAGGCAAGCATAGAGCTCCTCTAAGCCAGGAGCCCCGGAAGGAAAAAGTAGGTGCACCCCTATCTTGCATAGCACGCGTCTCCCTTTTAAACGGTAGCTATACACCATGTTTCGGGGCCATCCCGCCGCAGCCTCTCCCTCGCACGTTCAAGCGCGCGGCCGCCGCCGCCGCCGCCGCCGCCGCCGCCAATGCCGTGGGTGCAGATGTTCCCTCTTTTTTCCTGCCCATCGCACAATACCACGACCGGACTCGTTTCGGTCCCCCCGCGCGCAGTAAAAAAACTGCGGCCGTTCTTCTGTTCTTCTGCGCCGGTAGCCTCCCCGGCTACGTACCGATATGCGTGTTTCGTATGCGGCTGTAATGTACGCCAGCCCAAGCCCAACGACCATGAACAACAAAACACCCAACGACATTATAAAAACATGAGCGTTAAAAAGGCAACGTAAAAAAAAAGGAACGCTCGTGAAAAAAAAAAACAAAAAAACTGCAAAAAAAACTTTTAAAACAAGAAAACAAAACATGGCGTTTTCTTTTTTTTTTCACCTGCAGCCAGTTGGAAGTTCCGTTGCTGACGCACGTGGAGACGATGATGATAGACAGCACGTACTGTTGTCATTCGGTTTCGACATGCGCGGTCGACACCGAATATGTAATAGCAGGCAAGAGACGGCAGGGGAAGAGGGAGGGGGGGGGGGGGGGGCGGCAGCGAGGCGCTTTCGTGAGCATGAGCCTCGCCAATCACACACGCACATATTTGTGGCCACAAAGCTTGAATACTTCTGGGATGGACCGGCACACACGCTGGGTGTGCTGGGCTTCCACGCGTAGAAATAACGGTTTAACGTGAAGAACACACACACACAATCAAGCAAACAGTAGTCGGCCGTGCCCAGCTAACTCATGGGGGCGCGGGCCAGCCAGCCAGCCAGCCCGCCGAGCTCGCGACACACCTAGACTACCTGGTGCCTCATTGTGCGCGTTGTCTTCACACCAAACCGTCATGTATTTCTACCCACAGCCCCGTCTGATTCTATTCATCCATCCTAGAGAGACACACTCATTTTCAATGAAATAATGGGGGAAGAAACCCCCCCCCAAAAAAAAATGGCGACCGAAAAAAAAAAAAACGCTCGACCCCTCGACGACCAAGGACGGGGAAAATAACCGAGAGAAACACTGCCTGCTTGCGCCCACCCCCGCGGACTTTCCCACTCGACTCTCCTTCTCGTCCCACTCACCAGAATTATTTCCTCGTTGGGAAACATTAGCGTCATGTCCCGGTCCTGTGCGGACAGAGATCGAGCGAACGATCGAGCGAACAGCCACGGGAGCGAGCGAGCGAGCGAGCGGAAGCGAGCACGTTCGTGTGACAAAAAAAAATGGGTTGTTCTGCAGCAGGCAGGCAGGCAGGCAGGCAGGCAGGCAGGAGGGTGAAAAACAAACGTTCTCGAGTTCTCGAGAACAGACAAGCAGCATAACTTCTCGAGGGTTTATTAAACAATGCCGCGTTCTTTTGTAGCCTGCGTTTGAGGTACTTAATATATGTACCGGAAATGCATCGGGATGTTTACTGCTGCGTATACATAAAACGCATGGCGCGCTGAGCTGAGGACGACTTCAACGCACGCGCCTCCTTGTCGAGCCCGCCCATGCAAGAAAAAAAAAAAGAAAACCGTTTTTGTGTAAAAACAATAAAACAAATAGTCGAAGCCTGTTCTGTACTTTAGCAACGAAGGACAGGAAACCGCTAACAGAGGCGACAAGACCCAGCTAAAAACCGTGCGAAATATACCAAAAACAAGCCGTGCGGTTCATTTTGTTTAGGTAATATACAGCGAGCGAAACAACTTCCTCTTGGGCACTCACTCGTGCAAAGAAAAAAATCACGGAAACAGCAGCAGCAGCAGCAGCAGCAGCAGCAGCAGCAGCAGCAGCAGCAGCAGCAGCAGCAGCATAATTTTGCTCCCGTGGCTATGAAGATGACATATGCATGGTTGCTTTTCCCAGTTCTCATCCCACGAGGCCGAGCCATTTGCTGGACCCAAGCCCTCCTCGCCTCGCACAGTCACTCCTTCGCTTCAGGAAGGCGTGCTTTTCACTCACTCCTATTCCTCCTCCTCCTCCTCTACCAAAGCGGCCGTAGTACGGCACAAACCGTGAGCACAACACACCTCATCCCCCCCCAACCCACCCCCTTACCCCCCAGGTAAGTGACGCCTCCTCCGACTAACGCCTCTATTTCCCAGGTCAGTCACAGTGACGCTGATGCCACCCACACTCCACCCCCCTATCCCTTAAGGGCCGGCAACGCCACCCACGCCTCACTCCCCTCTATCCCCCGAGCCAGTGACGCCTTCTACGCCTCCCTTTTCCATCTCTCACCATCGCCCAGCCTGAGAGGACCGCCACCGGCACCACGAACATGGACACTTGGGTGGCCGACCCCACCGCCACACCCATCGCCAGCTCCATCTTGTTCTGCTCCGCGCCCATCGCCATCATCATGTCATCATCATCATCAACACCAACAACAACCGCGAAACCATAACGATGGACAAAAAACGAAAACGACAGCCGCATCGGGCGGCGGAAGGTGGGGAGGGAGGGGGGGGGGGGGGGGTGTCATAGGGATAAGGGGGGGAGGAGGGGGGGTGTACTCATGCCATGCGTGACCGTAGTCGTACGCCCAAAGACCCTCGCATCCCTACAATGTCGCGACGGAGCACGTTGGGTTGGGGGTGGGGGGGGGGGGGGGGGGGGGGTCAGCGAAAAATAAGATCATCTGAGCAAGCAGTGGCACCATGATACACAAGGTCGACGAGCCCTCAATTCTCAATTCCGGACGCCACCGTATCCGAGAAGACGGCGCCCTGCTGCAATAACGTGTCATTGTCAAAGGCAACAGCAGCAACAACATCGACACCATCGACAACGGCGACAACAACAACAGCAATAGCAGCAACACAACCACCACCAACACCATCGGCACCAAAATAGACAATGGGCAGGGAAGGCGCGAAGGCTGCGACGAACCGCGTACGACACGCAAGACACCCGATACATCGCAAACGCTAAGCAAAATACGGCAAGCTAGAACCCCAACGATGACAACAGCAGCAGCAGCAGCAGCAAAACATCACCAACACCGCCAACACCACCAACACCAACACAATGGGCCGGGGAAGGTGCGAGCGCGGGCGCCGAGCCGCGCATATGACACCTGACTACCTGATACCTCCCAAACGCTCAGCATACTATTGACACCGCAAGCTGAACGCTTACGATGGTAATAAAAACGCCTTCCAAGAACTGCAACCATATTTTTTGGGCCTTATTACTTGGAATTAATGCGGGGCACTTTTTTGTTCAGTAGTAGCAAGGGTTTAACAATTAATCGGTGATCTCCGCAGCCGGGGTTGTAGTGGCTCGGCTCAGTACTCGCGTGATCTGGTTCGAACGGAAATCGAGCACCAACCGCTCGGTGCGCTGTGCGCGGTCACCGTTGCGCATGTATGGCTTGTACGTGTAGCAAGCTCTTGGGGCTCATACCTTCACAGCGACGGTGATGGCCGTGATATGCTCGACAGCGTTACCGATGATGGGCAAAAGGATAAGCCCCACGAACGACTTGCTTAGGTGAGCCTGGAAGGCGGCGGCGGCGCAGGGGTGAAAGAAAAAAAAGGGAGAGGTGGACGGAGTTTTCAAGCAAAAGGAAGGAAAGGGTTTCCTTTTTCTCTCCCCGAGGCATTTTTTTCGGATGGACACTGGCCCTCCACCTTACAAAAAGGTAAATGGTCATATGGGGGTATAGGCAAAAAAAACGCGCCCGCGGGAGGCGTTCCCACTTGCCCCAACCGGCTCTGAATACAATTCTGACGCGCTGGCAAGGTGCCCGCAGCCGATGCCGAGCACGCTCGCCATTTCTTTTTTTTTCGGGCACGTTTTCGGGGCTAACAGCACCGCTGCCTGCGCAGGAGGGGTCTCGCGAATTTTCCCTTTTGACCAAATGTTGCAGGGGTATTCCCCCGCACCTCCATCAAATTTATGTAGTACCCCCGGGGTTCCATCAAATTACCCCGCTATGACCCAGTCACTACCCCGCGATGGCCACTTGTCACAGCCCCATAAAAAACAGGTATGAACACTTGGACACATCACCCTGTTCAGCAGCCCGAACAGCCCAAGCAAAGGGCGGAACATGCAGCAGCAGTTTCGAGTAGTCTCCATCAAAATTCGAGGAAAACACACACGCGGGGCAACGAATGACATGCAAAATCAAATCTTCGCATTCTACGTAAAACATACAAAACTTTGGAGTGGGTCGTGTGTTACCAGGTCTACAATGAGACACTAGCAGACAGCAACAGACCAGAAGCCAAGCAACGCAGCGAACTATTACGGGGGGGTCCATAGTTAACAGGACCTACGGTGTACATAAAAACCTATATATTTGCCTATTTTTACTAACAAAATTTGGTCCCGTTAACGATGGACCCCCGTCATAGCACACCCAGCAACAGCGAACAACACACGGGTACCCAGCGGCTTCGAGCGTAAACGCAAGCAGGTCATCCCTTCCGCAACATGTCTAGCCAAATTGGTGTTGACATTGGTATGGATACCACATATGCCCGAACAGCCCAAGCAAAGGGCGGAGCATGCAGCAGCAGTTGAGAGTAGTCTCCATCAAAACTTGAGGAAAACACACACGGGGCAACAAATAACATGCGAAATCAAATCTTCCTATTCTACATAAAAATGTACAACATTTTGGAGTGGGTCGTGTGTACCAGGTCTATCACGAGACACAAGCAGACAGCAACAAACCAGAAACCAAGCAACGCAGCAACCACAACCACGGAAAGGAACAGCATCCCTTCCTCCTTCCACCGAACACATGCATACATACATGAGCAGGAAGAGAAACGGCAAAAGCTCCAACACATGAGGGAAGACAAGGGGGAAACAGGCAGACCAAAAACAACAACAACAACAACAACAACAGAGGCCGCAAAAAAGGCAAACCGAACCAAACTGAACGATACAGACAGCCCGGGGCGGCGCCAGCACTCTCGTACGGAAAGCTTTGCCATCATGTCAGAAATTTCCTCCTGACAGGTGTATTTTCGTGCCCTTTCGTTATTATTCATATTGCGCTGAGCGCAGTCAGTTTCTCACTGTAGACCTGGTACACACGACCCACTCCCAAAGTTTTGTGTATTTACGTAGAATTTGAAAGATTCGATTTTGCATGTCATTCGTTGCCCCGCGTGTGTGTTTTCCTCAAATTTTGACGGAGACTACTCGAAACTGCTGAATGTTCCGCCCTTGCTTGGGCTGTTCGGGCTGCTGAACAGGGTGATGTGTACAAGTGTTCATATCTGTGTCTGGGGCTGTGACAAGTGGTCATCGCGGGGTAGTGACTCGGTCAAAGCTGGGTAATTTAATGGTCGCGCGGGGGTACTACATAAATTTAGTAGAGTTGCGGGGGAACACCCTATGTACCTGGTGGCATGTGTATCCACCGTCATATGTTGGCCTTTCACTTGATTTACCCATTCAGTCGCAACTATTTTCGTTCTTGTTATTTCTGTCTCACAGCCTGTGATCACATACTTAGCACCAGACATCTCTCTAGGACAAGGAATCAGGACAGACACTGGGTGTACTGTGGTGCAGTTGGATAGAAAGGACGATTTAATTAACGTGAAGACAGCACACCAACAAACACACAGTCTTCGTACATGCACGTACAGTACCTCTTCGGTGAAACCGTCGATTGCGTCCACGAGGAACTCCGACAGTATCGCAACCAATCCCGTGACAACCACCAGGCCGCTGATGGCGGTCGACAGCTTCAGGTTCGTGGGGTCGTCGGCGGAGTCTACGAAGAGGTGCGCGTGCGTCTTAAACTGGCGGTGGCGGGGGCGGGGGCGGTGGCGGGGGGGGGGGGGGGGGGGGGGGGGGGGGGTGTACTCGATATTATGCATGGCCGTAGTTGTATTACAATAAGGGAGGGGGGGGGGGGGGGGGGGGGTTGCAGACACATAACACGAGGGAAAAGAAGCAGAGGTAAAACACACACACACACACACACACACACAAACACACACACACAAGTCACATAGTTCGACGTGAAGGGGCGAACGCATTCGTTGGGTGTGCTCTTTTCCTTCTATCACAGTCTGCCCGTCGTCCGATAAAGATTGAAAGCCTCCACAACCACCGCTCTTCGTTGTTCCCGTATACTCCGGCGACTCACGAAGGAGCGACGTATGACAGCAGTACAGCGGTTGAGCTCGTACACAAAAACAGACACTACAACGAAAACGAGCGCAACCCTACGTACTTGTGCTGCTGGGCACCGACGGACGGGCGGGGGTGGACCGACGGACGGTAAACGGTAAAAAAAAAGCCGGCAGCGGTCGTGGCGGCTGCACCATCTTCTTTGGACGAAACGACTCCTCTTCTTTTTCTCGGATAGATCGAGGGGTTGCCCACGCACAATATCTGCCGGCGTTTTTTTCGCGAGCGAACGGCTGACATTCTGTCATTTTTTCTATGCACCAAAGCACGAAGTTGAACGTGAGGTTCAAGCTGAAGATGGACTCAAGGTTGAATTTGAAGTTACACTAGAAACCAATTTTGAGGTTGTACGTCGCCGTTAAGGTTGAAGCTACAGATGGAGTTACAGCAGAGGTTGAAGTTTGCAGTTGAATTTACGTCGGCGGCTGGTTGCTAAGCTACCCAATTTCCTATAAACTTAGCGACATTCCAGGCACCGGGCATAGAAATGGTACCAGATACCGAACATGTACATAAACGCGAACGCATCATACAGACGCACGTACGAATCTGTCCGGAAGCGTAACAACCGTATAGACACTACCGTATCACACTGGGTGGTAAGACACCCACCCCCTGCGACGAATTTCAGACCCGGTTTCCTCCAAAACATGCCTTAAGGGGGAGCCACACACAAAGAAAACGGTGGTTTTGAAAAGATTTCTTCGAGAAGGTTGCATATATAGACGAATCGCTCGGCGTACTCAGTGTGCCCTCCCCGTCGTCGAGAAACCCAGCTTTGGAAATCATCCGAGGGGGGGGGGGGGGGGGGGGGGGGGGGGTGTGTTACCTTTATCACCCTAGTGTGATACGATATTGACAATGAACACCGAAACGGTCCTAACCCCCGCGCGGGCGGAGTGGTACCGGTATACATATACACGTGCATACGTTCCACCTCCGCGAGGCTGCTGGGCGGAAAGTGGGTCTCGGGTCTCGAGCGGCGTTCGATGACGGCGGAAAACAAATAGGGTATGCATGTACGCACACAGGAGTACATGTACAGCGGCGCGAAGCAAAAACGGGGGCGGCATCTGCACGCAGCGCTGAACCCACCTGAAATACGAGAAGCTGGACGTACATGACGAGGAGGAACACCCCGGAGAAGCGAGAGACCGCCAGCAGGCTCGCCTTCTCCTGCCAAGCCAGCGCAAAAACAGCCAGCGCCAAAGGGCGGGCGACACCGGGATACAAACGAACGCAGACGTACACATGCACCACATAATTTATACCAGGTACACACACAAAACGGAAATATCTGTCTTTTTTTAGAAAAGCATGACCAGCCGGTGGGTGGGAGGATGGATGGGCAAAAACAAAAACCCGCGTCACGATAACACAATGGGAAAATAAATACATCACCAGTATATATCCGTAGTTATCAAGCGACACGAAAAATTACGCGGACGAAACAAATTCGAATCACGCAGGAAAAAAAGAGACAGTTCCTTTCATAGCCTTGCGTGACACAACAAGAAACGACGCACGAAAAAAAAAATCGGTGGGTTACTATTATAGGCCAAAAGCATGTCAGAACCAAACGTATAGCGGGGGTCGAGACAAACACCGCACTGCGGCGGTGGCGGCGGCGGCCGGCAAGAAAGAAGTCACCCCGCGTGCGATCAACACCCCTCAGAGCACGAAGGGAATTCAAGCAGTCCGTCCGTCCGTCGCTCGTTCGAGACCACGTACTCGAGAGGACTCGAGATTACTCCAGACCGTTCTTCGGGCATCGCCGCCAAACGATGAACCCAACAGTTACTCCCCCCCCCGCCTGTGTTGTTCAGTAGTGGACAAACCTTGATAGTAGATCTTCCTGGGGTGGCTAATTAGGCACTCTGATTGGCTAGGGGTATGTTTTACGCGGCTTAATCAACTTTCGAGTCTTCCCAAGCTCAGCATCCACGCCGGCCGAGCCAACCTAGAGTCTAAACAAGCACAGCATCCCAGCACTTAGGGTTAGGGTTAGGGTTAGGGTTAGGGCTAGGGTCGGAGGGTCGGCTTCAGGCGTCCAACACAAAACCCCCATAAAGATCTACTATCAAGGTCTGTCCATCCCTCGTGTTGTTTTCCCCGCTAGACACAAAAAATAGGTTCTGCAAAAATAACGTCAAATATTATTGACACCGGGATACGGTTCAAAGCAGCCCCTCACAATCCCTTTTGAATCATTTAGCACGCTGCGCTCATTTACTGGCGCCGTGCTCTCCACTGAAGCCTCCAAAAGACAAACCACGCCCGGAGGGGCTCAACCATGTCACGACATAGTACACTCTGATCTGCACTTGGTTCGGCCTTCGACGTGCTATTTAATAGAATAGGATAAATTCGGCGCACCGCCGCCACGCACTCTCATGCTCTGCCCAGCCGCTACCTGAGCTTCAGCAATCGCGCCGCCTGATTAGGCAAATTTTGACGGCAACAACTGCTGTCGCGGTGGAAAACGTTAACGAAATCGCCCATGATTGGCCCTGTGCTCGTCTATACAGCAGGCAGGGAAGGTTTTTCAGGGTGGTCGACATCGGGATTAATGTCACCGACGCCGCAATGGGCATCATACGTACCTGCAGAAACAAAGAAACACGGAACAAAAGAAAAAACACTGCTGTTTTGTCGTGTGTACCGCAGCGACACAAAAAACGGTACATCGTTTTTTTTTTTTTTTTCAACATTACGGGGGACCATAGTAAATAGGGCCAAATATTGTTATAAAAACTAGGTAAATATACAGGTTTTTATGTATACCATAGGTCCTATTAACTATGGACCCCCGTAATAGCAGCACGCACGAGTACTGCTCATGGTTCCAGCAGTAAAAAAAAATAACTTGGCCACAGGAGAACAAGAAAGAACGAAACCAACGACCTTGAACCACACTTTCAAAAGTTCGGCGACACTGTCGCGCTGCACTGAGGTCACGAAAACTGCTGCCGCTTTGCCACACCGCCTGTAGTGAGCGCCCCGAAGAGTCCATCGCAGCGTGGGGCAGTTCCGGATTTTAGATTTGAGGCTGGATTTATAGCAGAATTACGGAATATCGTGCAACAAAAACAGAGAGCTGGTGCTTCCAGGTGAGCATCTGCAGCAAATATAGGGCCAAAAAAAAAAGTTTTTTTTTTTTTTTTTTTTTTTTTTCGTGGGGAAAGCAACACACATGCACCCCCCCCTTCCCCCCAACGCTTCTTGCATGCCCCCCCAGTCCCTCTCCCCTGCCCCCCCCCCCATCCCGCAAGAAAGTACAACAAACACAACACACCAGAAAAAAAAACAAATACCAACACCATACACGCCACCAATTCCGTGTGTATATATGGGCAATACATACCAATACTATACCACATACTCGTACATACCAACCACTCTGGACGGGAATGAAGTATGTATTCTTATGAACAGCCAAACGTTGCCTGTATCCCCGTGGAGCCGTGGAGAGTGGCGCAATACCAGCGATGCCCCAGGTCAGACCGGCAATACTACACAAAATCAGCAATACCACACACACTGCTGTACCATCAAAACACACCAACACACCAGCCATGCCACCACACGAGAGATGCCAACACACCAGCAAAACACCACACATTAAGTAGCAACTGCACCGATCACTTATCGTACGGCTCCCACCCGCCAACACGAGCTACCAAAAACAAAAACACCGCACACATACCAGGATTTTTTTTTTTTGGGGGGGGGGGGGGGGGGGGGGGTACAGCAGTAGCGGTCCCTCTATAGTGCCGATAAATATGTATGCCCTAGGCAACAATTCCGGCACTATTATAGCAGCAACCGGCACTAACTACTCCGCACACTTTGACGGGGGGACAATAGTTAATAGGACCTATGGTATACATAAAAACCTATATATTTCCCTATTTTTACTAACAATATTTGGTCCTATTAATTATCACCACACCGGTGAATCTCACCCGTGCCAACCAAGGGATTCCACAGGCACTATACTATACTATACTACAGCGGGTAACCGACACTACTCAGCAGGCACCAGAGGGACCGCTTCCTGTACGCAGGAGAGCGTGGTTTGACCCCCTGACTGACACTGCCCCCCCCACGTATACTCTAAAAGTAGTACATTAAGCCCAGACGAGGCGTTGCCGCGCCCCAAAAGATCGGCCTCCTGTGACTAGCATCTATACGCATGACAATACCACTCTATACCTTTTGGCATGTTGAGGTTACATCCAAATGGTCCTTAAATTGCTGACAGAGCAGTCACAACTCAGAACTACATACCTGGTACCAGCAAAACCACCATGACATGCATATACAACATACCGGGAATCCTGACCGTTACACGAGTACCACGTACCACATACCAGCAAATCACCATGGCATATACAAATAAATGAATATCCATATACCAGGAATACTGACCGTTACACAAAGCACCACGTACAGACACGAGCAACTGGCCATAATATCGTATATGCCACATGTGAGAAAAAGATACTACGGGGGTCCATAGTTAATAGGACCTATGGTTTACATAAAAACCTATATGTTTACCTTTTTTACCAACAAATATTTCGTCCTATTTACTATGGCCCCCCGCAATAGGGCAGCAGCAGGAAAAATGACCGCAACATACCACGTACGAGAAAACGACCATACACAACATAATAGCAGTACCACAGAACTCGAAAATCACCGTAACGTACTTACACCCGCTACTATTCGTATTAACACTTCTTTCCTCACCGTTGCGTGCGAGAGCGGCGTAGGGAGGACGAGGGCCAGCGATGAGAGCAGCAGCAGACTCATGTTCGCTACGGCGCTGGTGGAGTTGAAGTGCTGCTCCTTGTGTTTCAGCCCGCCGAAGAAGAAGCAGCACCCCAGCACCAGCAGCATGTTCGAGAACACGGACCCCAGCAGCGACGCCTGCACAAAACACGAAACCCCCGAGGAGAGTTTTTTTTTTTTTTTTTTTAAAGCAGAAAAGAGCGAAGGAGCGAAAACAGCAAAAAAAAAAAAGGGAGAAACAAAGAAAACACAAGCAAAAAATACGAACAGGACAGAAAAAAAAAAAGCGGTGGACAAAAAAACGAGAACCACATACCTGGTGTATCATATTAAATGAGTACCCGCCAAAGCAGAAAGTTGGACAAAAGTAGGGGGTATATTCTTTTTTGACGATGTCGTCCACAAGAGAAGGTTAAGGTTACTCGTATATATATAAAAAAAAAAAAAACGAGAAGAAAAACAAGACGATCACGTGTAAGACAAGAGGACAAGATTATTCCAGAGAAGATTTGAACAAGGAGAAAACACGCAAAACGAAACCCGATCATGACACACAAGGCGTCAAGACGGCAACACAACGCTTGGCGGGGGAGGAGGAGCAAATCTCTCGTGGTTGATCGATTGACGACACCGCGCGTTTTCACCCCTTCCCTCTTGATGCTATGTTTTTACACTCTGGCCGTGAATATAAGCCATGTTTTTATACTCCGGGGTGAACATCAAGCGGAGTTCATATTCCCGGCCGGCCAGAGCGGCGTTCATTTTTTGCAGTAGTGAGAGGGCGAGACCTGTGTCAAGGTTGAGGGATAACGTGTAACTCTTAGGCCGTGAAAAAAATATTCTCCGTCGGGACTCTGATATGGACATCACACGCAGCTTGTACAGTTGTACATCGGCCGGAGATGTGCCCACAAGACAAACAAACACATCCGTAGAGGCCTACAGGGTACCCCAACGGCATGAAGCCTGGACGTCCACAGGTAACGAATCACACACCGCTCTGTTCGGAAAAGCTAAGAGCGTTTGGGTGTCAACATCACGACAACCAAAGGCTCCTTGCTTCCCAGGACAAAGTGGTTGACATTTCGTTGATCGCACAAGCAGCCACGCCGATCGATACACGTGAGCACACTTAGGAACTCCCGCTGTGATGTCATACCATCCACATACCACGACACTAATAGTATATATAGCACTTGTCCTCACTAAAACATAGGTGTCTGTTGTACAGCGGCCGTGTCTTTCCAAAATGGCATCACCATTCTGCAACGGGGTACATCCCGCCCACTCCCCCAAAAAAGCAAAACAAGAGGAATGTGTGCAACATATCCGAACCCCCTCTTCTTCCCCCCCCCTCCCAACCAAACCCCCTTTCCACCCACCCCCACCCCGTTTGAATTCCCTTCACTCCCACCCCACCCCCACCTCCCACACTACCCTCCCCCCCCCCCGAAGTGATTTATGGAAACAACGTAATGAGCGCCCAAAAGTTGGAGATGTCGCTATTGGGAGTAGGAACGGTGCTCCGTCTCGAAAGAGATGCGCGGTCAATGGTCAACTGACTTAAGGCAAGCAGCAAACGAGTACGCCCCCCCCCCCCCTCCCTCCCGGCATTGTAGGGATGCGAGGGTCTACGGCCATACGACTACGGCCATGCATGACATCGAGTACCCCCCCCCCCCCCCCCCCCCCCCCCCCCCCAATCAACCCCCGTACCCCAAACACCCCTCCCCCCCGTCCTTTCCCCATTCCACACGCCTCAAACGGGAGCAAGCACCTGCACGACCCTGATCTGGTTCGCGTACAGCGCCTGAATGGCCACCACGATTTCCACCGCGTTTCCGAGGGTCGCCTGGATCAGCCCCCCCAAGGTCTGGTTCGTGTGCGCCGAGACTTCCTCCGTGAAGTCACCGAGGAGGCTCGCCAGAGGCTGCCGAAAAAACCGGAAAAATGAACGCCGCACGCACATGGAAAACCCCATGCCATCATATAGTACATATATCACCCATGGCAGTATAGCAGCAGGAACAGCAGCAGCAGCAGCAGCAGCAGCAGCAGCAGCAGCAGAAAACCCACGGCATCACATATAATCCACGGCAGCAGCAACAGATAATCAACACCAGCAGCACACAGAGGCAGAAGCAAAAGAAGCGGCGGCGGCAGATATAACAGCATGGGAGATACACGGAAGGGGAGTGGGGGAGGGGGTTGGAGGGGAAGCCGTGTACGAGGAGCGTAAGGTTTACTAGGACGGAGTGTTCCGGAAAGGCGAGGCACTCTATTATTTGCGCACCAATGCCTTCCGCATCAAGCACAACTCCCAGCAGTTGCTTAGCCCCTGGTGCAACACGGAGCAGTTGCTTAGCGAAGCAGCTGCCGCGGGTTGGGTGGGTGGGCGGGCGTCGAGGATCGGTTTTTGGGAGGACCGGACTTTTAGTTTGGCTTTATTTTTTTCCGTCGGGAAAATGCGCGGCAGCAGCTCTTACAACTCTTGCAGGCCTTACAGATCTCGCAGCTCTTGCAGGTCATGCAAATTTTACTCGTACATACCATCATTCTAGCGCTTGCAGTTCTTACAGTCCTCACAGCTATTGACAACACACACAGGTCTTACGGTTCTCACAACACGTAAAAACACTTACTGCTCTCTTACAGACCTCATACAGATCTTACAACACCTACAGCTCGCGCATCTCTTTCAGCTCTTACATCTCTCACGGCAGGAACGGCAGCAACGTTCAACAAGTTACCAGCGAGCTTCGTCCCAAGCGGGGAGGCAAGGTCTTCAGCCGTCCCATGCATAATACACGTACGTATTATACCACTACGGGTATGCTAGACACCAGCCAACGATACAGCAGCATTGACACGAGCAACAGGCCCTCGCACAGAGGCCGACAGCCAAGCCCAGCCAAGCCAGTCACAACAGGAGAACAGCAGGCGCGCACCAATGAAGAACCTGTTGCCTCCGGGGAGAAAGAGGTTGTGAGGGGGGAGGGTGTACTCGGTAGGAGAGATGTACTCGATCTCATGGGGGGGGGGGGGGGGGGGGGGGGGGGGGGGGGGAGGAGGCGTTGGACAAAGCGATGGGGGTTGGCTAACAACTATTGCACACCTCGGATGAACAGATGATGATCTATCTGACCTATCTACTGTAGATGATCTAGTTCCTTCCTAACCTGCCGTAGTGACAGGCCGTGCAGGATCTATCTATCTGTGCCGTACAGATCCAACCCAGGACACACGTGCTATGCCATGCAGACGACTTCGGCTCCCACACGCCAACATGAACCGTGGATCACACCAGGTACAATAATTCATCTTCTACTGTTCATCTACCCGGAAAAGATCTAGCACATCACGAAGCGGGAATCCATGATCCATCCGCGGTGTTGAACTCTACAAATCAGCGAAAAAAGCTTTGCCCCCGAACGATCTATCTATCCATATCCGAGGGTGTGAACCTTTTTCAGAACTCAGGGACGACGACAAGAACATCCCAATACACAGATAGCATCGACATCGACGTGGCACCCAGTGCGCCGCACTCACCATCATAGCCAAGAAATTCACCACGAAAATCGTGGTCGCCGAGTACCCCAGATAGTTCACAAAAAAAACCAGCCGGCACGAAGATGAGCATGACGTTCATCTTCTTGTCGGTCAGCATGCTGCGAATTTTCATGAGCTCTCCGGGGGCGTCTCTTCCGCCAGGCCAGCCGACAAGTCGCGGGAGGGTCCGCGTTCGTCCTGGCTCTCATCGTCGAGGACGTCGTTGATGCTCGAGTAGGATTTCATGGAATACTGGTTCGTCAACCGTTGCGCCTCCCGAATCCTATTTTGTTTTTTTTCGTTTTTACACAACAAACATACGATTTTTTTTTTTGAGGAGGCAAAAACGAAAAGCGTAGGATTAGACAGCCGCCGACGATATTGCAACTACTCGTGCGAATGCGAGTATAATATTTGAAAAAAAGAAGAAGAAAAAAGACCAGCGGTGAGATCGAGGATTGTGTCGAAACTCGTATTTTTCAAGCAGCGTGGGATACTTCGACCGCGCGAAACTACGCACCAGGTACGAGTTTTGAGGGGAACAACATCTGACAGCTGTGGAACTCAGGGGGGGGGGGGGGGGGGGGAAACATACGCGGTATATTCCCTGAATGTGTTGCATCTATCACACAAATAGCTGGTATGGTATCACCAGGTATCAAACAGTATGTTCAAAACTACTGAAGGTTTTCCAGCCGATTAGGAAAAAAACAAGGAAACCAAAAACCCTTTCAGAAGTCCCGTTTATGGGGACGAACCACTCTGTCCCTAAATATAGAGACTGTTTTTACTTATTTTTAGTGTTCAAACGGTACTAATACTTGGGGAAAGAGTGGTACGCAGTTTGTCCCCAAAGCGGGACTGCAGCACTTGAAGGTTTTAAGATCAGCCGCCGACGATACGAGTACGAACCTTTTCACTATATACCGTATCACACTATCACCGGGGGGTGGTAAGATAACACACCCCCTGGGACGAACTTCAGAGCCGTTTTTATCCAAAACCTCCTTAACCTTTTAAGAACTGCACTCCCGATTTGGGGACAAAGTGGTAAGGCTGCTGAGGCTACCTTCGTCGACTGACCGAAGACTTTTCGAGCCGATTCACGAATGAAGCATTTCCTGACACCATAAAAAGATTTTTTAGCCCATTAAAAACCTTCAGGACGTCCAGCTCCCGTCAGGGACAGGGAAAACGAACTACTTGAAATCTGAGTCAAAACACATGTTCATGTACAGCAGTGGAGTACTATTGCGGGGAGGCATAGTAAATACGACCAAATATTGCTAGTGAAAATAGGGAAACATATAGGTTTGTGTGTGTACCATAGGTCCCATTTACTACGGTCCCCCGTAACACGAGTACATGTACAAGGGTTGAGGAAAAAAATCCCCATGTACCAAATCGACTTTTTTCCCCCGAAATACTTCTGCTTTTCTCCTCCGGCCTTGGGTCTTCTCTCGCGCTCTCGGCTGCGTGGCAGGCAGGGAGCCCGCGTGTACACGGCGCAAATGCGGGCCCCGGCCGAGGTCCGTGGCGCGTGCTCCGGGCCTCCAAAGTCGCGAGTTCTGGCAAATAAATACGGGGAGCCATCCCGACCTGCTACAGTAGAGCCAAGCAGGACAACGGAGACCCCATAATTTTGAAGCCTTTTCTCTGCTGCTGTGCTGCTGCTGTTGTGTCATGTCTGATCACGCCGTCCCTCGAGCTCTCTACAATAAGGCAGCCACGGAAACAGCAGCAGTGGCTCATGAAGCCCTTCCTGTCGTGAAGGGCACGGACGGCGCATTTTGTGTTTGTGTGTGTGCGTGTGTGGGCCGTGATTCCTGTCGGCCTAGGCAGTTGGAACGGTCACACACACAATGTCAAGAGAAGCGCAACTGGATGCCGCGCAGGGGGCAGGACCGCGATTCGTGCAATTTCACCCTTCCTCGGTGTTTCTCAAAAGCAGCCACGCAGTCACGGTACGCACTACTACAGCAGCAGCCGTGCGACAGCAGCAGCGTTCGTAGGTACATTATGTGCGTGCGTGCGTGCACTCGTCACCAGGAGACACAGCAGTACTCTCTTCTTGAATCCAGCACACGCCGTCGAACCTCGTCCTCTCACACAGCGGTATACAGCAGTACTCGGACCTATATCGTATAGCGATGCTTGGTGATGATGCTACTCCCCCCTTTTCAACCTGCGACAACCCCGAGATTTCAAGTCGATCAAATCCCGAAGGGGAACCTTGTCTTACTATTAATATGTATCAAACCGACTTTTTTTTTTCCCCGGAATACTTTTACTTTTCACCTCCAGTCGCGGGTCTTTTCTCGCGATCTCGGCTGCGGGACACGCAGGGGGCTCCCGTGGACACCACGGCGCAAGTGCAGGTCCCGGCCGGGCTCCGTGGCGCGTGTTTTGGGCCCTCAAAGTCGAGAAATCTGGCAAATAACCACGGGAAGCTGTTCCGACTCGCTAGAGCCAAGCAGGCCCAAGGGAAACCCCGAGCTGTCATTGTTCTATTTTGCTCGCCACTGCTGCTTGCTGCTTTTTCCAAAGTACCGAAGCAGTCCCCAAAGAGGAGGGGCGGCCACGGTACAACACCAGTGCTTCAAGCCTTTTCCCTTGTGACTGCCACGAACGGTGCTGCTGCTGCTGCTGCTGCTGCTGCTGCTGCTGCGTGTGTGTTCGGGCGTGCGTGTGCGTGAGCTCGTATCCTACAGCAGCAGTTTCAGCTCTCTTTTTTTTTGCCATCATGCTACTGCTGTATCTGTTGTATCTGCTGTGGACTACCTGTGCAGGAGGCATCACACTGCTGCTGTAAGCTGTAGCGTTTCACGTTCAAGCACCCACGATACAGGCGGCAGTAGCCATACCACCGAGTCTCCTTTTCTTCGAGGCACAGCCACGAACGGGTCCTGTTGCTGTGTTTGTGCGTGTGTGCTTCTGTGCGCGAGCCATCCTGAACACGACGAAGCTGGACGATTCCAACCCGCACCTCCTCTGAAACTGAAGAGAACCCGCGCACAGCGGTACAACATGAGCGAACCTCACATCAAGCTCATAAACGTAGCATCACCTGTGTTGCACTGCCCACGAAACATGGCTGATATTGCCGAATCTCTCGGCAAAAAAATACTGGAACCACGTCCGCCCCCGTTCTTTTTCCTGTACCTGTAGGACATTTCTTACTCTGCCCTACTGCTGTAGTTCCGAACGTTCCGATGGCAGGGCAGATATGAGGTCTTTTAGTGCACTCCCGCGAGTGTGCCAGAGCGACACTTCTTTCCGTTTCCTCCTTCGGGGCGGAATTTGTCGCTCAAGTTTGAAAAAGTGGCTCCAGGCGCTTGAAAAAATTCAGCTTCTCGTACTGAAGTCAAGATTTTTCTTCTTTTTTTTCTGCCGTAGAACGAGGCGGAGGAATGCAAAAGTTACTCAAAACAATACGCTTTACACAATTCGGCTCGCGTGCTTTCGCTTGCTCCAGTAGAAACACGCCAAATAACTCAGTGTTCTCTCCGACGCCCATTGACAAATACGCAGTGCGCTGGCTTACATGTTGTAGGCCGGCTTTGTTCTTGGAAAGAGCAGCGACAGAACAACGCACCATATACGTATTTTTTCTACACCTGGTGTGTACGAGTATACACCCAAGTAGCCCCTCCGGCGTTCCTCCTGCTCTGTTCTACAGCAAAAAAAGGTACTTGGCCACGGCGTACAATACGGTACGAGAAACCGAAAATCCAAGCGCCTGGAACGACATTTTCAAACTTCAGCGACTAGGTCCGCCTCGAACGAGGACACGGAAAGTGTCGTCGCTTTGGCACACTCATACAGGAGTGCACCAAACGAGCTCATATCTGCCCCGCCAAATTATGGCTCCATAGGGGAACGTTCGGAGCTGCAGCAGGGCAAAAACGAAACAACAAGCACAGGGAAAAGAACGGGGGCAGAGGCGGTCCCAGTATTTTTTTTTCGTCGGGAGATTATTTTGTGTGTTTCGTAGGCTGTGCAACACGGGTGGTCACAGAAACGCCTGTTATGGTACCCCTGTTCAACTTTCGACACGGACGGCACAGCATCCCGAAGGGTAAGCTTGTAAGCATAATAATTAGAAACCCTTTTTGTGCTGCAGTCCCGTTTGGGATCAAAACACTCGGAATTAGAGTGAATTGTCCCCAAATCGGGACTAGTCCTAAAAGGGTCAGATCCCAACTGACTGAAGGAGGTCTTTCAGCCGGGCGAAGAAAAAAAGAAGCATAAGATCGGCCGGCGACGTAAAGCCAACCAGCTCAAAAGTTTTTCGGCCGATCCCGGATGAGAGGTACACACGACGAAAGGAGGGCAACAATGCGACAGCGTATATCTGTAGGCCAAAAGCTGCGAAAAATTAAGAGCGGAAAAACAAAAACAAAAAAACATGTTCATGAATGAGTGTCGAGACTGAAATTGCTACTGAAGTGATTGAGATTGAATGAATTGAATGATTTTGATTGGTGATTAGAGATTATCTCGAATCACTACGAGTATAACCGTTATAGACACCACTACGTAGATTACGTGATTATTGATTCATTTATTAATCGACTGAAATGAAGGTACACTGCAGGCACGAGTGATATGTTGATAAAACAGGCGTCAGTGTTCGGCTGAAGTGTTTCAGCTTCGCAGCGTTTCATTCAGAAGTGTTCAGGGTAGGCGAAATTCGACGCGAGTCGACGAGGGAATAAGTGGCCTGAAGTCTTCTTGCGAAAAAAAATGAAAGCACGGACGGCAGTGCGGAGGGGGGGAGGGAGAGCCTGCTATATATGCCTACGTGACCCCGGATCTGAGTTACCACTATTAATAATAAGAAGAGAGAAAACAAGGGCGAAGATAACAAATGAAAAGATTGAAAAAAAAAAGGAAAACAATGTTCGTGTCGAGCCACGGCGACACAGCCACCGGACGCATGCGTGCACATGTCACCATGTCACCATGAACGCATGCCACCATCGACACATGAATCTGTTCGTAGACCGGTCGCTTCGCCGATGCACCTAAAACAAGAACCCCCAAAAAAACGAGATAACCAGTGTTCAGCTATTAACTCATCAGTGACCATGTCGCTTTTTTTTTTTTTCTTCAGCTCTTTTTCGCCACACTGAGCGCGTTCAACAAGGCGCGGTTGAAAACTTCACACAAGCGACGAAGAAGCAGTCGAGTTGACCAGTGTCGTCCACAAAAACATCAACTCATCATCCTGTTGATCCAGGTACTGTTCATACTGCCATCACACATAGGAGTCACCCACTACCTACATGTATTCCACGAGGCAATATACTACACCGTAACACACACGTTTCTTAGCATCACACGCAGCTAACAAAACATGAGCTCCGACGAATTTCTTGATCCCCCATACGAGTAGCCGAGGTGTCATTTCAGTTTTCGTACTGGGTATCACCAAAAGAAACTATTTTTCACAATACGGACCAGTCTGTACGAAGAAACAACACGTAAAAAAACCGTACACAAAACCGCCGTTTGTATTGCGCGCCGCAGCGCTGCACACGCTCAGAGACCAGAGAGCCGGTCCGAGAGCGACTCTGCGAGGACACTGCTCGAGCCAAACGTACAGCGTACAAGCAGTACCTTGATACCAATTATCTACAGGCAGCACCGCTCTCTCTTCCAATAACGATGTCCCCCCCCCTCCCCCCCCAAAATATAGATAAAAAAACACCCGAAAACGTTTCAGACAAGAAAAAATAATGCCAGCTCGAGTAGCACCACGACAGTAATACTATCCTCGAGTGCACTCCTATTACCGTGTACAAGCAGTATATACCACACGGGTCATAAGATAACACACGTCTCGAACGAATTTTGAACATGATTTTCTCGACAACGGAGAAGGTGCAGACGCCGAGCGATGCGTCCACGTGTGCAAAGACCTCGCCGAAATCCCTCCAAAACCACCACTTTCATTGTGTAAAACCATCCTTTTCGTGTAGACCACCATTCTCGTTGTGTAAAACCATCATTTTCGTGGTGTATGTACGCCCCACCCCTGCTTTAGATAGACCCTTCTCGGAACGCCGTTTCCGAGGGTGTGTTATCTTGCGTGCAGGTAGTCTTGGGGGGGAAGCTGGGGCGGCTTTTTGATTGGGATTGGCTTGATTGAGCACGAGAGCCCACGATGGCTCCCGTGCAGTCCATCCGCATGGGGTTGGCGACCCGCGTCATCAAAACCCTATGAGCGATGCTGTCGTGGTGTCAGCACTAAAACGCCATCCAACTCTCCACACTTGACCTCCCTGTCTTGGAGGAGTAGGAGGTGCGTGCAAGTCTGGCGCAGTGGGATGTGAATTTTGCATAACCTTCCGTCGGCGGATTTTCCTTTTAAACGGCAACTAAATGCAACGCAATTACAACGCAGCTTCCAAAGTTGAGCATCAACCACTCAATCGGTAGCACTCACAACTGATGTACAGGATACTAAAATATGTACTTCCTCTATGGCATAAGTAAAGGTCCTTATGATTGCGCAGACCCTTGACGGTGGCCGATGCCGTAGGCGACAAGTTGTTTTTGAAATACTTCGTTAAAAACCCGTTTTTTTTGTTTGTTGGCATGCACGACCCTGCATGCATGATTGGCCGAAAAAAAAACCAGCCGGCCCAAAAAAGGCAGTATTAAACCCGTTTTCCAGGGGCTAAAAAGTGAAGGTCCTTAAGGGCGATAGCGACTCTAGTGAGGAGCATACCGGGGTGATGGCGCCGCAGAAGGTAGGAACGTTAAAAAGGGTGGAAAAATGTGATCCGGAGGCCTTCACGAAGGCGTGGGACTACCTGGCGGCGCCCATCAGTGACGGCGAGGACGACTAACGATTATTTTTTGTTCATTTTTTTTGTTTTCCGGTCAATTTTTAGCCCCTGGAATACGGCCGTTTTCGGGGCCGACTGATTTTTTTCGGCCTTTCATGCATGCAGGGTGGTTGGTGCAGGCAAAATAAAAAAAACGGGTTTCAACTAAAAAAAATCGAGGACTTGCAAAAAAATTGTCGCCTACGGCATCGGACACCGTTAAGGGTCTGTGCAATCATCAGGACCTTTACTTACGGCACAGAGAAGTATAAAAATATCCTTTTCAACATATTTGCCAAGCAAAAGAGTACGTATCATAGAGTAACGAGAGATTGAAAAAAGTTGCCAAATCATTTGCTATTTTTGATACTGTAAGGCCGCGGGTCGGAGCCCGCAACTCTTATCGTCAAGAGGGGCGTTTCATCTTCGAATATTGCCCCGATATTATATTGATAGTAGAGTCAAGGGTTTCCAAAAGAAGGGGCCTGTAACAAGTCTCTCGGACACCCTGTGCTTTAAAAAAAAATCGGACGTCGACGTCAGGTGATGTCAGGAGCGAGTTCAGGCTGCACCGCGAGCCGAACGACATGCACCAGGTAGGTGTGGTCCATACACAGGTGACACGCATACGTTGTACCATCGAACCAGCCGATCGTTCCCCCCGTACGCTTGTCTGTACGAGCTGCAGGCCTCTCGAAGCTGCCGCGAGAGGCCATTTATTTTGGTCGACAACCACAGCACCTACACACCAAGCCGCCAGCGATTCTACCATGTCATCCCGCAGGCGACGGACGTCTTGAGCGTACAGCAGTACTACAGCAGCAGTAGTACTCCTCTGACACACCACACAGAAGGCGGTGCTGGCTGTGTTGCGGCTTGTGGGCAGAGCATCCGTGGCGACAGACCGTTGTGACCAGCCTTATTTTTGGCGTTTCATTTCATTTACGAGTCTGCCATTCTTTCCAAGTTGCCTTGCATCGAACACGACCCACAAAGGTCCAGTTCACGCCTCACAGATTAGTAAAAAGCTCCCGTACGTCGGATGGAGGGCAATACTCCATTTCGATCCTGATGGTCCCTTGACGGCAGGACTGAACCTTTTCAGTACTCCCGTCCCGTTTTGGGGACAAACTATTGAGAATTTGACTGAATCCTCCCCAAAACTTGGACTGCAGTTCTAAAGGTGTTCATGTGTCAGGAAATGACAAGACCTCTACGTACCTACACGTAAACTCACGCCAAAAGCAAGAGGTCTCCCATATATATCCAAGACTAAAAAGTCACGAGGGATCGGTGCTCTTTTGGCTTGATACAGCCTGCCAGATACCAGGTATGCTATAACGACCATTGCAAACCTTCGGCGACGTCAAAGAAACAGATCGACCCGCGAGCTTAAGTCAGGGCGCCCAGAAAAATCCATCACCAACACTCAATTGTTTTCAGGGTCGGCTCCTCGGGGGGGGGGGGGGGGGGGGGCGCACTCATTTGTTGCTTGCCTTAGTCATTCGATATTGCCTTCGTCATTCGGACATTGACCACGCACCGCTTGTGAGAGGGAGCACTGTTCCTACTCCCAATAGAGGGGGGGGAGGGGAGTCAGTCCCACTAACATCAAGAGATACGTTGAGGAGGGGGCGATCAATATATAACCCCCGATCCCCTATATTAAATATCTGGTATATCTATAGTTTGAATTGGCGTCGGTTGCCGACGACGCTGTAAAACACGCCTTTCACTGGGTGAGCTAGACAACCAGGGTGCCGGGTTTTTTTTTGTTTTCTTTTTTGGCGGTTACCACGGCTGGCGGTCAAGTTAGATCATTTAGTGCGGGGGGAGAACCTTTACTCCGCACAAGGGGGATGAACGTATCACGTAGTGTGAACATGGTGAGGCACCCATGAGGCAGTTAGTAAACCCATTGCTGTCTCTGGACGTGGCGACACCAGAAATTAAATCAATGCATTGACGCTGTCATCATATGCAAGAAAATCCGCCTATAAAGCGGTTTTTAGTAGGATGCAGCTCACCCTTCATGCGACTCGCCCAACACCTCACGGCGCTTCGCGCTTGGTACAAGCAATGTCTGCCTGGTCGGTGAAAACCCGACGTGCTCCGTCCCGGCATTTTAGGGATGCGAGGGTTTATGGTCATACGACTACGGCTATGCATGACAACGAGTGCACCCCTCCCCCCCACCCCCCACGTGTTTATAAACATAAAAAACAGCTCAAGATCGAGGATATCCAGGATTTCGCCGAAACTCATCCCCCGTGTCTTATCTCATATAGGTCATACCAGGTACTGTAATTCATACCGGTACCACCGAGATTTTATACGTAAATCATTTTCTAGGATGTCTAAAATTCGGACGTTGGATCTCTAGAATCTCGCCCCGAAACTCGAAACTGAAACTGAAGGTACACATTGTGAACCATATAATAGAGGGGTGGACACACCTTGACAGTTGAATTTTGCGGGGGTAAGGCTGTTCGCGCTTTCAGGCTATCATAGGAAGCTCTCCCTGGCGGGATCAAGGTACGGGCGTAGACCCAACCCAACCCCTAATCCTAACCCTAACCCGGACCCGAAACCGATCAGGAACGGGTGAGGAACGTGTCTGCGCCGATTTTTAGTCCCTTTTATCATTCCGCGATCTGCGGACCTCACACACCCGAGAGCCACTCAGAGTGCCTAAATAGTAAATAGCTACCTTTGGGAGATTTACTATCACGCGATTCCATAGTTAATAGGACCTATGGTATACATAAAAACCTATATATTTACCTATTTTTACTAACAAAATTTGGTCCCAGTAACTATGGACCCCAGTAATATTAATAGCAAGGTTTGTCCACTACTACTCAGTGTATTATACCTCTCACAGCAGGAGTCAACTTTTTCCCGAGAGGTATCCAGAACACGTTGTAGTTGGTAAAGGGCATGGGTCGGTAACTTTTTACGTTATTTTTTTATTCTTGACACGAAAGTGCGGAATCGTGGCATCCGCATTCTAAGGCCACTTCTTAAAGGAGGAAACTAGGATCGAAAAAGCCGGTTTCCGATCGGAGACAAAACATGGCATTCTTATGCAGACGAAAAAGCGCCTTTTCAATCCAAGATTTTTCGATTGTGATTTCCAACTGGACGAGACAGTCGAAAAAAAACTGGGATTTTCGATCCAACTCGCCAGTCGGATTCATGCATCGGAAATATTAGAAAGTCTCGCCGCATACCCGAACGAGTATCACACACCCACACAACACGACATAGGACACGACCCCACACCACAACATCTGCGACACTGGCTTGGCTGCTGTCACCTCTGCTGCTGCTCGGCGCGAGTCAGCGTGATACATCCTTGTCTACGCCCGTCAGCAGCACATGACAGCACCCGATGACCGCAGCGCGCGGTATCGATGACACTTGCCAACTGCTGCGCTGGCTATAGCTTTAGCGACTCTCGAAGAAACCCAGCGTCGCGAAGGCCTCGAGGACGAGATGGAGGAGAACGCTCGGCGTGTGAAGCTCACACGCTGCTCGATGAAGAAGCGAGACATCAGCATGTATGTGTGGTTGGGCGCAGCTGCTGGAAGATGAAGACCTCTCTGACCCCACGAGCATTACGGCGAGGGAAGCAATTTCGAACCGACTTTCGCCTGCCCCATGTACCTTTTTTTCTTGGAGCTATTAATGATATTAGTCAATCTGTTGAAAGTCACCCCCTTACATCAAACGTCTCCAGAAAAAACACACAAACTGCTGTGTATTCGATCCGACGGACGATAAGAAGGGTAGGTATTCACAATCCAGTCGGAAAATAACCGATCGGAAACCGGCTTTTTCGATGCAAGTTTCCGACTGCGTAAGAATTGGCCTAAGGCCATCTCTTAAAGGAGGAAATTGAAAACCGAAATAATATCCGAAACTGTGTTTTCTATGTGCTTTCACGTGTTTTAGACGCAGAGTCCGACCGAATCGGGCTCGCTCTTCTCAGAATACTTGCGGCTCTTTGTTGAGATGTTTCTCGATCCGTCCCTCTTTTCTCGAGGGGTTTCGTTCGAATATTTTACGATGTTGTCACTTTCGGTCAAGATATATGTTATTTCCAGATACATATATCGACGGTCGATCTGAAAAAAAGGCACATATCTCGGACGAATCGCGCCCGAAACTTATCTAGACGAAATTGGGGTGTATCGACATTTTTTCGACCGCTCTCCAGGAGAAACGGCAGACGGCGTTGGGTGCCTCTCGCGCAATAGCTGGTGGCATTTCTGAATTTGCGGGACGGATTCGGCGTTTCCCGGGTCAAACACGCAGGCGAAGGTGCTGAAACCTCAATTTCCCGATATTAAAATAAGTTTGCAGTACATAAGAGATGGCCTAATGCCCCCAAAAAACGATTCTCTCCGCGAATTTACGTGCTTTGGGGTTGTTTTGGAAAGCGCCTTCAGAATGCCGGGGCTCTTCCACTAATTCCGCGAGATGTACTCGTAAAAGCAATCGACTTTTTTTCGTTTCATTCTTTTTTTCTTGCCATTCATTCACTTCGCCCTTTTTTTCTCTCTCTTCTACTACTATTCGTGCCTCAGATCCGGGGTGACATGCAAGTATAGTGTAGCAAAGCTACGTGCAACCTGCGAAGAATATTCTTATTGTTTCTAAATATCTAGACACACACACGCCCTGAATCTTGCAGCTCCAGATTTGTTTCCTCCTACGTACCCTTCTTCCCTCCGGTACGTAAGTAAGTACGTGCCTTCATTTTTATCGCGCATCATGTACGGGATGTATATCCTGCATGAGGCCATGCAAAACCCGTAGTATGCGTGATTACAGCACAGCCAGTATCACATCACATCACACACAGCTCGCAAAGATGGGTTTCGACGAAATACTCGATCTCACGGCTACTCTTTTTTAATTTTATAAACGTTGAGCAGAGGCTCTCTTCCCCCATCCCCACCACGTTCGTGGCTTCATTTTTTTTTGTCGCGAGAAAGACTTCTAAAGACCTTTCTTCCCCCATAGACTTGGCGTCGAAACCCTGGGTTCTTGCAGACTGCAGACCGATATACTACTGCTGCTGTACGCGTTCGTATACCGAGGAAGAGTCGACTATGAATACCTGGTACTCGTTGCCTGTGCTGGTTTCGAGTTTCGAGTTGCGGGCGAGATATATTTTGATCACGAAACATATCTGGTACGATTGAAAACAAGGGTTCGACGCGGTAGGAACAGCAGTTCAGCACATGGGCGCTGGGAGGCAAAACCAAGCCCCCAAGGTTGGGAAGTATTATTATTATTATAATAATATCATACGTACGTGCGTAGAGTTCTGTCGGAACAAAACCGCGGTGTCAACAATTCGCAATTCGCCCGTTCACAACAAAACACGGATTGTTTCTCGATCTGTTCCAGAGTCTCCTCACAAGCCTTCCCGTTAACATATGAATACAACATCACATACCGACTTTACGAGTACTTGGTACGAAACAATACATACAGGAAAAAAAAAAAGTTGACACATGAAAATATCAAAATATCGCCGGGTTTTGAGAATAATAGTACTGCTGTATTCTGGACTCTTGGTTGCAGGTTGGGGGAACAGCAGCAGTACCACAAAAACGGGGGAGGGAGAAAAGGTATGGTGTGCCTGCCTGTGTGTTTTGAGTTGCGAGCGAACACAGACAGGAATACAACGAACGTTCGTTGGGTCCTGCTTGGCTCCTGTTTGGGTCCTGTTTGGACCTTTGGGTGGAGATAATCTCCCGGCAGGAGGCAGCGCTAGCTCGTAGGCAGGTGATCTGTGTGTGACACTGTGTAGCACAGGTGTCTTCGTCTTCCATCATATCAGCGACTTATTGCGGTTCAACTGTTGTACGACACCTTGTCGACGGCACCTTGAACCCGTATACATACGTACGAGTACTTCCTTCCTTCAACTCTCCCTCCTGTGTGTGGCCCGAGGCGAACACGCTTGGGCTCCTTGCAACGCCTTGTGATTGTGCGTATATCTATCAACTGTCGCCGCGGATCCCCGGAGTGCCCGGAGAACGCCGGCGGAGTCGGTGTGCGTCGGCGCGGACCAAAGCTCGATAAAAGCGCAGAGTGCGAGAAAACACCAACAGAGTGCCAAATCCTACAGCAGCAGTAGAGCAGAGGGTGAGTTGAGTAGTCCTCTCAACACACAAAAAAAAAGCGCCGTCGAATATTCGGGAAGTTTCTCTTGGTGGCCCACACACACACATGGTGTATGACAATAGGAGCCACGCTGTCGCTTTGTCTGGGCCTGCTCGCTAGCATCTAGCATATGCATTGACTGCATTGGTCAGAGTATGTTCCGCTCCATCACGCGACATCTTTCGTACCTGGTGTATCATACATCATACACCCGGTACACAGCATGAAGATAGAGGAGGGGGAACGCAAATCATCGCGGTGTGTGCATACCTCCGGTTGCGGCTGGCCTTGGCGATAAACTTGGACGCCGCGAACACCGCACCGATGCTAGACGAGGGATTGTCCACCATAGGGTCGCCCTCTCCGTTCTCACATCCTGTCGACATGCTTCAAGTATGTCGCCAACTAGGCCAAGGTCAGGGCGGCTTGATACTCCCCTTGGCTACAACCAGGACAGACCGCAAGAAGAGTGAAACGTGAAAAACAAAAACAAAACTGCAAAATGTCGATATCTTTGTATGGCGTTCTTCTATTTTCAAGTGGGCGGGGAGCGGGGAGCGGAAAAAACATTCAAAAATAGAAAAATAGAACCATCCGCCAGGTCCGTAAATATTTTTTCGGTCACGTAGCTTTTGAAAAACCTAATTCCAAACAAGCGGAGAAAAATCCTGAAAAAAGTGACAAAAAAATAAAAAATGACTTGCTTCGGAGTTCCAGAAACAACCTGGGCGTTATCGACAGCCGTTAACACATTCCCTTCGAGAAGAGGAGTGCAGTGAGAAGCGCGTTGGACCCAAGCATTCGCCTACTGAAGGGGTGGCGTATTGAGCCTCGAACGACGCTTCGGTGGAGACCTGCTGGTGTACATTACGGGAGCGCAGATATTTTGTCTCGTAGATGAAGCCGACGAAAGGGAGAAGAAGTTCCCTTGCCTCGAGGGGATCGAGGGGATCGGTAGGGACGGCCGGAATTGCGCACAACGGCTTCAACCGAACGTGCCACCTGACCGTCAAGCTCAAGGATGGCACCGTGAGTAGTGTTGGGCCTGGAGCTTTGCCCCATGTGCATGGATGGCCCGTGTTTGACTTCTTTCAGAGCGGGATCGCTCGAGCTGCTGTTAGCCCGTAAACGACCGAGTTCTGGCCGGTACATCACTCGCTTGGAGTTTTGACGCGAAAGAATTACTGCGGTACCTGCGCAAGTGTTTTTCTAACTCGAGGCGATCTGCGCTCGTACTGCCGTATCACAGCGGCCTCTTGTCTGATGGCAGTACCGAGGGTCGAGAGGATTCGCGGAGCACAGCAACCTCCACGCCCCCAAAACGCAACCTCATGTGTTACTGTAGCAGATAACACAAAAAATATTGTTGACTGACACCCTCCGTTGTCCAGCCAGCCCCGAGAGCTCGGCTTTTTCTCATCCACCATCGGCATCGTGCTTGGGCGACGAACAACGAGTACGCACCGCATTCAAACGACAAACCAAACCACACATGATGGCCGGCCAAAGCCTGGACATGTAGTCTACACGTACTGCAAGTATCGACCTCCTTCCAATCATTCGCGCGCCCGCCCACCCCCAACCAATCGAACCGCCGAACACAACACTCCCTCCGCTCGGCAGGAAATTCGACGGCGTTCTGGCGAGGTGAACTTCAACGCGAAGGATCTGCCGACTCTCGTGGCCACGCTGCAGTACATGATGCAGTCCTCCCCCGAGGATCCTCTCCTCGAAATCAAGGGCCTCAAGTACCTCGGAGAGTGCGCCAGCAGAACGAAGACCGCCCTGGACAACACACCGTTTGCACGTTCCGGAGGCAAGAAGAAAATCGTCGAAATCGTCGTCGACGAGAGCAATTTCGACCCTGACATATTCTTGGCCATGAACAAGGTCACCCTCATTGCGGAGGCGGAGGTGCGTCGTTGTTGATGTTCTCGTTGCTGTTGCTCGTGGTACGTACGAAGTGTTTTATTTGTTTATTTATTTATTTATTTTCTTGTGGTGTGTTTCTTCGCTGGGCCGGAATGGTGGTGGTGTAGACCGCGCGCGCTTTCGTCTGGTAAATCCAGCGTCATTCATCAATACAGGAGTAGTAGTGCTTGTACTACAGCAGTAACTCTGCTGTTCGTAGTGCATAAGGTATTCTTTCGTAGGTAGCGGGAGATTAAGACAGCAGGTGTAGTACTGTGTATAGGTACATGTCATACGAAGTATGTGAGGGTAGGACAGCAGTCGCCTTCGTACATGTCATATCGTTTGTACATGCATGTTGACTCGACGATTCTTGTCAAAATCGTGTACCAAGTATCAGGTATGCCACGGGTAGAATGTGTACCAGGTATCAGGTACAGCAGAGTATATACCTGGTATACCACAGTCTAACCAGTTACGATAAGTGGTAGCCGTGAGAGAGTACCAATGATACTGCTGTACTTATGAAACGTACGAGTATGATCTGCTGTTATTTGTGTGAGTCTGCAGTCTGTACTATACCCGGGTGATGAAATCGGTTCGTGAATCGTCCAGGCTCCTGGCGGTTTGTTGCCACCGGGTACCCTGTTACTACCTGCTGCTGTACTGGTATTAATATTATGCCATACCAGATACTGCGTTCAAATTGTATAAACTGCTGCTCGACTGCTTTACCAATACTTACTACATAAAACGTACTGCTGCTGTAGTGCGTAAAGTATTTTTACTGCTGTAGTCATCAGTAATAACTACATACGTAACGCAACCCTGGAATATAGGAATGTCATACGAGTACTGACAGCAGTCAGTCAGGGTGTGTCTAAACAGAATCGAAAAGCTCAATCGAAAATCGAATTCATTTCGATTTCGATAAAAAATTGCGGAGGTGTCCAAACATAATCGAAAAATGAAAATAGAAGTCCAAGCGGAAAGCAACGGAGAGCACAACCTAGTAGGCCGTTCGCATCTGTGCACACATGCCGGCAATCTAGCGCTCGGCAACACAGATCCACACACAAGCAGGCCAACGCGACGGCAATTCGATTCCGGGAGGTCGTTGGGCCTCCCATGGAGGTGGTGGCGCGTCCAACGTTGACGCCCCGAGATCAAACTTGAAATTATACTGAGAACGAACTTCCGACTTCATTCTCGAGGGTATCATCCCGAATTTTCCTCAAACTGTGTTCGCTCTGGCTCGAACGCCGGGAAACAAAGGCCCGAGAACGTCTGGGCTGGTGTTGTGGTTCGCCTGCTGGCTGTTTACGGGGGATCTGCGCGGCTGTGTTGCCGTGCTAGCTGCGGGTTGGATGCTGTGTACGGCGGTCCTGATGTGATATTTTGACGTGGCTGCGCTGACCAGTAGGACGAGCTGAATTGTTGCTGTTCGTGCTTTCGATTTCCTTTTCGATTTCCAGCCGTCAACTTTTTGATTTTGGCATTGGGTTGTAAATCGTTCATTTTCTCGGAACCTACAAAACGAAGGGGAACATGTTTTGACCAGGGACCAATCAGCGCCTTGTTTATTATCATTTCAATTTTCGATTTTCGATTTCGATTCTGTTTAGACACACCCTCAGTATCGCGGTCTCGGAAGTCTACGTGCTGGTGGCAGCCGTCGTATTTGCGCCCGCTCAGTCAGAATTATTATCTGTGCTCGGTAAATGGATGCTTGTGTCAGTGAGGTAGGTTGGGTTTTTGCCTTGAAATCGCTGTGGGATATTTTCGGCTTCGGCCTCATGGCGGCCACCACCCCCGACCGGGAACCCCCAGTCTATAACGCTAACAATCTTAACGAGAGGCCTGATTGGTTGCTCTTCTGGGGAAGACCCTATATACATATCTCGCTTTGCTCGGAATGACTCTTGGTTCGCTGTGCGGGCGCGGGCTTATGCAAGTCGTGAGAATCCTGCCCGGCCCGGTCGCAATTATATTACGCAGCTTGCAAAGTTGAGGATGAACTATTCAATCGGTCGAGCTCACACCCGACGTATTTTATTATTCGATTATTTTTTTGCGAGCTGCGTTGGTGCCCTGTTTTAGTGGGCGCTTAAGGGTACATACCGTATACCACTCTGGCCGGAAATATTAGGACTGATTCGTATTCATGTTGATGTCTGAACACTCCATATATTTCCGACCAGAGGGGAGGTACTACTGCTGTGTGTTACACGCAAGATAGCACCCCCTGGGATGATTTTCGGAGCCGATTTTCTCCACAACAAGGGGCGACACATAAAACGAAAGTATAGTGGTGGCGCTCGGGAGGTCTCGTTGAGACTCTTTCGTGAGACGCATCGCTCGGCGTTTGCACCTTCCCCATTGTCAGGAAAATCAGCTTGGACAATCGTTTGGGAGAGGGGGAGTTATCTTGCGTGATATATAGCACATCCCCTCTGGTGCATACGTAGTACGAGCATCTGGTACGGATAATGGTATCGTATATCTGGCACCTCGTAATACATATTTGGTATCCTGTTATATGGTGTTAATTGATAGTCTTGCACTTTGTTTCTCGCGGCCGATGGGGTACACATGTTGTTTTGAACTTGTACGTACTGCTGTAGTGGATTCACCGTCCCTTCTTCCCGCCCTACGGCAAGCAGTAGTTTTGGCTTTAGTTTGGATGTGGACGACGACGCTGTCCGTTGTCCTCCTTCCTATCTCTATCGTATACCTGGTACTGTTTAAAATTGTATGTTTTAATATATCTATACCTGGTACAGATTCCGGGGGACACAAACCAGCAACAGACGTTACACGGAACTATTCAGCGCTACGTATTCAGGGTTGGGCACCGAGACTGTTTTTCGGTACAAAACTCGTACCGAGATTCGGTTTTTTGGTATAACCGAAACCGGTCGTTCGTTGTTCGGTTTTTCGGTGGTTGTCTACAGGTTGAATCCGTTAAACCGGTTCGGTTTCTTCGGTTGTTTTTTACGGCCTCTATCCCCTGCGACACTTCACGCCTCCGTACTTTGTGTGGAGACTAGAAGGCAAAATGACAGCATACGGCAGCTGTCAATAGACACATATAAAACTCAAGAGAGGGCGATATTTCGAATCTTTACGTCAAATTCAATATCGCGATTTCCGTATTGGCAAATCCCTCGATATAAAACTCAATATCGCCTTTTTTGCCAGAAGCACCTGAGATATAAAACTCGGGTGTATTATGAAGAGTCTGATTAATTAGGTGACAGTCCACGTCATCCTCCAGCAAGTCAAGCACGTATGTACATCATATGGGCTAGAGGACATGGCTGCTGCTGCTGCTGCTGTGGTAGGTAGAGTTCACACCAGAACCCATGTTACGGCGATGGCGCCGACATGAAGTGGCCGCCAAGCGGCTCCTCCTCCTGTCCGGGCATCCGGCGCGCCGACCGCTACCCGCTTGTTGCCGGATAGGGTGGGTGGCACGGCTTGTTGGGGGCATGGATTTGGGGCGACTCCATCGTCGAGACGCCTAGCCGGAACACTGGATTCTGGACTGGTGTCGCTAAACCCGGGCATCCCGGGCATCCGCCCGTCCCCGACCACGGGAGAACCTATCTGCCCTATGCATTCAACCAAGCCGTCGCGTCCACCGCCGCTGTTGTTGCTCATGGCGGCGTCGTGATGATCGGATGACCGAGTACAGGAGACAGGCTATGTCTGAGGTGTGTCCAATCTTGTCTACAAAATTCGGCTCTACCAACAAAAAAGAGAACACAAATATATGCTTGGGGTAAAAATACCCCAAGCATATATTTGTGTGTTGCGGACCACGTATAGCGAAAATATCACCTACACCCGACGTCCGTATAAAACTCGTCAGGCACATAATTTGGCTCTAAAGGTCAAATATCGCGATATTCTCGAGTTTTATATGTGTCTAATAGGAGACACTTCGGTGCCTAGGACAACACGCACTATCTAGGTTACACTCACATATATGGTGACGAGGCGATGTCAACTGATGCACACTCGAAAATTACACCTTTTACTCAGAAAGGAGCCGCCAGCTTTGCGACCAGAAGTCGTTTTAGTGCAAAGCTCGACCGAAACCGAGCAGAGAGTCCTCGGCCTCAGTTTCGTCAAAACTAACTAAAACGACTACCTATGCTCGTCTTCGAACGGTTTGCAGAAAACCGACCAAGCCCCGAAGGTCAGAAGGGCTTCGTGCCCGACTCTACGTACCGGCATGTAGATTGTATAGCCATTCTGCACAGCAATTCGTAGCATACTATTATGACGGGGGTCGATAGTAATCAGAACCCGATGTAGCGTGAAATCATGCGGGAATACTTGGTTTTTGGGTCGGCCGCGGGTTTTGATTACTATAATATGTATGACCCCCGTAGTATTTGCTACGAATGAAATGATTATTTTGATAACACAGCAGTTTCAAATTCGAATAATTTTTCTGTGTTCAAACTCGAAGTTTCACCGCTTCGCGCCATTTCTTAGGAACGAAAGAAATACAGCAGTAGTACCTGGTACACCGTACGCGTAAAACGCAGCAGCAGCAGATTATATAACTCCTGCTGTTCAACAGCCAAAGGCAGCAACGGCGGGCAATGATAACTTGTATTGACATTGCGGCAGCAGGAGGAGCTCAAATGCTTCGCGACATTCGTGGGCATTCTTGTCTCCCAGCCGCGACGACCATCGCAAACCGCTGCAGGACAACAGCCACGAGTGCTAGCTACAGGCCGAGGGGACAGCGAAGGTCCGGCATCATTTCACGGCAGGAGCAATCCCAATTGCACATTCTGTGCCGTTCTGATTGTTGTGCAGTTTGGATTCCTGCTGCTGTGAAATGGTGCCTGGCCTTCGCGGCCGTGCTCTCAGGCTGTACAGTCTAGCAGTTGGTACTTTGTGTGTGTCTCTGCGCGTGTGTGTTTTGTTTTACCACTTTTTGTGGGCTCTGTGATTGCCTACTGCTCGCTGCTCGCTGCTCGCTGCTTGCCTGGATTACAGAAGCGGGCGTGAATGTTGCGAAGCATTTTGAGCTCCTGCTTACCACAGTATTTCCTGGCGTTGCCCACCGTTACTGCCGTTGGTTGTTGAATCGAACTGCGGTATTATTTCGAAGGGCGATAGAAATCAGGACCCACGATTGACCCAATAACTCTGTATCTCCCTATCTTCACAACACCATTTTTGGTTCTGATTATTACTGTATGTTCCCCCCTTAAGAGAGTACGAGCAAACCGGTGAAATGCACCTTCGGGTACTGGTGTGCTTGTCTGTTTCACTGATCGACGCAAGCACAATGCTACTGCATGCTGTGTATATGTTGTGTGCCCATAAACCTCGACGTCCAACAGCGACAAAAAAAGTGTACCAGGTACCGTGCTTGCCTACTGCGTACATACGTGTCCGGGGTATATGCTACGTGACCTGTTCGGTTCGCTTTGCTCTGCCTCGACCTTACCACTACCGCTCTGACTCAAAATGAAGAGACCGTTTCGTTTTTTTTTTCATCATCACGTTTACTTTCCACCTTAACTCGTAGCATGTTTTACCCTCAGTGATCTTCTGGACAAGCCGTGGTTACCGGAGTCGTTTTGTCTCCCCCCCGGTACGTGTCTTCATTTTTATCGCGCGTAGGGTTCAGCATTCCCATTGCTCGTCGATTTTCATCGAATGTTGCTAACTCACGCTCTCGCGCTTTCCGCCAATCAATTTTTGAGCGAGAAAACGTCCCTACGAGTATGCACTCGGTGAGTCTCGAACCCACGAAATTGATAGTGGCGGACAACCTACCAAGCCACCGGGGACGCCGGCTATACTTTGGATTGAATAGTTGTATGCTAGTGGTGTCTATGTTTCGGGTCAGAATGGTATTAATTACGTGCAAATGTGCACGGCTGCCGCAAATCTGCCACTCTGCCTCGAAACATTGGCACGGTCACGATATAATTATTCAGAGTGGTGGGGGATAAAGCATGCCTTACTTTTGGGCTGGATGAAGCCGGACATCTGCGCCGTCCCACCGAAAATCTCCGATAGTGCTTGTATACAGTAGCGGTCCCTCTATAGTGCCGGTCGAGTAGGTGTTTGTCGGTTGCCCCCCTATGGTGCCTGTGGAATCGCTTGGCGCAGATGGGATTTTAACGGGTGTGGCGAGTGGCGAGTGTGCGGACGGAGTAGTGCCGGGTTCGGGGGACCATAGTAAATAGGACCAAATGCTCTTAGTAGAAATAGCTAAACGTATAGGTTTTGTGTGTACCGTAGGTCCTATTTACTATGGTCCCCCGTAATTGTCTACTGTTAATACCGTACTTGTTTTATGTCGTTTCGCCAGCGCGCACAGTTGACAACCGCTGCGATTATCCATGAGCGTGAGATGCTAATAAAAATCTTCGTCTTGGGGGCTCCAGAGGGATTTTCTCGACGATAAAGTTTCGCGGTTACAACAACGGCTTCTGCGTGATTGGGGCGTGATACTATTTTGTGTCCGAGTAGCAATGCAATAATCCGCGCGGCACGGGGGCGCGACATGATCATACCTATGTGTCCGTGCTGCTGGGCGCTCACGGTGCTCATACATTGACGGCCGATAGCACCAAAGTTACCAACCGTTGATTTTGGTCGCTATCTCGGGGTCCCAAAGGGTTAATCTGATATTAACAAGAGGTATCCTATGTGTCCTATGTGATCGTACCGAATACGTTTTGGCGAAACATATGAGGTGGCAAGCTTAAGCTTCGACCTCGCTGATGACACCAAGGCTTATGAGCGAAGGACGTGGACGTGAAGCAGAGGCTGCGTCTCCACAATAGGCAACGACAAGACTTTTATCGCTAACACTGTCTCCTTTCACTGGACAGTATCATACCGATTGTTCTTGTATCACTGCACATTTTACCGAGTAAGTAGAGCTGCTGCACTGGTGTTTATTATTTTTGTTGAGCGCACAAAGTCAGGAACACCCCGCCCGCTCAAGGTCGCACCGTCGTCGCGCAATTGATTCAAAAAGCTCGAAACCGCCTGCCGTCTCTCGCCTCGGTCCTTCTATACCACCCCGCAGACGGAAGGGGAAAACACGGTCAACGACGAGAACAACCGGCGTTTATCCAACGGGAGCATGCAGCCGCCCGCCCCTGCCACCCTTACCCCCGCCGCCACCGCCGCCACCATCGGCGGGGATGAGCCGGCGTCCCCACCGAGGCCGCTGTCGCTCGCCAGCCCCCTTGGTCGCTTTCAAGGCGTCCGCGGATCCGTGGAGTCGTCTGCATGGGGGGGGTCCTCTTGGGACCCGTCCGTTTCCGGTACCGGAGCGAGATCTGTAGCGTCGTCGGCGGCGGCTCGCCCAAGCCTTCGCACGCTGAGCGCCTCTTCGACGGTGGAGCACGACGGCGACGGCAACAACGAACGCCTTGAGTCCAGCACCGAGGGCCGACCGGGCGGTGACTGCTTGAGCCCCCTCGGCAGCCCGGCTTCCGCCGCCTTTGCCGGCATCGCTAACGCTGACGCCGCCGCCGATGCGAGCGTGCTGGCCAGCCCTGCCCCCGGGAGAAAGTCGAAGCTCTCTTCCGGCGAGTTTCTCGCCTTCCGCGCGCGAGCTTGGAGGAATTCGACCACCAGGATGAGGGTTTTGGCGGGGGAGCCGACGAAGGGGATGGGAGCGAGGACGGTAAGCATGCCAGCGGCGACGGTGGTGGAGGCGGTGCTTTGAACGGGGACACTCAAAATTCCGTTCTCTGCCGCGCCGATTCTGGCGTCAGCAGCGCCGGCAGCGGCGGTGGGGAATGTGATAACGGAGGCGGTAGCGGGGAAGGGGGAGGGGGGAGCCGACAGTTCAGCGGCAGCGGCGACGAAGGTGGAGTCAGTACGGACACGAGCAGCGTCGGGAGGAAGGGCGGCTTAGGCAAGGGCTTCGGCGATGGGAGGCCGCGTGCGCACGGCCGAAGGGAGGCCGTTCTGCAGCAGATGCGCCCGGAGCCGCGAGGACGAGGCAGCGGCAGGGACAAGGATAAGGACAAGGGTGGCCCACGTTTGGGAGGGCTGGGCGGCGCGGGCGCGAGCCGCTCGGAGTCGGCCAAAGAGCGGCAGCGTGGCAAGGGAGACACGCCGGGCGATACCGTTAAGGGAGGTGGGGTGCGCGGCGAGGAGCTGCAGCACCGGCAGCAGTCGCGGACCAGGCATCGGTTGTATCCGAACTCTGGTGAGCTAGCTCCGTGTGACTCTTGGTGCGACATCAGCAGCAGCAGTGGGATTGGGAGTGCAGTGATGGTGTTGTTTTTTTTTCTTCAAGTTTTGTTTTTGTTCTTCGGGTTAGTGGTCCGCGTGCTGTGTACGACTTGGTATTCTACGTGTTGAGAGTAAAAAACTATTACGGGGGACCATAGTAAACAGGACCTACGGTACACACAATAACCTATATATTTTAATATTTTCACTAACAATATTTGGTCCTATTTACTATGGTCCCCCCTAATATGTGCAGCACGTACTGGGTTCGTGAGGTGGGTAGCATCGTACTGTAGATGTGGGTACCGCTGTGTGCAACATGCTGCTTTCGTCACGGAACCTCCGCATACGTAATTATATATATGCATACAAGCGGCTAAGATAGGACTAACAGGTGCCAGGTATCGAATAACTTGTGCCCCGTCTATGGAGAGGAGAACGATCGGTTAGTTGGCTACTTTCAGGAACGAATGACGAAAACCGCACGGGCTAGAGAATCAGACATCCGTCACCAAGGACGAGTTGAAATAACCCTTGACACGACAAAACTCGAGCTTGGGCCGAATCTCTATGGGAAAAGTGTCCCCCCCCCCCCCCCCCCCCCCCCCCCCCCCCCCCCCCCCCCCCCCCCCCCCCCCCCCCCCCCCCCCCCCCCCCCCCCCCCCCCCCCCCCCCCCCCCCCCCCCCCCCCCCCCCCCCCCCCCCCCCCCCCCCCCCCCCCCCCCCCCCACCCCCCCCCCCCCCCCCCCCCCCCCCCCCCCCCCCCCCCCCCCCCCCCCCCCCCCCCCCCGCGCGCGCGTGCGCGCTCCAAAATCGATGATAACGCTGTTTTTTGTACGCACGCTCCCGGCCGCTGCTCACACCGGCTGGTCGACACGCACGCACGGCGGCCGTTTTCGCTTGCTTCGAACTCGAACGTCAGGCACGAGCACGGCCGTCACGCATTCCGGCGCGAGCAAACACCGCAAGCCCGCCGTCACCCCATCAGGCAAGAAGCCCCTCACGGGCGGGGGGGTGGGATCGCCGACGCCATCGCAGCAGGCGCACAAGCCGTCCTCGCGGGCCGCTCCGACCAGCGAGAGCCGCCAGCCGTTGTCGAAGCACCCGATCACGCCGAAAGCAAAGGTTCCCTCAAGGACGGCGGCGACGGCGGCGGGGACGTCGGGGGCGGCGGGGGCGGTGGCGTTGCCAGGGCGTCCCACCCCTGCCCCGAAAGCACAGATTCAGACCGGGCGCGGGGGATTTTTGTCGCCGACACTGGCGTCCCAATCGCGGTCAAGGTCGCCACGGCCTAAGGTGGAGGACGCGAGGAGTGCTCGCCTCGTGGAGGAGCCGGGGTGCGGGGAGGAAGGGGTCGCCGCGGGGCCGGTTTTGCCTCCTAGGTGAGACACAATGATTGAAAGGCGGTTTGTGGCTGGTGGTTACGGGCTACTATTAGTAGTAGATGCGCGGGATGCTCCAACGTACAGCCGTTTTTTTTTTTTAATTCTTGCGGCGAACGCTCGAATGTGAATGCAAAGTGTGCGTTTTGGTGATGGCTGGACAGGCTACTTGTATATGGGACTGAAGAAGTAAAATCTGCGGTCCTGGTCGCTTTGAGGAGAAACGTGGTTTGGTTGTCGAGTCGAGCCTACGAGTTTTGGCGACAAGATTTCGGCGGTGCATTAAATACCAAACAGGGATGTTCAGCCGGCGACAAGTGGAAAAAGTGTGGAGACCTTCATTTTTTTTTTTTTTTGTACGGATAAACGAACAAACGAATACCGCAAACAAGTATTGGGCCGCACATTCGGTGTTGGAGTGGACGGACAGAGATTAGGATCGTAAAAATGCTATCCAACCAGCAATGGACTCCGCGTGTGCCCAACCCTTAACTCAGCACACTCTTGCCCTTCGATCCTTGTGGAACCCCCCCCCCCCCCCCCCCCCAGGATTTCCGTTGTGGTCCCCTGGGAGAAAAACCTGAGGACGGAATCCAAGGCGCCCCCTAAGAAAGACCCCCTGCCTGCAATGGCCTCCAAGAAGGATGGCACTCTTAAGCGTGCCATGGGCAAAGGCCGGAAAGGAGGCGGTTGGGGCGGGGGTTGGGGAGGGGGCGGCGATTTCGGCGGAGGCGGTGGCGGTGGGATGGATGGTCGGCCGTCGATCGGCACCTGGACGAAGACCCAGAATTACTTGCAGATCCTGAAGGAGCTCAGCGGCAAGGTTTGGAAACCCTCGTGCGGTGGTGGTGTAGTTGTTGGTGATGGCGGCGGTGGTGGTGGTCCCCCGGGGTAGGATTTTTGGAAGCTGCAGCTTCACCCTTGAGAGTATATAAGCTTTTACCAGAAAAATGTCCCTCACCACTAATTTCACGTGTTTTTTCCCCCCAGAAAAGTTCTAAAGGGATTTTATACTACGTAAGCTCGAATCATGTAGTGCCACGCTGGGCGGGGATGTAAGGACCGTTCCAAGGACCGTTCGTGTATCAGTATAAGTACGTTTACGGTCCTTCCCTTTCCGCAGATTGTTACCATTTACCTGGTTCTGTTGTGTTTTGTTTTTTTTGGTACCGTGTTTCATCTGACACCTGATGTATGTATGTCCGTGACTGTTTGTTCTTTCTTCCTTTTTTTTTGTCGCGCGGCGACTGCTGTGCCCGGCGGGGAAGAAGAATTGTGGGGCTCCCCGATTATTGATCATTTTAGGACGGCAGTCCCGTTTGGGCGACAAAGCACTCTATTCTGCTGTAGTATTCTAAATAGCTTGTCCCCCAAAACGGGACTGAAGCACTACCAGGCTTCACAGAGGTTTACTCTTCACGCCAGTATATTGAGACTAACTGTTTTTTTTTTAAGGACATCGGATTTGTTTGGGCCGGACGCGGCGGTAGCTCGACTCGCTGGAAGGCGAACTCGTTTTCGCAGCACCTGGTTGTGGACGAACGACCTTTTGCTTAGTATATATACCTGGTACCTGGTATTGTTTTATGCGTTTTTTTTTTTTTTTTTTTTTCGGTGCGTAGCGGTATGGTAACGCTGCCAAGGGCAACGCAGCATAAAACCAGGCGTCCTGCTGGCTGGTGCCGGTCAAGGCGGCTCTTCTGTTTTTTTTTTGTAATGCCCCGTTGCGTTTCCGGTCTAGGCGACCCTTCACTCCTAATATAGCGTTCATAAGCGTATGGTGTGATGTATTCGTACCCCCGTTGCCTTTTTGTGACCGACACCCTTGCCGTGCTGCTACCGACGGCTGCTGCTACCGACGGTGCTCTGCTGGTTCAGGACGAGGAAGAGCTGGAGTGGTTGGCGGTCGCCAAGGAAGGGAAGGGGGTGTCGAAGAGCGAGCGGCGGCAGGAGAGCGCGGAGACGGAGTACCACCGTCTTCTGTGCGAGGAATCCATCCAGCAGGCAAGGGCCATTCTCTCCTGCTCCGTTGTTGTTGTTGTTGTTGTGTTGTTGTTAATTTTTTACTATGATACAGTACGTAGCTGTTGTGGTACACGTATTGTGTTTTTATTCGTTTTTTCATTAAATTGATCGTTTCGCGGTCTTCGCGTCGCTCTGCCGGCAGGGAGATTTTCATTTTCAGTGCGCTTTTGATCACCGTCAAATACCGCGGCAAGTTACTCTAGGTTGAGGCACGTATCGTGTGTCTGCTGCGCTCGTGGGGCGTATTTAGTCGCCGTCGTGTGCGGCAGGCAGTTGTTGTGTTCCAACAGGAGGTCTATATCTCGGCTGCGTTTGTGTATACTCGTGGAGCGGCGTTTTTTTTTTTTTTCCCTGCTGGGTTCGTGGGCCTACGCTTGCGGCATCATCGCACTTGTTTTCTCGTGTTCGAGGCAGGGGGGGGGGGGGGGGGGGGGGGGGGGGGGGGCATCGAGCACAACTCCTCGCCTGCTCTCCGTCTGTCGCCGCCGCCGATTGGCCTGTCGTGTCGAGTACAGCAGTGCTTTGGTAAAAGTTCCTTTTCCTTTTGATGCACTCTGCTGCTGCCTGTCGACGACTCAGGTGCGACAGCATGGCCTTGTGTGTGTGTGTGTGTGTGTGTTTTTTTTTTTTTCGTTTGATCGATTGCTCTCCTCGCGTTGTTTACGCTGACAGGCGGGGCTGAAGCTGCTGCAGGACCGCCGGCTGGAGGTGGCCCTCAAGAGCTTGAGCAAGATGGGCGACGACCTCGGGCGCCTGACCGAGTTACTGGAGGAGCTGAGCGGACAGGTATGCACGGATTGGGGTTTGATCTGCCTTACGGTTGGGCGGCATCGTCTATGGAGCGCGTACCAGGTAGTTGTTGTGTAGCATGGCGTGCGGAAGTCGCCGGGGATCAACTATGCTGTTTTCTTTTGGTAGGAGAGAGCGGTCTGTTTGGACGCGTGAATATTTATTTGGGCCTTGTTATATGTATTGGTTTTAGTGCAACGGATAGGTCAGTCAAGGGGGTCATACCGCCGTCTCCTCTGGTGTCTTTGTAGGAGATGTTGGGGATGAGCACTTGTATTCTCCGCCATCGCCGAGATAGAGCAGCGGCACTTCGTACATATATATCCCGCCCGTATTATACGTAGGCACACATGCTAATTACTACCACCTCCCTCTCTCTTGTTTTCGTCTCGAGCGAGTTGAGTGGGGAAGTCTAGCGGGGGCCCACTACTTATTGTAGCGATGCGCCAACTTTTATTTCTATAAACGATCGTTTTGTTCCTCGGTGCGTCTTCAAGTTTCTGGGCGGGAGAGGGAAGGCTGTGCAGCCCCACTCTTTTTTTTTTTTTTCAGGGATGATAAAAAACCTCCGGTGTGATCGCCGATTCCTTCTCTCGACCATCCGGGGCAAAGGGACTTACGATACGGTCGTTCTCCAAGGAACCCTCTTGCCACGTGTGATCTATCGCATGTACTGAATTTGGCTGGCGGTGGTTTTCCACAAAACAGGCGTGCATATATAGCGTAACGTCCATCGGCCGAACCCCCCCCCCCCCCCCCCAATTGTTGGAGGTGTCTCTATTAGGAGTAGCAACGGTGCTCCGTCTCGGAAGGGATGCGTGGTCAATGATCACATGACTACGGCAAGCAATAAAATGAGTACGCACCCCTCCCCCCCCTGGCCTCCTTGCTTGACCCCTGTATACGACAATGGCAGGAGAGTGCCATCGATGCCGAGGACGAGGAGGCGGAGAGCCAGGAGGAAGTGAATGCACAAGGGGCGGCGGCGGCGGAAGCGGCCAAAGCGTCATCGGCCGCTACCTCGGAGGGTGGCGCGGAGCGTTCGGGCGAGCAAGCGGCGGCGGTGGCGGCGACGGAGAGGGACAAGAGGCAGCGGGAGAAAGAGCGGTTGGTGGGGGCCAGGGGGGAGGCCGAGTCTAAGCTGTCCCAGCTGCTGGAGAACATCGGCAAGGGCAAGAAGAAGCTGCAGGGGGTGCGCGACGTGCTGAGGCAGGAGTCTAAAGATGCGCCTGGCACGGGAGGGACCGCCCTCACTACGATCGTCGGTAGGTGGTTTTTGTTTTGCTGGTTTGGGGTTTTGGTGCGGGGGGTTGGGGGGGGGCGGCGCTGTGCTCCGGGTGATGATCTACTTGTTAACGGCGGCACCCACGTATAATTCGGAGTAGGATATTTCTTGGAGTACTCAAGTGGAAGGGGTATAACCCTGTTGCAATTGCATCCACGTTTTATTTTTTCACACCACTTGAGCTTTTCAAGTCAGGGTGAGATAAATCTTGCCAAGTAGTTTGATTTGTCAAGCGCGGCTGTCTCGTGTGTCGGTGCTTGCCTCTTGGCGGTCTTGGAGCGGGGAGGCGAAAAAGCGGGGCGAGGCGAGATGGGGTGTGGGGGGCGGGGGCTGGGGAGATGTGAACGGGCGTGACGTGGACGGCGTGAAAACGTTTGAGGCCCGACGTAGAATTGGTACCGATGTTGTTCCATGCCTTGGGGCGCGTATATGCATGTGAGACGTAACGCTTGGCCTGTGGCGCAGGGACAAGATTGCCGAGATTGTGACAGAGCCGCAGTCTCCTGGCCGTGCTGCTGATCGCCTGCTTGTGACCGCCTCGATACGCCCCCTGCTGCCTCTTTCCATGCCTCTCTAGTTTTACCACCGCCGCTGTCGAGCCGGCCAGCACCCCCCCCGTCCCTACGAGTATTGTACCTCTTTCCACTTCTGTCCGTTTTGCTTTTTTTCATCACCGAAATGTATCGGGGTCTCACGGAATCTTGCCCCTTCCCCCGGGTGACGCTTCTCCGCCTCTGTTCCCCGCTTTTCCGCTCGCTCGGCTGCACGATTTTCCTACCGTGCCGCCGCTGCTGCTGCTGCTGCTGCTGCTGCTGCTGCTGCTGCTGTATCCATGCATGATTGCGTTCGCGCGCCTTCGTCCGTTTGCCTCGCCGCAGGCATTACGGCCGACGTCACCTCGGCGAGGGAGCTGATCACGCCCGACCGCGCCAAGAGCGGCCTCCGTGGTCTCCAGCGCGCCGCTGTTTCCCTGTCGGAAAAGCTCAACAAGACCAGGTGACGCTGGTGACACCGGTGGTATTTGTTGTTTTGCTGTTTTGTTTGTCGATTGCTGTAGTCTAGCAGGTTCCTGTACGAACTGGTGTTGTGAAGCATGTTGGAATTGTTGCGTGGACCTGTTTTTTTGGCGGTCCCACAGGTGGACATGATGATAGTGACACGAAATGTTCGTCTGTCTTGTCTGTGTGCGGCTGGTTGGCTGGCTGGATTAGCTGTCTGTTGGCCTTCCTGGCTGCCTGTCTGTCTGTCTCAAGTCTTTTAGTACTGCTGTAAGTCTCGTTGAAGGGACAAACTGCTTGAATTTTGAGTGGTTTATCCCCTAAAACCGGACTGCAGTTTTTGCCCGGATAGGGTTTGTGCACTTTATTGTTCATGTTTTTTTGTTGAATTTTCGTCTGTGCGAGGGCTCGTCGAATCCGACAGAACCGCTCGCCCTGGAACGGGGGATGGCGACTTGCTCAGACGTGTACGGGTGATTTTCTCGCCGCCTGTGTATTCAACTCCACGCAACGTCCTCCGACCGATTCTGGCCCATCTTTGCTCTCGCTGACGCCCTCGCTAAGAACTCGCACGGCAACAGTATGTTTTCTGCGGAGCTCAGCCAGAATGACAAGGGGTGGCACGCATATTGTGCCGGGTGCAGTTTTTCACGCGCCGACGAATTAATCGCACGTTGTCCCTACCCTATCTATACCCTTGCCACCGCCTGCTCTTTCAACCTGCGGTATTGGCGCGTGCAGGATGGACTCTCAGTCGGCCCTGGGGCGCATGGAGAAGTGGAGGGAGCGCAAGGAGGCGCTGCCTGAGTACGAACAGGTGAAGGAGGCGCTGCAGCAGTACTATTTTTTTTTTCTTGACGAACCTCGCGTCTTCTGCTACACAGTAGTACGGCAACCGCTCTGCTCCTTGGGCGCACGCGCGCGTACCCCGGTGCTGTCGTTTTTTTGGGACTGCCAAGTGTGTGTGTGTGTGTGTTTGTGTTTAGCGTGAGTTACTCGTACCGGATTGTTTTTTTTTTTTGCAACCCGCCCTCGCCTGCCTTTTCAAACGAGATTTTCAACGGCTAGCAGAATTTCGAGCAGCTCGCAGAATTCCTGGCGTCTTTTGGAGGGCTCTCGAGTGTTCGGTATCAGAAAACGCACGGTTCTTCCGGCGCCTCCTCTCGTGCCGTCACTGCCGTACCGGAAACAGACCCCCCCCCCCCCCCCCCCCCCCCCCCCCCCCCCCCCCCCCCCCCCCCCCCCCCCCCCCCCCCCCCCCCCCCCCCCCCCCCCGCCCGCCTTCTTTCACATCGCCATCCACACCAGAAAAAAAAAAAATGACGTCGCATCCACCCCCCTCGATTCCGCACCGTCATCCACGCTTGGCAAACCCGCATTTGACAACCCCCCCCCCCCCCCCCCTCCCTATTATACGCAGCCTGTCAGGTACGGTAAATCCGCACTCAACACCTGCCTCCCTCTCCCCCCGTTCTTCCACACCGCCATCCACGCACGTCAAACCCGCATTCGACATCCCATTACTCACTCGCCCCCTTTCCCCCCCCCCCCCCGCGCTTTCTCCCTTCCTGCCCGTACCTGCGTTTTTGTTTTGTTTTGTTTTTTTTTCCGAAACCCGCGTTGTTTCTCCGCACGTTTTCCGCTCTGTCAGGAAGTAGCCGACAAGGAACGCGCGTGGTTCAGGAGGGAGAAGGATAAAAACGCGGCTGCGCTGAGGCGCATGCGCGCGCTGTGCCCGGTTGGGGTGACGGGTCTTACCGTGGCGCAGCTAGAGGAGCGGGCGATCGAGGAAGGATCGCTTTACCCCCGCGAGCTTTCCCTGCGACTGAAGGTGAGGATTAGGGTTGTGTTATATGGCATGGTCGGGGGGGGGGGGGGGGGGGGGGGGGGGGGGGGGGGGGGTACTCGATAGGAGAGATGTACTCGATCTCATACATGGCCGTAGTCGTATGACCATAGAGTGGGGTGGGGGGGGGGGGGGGGGGGGTAGGGGTAGCGTTTAGGGGTTGGGTCGGCGTTTTCGGGACGGGAAGGGTTGAGGGCATTTTAACCGCGTTTCGGATGATGTGGCTAGACTTTGAAGGTTGCGGGTGTGTGCCATCTAAAGGGTGTCGGGGGCAATGCGATTCCGGCGTGAATGTGGCTCACCTTTGCCAAATATGTGGCGAGGGATTTTTGTTTCGATACCGGTTATCTCTCGTGGGCAGTGCGACACAGCACGCCCTCGTCCACTCTGCAGTGGTGCCGTTTGACATGTTCACACGTGTGCACCTACTTTGGGTACCATGAGGTCATTCTGTTTTTTTATTTTTGTTTTGCATTCGCGACCTACCAGGAAAACCGCCTCCTTCATTGGACTGTGGAACACCCAGACGACATCGCCAGGTCCAACTTCCTCCGCGGTGACCACGCTCACTTCTTCACTAACCTTGACAGGGTAAGCAGCCAGCAGGAAGCTATGCCTGCCCTTAACCGCCTTAGATTTGCACCCACGTTATCGTGGACAAACTACTTGGAATTAGTATGGGATACGTTTTTGCAGCTCCTTCTAGGGGTTGACCCTTACACCACGTACCGAAAAAACGTATCCTACACTAATTCCGAGTGGTATGTCCGAAAAAATCGTTGCCATTCTGATCTGGTTAAAGGCGGTACGCTGCTGGCAAAAGCGAAGCGAAGCGATACGTGATCGTGTTTTTTTCGCGACGGAGCCCGGCCGGATTTCCCGTCGAGTGCGTGTACGGAGGGCGATTTTTTGTTGTTGTTGGTGATTGAGATTGACCAGCCACCACCGATTTGATGGCCGCCAGTTAATAAAAAACATGAGGTCGGCTGCTTCTGGCGTGCACTGTTTGTTCCGGCGCTTGCTGTTTCCGGCCCTTCTGTTTTGTGGCGGCGGTGCTTCGTGCGTCCGTCTCGCAACCGTTGGTTGGTGCAGTCGCGGTGTGGGATTGAAGCGCAAAGCTCCCCTCGGCAGAATCACGAAATGACGCGAACCTAAGCTCAAAAAAGTCCTTACGGTTGTACGGGGCCATGCCAGTAGTCGGCAAGGTGTGAGCCGGAAGTCTAAACGCCTTCCTTGTGTGATGTCGCTCACCGCCTGGCCGGCCGGCCTTTCTTGTTACTTTGTGAAAAAAATGTCTTTTTAAATTTGTTTATAGTTATGCTCTTTTTTTCCTTTTTTTCTTCTCCATCGGACACAGTACGACCTGGTGGAACTGAGAGCGGTGACGGCCTGCCTACCGGAACGATTCGAGGTCGACGGGGACGGCCGTAAGGCGGCGTGGAGGGCGGCGTTCTTGCAGCGGGTGCAAGGCCTTGTTGCTCAGGTAAGCGCAAGGAACGGAGGGGTTAGGATTAGTTCCGTGATAGAAAGGGAGGGGACAGGGTTAGGGATAGGTAAACGTGCAGAGGGCGGGGGGGGTTGGGGGGGGCGCCTTACCCAACTCCCCCCCTCTTCCCTAACCACCCGCCCACCCAGCCGGCCACCCACCCACTCAACCAACCACCTAGCCACCCACCCGCCCCACAACAATGCAGGAACGAGGCGACACTGTGAGCGGGGGGTGGGACCCCGAGGCCGGAGCCCGTCGAACGGTTCGCTTGCCGGCGCTGTCTGCGGAGCAGGCTAGAAGGGCCGAGTACTTCTACCCCACGGCTGCGGAGGTGGCGGAGAGAGTGGAGAAGCTTCGCGACCGGCGGCGCCGGGTCGACGGCCGCAAGGCGAAGCTGGAAGAGGTGAAGGGAACGCTGCTGCCGGAAGCCCGCCAGGAATACGCGAACGTGTTGGAAGACACTCGGCACCCCGCGAACCGGGAGGCTTTCCCGGCGGAGGATTTGAGGAGGGCGAGGGACGAGGCCAAGGCGGAAGTGGATAGGTGCGTGTGCATGCGCGTGGGTGTGCGTGTGCGTGCGTGTGAGCTCGCCCCATGCTGGCGTGTCTGGCGTTCAGGCGCTTTTTTTGCGCTGAGTGCAATGGTTTGGGCTTTGTGTAATTGTGTGCTTGGTTTGTTTGCTCTCGCTTGGTTTTTCTACTTGATATTGCGTGTGTGTTTTTTCGAGTAGGGTTTACAATTTATGAGCCCGCATCTTTGGGGTTGTTTTTGACTTAAAAAAACTGCGTAGCGCGGTCTGTACTTATTGTCGTCCGCAGTTGAGAAAATTCCTGGTTCGATTCAAACGCGGTGCAGCCGCGTTTATGGCCAGTTTTGGCCGCGGTTTGGGGTCAGGGTTAGGGGTTGGGTCGGGTCTTCGCCCGTACCTTGATCCGAACAGGAAGCAAAATACCTGATCAGCCTACCATCCTAAATATCCGGGCTCACAGATTGTAAGAGGACCTCGTTTTTTATCGTCCCATTGCACTCCATAGCTATGCACCGGTAGTAAACGGCACGAACGTGTGTACAGGAAGGGGAGAAATTTGTCAAGCGTGATTGCTCTATCTACTGCCGTGCCCCGCGGTTAAAGAACGCAGCGACATTCTCCAGCACCCGTGCGTTATTTTCGTCGATTTTGAGTGTATACATCATTGCCAAGTTTGCCATCGTCATAGGTTTTCCATCGTCGTAACTAACCGTGTTCTTTGTTTGTTTCCCTTTTGTTTTGTCTTGTCAGACTGGCGAAGGAAGCTAAGCGTCTCGAGGCGGACGTTGCGTCGGCTGAACGTGCCCTAGCGGAGGGCCCCTACACCGTGGAGTCTCTGGAGGCGGAGGCGGAGCAGGCAAAGGCTCTGCTCTTGAAGCGAGCCGAAAAGCGCCGCCGCCTGCTGCTCGCCGAGCGGGAGAAGAAGCGGAAGGAGAGGGAGTTGAGGGAGAAGGAACGGAGGGAGAGAAGGGAGCGCCAGGCCGAGGAGACGTCGGGGGCGTCTGCTGCGCCCGGGGCAGCCGTTGAGAAAGAGAGCGCTGGTGGGGACGCGGGAGCGGCGGTGGGTGACGCCGAAGGTCACAGCGTTAGCGGTAGTCCTGGCGGTAGCTGCGGGACTAGCAGCAGTAGAAGCAGCGGTGGCGAAGGAGACGACACCAAGGGTGCTGGCGAAGCGGTGGACGCGGACGTGGCGATGGAATCCAAGGGAGAGGGGGAGGGAGAGAGGGAGGTGGTGGCGGAAGGACTCGAGGTGGAGGGGGCGTTCGAACCGGAGCCCGAGCTGCGGTCTAGGTTTGGCGACAAGAGCAACTCTCTCCGGTTTGTCACTGCTGAGGAAGACGCGCGTATGCGTAAGGAAGAGCTGGCGAAGGTTTTCGGCGCCCGCGACGCTGCAGGTGCGACAGACGCGGCGACGGCGGCGGCGGCGGTGGGAGCTACCGGACCATCAGACGGAGGCGACGAGGCGGCAACGGGACAAGATGGTCAGAAATTTGTCGGTGCCGATGGAGAGGCGGGGTCACAGGGAATGCGAAAGACCGTGGCGGCGATGACGTCGGACCTGCAGGGAGCTACTGCCGTCAGTGAGACGGCTGGCCAGGGGAGGGTCACGTCTCACGGACGCAGGGCTGGTCGGCGGGAGAATCGCGAGGGAGAAAAAAGGAACATGGTATGCGCACAGCTCGAAGAGATGCTTAGTCGGGGTGGCCGAGCGCCTCCTCCCGGCACCACCCCCGCAGGTGGCGGTGGCGGGTCTAGGAACCTCGCAAGCGGGTTGAGCGGGAAGGGCACGTTCTCGTCCCCCAAGCGCCAGGGAGGGACGAGGCCCGCGGGCGGGAAGAGTGACGTCAAGGCCGCCGTCCTCTCGCCCCCCTGCGAGCCCAAGAGCAAGTTTTTCAGATCCATGCAGTCCCCGAACCGAGGGGACTCGGACGCCGCCACCCAGGCGGCGGCTGCCGGACCTCCTGTTCTGCCCCCGCCTCCATCTCGTCCTCCCGCGCTGCAACTGGGGTTTTTGTCCGAGATCGTGTCTCGAGGAGGTGCCCGAGGCGGCGAGAAAAAAGCGGTCCCCGGCGGTTTCCTCGCGGAGATACGGGCCAGGGCGGGTAACGGTAACGGGGCGTCCGCGGGGGAGTCAGGTTTTGGGAGGGCGGAAGAGAAGGGAGACGCGCCCACCACGACCACCACCACGGTCGCTCCTCTCGGGGGTGGCTCGGTAGCGGTGCTGCCTCCCCCGCCGGCTGCCGCAGGCATGCCTCCGCTGCCGCCGCCGCCACCACCACCGCCGTCGGTGGGTCTCAAACCAAGAGCGCTCTTTGCGAGCGGCGGCCGAGGGGGTGGAGGTGCGGCGACGCCCCCCTTGAACATGTTTGCGGAGTTGAAGGCGAAGGCGGCTGCAAGGCAGGCGAAGCGCCGAGAGGAGGAGGGGGAGGGTGAGGACGCATAGGGAGGAGGGGGGGGAGCGAGGACGGATGGCGTGAAGACGGCCAGCGTGTGAACGGACGCTGTGAACGGTCCGTGTGGACGGACTTGTGGACGGAGCGATTTATGTTCGGTTTGTTGTATGGTATTGGCTGGGTTGGGCGCGGCGGAGCGGGATGAGTTCGCGACGCCTGTGTGGCCGAGCTTCCTTGGCTTGTTTTTTTGCGGATTTGTTCGACTGGCGGCTATTGTTTCTGTCCCATTCGTACCTTCTAGACCAGAAGGCGGTTTGGCAGGAGAGTTTTTATATGTTTTGCCTCCCGTACGATCGTTGTTGTGTTTCGCATTGTGTAAGCATCCATACTCCTCTGTAGCGGCTCTCATTGTACAGTACGAGCGACGATAGGCCTGCCGTCGCTTTCCCAAAGCGCTTTTCAGGTTTTGTTGAGAGGTTGGAAGCGTGAGGGGGGGGAGCGGGGACGAAAGCGGTTTTATTTCCATTTCCAGCTTGTGATTTTCGGGGATATTTTAGTTCATTATATTAACAGTGCTATTGCTCAATGCATGCTTCTATAACTACAGCGGGATTTTTGGGGCTTACTGCAGCTTTCGCTCGGGAGGGGGTGGGTGGGTGCTCGAGCTGCATTTGACCGGGATGCTGGTTCAAGCTTTTGTCATGTGTAGGAAACATTTTGCTCGTGACAACATGCTTGGTTTTCTTTATATGTTTTCGTTTGTGTGCAACACCGTTAATCCCTTGTTTACTGCCGGTATGATACTGCACAAAACCTCCAGCTCTGATTCCCAGCAGTTTGTCCCCCGAGGCCTCGAGGTTGCGAGTGCAGTTACAGTAGTTTAGAAGGGTCCATTTCACTGGACACCATGCGTGTGTCGTAAATTATTCAGGGTATGTGATAGACGTGTACGGCTATGTGTTATTCGTGCTTGTGCTGCCGGTGAGGGGTGTTCACCGGTTATTTACCCTCTCTCTCCCTCCGAGCGGACGCGCTTTGCTTTTCCCACGGTCAACTCCCGGGTGTGCTTTCGTTCAATAATTGTAAGCTAGAGCGGCAAAATACCAAAGCTGGGGTCTTGGAGATGTGATATGATGATGGTTGGGCTTCGTGGTCTCTTTTCCCTCGCCGTTTCGTCATTTTGTACCTTGTGGCAGTGTCGCGCGGACCAGGCGATGCATGCCTCCTTATACGTTTTGCTTTTTTGCTGTTTGCCGTACCGTCGGCTGTTGAGAGCGGGAAGGTTTGGCTTGGCTTTACCCCTCGTATATATTGTACCTGGTACGAGAGAATATCCCGAGGGAGCGAGAAAAAAAACAAAAGGGGTATCATGCTTTTCAGCTCTTTTTTTCTGACTTTTTGTTTTCGTTGTTTCACTTTGTGTCACTTCATGGTTGCCCCCCCCCCCCCCACCCCCTCTCCCCCCCTAAGACAGACCTGCCTACGGGTTACATCCTATTTAAGAAAGCGATGTAGACGTGAATTCAGCTTGGGCGGCAGGTTTTGCTGCCAATGTACGAGTAGCCGATACTCGTAGTCGTCTTTTTTGTATTTTTTGCATGGGCGGGGCAAGCAAAGGGGTTCGCAAGAGGATTGGATAGAAGTTCAGATGCCTCCTTCTCTTTGGCTGTGTGTGCTTACTACTTGGTTTGACATTTTTTAGGCCTCACCAATCTCTTGGTGTCCGCGTAGGATCGAACATCGTTGGAAGTGCCATCACCGTTGCACCCAACTTGTTTTTCCTACCGCGTTAGGCCGTGCGGGGGGGGGGGGGTTCCCTGCGACACGTTCAGCGGTCGGCAGATGGCTTTTATAAGGGTGGAACACTCGCGCTAAAAAACACAAGATTAAAAAAATTCTCCGTGGAAGGCCTGGGAATGCTGACGTTCGTTCTTGGACCTCGTTCCTAGCGTATCGACCAACACAACCATTCCCGACGTGATGGTCAAAGTTTTTTTTTCCTCAAGGGCACGGGATGCGTTTTCGCACCTGGTTCCTCACTTACACGCAGATTCCCATAAATAGTTGCCACCTATTGGTGCTTGTCCTTCAAAGCGGGAGTCACCAGTTCAACAGTGGTCACGTTTTCACCGCTAAACGACCATCGTTCAGACAAGCTGCGAAGGAATAGCGCCAGCGCATCCGCTATTATTTCCCTTTGGTCACTATTGACCGCAGTGGGGAGGGGAAGCCTACCCTGTCACCCCCGAGATTAGTTTCGACTAGGAGGGGGCGAGAAAAGATTGGAGACAACGATAAATGGGGATAGAAAAAAAAGCAATGGTTGGTGTTCCAATAAATAATACCATAAAAGACTGCCATCGAAAGCCGGCATCGCTACGAGCACTTTTCCGGAGGCGCGTCGAGCGCGTCCTGGTGAAGACTCGCTCGACCTGCTGCGCAACTAACTAAACTACCGTTTACAGAACGCATAAATGGATAAATGGCTTCAGTGTCCCCGCGTGAAGCGGGTACCCGGAATCGTTAGCCCCACGCAGACACACCCAAACCCAACCCGACCGTCTCTCTCTGGCCGCGAGCCGCTAGCATACCCTCAACGCTAAACCCGCCCTCGCCGCCGCTCCCACCAGCTTCCCCATCGTCACGCTGCAAGCCCCCCCCGCCCCCAACAGTTTGCCACGCTTTCCCCTTCGCTCCCCTGGCGCCTTTCCGTTTCCTGTTGAGCACCACGCTCACTACTCCCGACTCCCGGTCACCCTCCTGTGCAGCCCTCTTTGCGCCGCCCCCGACACCCCCTTTTGCGTCGCCGTCGGCGCTTTTTCCGGCGCGTTTCCCAGGGACGGGTAGTTCTTCGGAGGACGAGTAAGGGTCCTTGTCACCGTCATCTCCACCGCCGCTGCCGCCGCCACCGCCGCTACCGCTGCCCTCATTTGCAGTGCGTCCACCGCCCCCCGCGGGCGCCTTGGCAGACGCGTTTGCCTCACTTTTTTTCTTGTTGCGTTGTTTTTTGTCCTGCGCGGTGCTAGCGATTGGCTCCACGACTGCCTTAACCGAATCGCGACGCGGGTTTCTCTCCTCAGGAGCGGCGGTCGTTTCGTCTTTCGCTTCCCGCCGGCGCTTCTTTTTTTTTCGACCTGACCTCAGCTGGGTCCACGTCGTCCTCGGCAAGTCGGTTTCGCTTGCCGCTTCCGTCATCAGGCAAGTCGCTCGCACCAGCCGCCCCAACCCCGCCGCCGTCGCCTTTTGTTCTCGCGCCCTCCGCCCGTCCCACAGGAGCAGGGAGCGCGGGCGGCCTTTTTCTTCAGAAGCCGTTTTGCCTCGCGCCTTTTGGCCTTTTCGGTGTTCCCCGAACTCGTAGGGTCATTTCCAGACCTATTTTCGCCCTTGCCCGCTATAGCAGCTGCAGCAGGATCAGCAGCAGGTACCCCCTTCAACCGCCGGGGTGGTTTCTGGCCGTCCACCATCCGCCTATCACCACCACCACCGAATCCATCCCCGGACCCCTTCCCAGGTCGGCCTCCTCCACCAAACTTCCTGCCGGCCTCGGACGGAGCCGGAAACCTCTCGGTGGCGTCTGGGTTTGCGTTTGCGTCGGCCGCGCGCTGCTCGTAGTAGGTGTGGCTTTTCTTCATGAGGATCCTCTTGCCGTCCCTGACCTTTAGAGAGGGGAACAGGGAACGGATCTTCGTTACGTACTCCCCTTCCCCCTCCCGTGTCGCCGCCCCTTCGCTGCCTCCGTCCTCGTCGCCGGTGCTGGAAGCCTCGGTGCCTGGTGGGGGGCCGCGAAACGTCAGCAGGGAGCGCACAGGGGTATACGAGGGTTAGGCGTGCACAGGCAGGCAGGCAGGCAGGCCGACAGGCAGGCAGGCAGGTTGGGGGAGCCTTTCACCCTCCATTTGCGGTTATAAAAAAAAATCAAGAATACGTCAGCTGTGAGTTAGACCGATTGAGTGGTTGATAATCAACTTTGAAAGCTGCGTGATACCTATGTACGTCTATTTAACGCATAAGCAGGAGGTTTTCACAGAGAGGTAACCAGGCGTTTCCGTCCGTGACACCTGGGCAAACCGATCCGAAAGCTCTAGGACCGGTGGCGTAAGTAGGATCACTGCCGAAACAAGCATACCTGAAGGCGCGTTGGTGCAGAGGGGGTTCCCCGCCAACGTAATTTGCACGAGAGAAGCCAGGGTCTTCCCCACGCGCTCCAACCCTCCCCATCCCTCGATCGTGTTGTGTCCCAGGTCAAGCGTCCGCAAGGCGACGTTCTTGCCCAGCGAACTGGGAACTTCGGAGATGAGGTTGTGAGCCGCGCGCAGCTCCTCTAGAGCGCTGCTCGACAGGGTGTTCGGGTTGCAAAAAAGAAAAGAACGGGCAGGCAAGGGTCGGCACAAGGTCGAATCACATACGGTATTAAATTTCGATACCACACCTTCGTTTTTTTTTTTTCATATATTGAAACGTGGCACAATATCAATTGGTTTGGTTGGCGCAAAATTGATTTCTTCGTTCGTGTATGATACTGGGCTCGTATCTTAAGCACTGCGAGCAGTGCGGAGATAGACTCCGTATCCTGTTAATAGATGGATGTAGCATCTACATCTACTGCTGTGCAAGTCTCGTACAAATCAACGTTGTCGTACGTACTCGTATGTTTTTAGCGTCGGTCGAAAACGATACCAGGTACTCTCAACATCAGCTGCCGCAGGCGGGAGCGTGCTGCGTTTGCATGAAACGGGCGAGCGTCCTCGCCCCGTGCGATTTATCTGCGCTACCTTACGCAGCGTCCGACGGTAGAAAGACCATGACGCAAAACAACACCGATGCGAGCATACCACGCCGACGGCTGATGTTGTGTTGGAACATTGTGGTTCTTTGAAAATATACGTACCCCCATGGGAAACGCAACCGACCGTAGGCGCATAGACCTCCCGTGCGTGAAACGCAAACCAATACTCGGAAGACTATGTACGTAGAATACGCTGCTGCTGCATGTTGCCGCAGCACGAGAATGCCGAGGGAAAAGGCGGCATGCCTTGCAGGGGCAAGCGGCTCCGCGGCTACTGCAAGCTGTTTTAATTGGTTGACGCACACCGTGTTAGAGGCGACGACGCAGCACCTGGCAAGGGGCTACGAATGGCGGGGCGTTGTCGGATGCTCACCTGCAAGCCGAAAGGTCGGGAAGCTCGCATAGCTCGTTGTGTGAAACCGAAATTTTGGTGAGCATAGTCAGTCGGCCAAGCCCGGTGTCCGAAAGAGATTTCACCTGGAAGGCAATAGGACGAGGGGGGGTGTGGTAGACCATAGATAAATCGACCACCTGGTACAGCACTAACACGGCTCACTGAAACTTGAACGTATGACAAGATATGAAGATATCGAGAGCAAACAGAAAATACAGTAAGGGGTGAAAATTATGCTCATTCCGGCGCAATATCGTGTCTCGTATTCTTCGTACAGATCAGGACAATCAAATATAAAATAAAAACAAAATGCCGGAATTAGTATTTTCCAGAATATCGTGAATAAACAGTACATTCAGACCAAGTGTTTATCGACGATTACTCGGGATGGGGGTGGACTTTCCTCTTGATACTTCGTGGTCATGACCGTATGGTTGCGGGTGAGGTACTTGACAGATCAACAAAATTTTTTAAGAAAAATTCCCGAAAAGACCATACGTATTGTTTACGTCTTCTCGCGCAGCCATACTCGTCTCGTTGAGTTCAAGACACTGTAATAGTATTGCATGTGGTATAACGCTTAGATTGGGTGGGTGATCGGTTAACCTTTTACCAATAGCCCAACGGACTAAGACCACACACATGGCGTCATCAGCAGGGCATGGGTCGTAGGTCGTGAGTTCGATTCTCACGTCCACCATGAAATCGCGTTTTAAAGAAAAGTGAATTTCCTCATGTCCAGAATCTGAAAAACTACTTTTGGATCCTCAAAAATTGGAACCGCGTGTTGGTGGCACGTCGACCCGTATATATATACACGGTCCGTTCCAGGGGGGGAGAGTGTTATAAGGCTTAGATTGGGTAGGCGATCAGTTAACCTTTTACCAATAGCCCAACGGACTAAGACCTTAACTAGTGTTATGGTACTGCTTTGAACGAGGCTGAAAGCCCGGTAATTACCTGGGTTCAGGCACTGGGATCGAACATGTCGTACTTGGGAGGCGTATCTTACATGGAAAACCAGGGGTTTCCCTAGCGAGGCACGAGCTTGGCTCTCAGTCTCCGCGTGCACGAAAGGAATGAAGCTGCTCTTCTTTTATCTCTCAGCAAACAACACACGTGAGTACCATCGAGTACCGGCTTCATAGGCAAATCTGTCCAGGGATACAAAGTGTCCCGACCTCTGATCTCAACACATGATCTGGGCTACAGACTCTCTGCCACCTTAAACTGCATTCAAAATCACATTGTTGCGGAGGAGCAATCTGCTCCCAAAAAATTGCCACCTTGGCTGATAAATTTTCATGCTTCTTCCTAACAAGAAACAACCCCCACCATCGTAACATAAACTATCGACAGTCACCTTGGTACAAGGAAGCTTTCGTTATCCCAGGTCCCCCCACCGTTTCATTCTTACTATTACGGGGGACCATAGTTAATAGGACCTATGGTGTACATAAAAAACCTATATATTTACCTATTTTTACTAACAAAATTTGGTCCCGTTAACTATGGACCCCCGTAATATGCCCTACCACTGTGAAGCTAATGCAAGGACCGATTTCATATTTATATCAAGTACAAACCATCTATACGTTGACGGAGGAGTGGTAATCTACAAGGGTTCGATTGAACTTTATTTAAGCATGTCAAGAGGTAGACTATTGAGCAATAGTCATGATGGCTGCTGCTGTCGCTGCTGCTGCTGGCACAGACAGCAACGCGAGCTAGATCTTCACCGGGAATGGGCTACTGGAGCCTGCAGCTGATTGGTGGTCGCCGGGCATGAGTTGCGGCTGCAATATATCTCTTCAGAACATACAAGTAAAATATTCCCCGAATATTCCCCGAATATCATATTATATCGGAGTTAAATAATACCTGGTAAGTTATTACAAGGCGCTTCGCTCCGCGGGCGGCCTACGCCGCCCGCTACGCTCGCTCAGGAAGGAAACATCAAATTATGCGAAGCGGACAGAGGTCCATGATTGAATATTGTTTGTTTTATGGCCCCTGTAGTTAGCTGCAAACTGGCGACTTGATAATGCCAAGAGTCCCGCCGCCATGCTCCAGGAGAAAACAGCTCGGACGCCACATATGCTTCGCGTCGCGGGCGGTTTTCCGCTACTCTCGCTCACACGTCGTACATACGTACATACCCCAGGTAGGGTGAGGGGTGGACAGACCTTGATAGTAGATCTTTATGGGGGTTTTTGTGTTGGACGCCTGAAGCCGACCCTCCGACCCGAACCCTAACCCTAACCCGAACCCTAATGCCAGTGGTCAGTGCTGGGATGCTGTGCTTGTTTAGACTCTAGGTTGGCTCGGCCGGCGTGGATGCTGAGCTTGGGAAGACTCGAAAGTTGATTAAGCCGCGTAAAACATACCCCTAGCCAATCAGAGTGCCTAATTAGCTACCCCAGGAAGATCTACTATCAAGGTTTGTCCACTACTGGGTAGGGTACTTATTTTCTTCTTTCGACATGCTCTGTGTCTGTGTACTCGTCGTATGTACGAAAGATAAAGCACAGAACGGCACAGCAACACAGCAAAAGCGATGAAAATGAAACCGAAAATTTCAAGGCTTATCACAGTGACTGAGAATCGTGACGGGAAAAAAAAATGAAAACGGGGCGGGACGGGACGGTAAAATGAGGACATAAAAAGTTGGCGGGACGGGACAGCGGGTGCCGAATTTCTCGACGGGACGGGACGGTAAAAGTCAACGGGGCTGATTTTCACGACGGGACGGGACGGTAAATATTTTTCCCCTCGGCGGGACGGGACGGTAAATATTTTTTTCCTCGGCGGGACGGGACGGTAAATATTTTTTTCCTCGGCGGGACGGGACGGTAAATATTTTTTCCCACGGCGGGACGGGACGGTAATTTTCTTTTTCTTCGGCGGGCGGGACGATAAATATATTTTTCTTCTTTCCCGCCGCAGGGTCAGCACGGTTGTACGTGAAATATTCCCGCACACTGCTGGTTCCGCGAAGGGAGCCGTCCCGACGCAGACGTTTTCTTCTCGACCCGCGCAGCCCAAGCCCCGAGAAGTGCTGCCACTACACGGGCGACGTCTTCTGATTTCTTCCACCCCTGCCGCAAGCGCTGTTGTTGCGTTGCCAGCTCATGGTGGCTGTTTTGATAGTTGTGCTTGCGCTGTGTTACTGGTGGTTGTGCAGATGGAGGTGGTGGCGGCGGCGGTGGTGATTCTAGTGCCGCTGCTGGTCGATCGACCCCGCCCGTGAGATAGGCATCCATGGCGTCCGTGTCGGTCACACCAAAGATGTTAGGAGACAGCACTTTCACCCCTTGACAGACAGCAACTTCGCATTGACATTGCCAATGTGTTAACACTCGACCCTACATCCTTGACAGCGCACGTTTTGCGTCCCGCGTGATGGCGTGTCTCCTAAAATCTTTTTGGGCCACACCAGTAGTACTGGTGTGATCGTGGTCTGTGTGCTCTTTGTGTGTGGTGGCGAGCCTGTGGCAGGTGTTGTGATATGATACTCTGCTTTCAGTTGCGAGTGGAAATGAAGAATGAAGATATGAAAAGAAAAAAAAACAACACCACCAGGTATACACTTACTACTTGGTAGTAATTTTCATTCTTTTTCGGTAATATTTGTACTTACCTTCATTTTTTTTAGAGTACAACAGGAGTGGGTTACTTTTGTGTCAGAGCAAAATTATGGACGAGTACTGCTGTACTGCAGAGTGCTGTATCCAAGCAGTATCATAACAGAATGGCAAAAAAATGCAATGTGTCTACCAGTACATCAGTACAACAAACGTCTCGAATGGCAAAAAAAAAGGGCTTTTCTCAGTTTTGGGAGGATACCGTTGGACGACGCCGGCAAGCTCTTGCCCCCTAGAGCATGCATCCACTTCATTTCTTCGAGCCCGTCATCTATACTAGTTGATCTTGCCCGCCACCGCACGGGTTGTCCGTGGGCTGGGTCTCTGTCGAGATCGAGCGTCTACCAGGTATCGTGTATCGGGGCACGAGCTGAAATAATTCTTTTTTGGTGTACTTCGCGTTTACATTCGCATACTATAGGAGGTATTTACAGTACAACAGGAGTGGGTTACTTTTTGTGCCAGAGCAAAATTATCTACGCAGTAGTACGAGTACTACTTTTTTTTTTTTTTTTTTTCATCATCACTTTTACTTTCCAGCCCACTCGTAGGAGGTTTTACCCTCGACGATCTTCTGGACAAGCCGTGGTCACAGGTGTCGTCCCTTCTCCCCCCGGTACGTGCCTTTATTTTTTATCGCGCATAGGGTTCAGCATTCCCACTGCTCGTCGATTTTCATCGAATGTACAGCTAACTCACGCTCTCGCGCTTTCCGCTAATCAATTCTAAGCAAGAAAAAGTCCCTATGAGCATGCACTCGGTGAGACTCGAACTCACTAAATTGATCTTGATAGGCTCGCGGACCACCTACCAAGCCACCGGGGACGCCGATTGAATGACAAAAAAAATCCATACTATCGCAAGTCTTTACAGCAGCGGCTTTTCTTCAGGTTCGGGGGGAAACCGTAGGACGCCGCCGGCAGCAGTGGATTACTTTCTACTTTTCGCCTTTATTTGTTGGCGATCGTCATCGTATGTTTCCGTACTCGCATACCAGGTATAATACAATGAATAACTTGCCAGCGCACAGCGCTCATCCATCGTATATACGAGAGATTGGTACAGCATACAACGTACGTACTTGCAAATTATTGCACATTGACACCCATCTGATCGTTTTCCGAGAAGATCTATATTTAGAAATTGATAAAGCGCATGCCGGAGAGACATCGTTTTTGGATAATAAGTGTACCGACGAAAACACCCTATTCAATTTTCGTTCTGCGCTTAATACTCCAGGACCTGAAGAGTACTATTTTTTTTTATTTTATTTTATAAATTTTGAAATACGTCAGCTGTGAGTTCGACTGATTAAATAGTTGATACTCAACTTTGCAAGCTGCGTAATACGCCTCGTCTATGTTCCATATATATATATATTTTTTCTTTTACCTAATTTTAAAAGTATTGTGATAAACCGAGCGCGCGTACGAGTATTCTATATGTGATTCCTTGTCAAAGATATAGGCCAGCGGCTCCCCTGGATGCTGCCCGGGTCAACAGGACAATTTTAAATAATCATTCTGCGCACTGATACTGTATAACCCGAACAAGGGATATTGATATGATGTTGCAACATGTTGAAACCTTTGCATTTCACAAGTACTATTGAAAAATTGCATACTACTACTAAAAAAATGCATACATAAGAACTATCGTCGGTCTTTCACAACAACATAGTAGTTTGTTGATCACTTTCTACTTTTCGCCTTTATTTGTATTTGCGATCCTCGTCGTATATTTCGGTACTCGCAAAAAGAATGACCCAAGATTGAATACTATTATCGTAGGTATTTTACAACAACAGCACAGAGCAGTTAGTTGATTATTTTCTACTTTTCGCCTTTATTTTATAAATTTTGAAATCGCCTTTATTTGTATTTTGCGATCCTCTCGTCGTATCTGGTATGTTTCGGTACTCGTAAAAATAATAGCCGGGCAGTTGAAAAGACGTCAGGACCGTCAATCTGTCGAATGTGTAACAACACACAACAAAATATGGGCTTTTTTCAGGTTTGGGAGGATTCCGTAGGACGCCGGCGGCAAGCTCTTGCCCCCCAGAGCATGCATCCACCTCAGATCAGTTCTCATTTCGCCAACAACTATTTCGCGGTACAGAGATCTCTAAGATCTTGTCAATCTGTCGTTTACTTGTTGTAATAAACAACCGACATGTTTTGCTTTGGCCAAGAGAGCGTCGTCAGCTTTCAGCTTTCTGAATGATTGTTGGAGATCTCTCCCCGTTCATGTTTCGTTTTTCATTGGCCAACAGTCTTGTATTCAGCCCTGCAGCCCCAATTACATCTCAATGATATCGATCCCATTGCTGTGGTACTGGCGCGGGTGCTCGTGCCGTCTTCGTGTGCTGCTGCTGGATATATGTCCTCGCCGAGTACTATATAATAAGTGGTATTGATAGTCAACAAGTAGACGCTCTGCCTGAGCCAGACACAGCACTCTGGGGTTCCGTCTGTGCTGGTCCCGACTGGCCTCTCACGTCACTCTCAACAACTCCACCTGCGACTTCACAAAAAAAGAGACAAGCAAACTGAGAACAGCGCTCGAATGCATTTTATCGAGGGCAATAACAATATTTGTACTTACCTTCATTTGAAAGTATATAAAAACACATCATCAACCAGCTGCTGATCAACACCACCAGCACAGCTTTTTCTAGCAGAAGTAAATGTGGTGCCTAGCAATATCATACTAACCACTGACCAGGTATTATATAAGCAAGACGATGAAAATACGTCATCTGTGAGTTCGACTGATTAATTATTGTTGAATACCTGGTAGTTGATACCCAATTTGGCAAGCTGGGTAATACGCCTACTACTATTCTATATGTACGTCATTTATAGATGGGAGTTGTGCACAATTTACGATAACACATGTATTTATATAGGAATTACTATTGAAGTTTGGTACAACTCGAAATTTCTTGATTATTTTCGTAATTCGTGGTGGAAAGGGATGGGAACAGACCACCATGAATGTTTCTTGTACGGGAAGAGGCAAGTTATGTCCGCCGGCGGCGGTGCCACGACGGGACGGAACGATAACTTTCTACGGGAGAGATTTTATCGGCGGGACGGGACGGTATTTTTTCGGTGTCACGGCGGGACGGGACGGTAATTTGTCGGTGTCACGGCGGGACGGGACGGTAATTTTTCGGTTCCACGGCGGGACGGGACGGTAATTTTTCTGTGTCACGGCGGGACGGGACGGTGATTTCCAACGGGAGAGATTTTATAGGCGGGACGGGACGGTTAAGCGACGACGGTCAGGGATTCTGTCGGCGGGACGGGACGGCGGGACGATTTTGACGGCGGTTTTACCGTCCCGTCCCGTCCCGTCCCGCCGTTACCGCCGTTACCGTCCCGCCGAAATTACCGTGACAAGCCTTGGAAAATTTCTAAAAGAAATAAAATCCCCGTCCCCTTTCGTGTAATAATTTACTACCTGAGTGGAACACCTTACACCAGTCAAAAAAAGAAAAAAAAATGAAAAAAAGAAAAAATGTTACAGCAGAGCTTCTCTCTCAGCCTCGTACGCCGCCCGCCCCTCTCGCGACCATCTCGCCACCGATTCAGTCCGGGTAAAGCTTCCCTCCCTCTCTTCCACAGTGAGCCCCGTCGCCCGCCTCGCGTGAAGCCCGGTGCTCACCGTGGACCTCGACGCAAGCTGGCGCTCCTTCGGGGTACCTCCCTCTTGTGACTCTCAGCCCGATCGCAAAAATAAGCACCGCTTGAGTATTATCTTACAATCCCGAACGACCCTTAAATATTCGTACGTACTCTATCCAAAATCACAAATGGAGGCCAGACAGAGCCTATTGATGCATCCCTCGTGTCTCGAGGCACACGCGACGCCTAGGCACGAAAGCGGCGACCGCGCTCCTTGCAACTCCCCCTCTACTCGCCAGCACCCGCTGACACCCGCGACGGTGCCGGGTTCGCCCGCGCAACCGTGCTCGGAGTACACGCACGCACACGAAACGAAAGAAGAAAAAAGGAAAGAATGACTGAAAGTACGATGAGAAATAAATGGAGAAAACAAAGACTCGCTGGAACGGTCCGGCAAGTAATAAACGGAGGCGATTCCCAAGTGGGAGCTCTCAGAGGCCAGGGATGTACCAACCGAGCACGCTCAGAGATTGAGATCTAAGTAAGTATATCTATGTGGTCAGAGTTTTGCACACGTGAGTAGCAGCAGCCATGTCTTCTACTGCAGCCGATCAAGCATCGTGGGCGGGATCGTCGCCGGGAACGGGCTGCAGCAGGTCATCCTGCCGCTGCTGGCCGTCGCCTGTCATGGTTGCTGTTGCTGCTGATGATGATGATATTGCTGATGCTGCTGGTGCTGCTTGTTGCTGCTGCTGCTGTTGGTTTTGATCCGCCCAGAGCGACCTCTACCGTGAAGTGGGCGCAGTCATCGCTATTAGAGCTGGAATTCCGCGAGGTGAGCGGGCTTAGAATGCCTCGCGTATTGTGGGCTGTGGGTTGTGTCGTAGAGGGTAAGTGCTCACCCAGGAGTTGTTGTTCAAGGTGCAAGCAGCATCACGAGCAAATAGTACAGGCAACTCCAATAAAATAATTCCAACATCACTCCCGGCACGCATGTCGCAAGGGAGCTGAGCTTTGAGTCGTTCATGACGAGTATATTTCCCTGCTTCTGGTTGGTTTTTTTTCTGAAGGTCAAAAGTTTCATTTTAAATTTCAACTTTTTTTGTTGAAAATTTCGCCGGTAACGGCAAGAATAGGCGTTCATTTTCACCCCTGAGGCCACTTCTTATGCCGTCGGATTTGCAGTCAGTTGAAAAACAACTTTCAGCACGTTCGCATGAGCTTTTGCCGCGGAAACGTTGGTAGCCGGTCATTCTCACCTCAGAATGTGTAGGATCTCTCTCCAAGATCTATCAGGGGGTGTTTCCCGCTTCTCCAGGCACCCAGATACAGAAAAAAGCCGTCCGCACATGTTCGATCCAACTGGACCAAACACGATCCAAACGCCCGATCGGATCCAAAAAAACGTATTTTTCGATCCGATCCCCGATCGCAATCATATTCCCCTCGTTTGGATCGAAAAAGTGCTGACGGTGATTTCTTGCAACCGGGCCCCTCGAGAAGCGGGAATCACCCCCTGATAGATCTTGGAGAGAACTCCGACACATCCTGAGGCAAGAAAGACCAATTTTCAACATCTCCGGGGCAAAAGCTCATGCGAACGTGCTGAAAGGGACCTTTTCAGCTGACTGCGAATCCGACGGCGCAAGAATTGACCTGACGGTAGTTTCATGGGATCGGAAATTGCGACCGGACCAAGGTGACTGACTGCCCCCAATCCGCACATTCTATGTGCTCACGCGAATGATAGGCGTGCCAGACACCGATAATTTTTCACGAATCCGAAATTCGATCAAGACCGCTATCAGCCGTCGAGGGTGCTAGGTACACAGGTGGCGAACGCACCCAGGCTTGTCGACAGCTGTATATTCATTTATTCCTGGTACTGTACAGCACGCCCCAACAAAGCTTCACCAAGCTGAAACGGAGGCACCCTGGCGCAGCACAACAGTCAGTCGAAACGTGCGCTATACAAACAGACAGGTGGCGAGTGCACCCAAGTGTCTTCAGCTGGTCCATTTTTTTTAACGAATGGATGCCGGTATGCCGCTACAGCAGCAGCAGCAGCAACAACCCCAGGCAAACAGGTGAATACCTGAATACTACTGGCAACAACACTACCCTGGGTACTGGTCTCACCCTGTTGTGGCTGAGTACCAGCGTGTTGAGAGTAAGGAGTCCCTTCTTGAACCACGTCGGGGGCACCTCGGCGATCTCGTTATTGTTCAGGACCAGCGCCTGCAGCTGCCGGAACTGCGCGAAGACGGTAGGAGGGATGCGCCTCACACGGTTGCCCGAGGCGTTGAAAACCTTCAGGTCTCGCAGCGGCCGCACGCCGTCCAGTCCTTCGCCGGTAAGCTCGTTTCCGGCGGCGGTGAGATACGTGACCTTTCGAGTGGAAGGGGAATTTCCGCAACACAATAATGAGAAAATGATCGTACGTACTGCAGGTGAGAGAGTAGAGCGTAGAGAGCCGTGATGTTTATCGAGAAACGTAGCGATGGACTACGCTCGACCAAAACAGCGCTTACAGCAGTAGTGTGCTGCTACGACCTGCCTGCTAGTCTGTATAAATCCGACTGTCCGATCTCCGACAGGATGATTGCGCCGCACATGGAAGACGTCATCTGGGGATGGCTCAAGGATCACGCCACAAGGTATGCTACGGACTAAGAAGGGCTTATAGGGACATGCATAGGACGATCGGCTGCGTGGTCACCTCTGGGCAGCTTTGCAGCCCCTTAAGACGGTTCAGGTTGTTCTTCGATAGGTCCAGCCGCCTGCGAAACATGCGGTGGCGAGCGGCGAAATCAGAAAGTAGCCCGAAAAGCGAGGAGCGAGAAGCGGCTGACTGTGGGTGGACCTGCTGAGACCTCACGTCGAAATCTCTGCCCATAATCCACATCTTGAGCCCACAATAGTCCTACCACTCGTCAAGGCCAAGCAGGGATCGAAGCGAAGCATCGACCAAGAGGCGCGATCGCCCACGTAGTGGAGAAGGTTACCTAAGAGACGGTAGGTCTAAGCTCTCAATCGTCTTGATGCCTCGGCCCGAGAGCTTGATGTTCGAAATCTCGTCCGCAGTGGCCGCCTTCTCTTTCGTTTGCTGACGGTGGGCCTTCACGGCTTTCTCCGTGGTGAGCTTGCGAATGAGCGGGAGGGGGACACCACCTTGCTTTTTATCTTGCAGGGACGTGGTCTTGGCAGCCATTGTAGATGGAAAGGCTGCTATGTGTTGTGTGTCTTGTACAAGGATGTACAAGGAACGGGCCACGAAAGGTGGTGGATTGAAGTGCGATTGGGTTTCAGCACCATGCAGCGGCGGTTTAGAGTAGGGACTAGGGACCCACTCCTCGCTTCCGCTGGACAAAATGGCTCGGCCTGGTGCAACATAGCACACGCCGCAGCTGTTTATAGTTGCGGGAGAAGATGATTGGAGATAGAATTATGACCACGACATTAGTGTTCATGCTGGTGTTGGAAATGGTGTCGTCGTTTGCTTGGTCGCCGCCATCGAGCGCGCTGGCGCAATGTGCAAGAATTGGTGAACCCTCGATGCGGCGCAATCTCCGGAGGAAAATCTCCAACAGCCGTCCATGTCGTTCGACAGCGCGACGGCAGGAACTTACCTGCGGATTGCAGGTCACAGTGCGCATACGGGGCAAGAAGAGCCGTGAAGACGACTATACGAACCAGGTGGCAGCAGTATTTATCTCCCTTTGTTGTAGGCTGGGGTGTCATCCTGCGCGGAACATGCCGTACTCGCATAGTTTTTTCTTGTTTAGTGCACATTCGCAGCATGATCATGAGCAGCCTAACGACGCCAGCGCTTGGAGACAAACAAGCTGTACCCGTACGTAATTCATACCAGGTACCTGGTATGTATCTGAGTGGGATATTTTTAGCAGAAACGAAAGGGTTCTGGGGTTCCACTCGTACATACATACTGCTGCCGTATCTTGTAGGTTTTTGGTAGTAACATCGTAACCGATGACTTTGAGAGGCAGGCTCTGTGCTGCAGTCAGCGGTGGAACGGTGGTAGATCTTGCATCGCACTACGAAACGGTTGCCTTATCCCTTTCACTACCGCACGCACAGGACATAACCACATACCTCAGTCTAATTCCAAGTGATTTGTGCCCAAAACGAGAATGCAGTTCTAAATGGCGGTCGGCCGCCCCCACCTATGATGAGCGTCAGTTATCTCACACGGAAAAAAATCATGGACGAACAAGCTGACTTCCGCCCCAAAAGGTTTACCTAATACCAGAGGGCAGTATACGTATGTACTGGTACAACACGTTTTTGTGTCTGGGATTCACCATGAAAGTGAATCCAGCGGCGTACCGTCAGACAATAATACGTACCAGGCACCTGGTGCCGCGTTGACCAAATCGTCCGCAATCCCGTCCGGCAGGCATATGATGAATACGTGAAGCGCTTACGACCCGTCATGGCATTGGACACCCAGTGGCACAAGACTGACGAGGAGCTCGAAACCGCCGTGCGCAAAGACGCAGGAGTGGTGGTGAGATAATACGCATACCATGTTGATGTCGCGCATGACGCAGGCGCCAGTGGTGTGCTGTGGTATGCTGGCGAAAAAATTGTGCCATTCAGCAAGCACGCCTACATGCAGTCCAAGATTCGATTGTAGCTGGCTGTGAGTCCAGTGCATGCAAATTGAGAGTCTTAAGAGTTATCAATAATATTGCGCTATATATAGTCAGAAATAGTTCGACTGCACAACAAGGCAAACAAGTAAAGTGCAGCGCGTCCGACGCGTCTCATGCCGCTTATTGTCTCGGGACAGGTGTGTTTGGATGAAGGTGGGCGTCAGATGACCTCCCCGGCCTTCTCCGACTTTCTTTTCTCCAAGCTTGAAGAAGGGGGCTCGCGCCTAACTTTTGTTGTGGGCGGGGCGGAAGGACTGCCCCCGGGGCTCAAGAGCAATCCCCCGAAAGCCGGGGCAAAACTTTCTCTTTCGAGCATGACCTTCACCCATTTGTGGGCACGGGCGCTGCTGGCGGAGCAAATCTACAGGGCATCCGAGATCCGACGAGGCTCTAAATATCACAAGGAATGAAGCAAAATTATGGTCTATGTGCACGCTGCAAGTCAGTGCGAATCAGTTGTGCGGTTGTCATCGCACAAATAGTTGCAAAGCAGAGGGTTGGTTCACCCTGTCACAGGAGGAGCAGCTGCCGCCGATCCCACCGTACATGGTGCGCGAGGGCGGTGCCCTTCGTGGTTTGTTTTCCGACTCTCGTAATATGCGTACTGTTTAATAACACTGGTGGTGGCATCCCGTTGAGCACATTTTCGAGCAGGCTTCAAGAATAAGTCCAGCCTCGCCGAAGTATGATACGTTTATGAACAATTGTCGAATGGGTCAACACGAAGCTGCTCTGCCCATCTTTAAGACCGCCACACCCCGATTTTGCCCAGAAAAAACCCGCTAGGGCATTGTCGAAAACGCTTACTTTGGAGTGCGGGTAATGCACACTTGTAGGTGGGCATTTGACACAAACCACGCAACGTACACACTCCTCCCTGGACAACGAATAATCCCTGTCACATTGAGCATATATCGCAGGCCAGGCGACGAAGACGTCGACAGGGCAATCCTCATTCACGCGTCCTATCCCGAATGATGCTTCGAACGCTCCCCCCCCCGTACATTTATACTGTGTAACACAATGCAAAAGTTGTTCTGGAACAAATCACGATTCAGACATTGCCAAAGACGGAGGCCAACACTTGTTTGTGCACTCCTATTTAATAGTAAACGGAGAAAGAGGCTCCAGCTTCCTTCGTCTTGGAGGGAGCGATGCCCGAATCATCGGACCTTTTTGCTTGGGGCGATGTCGGTGCGCTTGTCCTGCAGATATGTCATAAGTCGCTTCACAGACACCAAGTACTTGCGCTGCGCCTCATTGTTCATGATGTGGGCAACATTTTTGGAGGAGATACGCTCGCGACCTGTGGGTATATGAGCAAGGGCAACATCGACATCGAGGGTGTTCATGTCACAAGTGTATTAATAAACCTGATATTCTACTACACATGAATCAAGTAGTGACAACCGCAAGCGTAATTATCTCAGGGTATCGACTACAATACTTTGTCGCAGGCCAAATTTGGAAAAAACACTTGATCATACAGCAGTATTTATATCCGTGAATGAACGAATACTGGAGTTTGCCACAAAAAATATTCCGCAAGTTGACCTGACATAAAAGCACGTACCTCCAGAGGCATTCCAGGCTACTACTACATCACTGGCGCCGTCTAGACATCAAGTGCTGCAAAGTGTCTCGGCATGTTCAACCTGTCGAAACGACTTTGCGCCCATTCAAAATGTCTCTTCCACAACAACTACCGCAGGCCTCAACATGATAAACAAGCGGAGATTACATGCACGCCGGGCCTTGGCTCTATGCGCCCTTATCTTGCTAAAAAAAGGAAACGAGGCCACATACTTCACACCCCTATTTTTCAACGGATACATAGGCGTCTAGGGGAAGCAGCTCGGCCCACGGAAGCATACTACATACCTGGTACGTGACAAGACAAACGCACGATTGAAAAAGCAAGGGAAATGGGCATCGGGTTTATTCCAACACAGAGGCAAACCTTTTATTGGTCGGCCTGTTACAAGTACTACATCGAAATGGGGTCTGGCCGTTCTTTTAGTCGCAAACGTGGTCAGTTCAGCGTAATACCGAACTAGCCAACCCAGCCATACACCAGTAGGTGCCCAAGTCACCCACATTTGGTTGCATCTAATGTTGGGTTTCGAACGAGAATCGAGTTCGACACGATAAACAAAAAACTAATCGATGCGATTTCGATTTTTGATACATACGTAGAAGCTCTCGTTCAGAATAATGAGATGCGGGAACGCCAGGGGATGCAGGGCAAAACACGCTCGATGTATCGAAACTCTCGATACGATATTCCAACACTAGTTGCACCATACCTGATCGCTCGTGGATTCCAACCATGGTGAGCCCGATTGGCCAGGGGGCATTTCCGATGGCGGTCAGAAGGTAGACGTCGTTTGCGCGAACGAACTCGCCTTCCTTCATGAAGTTAATCATTGTCACCAGGTTGTTCAGAATGCCGTCAGGCAAGGCCTGCCAAGAAGATGAGCATGGTAGGCATCGACGGGGACAACACGTGCATGTATTTGAGTTTCAGGTTTGTGCCGAAAATTTCCGTCTTATTGGTCCAATTGCAGATTTTCATTCGGCATGGCGTGAGTCTGGGTCATGGATTATTGTAGGCGCACGAGAAGATGTGGGGTTGCCGCTTGAACCCTACTTGACTTACCGCGAGACAAGAGAAGAGCGGCAGCGGACGACGCTTAGACCCGTCGAATGAAATGGCGGCCAAGGGGAGGCAAGACTTTCCGCAAAACAATCGTTCACAAGGATAACGCAAATGCGCCCTGCTCGGTTAAGGTTTTACCCCGTAGCGAAACACAAGAAATAAACCGCCGTCGTTTTCGGCCGCGACTACACCAAGGACAGCAGGTTGAGCCACACGCCGGGTCACGAACCGCGCGTGTCTCGTACGGCACTAATGTGCTTGCTAGCCAGATGCAAACATTGCAGACTGCAAAAGCCCCACACCACATCGTTTGCGGGGATAACAAAACAAACGACGAATCTCGCAAGACGCTGCACGCAGGCTCAGCCGCCCACACACCTTCTGCTTGCACAGCTTGAACAGGGGACGCATGTAGTCCTTCGCCTGCTTCTGAGTTTTGGTCTCGAGCTTGCCCTGTACCGTACGCTTCACTTGATCCGGCCGGGCGTTGAGGTCCATCTCCCACTCCTTCAGCAACCCCCTGAAGAATGTTCGCACAAGCTTGTTCCGCTCCAATTCCTTCACCTCCCCGTCGAGCCCGGCATCATCGCCTGCGCCCTTCCCTCCCACGGCCGCTGCCACTGCTGCAGCGATTATATCACTGCTAGCACGCCCCCCACTCGCATCCGCACCCTCTGCCCCCCCGGCCCCGGCCGCCTGGCCACCCTTAACAGCCGCGGCTTGCCGCGCTGCTCTTGCCCCCACCTCGTCGTCATCGTCGTCATCGTCGTCCGAATCTCCGTCCTTAGCATCGGCGGCTACGGCTAGCTCGTCCCGGCCGGTAGCGGCATCGAGGTGGCTTCCCGTGAGATCCGCGCTCACGTTTCCCAGGAACTCGTTGTTCTGAGCGTGGAAAATGGAGTTAGATGGGCGGATGTGCAAGAAGCGTGAAGGCGAACTCGCCGAGATCTGCTCAGTAAAGGCGTGCGCAGGGGCTGGATGGCCAACACCAATGTTCCGCGTGTTTTGAACTCCTTTAGTACTGCACTCATTTTCTGGTGGAAAATTCTTGCACTTAGTGTGGGGTAAAAATTGGAGTAGTGAAAGCCTTCAAAGCATCGCGGACGTACATGATACGAGTGGTATAATATCATCGCAAAGACCGTAGGTCTCATCACACATATCAATATCTTACATGTCAAAACCACAACCATCACAGTAGTCGAATAATATAGTTTCAGGCGTTGTGACTTTTGACCCGCCGTCTGTGGATCAGGCGCGGTGGCATTATATCACCCGGCCTATGCATAGTTCCGTCGGGTTTACTCCCGTCTGATTGACACCGGACGTGGCGGGGGGAAAGTAAAGACGTAAACCTGCTTCGAGTTTTTATCCGAACCTCATCTTACTCTTCTTCAACATGTCAAACTCGCCCATCTCCTCGCCCTTGGCGAGATGCAAGCAAACAAACTAATCTCCGATCCCGATCTTACGAGACCCACCTTTCCACTCCCATGAGGAAATTAGTCTTGCGTCCACCTCCCCGACGAGAGCAGGTTCCCAGATTTTCGCCATACTATACTCGACCACTTATACCAAAACCGTTTAAAATCAATAACCGTACGTAGGCAATCTGCAACGACGATCCCATACACCCGAAGGTAAACACGAAAACACGACGTACGGCTGTACTTGCTTGCACTCGTCTGACTCACAACATTGTGCCCGTCCGCCAAGGTGAAGTCGTCTTGGTGGTGCCCCTTGTCGTCTTCCGCTTGCAGGAGGCGCGCGGAACGCTGAGCCTGGGTCTCCCCGAAGAAAGTCACCGCGAGGCCCAGAGCGCGAAGGCGAGCCTTTGCCTGGATGATCAAGGCGATGGGAGGGGAGGGGAAAATAAGTAAGGATTAGGGTGAGACAGGGGCAGCAACGCGGTTGATAAAACGCTCGACAGCACCCGTGGGGGCTGCAGACACGCTTCGTGTTTCGTCTTGACAGGACGCTTAGAGCGCTCGAGTGAAAAATGCTGCCATCACGCGCTTGAGACAAATTGAAAACAAATACTATCTGCACGGGTTTATCCCGTACGGCACCGTGATTTATGCCGGGTTCCCTCGACGGGGCCATCGTCGCTGAAGCTGCGACGCGCTGGCGTCGGGCAACATATAGGCATCGATATCGGCACCGGGATGTCTGGGTGGAGGTCCCAAGTTGAACATCGTAGTGAGGCGTCCTGTATTCCCACACTCAATCATGGGTGGAGCACAGACATATTTTTGAAGTGAGTCCTTCCGTTTGAAAACAGGAAGCAAAACAAACCGTCCGGCCCTCTGGCAAAGTCCGGGGGTTATCGTAATGCAAGCAAAATATCAGCCGTCGATGCGACACACAAAAACCTGGGGAGAAGTATATAGTGGCTGCCAGAAAGCACACTGCCAATTAGCCAAATAAGGAACTGAGCGGTTGTAGATGTCGCTCCCTGATAGTACCGTAGCGAATGTCGTTGACGGATATGACGGTGTCCCCCTGTGCCTGATTCGACTCCTTAAATCCCCACTACGTGCAAAGCCTGAAACACCTCGTCCCCCCCGCCAACCCCCTTCTACTCCCACTGAAATACCAGAATATCGATAACGTTGGCTGATTCGGGACGTCGCCGCTATTGATGTCGCTGTTGCTGTTGTTGTCGTTGTTGGACAAGTCGTTGCTGTTGTTGCTGGTATCTCTATATCTTCACAGCAAGGTCTTCCTTCAGCTCTGGCCCATATGAACGCATTAACACCACTACCACAACAAAATCGGAAACATCACTACAGGTAAACGATAGTATGTACTGTAGAAAGCTTCTTTGATCGCAGATATTGTGTCACCTCTCGCATCGGCACCTCGTTCGCCGAAACGACCGCTTCCTCCGCCTTCGCTACCTCGGACGCATCCTCCTTTTCTTCGCTCTTCGTGGCGGCAGCCGATTCCTTCGCTTTCTTCTTGGAAGCTGTCGAGCTCTCCTTTCGCTCTCATCCTCATCTTCCCGTCGCTGCTCCTCGATTTCGCGCTTGCGTTTCTTCTCGTCCCTCAACCTGTCCCGACCCAATACAAAGAGCGAACGGAAGTGGAAAATGGCTTATTTTATGTACGAGGACTCGTACGAGTACAAGCTCCTGTCTATCAATAGTATGTATCTACAACTACTGTACTAACTGCTGTAGTCTCGTGTCTACCAGTATGTCGCTACAGTCCAGAACGGAAAACGTAAACCGCTTTTCAGCCACCCCAGTCCCGCTAGACAAGCGCAAGCAGTAGGGTATCATGGTGTGATAATTGAACTGCGGGTGTGTCTCCTTAGCAGGATCCGAGACATGAGCCATCACTCGTATCATATCTAGGATACTGCTGCTGTCTGCTGCTGCTGCTGCTGCTGCTGCTGCTGCTGCTGCTGCTGCTGCTGCTGGATCAGACTACGAGGGTCTACCAGAGGTAACCCACAGTAGCTACCCCACAGGTATCGTCTATCTACTAAAGTAATACCAGGTACCTGGTAAGTGCTGTAAGTACTCGTAAAAATTGTGACAGTGTGGCGAAAGGATAGACAGAAATTACGAAACTACGGAGAAGAGCGTAGCAGCATACGCCCTTACTTGATCAGCTCCGCCTGCTTGCTTTGCCGCTCCTCCTTCTCAAGCCTTGCCGCTTCCCCGCGACGAACAAATCGTCTCCCCCCCCCCTTTCTCTCCCCCGGCTCTCGCGACGAGCTCGGATGTTCGCTGTTTTTTCCTGTCCATCTCGGCCTTGAGGAGGTCCATGTTACCCACGGGATCACCTCAGTGAACGGAAACAAACGCGGTGGCCGAGCCGTGGGCTTCGAAATTGAGTTCGCTCCTCTGCTTCGTCGCTTACAAACCTCTCTAATAGGAGGGAGCGCTCAGTGTGCCTGCTTGATGCCTGGTGAGAACCCCGGTTCCCTGGTTGGGGTTTGCTAAAAGTAGGGAGCATGCTTTTCACAGCAATGCTGTTCTGATCGCGCTTGTTGCACAGCGGAATCTTGCTCCTGAAAGGATACCATGGCGAATAGTGGTTACGCGCGCTTGGTGCGGATAATGCCGCGACTGGTGGCGCTTGCCGTGTTAGGACTTTTCAGCTGTCATGGTGGGATGGCATTCGTCCGACCCGTACAGCGACCTCACGGCGTCTCGGCTATCCACAGGTATCAATAACACCGACCGCGCAAGCAGTTGAGGACACCAGTTGAGGACACCCCTAGCCTGTGTTCGTGTACTCCTGTTAATAGACGTTAGAAGCACTCGCCGCGTGTCTGGTGGGGGCGTTTGGAATGCGAGTATCTACGAAAGGTGATTGCATACGACGCTGCTTTGGTGTAGTCCTGCTGCTTGTTGTACTGCAACATGAACATGTACCACTGCTGTTGTGGTATACCAGGTACTCTGTTACTCGTACCTGGTTTCTGGTATAACCGCCCCTCAAGCACGACATGAGCGTGTGTTAGTTCCGGAAGAACCGCACGGAGACACGCTACAACACTGCGTGCCGACAACCAGGTAAACGCGTTCCGGGTGCATCACACCGCGATCGCATACCTCAGCGCGTATCACCGTCGGAGGGGTATGGAAAATCGTACACGACGTTCCCCCGAGACAACCAACGGTAGCAGAACACCTAATCAACTACCAGGTAGGCTACAAGTTTGGGGACAACAAGGAAGAAGGAGGCCTCATTGATCCCAAACTACATACGAATTAACGTACGACGCGATGTTACAACAGTAGTCTGGAACAGAAAAGAGGGGACGCCAGCAGGGTGGATCCCTTTTCGGGAAAGCCTCATTGTTGTATGGGGAGACAGTGATTGAGTATCACTCCTTGAGCGATATCGCAGCTCTACAGCAGCACGACAAAGTAGAGAGAGGCTAGGAAAAGAGAGACCATCCCGCCCGCCCATCGTTGGTAGCGAGGTGTACCGTCGACAACGACATCAGTTTTGTTAGTGTTTATTTTACCGGGGTACCTACTCTCTGTGACGAGGTGCCGCGTTGACGACGCGATGTTACAACAGTACACGGAGCACGAGTAAATGAAGCTCTGGGACCTGTGGGGCGCAAAGTAAGCGAGCCATGGATGTTAAACAGTACTAATAGTAGTAGCCCTCCAGCTGCGAAGCGGGACACAGCAGTCAGCAGTCAGCAGGCGCCACCAAAACACGAGCGAGTCCACTGCTTGTTTATGAGCCAACGGGGGTCCTATCCTGCCTGACCGCCTTTCCCCTGCCCTCCCAAATCATCATTCATGACGCGAAAATTAACAGGACTTCCCACCACCGTAGCAGCCGGTGCGCGGTGCCCCCCCCTGCCGGTCAGCACCGAGCAAGACCAGCAACGACCACGACAGACAAACAACCACGACTCCCTCGTGGTCTGTGCTTGGGACCGCGGCCGCATGCCTCGCGACCGCGACGATCGTGTCCTCCTCCTTGCCCGCGGATGCGTTCCCCATATCCGAGCTGCGCTCGGAACGGCACGGGGCGCCGACGCTGATGGTTCTTGCCGAGGCCGGAGAGTCGGCGGACGAGAGGGCGGACGTGACGGGATTGATGTCCGACCTGAAGAGGGGGGGGAGCGCGGAGAGCGTGCTCAACACAATGATTAAGATCAACGAAGCAGTAGACGCCGACGAAGATGGCTTGCTGGAGAACCCCTTCGCGAGAGAGGTGAGTGCGTTGGAGGTGCAGAGGGTTTCGGGGTTTGGATTCATTCGATTGAAACAATTCAATAATAAGCTTTCTACAGCAGTGGTAGCAGTCTCATTTGTGGTGCTGGCACCAGACATACATCTCAAGGGCGCACAACCGTCGTCGGGTCGTTGGACTCGGAAGTATGCCGGCAGTACACCTGCTAGACGGACGTTGATCAGAAAGGAGGTGGAATTGACAGAGGGAGGTAAATGTGTCTGCGAGTAAGGCTTTGGATACTGCAGCATACCAGGTACCTGGTAGGTGAGAGCCACCTCCGTCAAACTTGTTGTAGTTGTTGGTGAACTGGCTATCGAAAAACGTCGCTTTCAGCTCGACCGTAGATTGCCGTGCATTTTTTGGCAAACGATCTGCTGGCTGTTGCCTGTCAAGTGTCCCTCTATGCTGGATTGAAACAATGAGTGTTGTTTGGATGAAGGTTTGATCGACGAATGATTGGCGGGGACCAGTCGCAGACCTTCGTCGGACGCGTCCGGTTATGAACCCTTCACAACGACGACGTGCGTCCTGCCCTCCCGCTTCGCCTTTTTTCTCGCGCTCCTTGAAGAGCGTGGTCAAGAGCTTGATGGAAAAGCGGAAGGCCGGAGGGGAGGCGTGGGATCGCGACACTGAGGTGGGTGACGACACCCCGGCACGCCAGGCAGGGAGACACGCGATGTTTTTTTCGTGTCTTGCGCAAGAAGAACCGGACTGACGACCGTGCCACTTGTGCCGGATACCGCCCGGACTTGAAGGGAGGGTCTTTCTGGTTGAAGCTCTTCATTATCTACCCAATCCCAGCGCTACCCCCCCTCCGGTTTCAGTCGCTGGTTGGCAACCGCAAATATTATAATACCTGATATTTTTTTCGCACGTATTTCCTAACAAAAAACACTCATCTCGCCTGAAAATGAGACTAAAAGTTACTGTATACTCCAATCCATACCCAATCGACCCCCCGTCTCTTGTCCCTGCCTGATTTTCTGTTTTACCCTTCACTCTTTTCTCCGGCAAACAGGGTGCGTATGGCATCCTCAAGCGGAAGCTAGATCCGTTCAACGTGGTCCTGTTGCGGTCGTACCTTAAAGTCGCGCCTTTCTTGGGCGGTGCGTATTACTTGGCGTTTTCTTCGTGCAGCAGAAGTTCAGGGGGTTTTTCCCCTACGCGCGTACTTCGGCGCCGTAGCGGTGTTGTTCGTCGCTCCGGCGGCAATCATTGTGTGACGAACTAATATTAGCGGTCGGATGACCTCTTGATATTGAGCAGGGTGCCGTTGTATAATACGCAAGGGACACACACCCTGGGACGTCTCTCCTAGCCGGTTTTCTCCAATACAAGGGGCCACGAACAACGAAAACGACGGCTTTGGATGCATCGCTCGGTGCTTGGACTCTTCTTCTTTGCGGTCAGAAAATCAGCTTGGAAAATTGTTTCGAGGGTGTTATTTTTTGTGTTATACGGTAGGCTTCTGGCCGATACCTTGGTGGAATGCATGGTAAAGAATACCAGGTCGGAAGGAGCATGAAGCTCTGATAGTATGTGGCGGTAAGATGGGTGCATCAGATCTTCAGACTGGGTGGTAAAGTTCTTGTGATGGCATGGGGGGGTCAACGCCCTGCCGCCAGGACACATGGCTGGGGTCTGATTCGGGTTTCATGGATGTCTTTGGTACAGAGTGTAGCACGCTGCTTCGGCAGTACCGAGGCTTTCACGCGCCGTGTTGATATCAAAGCATTTCATCATTGGCGGATGGCCCGCTCACAGTCTGTCACAGTGCGGTACCCAACGTTTCTGGAATGGGTTTTAACGTTTAACACAACAACGAGACGCTGAGCCCGTTTTATCGTGGAAACAATATGTAGCTTACCGATCCGTGTGGCGTCCAGTTGGCGTAGCTGCATTTTCTACTTGGAAAAGTATCCCAGCGTTCTGAGCGTGTGAGTGACCGGTACGTCGTAGCGAGTGCTCTGTGGCTGGCTGCGTACGAGAGCTGCGCGCCAGGAGAGAAGGCGTCAGCATCCACTCCTTGCACAAGGCCGTATACTATGGACGTGTTTTCGGACATGATCCTTCGAGGAACGTACCAAACATAGTAATGTCCTGGACAGGTGGAGGCACACACTCCTTCATGTTCCGACGGGAAAGCTTTAAAACCCTTACCCTTTCACTCCCATCATTTTGGACGCGTGCTATCACACACACCAGCAGCGGTATTGTGTGTGTGTTTTTTTGTATTTGCCTCTACTACTACTGCTGTAGTTTGGAAAAGGTCGGAACAACCAGGAACAATTTGCTTCTTTGTTTTCAATATCGTGGAGTGTGGAAACGTGTACGATAGCTTTGTGCACCCTAACTGTCGCAGTGCCCCGTAGTGTGACTGTTATTACAGCAAAATAACTGCACGGATAATCCCATTGCGAGAACTTTCGTACTACTTTAACCTCAAGTATTTTGTCCCCGAAACGTGGACGCGCGCGGTTCATACTACAAAAACAAGTATTACTCAGTGTTGCGAGAGAGAAAACTGCGGGCACGAAATGTCATTCTATGATAGAGACCTACTGCTGCTGTAACACGTTCGTATATTTGTCATTTTTGAATGAACCATTTCACACCTCGGATAACGTAACATTTAAGGTTTTATGTTAATGTTAGCGAAAGAAACCGCAACATTACATTACTACGTTAACCACTTTCTGGATTTTGTGATAACATAGTGCTATTACGGGGGTACATAGTTAATAGGACCTATGGTATGCATAAAAACCTATATATGTACCAGTTTTTTTTTACTAACAAAATTTAGTCCCATTAACTATGAACCCCCGTAATAGTGTTACGATATTGGCAGGCAATCGCGTAACATTATGTTAGAGTGCTACCTTGATCCCGTACTGACGGCAGTATAATATGTGTCACGGTGTTGGGGTATGCAGCCCATAGCGAGTAACACTATGTTAGCGTGTTAGCGGAATTCCTTGTGTCTATCGTAACACACGTTAAAGAGATAACGAACATGGTCAATTAAACGTGAACATTATGTTACCGTGTTAACGACATCAGCCCGTAACGAGTAACGTTATGCTAGTGTGTCATCGGGATTCTTACTTGCTACCGTAACATCCGCTGGACGGATAACGTACACGGTCGAATAAACGCTTACACAACACTATGTTAGTGTTTGTGAATTTCCTAGTGGCTATCGTAACACGCGTTAGGGGGATGACGGCGTATATGGTCAATACAACGTTAACATTATGTTACCATATCAGCCGCAGCAGCAGTCCGTATCGAGCGACGTTATGTGAGAAAGTCTTGCCACCGTAACGTACGTCAAACGGATGACGTATAATATGAAGGATAAAACACTATTAATGTGGGGATGACCCCCAGGTTCGACTCGACATCCGTGGCACTTCCCTTTCTTAGAGTGTAGCGTGTAGGACACGCTAGGTTTTGGTATAGGATCGGTACGGACGATCTCACGAACAACCATCAACGATGATGGGAGAGGAAGAGAGAGTGTGCGAGGCACGAGCCTTGCATTCCAATCCGCAGTGACTACTTGTCACGGGACAATGTCACTGCTGACGACATCTCTGCTGACGACAACAAATAGTCGAATATGGATGACCACAGTCGTACGATAAGATATTGTGAAGCGGTGACGGCTCTAGGGTAGTGGTAAGGGTAGTGGTAAGGGACGCAGGTTGTTCTGGCAGCTGGAAAGCAGTGCTTCGCTTCTTCTGATTTAGATCTTCTTATTGATGGCGAGAGCTGAGGAGTGCTCTGGTAGAGAAGTGAGAGATAGGGGGGCGGGACTCGACGCCCAGATATACTCGTCCCACCCCACGCCACAAGCTCTCCTAAATTCCTCTTATCTGATGTTCTTCTGCTAATATAAGAACTTCTCACTTCGTGGTCCTATCTGCGTTAAGGAATATTACTCTCGTCTAGGGGGTTATCCGCCCTAGGGAACATTCCTAAAAGAACGTTACTCTCGACTAACGGAATATCCGCCGGGTTAATCCATTCTTTGGATTATTCTCGTATTCGTGAGACTATAAGACTGCAACGTATTATGTATATCTATAGCCCATGAGTACTCTACTCATATCACAATATACGGATATCTACGACCTCGGCGAATGGTGGGACCTCCGCGGGACAATACCCATGCGACGGTCTGGTCGAGAACCTGGAACCCGCATCGCCCCCCAATGTTTGAACGCGTAATACTGGAGAACCCAGTGCCGCTTTTGAACATTTATTTAAGAAGAGTGACAGGTTTGTGGCTTTCTACCATTCAAGGCATTGTACAGCAGTAGTTGATGTATAAGCTTTGCACTTGTTCATCTAGTCATGTCACCCCTTGCGCAGTAAAAACCACGGGCTTGTATGATCATGATTTTACTTGCTAGTGTGTCAGTCATATACCCCGAAATATCAACTACTAGTGGGATATGTTTATGTCCTTCGCATGCACGCTTGCATGGTTCAGGATTAACATACACAACGAATGGTGGGACCTCCGCGGGACAATACCCATGCGACGGTCTGGTCGAGAATCTGGAACCCACATTAATGGTATTGTTATGTTAATGTGTTAGCTCGTACGCAATGTATGTATGCAGTGACACAAGTTAGCAGACAACGTGCACCTCCAATCTAACATCAACAGTATGTTGTCGGAAGGCAAGCATAATCAGAATATGTTACTGCCGTGTTAACTCGTACGTGCGAGTGTGCAGATAGATTACGTTATGGATAGCTGACGTACTGTGTTGTCGAGGGGTTTCCAGAAAAAAATGAGGGTTTTTTTTTTTTTTGCGGGGATCCCTCCAAAATATCCCTTGTTTTGGGGTTTGAAAATATGGAGGCGTTCTTTTACCGGGGATACCATGCTTTCCTCCCCCGGGGATATTTTGTAGGTATCCCCTACTGGGATGTCGGCGAAATTTGATAACACGGTTACGTTATCTTACTCCCACACGCCGCTTCACCACTAACTAACACGGGTAACACATGTTAGATCTCGAGAAGATCCAAAGGGTAATGTAGTAACATTACCTTAGAACGACTTCGGCCCCAACGGCAACTCAATAGCATATTGTTAGACCCTGATTGCTTTTTATGGTAATGTTATGATACTGCTTTGCATGAGGTTGGAAGCCCGGGAGTTCGAATCTCACATCCACCATGAAATCGCTTTTTAAGAAAAAAGTGAATTTCCTCATGTCAAGAACTTGAAAAAATACTTCTGGGTCCCCAGAAATTGGAACCGCGTGTTGGTGTCACGCGTCGACCCGTATATCCGGTCCGTTCCAGGGGGGGAGAGTGTTATGAGGCTTAGATTGGGTAGGCGATTGGTTAACCTTTTACCTTTAGCCCAACGGACTAAGACCTTAACGAATGTCGTCGTCGGCAGGACAGAATACGCAAAAGCACATCCCCGACCCAGTTCAAAAATAAAAAAAAGAAAACACACTAGAAACATATCGGGCAGACAAAAATTCATCCCCCAAGGCCCATGTAAGACGACAAAAAATAACTAAATAACGAGTGCAGTCAAGACGCGAAATTCAGCTATCCACGGCGGCACCTCGAGATTCATCTGCGTTACGCTGGACCCCCCGTGTAAACGCGCTAACCAAGTGAATTTGCAGACACCAAGAACCTCGTACAGCTCTCGTCGAAGTCGTGTAGCGCGCCGGAGAAAGAGGAAGCTTGATTGGTCCCGGGTCGTCCAAAAATCGAACCAAATATACTCCATCCGTCGGTGTAGTGGCGCTGATTTTCCCGAGCCACCACAGACCGTCGTCGCCCTTGTACCAAAAGTGGGCCCCGTTGGGAAGTACAGTGTTGCTGTATCGGCGGAGCCAATCGGCGTGCGATACGCAACCATAGCCGGGTGCTAGAAACCGCTCGCCGTTACTCCGGGAAAGCTCCCGTTGTGCCGCGCCAATTCTCATTCGGCGATACAGGCGATTGGTTAACCTTTTACCTTTAGCCCAACGGACTAAGACCTTAACAAATGGCGACGACGGCAGAACATGGGTCGTTGGTCGTGAGTTCGAATCTCACATCCACCATGAAATCGCTTTTTAAGAAAAAAGCAAGGGTGTGTTCGGTACGGTACGGGTACGCTCGGTACCGGTATGGACATGGTACCGAACGTACCGAAATTCTCGGTAAGGGTATGGACATGGTACCGAACGTACCGAAATTCTCGGTACCGGTATGGGCATCGTACCGAACATACCGAGCTTCTCGGTATCGGTACGGTGTATCATACCGATACCGCCGGTAAGGGTACGGACATCGTGCCGAACGTACCGAAGTTTTCGGTAGGGTATAGAACTCCAGACCGAACGTACCGAAATTCTCGGTACGATTTAGAACTCCATACCGAACGTACCGAAATTCTCGGTACGGTATAGACCTCCATACCGGTACCGTACCGCAGATACCAGCGGTATTTGTCAAACCGAGCGTCGCTCCACAGCAGTACCATGGTATTGCCCATCAAGAATGTGTGTGTCTGCGACAGTTTTTTTTTTTTTTTTTTTTGTTTTGTCATCACATTCATTTCCAGAGTTCGATGGGCGCCTTACCACACCGGCACTACGTACTCTGTGTCGCTACCCTTTTGGTAGATAGGAGCAGGCCCTCTCACTGGCACACTGCTGTTGCCTCCTCCGCCGTCCACGACCTCTGCCTCGACAACGTCTGCCTCCGGAGGAGCTGGCGCCGGCGCTGGCGATGATGAGCTTTGGTCGCCAGCGGCGGGGTCATCATTGTCGTTGTTGCTGGGGGGGGGTGTTGTGGTGCTCATGAGGGCCGCTGTACCGATGAGGCAGGGTACGCTGCTGTGCTGCTGTGCTGCTGCGTGCTATGTGTGTGGCGGTACTGTACCGGCACCGGGTTGTCCCGAGCCTAACTTCCCGATTAGCCCGGGATCGGTACTCTCGGTAGGGTATAAGCTCGGTATCGGTACGTTGTGTCATACCGATACCGCCGGTACGATATGGACATGGTACCGAACGCACCGAGGTTCTCGGTAAGGGTACGGACATGGTACCGAACGTACCGAAATTCTCGGTACCGGTATGGGCATCGTACCGAACATACCGAGCTTCTCGGTATCGGTACGGTGTATCATACCGATACCGCCGGTAAGGGTACGGACATCGTGCCGAACGTACCGAAATGTTCGGTAGGGTATAGAACTCCAGACCGAACGTACCGAAATTGTCGGTACGGTATAGAACTCCAGACCGAACGTACCGAATCCTCTCGGTACAGGTATACCGGCGGTATTTTACCGCCGGTAGGCCTCGGTAGTACCGTACCGAACACACCCTTGGAAAAAAGTGAATTTCCTCATGTCAAGAATCCGAAAAAAATACTTCTGGATCCCCAGAAATTGGAACCGCGTGTTGGCGTCACGCGTCGACCCGTATATCCGGTCCGTTCCAGGGGGGGGGAGAGTGTTATGAGGCTTAGATTGGGTGGGCGATTGGTTAACCTTTTACCTTTAGCCCAACGGACTAAGACCCTAACATAATTACCTGGGTTCAGGCACTGGGAACGTATTTAGTTTGTAGTACTTGGAAGACGTATCTTAGGTGGAGAACCAGGGGTTTTCCAGAGACGTACGAGCTTGGTTTCAGTCTCCCCGTACATGAAAGGAATGAAGCTGCCCTTCCTTTATCTCCAAGCAAACAACACACACACATGAGTACCAACGAGTACCGATTTAATAGGCAGATCTGTCCAGGGATACAAAGTGTCACTCATACTTTAACAAGTAAGTGGCGTCTTCGGCTCAGGACTTTGACGATTTCTTCCCGCCCCTTAAGGCTAGGCCTTCCTTTCATTTTTTTTTAACGTACTTCGCCGGCCTCGTTGCCTTGCCGTTCAGAGGTGTGGGAGTGGGTTTTGAGGAGCCGCATCTTCGACTCATCATGTTCTAGTTCGTGGAATCGGGATTTCCATGAATTACCCATAATTTTGCATATATATATACGGCTCATCAGAGTGGGCTAGTGCTATGATACTGCTTATGAGGTTGAAAGCCCGGTCATTACCTAGGTTCAGGCACTGGGAACGTATTTGTAGTACTTGCAAGGCGTATCTTAGGTGGAAAACCGGGGTTTTCCAGAGACGCACGGGCTTGGTCTCAGTCTCCCCGTGCACGAAAGGAATAAAGCTGCTCCTCTTCTATCAGATTCTCTAAGGAAACAACACACGTGAGTACCAACGAGTACCGACTTAATAGGCGGAGACCTGTCCAGCGATACAAAGTATCCCGCATACTTGATCTTAACAGTAACACGGTAACGGAATGTTACCATCAGATCTTTACTGACGGTATTACAGCATAACATAATGTTACAGAAACTTCCGCATTTAGGCTAACACATCCTAACATAATGTACCGTACAACTGCAGGGTTTCTTTCCTGAAATCTCCATCCCCGAATTCCCGTTTGCATCACGCCACCACTACTCTGCCAAACCCCCGATATTTAAAATATTGAGATATTGAGGGTTCAAGACTTCACTGCTGCGTTCGTGGCACACTTCTACCTCGTGGGCACTTGGCACCTCTGAAGTTTCTTGCCATCACGAACTATAGTATGAGCGACGCGACTTCCCAAGGAGATGCTGGTACTTGGGAAGACTTCGAAGCTCGAGACAAGACAAATCTGGATGCCCTGCCGGATGCTGTAAGGGCGATCGTGGAGGAGTGCAGAGCGCAATCTAAGCCTCCTTCTGGGAAAGACGATTCGGTGGTTGATGACCAGGAACTGCCGTACCCGTGTCGGATGTACGAGGCGGTGCCGGGGGAAGAAGAACTGCTACAATTGCAGTGGATGAGGGTCGATGTGAGCATCGAGTGCGGGCGATGGAATAAGCTGTGATGCAGCGCGAAAATAGACACCTCGGACAGATCATGATCTACGAGTATATACGCAGATCATCTACTGCTGTAGTTCCTCCTCACCTGCCGTTGCTTGAGGTTGTGCATGGACCTGAATAGCTCAGATCTAGCCCAGGAACCATGGTGCTAGACCATGCAGATTGTATGGGTACCACCCGGCAACATGAGCTAGATCATACAAGATCGGGAATAGATCTGCCCTTGAAAGATCTAGGTCATGAAGTCGGAATGGATGATCTGTCCCAGGTAAGGTGAGATTGCTGAATGTACTTCTACACACACCAGTAGCGGGACAGAACAGCCCGGAGCTAGCTGGGGGAAGATCGATCAGTGTCTGCTTGTACGTATAAGAGCTATAATACACGAGCCAGGACACGTTTGCCGGGTGCACGCTACTACAGCAGTATCGGCCCTCTCGTAAGAAACCTGAAATCATATACCTGCTACCTGGTACCTGGTATTAGGCTAACATCCCTATATATTCATTTATTCTGCCAGACCGAGGAGGGACTAGATTTCTTACAATTTCCTGTAGACGTTGAGCGCCTGTGATATGCTACTCAGTCTTAGTTAAAAGTACACATGTAGGCTAGATTTCCTACAGTCTGTTCTCCCGCGAGAGGGCCGATACTGCTGTATTCGTTGGCCCTTCTACGCATGTTTACCCCGTGTGGGTTACGGGAGCGAGCTCAGCTCATGTAGCTCTTACACCTCACCGATTGCGGAATATGTACAGCAGTACATATCCGACATACCTGGTACCAGTATATCTTATTGGACAGACCAGCTCACGGCGGCTCGGAGCTATTATAGCTTATTTCGGGGTAGATCGATCGATATTTCTATGTAAGAGTTTCGTACACGAGCTACTGTACGTACGACACGTTTGTTGGGTGTGAGCTACGATTAACTATTTGATAGCTCTTCTATACATGTTTGCCGGGTGTGAGCTAGGGAAGATAGATTAACTACTCCTGTTGTAGCTCGTGAACTGCCGATATGTGCAACAATATTCAATAAGAAAACGACTTGTTCTTGCAGTCCAGCGGTTTTGCAAGTACTGCAGCTTGTGGACGCCAACGTTTTCGCATGGCTGAAGGGAAGCACTACCGATGTATCACGCAATTGGTCAGATGTCCAACATGGACAGCGAACGATGCTGGGGAGAGGCTTCCGGCTGCGACCAGGAGTACAACTGCGGGCCCGACTCTGGAGTGTTGCTACCGGCGGTGTACAGATTGGACCCCGCACAGGTGCGACAGGCTGGCAGAAAAACTAGAGTGTTACTGTAGAACTGCACCCCCGGTTTCGGGGACAACCTACTCGGAAATACAACGTTTGTTGAATTTATTTTGTAGTTGTAAAAAACTCCATGATCTACGGCTGTATCTTCTGTAACAATGCAGTTACATCGATTATTTGTATCAGTAATCGTCTGCTCGATATTGTCGTAGGCCACACAACCAGATTGTAACACAGTGGTAAGAAGCCGTTTTCTTACTACTGTTGAAAACTACTGTAGTACCTACAGTAGTATCGGTGACCATCAGCATACTGTACGTACTGTTATTCGTTTTCGATACCCAGCCTCTGCCTTTCTGTGCACGCCTCTCACAGATCCGTCCCGTCCTGCGGTGCGCTGCTGTACGACTACCGTATCACTCGTCTTGTAGATTCTCGGAAGCAAATTTCAAGGAGAAACCGCGTCGTGGTCGAGTACGACTCAATGTTGTCACTTTGCGGACAAGGCACCGCGAGGGTGATATTTAGCGCATGTCGGCCCAAATCGGCAAGCGTGGGGGATAGGAGCACTAGCCCAAGGCGCGACAGAACAGGAAGGGAGCAGACATACTGTAGTAGGCGAGGGGAGAGAGGAGATCGATATTGTGGCCTTGGGTCAGATGATAGCACTCTGAGACTAAATAACTACCGGTACGCTCGTACGCACGTACCATATGACAAAAAGGCATTTAGTAAGAGCATCGCATACTATCAAATTCGACGATGCTTGACTGCTATTGCTATTCTCTGCCTGCGGCACGTCGTTTCCTTCATACGTTATTTGCAGCTCTTCCCGCTGACATATGTGGGACTTCCGCCAGAGCTCCTGCGTATACAGCACGGGAGCGATGCGTCGAAGCAACGGATTCCAGACGAGATCCCGGTGAGCTTCCGGAAGGGATGGGCTGGCAGCAACAGAAAATAGCACCTTAGACCGCAATCAGGATAGTTGATGGGTAAGCCAAGTTCCGTATATTTCGTACCGATACCCGATCATGGCTCGTGAGGGTAAGAGTGTCAGATAACAGAGACCATCCGAGCGGAAGACAGCAACTTGCATCCTTCCGGAGAAAGAGAAGCATGGCGGACACCAGCGACGCCAGCATCTCCGAAGACTAGGCCTGCAAAGCCGGCCTTACAACTGTAGTCTGGATGTGGCGGTACCATATCAGATTGTAAGAGCCACTCGGCATTTGTGCGCACCATTCGGAGCGAACGGCGGCGTTTTTCAAAGGCGCAGTAGTCCATGATTCCATTGAGGTTTCTCGGCTTAGTGTTGCGTTTACTCTTTTCGTTTCACGAGATTTGTTTTTCATGAATTTTGTGGTAGAGGTACGTAAATATTTGTATTTTAACGTCCCGAAATTGTTGACGCACCGCGCGACAACCGATCCGACCCGAGACATGCTGTTCCTCCATTGTGCGCGGCAGGAGGACAGCCTCTGCAAGCTTGGGAGAGATCTCACCTTAGCTCTTTCCACGGAGCCAGGAAGGAGACTGGAGGGCCTGCCGCCAGATGTCGTCGCAGGAGTTGCATCTCTGGCGGACACGGATTGGACCGCTTGCCTTGAACGTCATGTTGACTTGATGAGGTACGGTCCTGTGCAGCGAGAGTCGCTGCAGGCGTGCCACCTGTTTGGTAGACTGACGTCGTCACAATTATTTGCGGAACGCCGCTTGGTGGTGTGGAGTGCATGGATCAATTTGTACTTCTTGAAGCGGTCAGCTCTACGTACTGCAAAACTAAATACTGCGTCATGTTTTTGTTCGTAGCGCAACCTCACCAGGCGTCTATTAATAGTGCATCCCCCCTTTAAACAGCAGTGTGAAGAACAGCGTTGCGCCTTTGAAATAGTTGTTAATTTATACTGGTGTAAATTGCTGTGGGTTTCTTCAACGGAGTACGCCACCAGCCACAATAAAACGCCCCGTAATTACCTGGGTTCAAGTATATCGGATCGTATTTCCAGTACTTGGGAGGCGTATCGTAGATGGAAAACCAGGGGTTTTCCCAGCGAGGCACGAGCTTGGCTCTCAGTCTCCGCGTGCACGAAAGGAATAAAACAACTCTTCTTCTATCTCTAAGCAAACAGCACACGTCAATACCAACGAGCACCGGCTTAATAGGCAAACCTGTCCAGGGGTACAAAGTGCCCCGACCTTGATCTTAATAAGTGGCGTCGACGGCTCTGTGTCACCGTTGCCCGTAGGCAAAAAATCGGCAGAAGGTTCTCTTACTGCGCCCGATGATCTCTGTCCTAGACCAAAGGAGACAGGGGGTTCTGAGCCTATTCTGCTTGACGAGAGCAGTTCTTCCGAGTTTAACGGGTATGCTGTCCGGTTGATCTGACCGGAGGCCGTGGAGTCACCTCAGGCTCGACGGGCAGTGTCAGGTTTCTCCTGTTTCACTGGAGCCGAAGGAACGCTGCGCACGTGGAGTGGCGTGCGCGAAGACGAAAGAGGGCCTGCAGACCCTGTAGACGACTTCAAAAACGGTGCTCGGGTCGGGGGGTTTTCTGGTCGGTGTGTTTCTGGTTTGTTTTTTCTTGGGCTAGGTTGGGGATGGTTTTTACGTATTTGTCCTGCCTCCCCCCCCGCTCAGTGTCGGGGCTGGTCTGGGTAATCGGACCACTCATTTGTGGTACAGGACGCGTTTCGAGCGTTGTGGACTGGATTTAGATGGTTCTTGGCGTAATCCGTGTTATTTTTCTTCTCGTTTTTGGTATTCACTTTTCGCTTTTCCATGAAACTTCCTCGCCCTCCCCCTCGATGCGGGTGGCATGGCGATGGCTTTCGTTGACGATTTATTCCTGCCCCTTAGGGCTAGGCCTTCCTTTCTTTATTTTTTTTACGTTCCTTGTCGGCTTCGTTGCCTCGCCATTCAGAGGTGTGGGGGTGGGTTTTGGGGAGCCACATTTTCGACTCATGTTCTAGTTCGTGGACTCGGGGTTTCCGTGAATTTCCCATAATTCTGCATATAGGGCTCGTCAGAGTGGGCTAGTGTTATGATACTGCCTTGAATGAGGCTGACAGCCCGGTAATTACCTGGGTTCAAGTATTGGGATCGTATTTATAGTAGGCGTATCGTAGATTGAAAACTAAGGGTTTCCCAGCGAGGCACGAGCTTGGCTCTGTCTCCGCGTGCACGAAAGGAATAAAGCTGCTATTCTTCCATCTCTAATCAAACAACACACGTGAGGACCAACGAGTACCGACTTATTAGGCAAACCTGTACAGAGATACAAAGTGTCCCGACCTTGATCTTAAAAAAAACCACATACTAGATGCTATGAATCATAAGTTCTATATTCCTCGCAATCGTCCGTTTCGTTTTTTGCGCACTGCTCCCTACGCACAGGTGTGATCCCACCATCTTCGCAGAAGTGTTGTCAGCCTGCGCGCCCCCAACCCTTGAGTGCCTGGTGGTTACGGTGCTCCCCTCGTTGTTGGCTGGAATTTCGTCACGCGATACAAGCGCCACTTCGAGCGGAAAGGGAATCGAGCGGGGCGAAGGATGGGCAACGGTGGGGAGCGGTCGAGACGCGGCCGCCATCCGCTCTATTTGTCGATTTGCTGCGTCTGTTGCCTTTGCGGGACGAGAGGATCCTGTGCGATTCAGAGAAAGGGTGTCGGGGAGTGGGTTGCGAAAGCTAGGGCCGCTCGGGAAGGAGGCGGAGGTAGCTCTGGCGGAGGCGTTCTTCTACGGTGGAGCGAGTGGACCAATGTAAACTGTAACTGTCGTGAGTGTTTCACCACTTGTGTTGTATTGACCACAGAACCAAAAATGAACGGAAATTAAATAAGGCCTCGTCTGTTGAAAGAGGGGTTGGGTCAATATCAGCCCTTCATAAGGTCTTTTTCACAGACACCGAGCTCCCCACAGAAGCCTCCTAATTTCACAACACGGGCAGAGGAACTCAATCAAGTCATGGTAGAGCCTGTTTGGTAGCTGGATGGTGCTTGGTCCTCGTAGGGTTATATTTCTGTTCGGTTCTCCGCAGCTGGAAGCAGCTAGCAGCTACGGTTGGTGCAACTACGCCGCCGTTTAGACAGTCTTCACGACCGAGGTCGCCGTGGAAATCGCGGGCAAAAACGCCCAGGACTCCTCCTGCCCTCGTGTATACAAGCAAGGAAGGTATACCAGGGCGTGAGACGTATGATAAGAGATCGATGCTAAAGGTGCCAGAATCGGCCACCGAAGTCTGGCTAAACAAATCAGAGAAATGTGTACAAAAACGCAGTCATTTATTTCGCGCTGTATACGAGTACGTTCTCGTATATTTTTTCGAGAAAACCACTCGTTTTGAGGTGTAAAAAATAAGTTGTTTACAGCACTAGAACAACGACCTGGAACCACATTTTCAAACTTCATCGAAGAGATCGCGCCCCATATAGAAGACATGGGAATTGCTGCCGCTTTGCCACACTGTAGAGGCTGCACCAAAGAGTATTTTGCAGGGCGGGAGACATTCGGATTGACGCTACAGCTGGAGTTGTGGCAAAATTATGAAACATCCAACAGGAAAAAATGAAAGGTAGAGGTGCTTCCAGTTGTCGACCAGATTGTGGAATCGCCCACATCACGTTTTTTTGTGGGGATTGCAACTCAAGTTTTTACAGTAAAGCCTCGAGTTTGAATATATGTGGGCATAATGACACTCACGCACAAACTAACGCTCTTAACAGCATGCTGCTTGTATTTGGGGGAAGGGTTCGGGACCGTAACACTCCCAAGAGCTAAGCTGCAGCCAGGGCGCAGAGGACATGCTCGGCGGTTAGTTACATGCTGTGCGGTACGTTCCATAACTTCACGATGTATTGAGATCAGCCGGGATCGCAGCGAACGCACGGATCCGGCGAGACTGGATATGCTTCAAAACGTTGGTACGAGGCAACCTCTATATAAGCGGACACTCCTATAGTGAGAGTAACCTTGATACGAGAACAGGCACCACCAGCAACCTGAGCAGCCAATGTGCAATGCAAGCACTCAAACTTTAACCTCTCATGATAAAATATCAATCGATCTGTCAACCATCATATACCAGGCATTTCCCATTTCACAGGAATACAGATGCGGCCTGATATATGTGTGATATAAAGTTGATGGCACCATCTCCGCTATCGCTTATCGGGGCGACGGTGCTTTGCCCTCAGAGGTGCAGCTACAACATGATTTTCCGATTAATAAAGGTACCGCAGGAACAACACACGTACAGCAGAGGAGTAATAACTTCACAATTGGCGCCCGAAGTACAAGCACAAAAACGCCATCCCAGTCAACCAAGCGCAAACGGCCAGATGCGGCAGCTTGCCGGGGGCACCGAACGCCCTGGTCAGCACCCACACTGCGGCCGCCACGTGCTCCCACCCAGTCACGTTCACAGCCTTCAGCACAACCCTGTCACACCCAAAAAACGCTAGCATGATAGTGTACACCGCAGCTTGTCCTAATACTGCCGCGGAGGCGAGTCCCAGCCGTCCCGTGCCATCCCCCCTCCGCCCCCCTGAGGTTGCAGCCGTAGAGTCCCCGCCACTCGCGACGAAACCTGCAACTCCTCCGTAGGGGAATGCGGCTTGCCAACAGCAAGCGATGGTCAGTTCGACCACTTGGGCGAGCAATACAACCCGCCGTACTCCGAGGAAGAACGCTCGCCGGTTCGCTACATCCATGCCCTGAGAACAACGTTTTTCGATAGAACGGGGGGAGGGGGGGTGGAGCCTGGCGGGGTTATCTTGTCTTGTGGTGTGCGACAAAGGTGTTGAGGTGAAAATCAAGCTCCGATCTGGGAGTTGGTGATACAACAGTTTGATGAGCCTAGCTAGTAGCACAATGAACACTACGAACATGATGGTCGCGTTAAAAGGCGGTTGCTTTGAGAGACAAGGGCCTCGTCAGCATGCCAGCAGGAGCGAGAACACCGCTCACCTTGTTTGGTTCAGCCTCTACTTGTCTACCCTAGAACGCATGCAATATAGGTGGACATCGCAACCTTAGATACCATACGAGTATAGGCGGGCATAGCAACCTTAGATGCCAAGTGGCATCGCATCAGCTGTTTTCGCCCAAGTACAACATTGCCAACCACACACCGCTGCGGGTTGGAAGTAATAGCAGTCGAATGGTCAACGTCTCTGAGTCGACAGTACGTATTTGCGAACGGTAAGTTCGCCAATTAATCTGCGCTAGTACACGATCTAAAAACATTCGCCCGTCCGTCTGAAAGGGGACTGTTGAAACAGCTTTTGAATCAAGCAAGATCTAACGCAGAGCCTACCTGGTATACATTTATACCAGTATACCAGGTATCTGATACATAGCATACCCTGTGGCTTACCTTGTAGGTGAAGCACGACTGAAACGCCAGTGAAAAAGTTCAACTGACATTGGCCGGCGGCTATGATCGGTATTCGCATACAACCACGGGAAGATGATTTGATGATGATTCGTCCCATGTTGATGGTTGATGTTGATGGCTGGTGATGCATGATGATATTGTCGATATTGGTGGTTTAGCACGATCTTGCGGATGCGCCGTTGTGGGTCGTTTATTAGGCCTCGTTTTTCGGTGTGGATCGGGTGGGTGGGTGGCGCAACAGGCGAAAAGCGTAGCCTCGTGCTCAGCGCGACACAAGCGCGCCAAAAGCAACCCCACATCATACCAGGTATTCGATAACGGTTTGAAAATCGCGTTATATCTTGTAAGTGATGTATGGAATTGCGGGGCGCTGGACACACCAAAACAGTTATCGAATTTCGAGGCACCAACAAGTACGACTACCAAGGCTTTGGTGTTCGCTCGTGGGTTTCAGCTTTTACATCTTCTTCTGCTTCAGCTTCTACAGTGGGGGCGGCTGCTGCTGCTACTGCTGCTGCTGCTTGCTTCTGTTGTGGCTGCGGCTGCCTCTGCTGCTGTTACTGCTGCAAGTATTGCATACAGGAAAGTTACCGCTACTGCTGTTATTTGTTGCTATTAATAGTCTCAATCACCACACGATGAAACCGAGTCCATAGCAAAACGATGATCATAAGATTCAAGGGGGCTTGACACAACAATCGCCGTGACCATCAAAACCATACGGAACACGTACCGCGGTGGTCGGGTCGTACGGCGTGTGGTGTCCTCCGAGCTCGCCGAAGGCTTCCGGGGAGCGATCCCTCAAAACTTCGTCGGTGATTTTCCCCTGCTTCGCCTTCAAGTCTGCAGCGATCGCCTCGCCCCGAGCGCGCACGTCGGCTGCAAGATCGTCCGTCTTCGTCCGAAAGTCGGCAGCAATCTTCTCAATCTTTTTTGCTGCCGCACTAACTCCGTCCTGCTGGTCCCTTGCCCCAGAGGGCGGAAAATCACGAAAATATCGAGGCTGCTCACCGTCACCTTCACGTTTGGTATTTTGAGTCCCGTGGTCCCCTTCTGCCTCGTCGCGGTTGTTGCTGCGCTGACCACCGCGAACCGTCCAAGTGCTGCGCTCGGCGTGAGGCGACAACCACGCAGAGCTTTGCACCCCATTGGCTCGTTCGCTTCCGGTCGCGGGTACTCCTCGGTGCTGAGGTTGCAGAAGGCGCGATCGGCGGAGCTGATCAATGGGGCCGCATCCTCGTTGATGTTTATGCTGCTGCTCGTTCAGGGGAGTTGACGACGTCTTGGCGGCTGTGGCTTGTGCTGTGACGACAAGCGCAACGCAGACAGCAAGCGGCCATGCCGATCGCAGTATGGTAGTTGTATGATTGCCGCCGAGTGGCAGTCGGCACATCGTATCGTGGCTGATGTTCCCTGGGGTGCAGGGAGTGCCGGTGGTTTCCATTTTCTGCGAGCTGCAAGCAAAAAAAGTTTTCATATGACGGACAGAAGCTTTCTTTCGGAGGGGTGTCTAAAAATAAATCATGGAACCACCATTGGCTAGCAGTTTGCACGTTGCTCCGTAGATCATCATCGTTCGAACCTCTCACTGAGACAAGCACCAGAGCGCATCATGGCTCATGGCATCAGAGCGTCCCCGATGAGCACATAGTGCAAGCACTCCGTACGATGCACGCGTAGCTCAACACTACTACACATGTTTTATCACGTATCTTCTTTGCATCCTGTACGTTTGTATGCGCGCGCCCGCGCTTGACCAACAAACCCTCACAACCGAGCAGATCCATCCACGCTTCCAAACATGAACCATCATATATCCATCAACGATAACGGGTCTGATAGTACCATATTATTCTACTGCAGCACGTACGTAGGCACTCTTGTAGTGTTTCGCGTAGAAGTACAACGGTGACACGGACAGTTTACTTTCGTCCTTGGTGGGTTACATACATATATACCAGGTATATATATACTCTGTACAAGCCGTGCGTACTGCTCCCGCTTCTTTTCGCTGCAGTATCAAATGCGGCATATCTGTCGAGTTTGCCGCAAACGCAAACAGACGTGCCGGTAGTGTCATTGCAATGCGTGAAACGACAAACGACATGGAATTTAGGGAAAGGTACGTCTCGGCAAAAAAAACATGTCACTGGTTGGCGTCTCTGCCGTACATAGCATTGTTGTCGATGGATCGACGGTCAGATCGCGCTCGCTCAAGCCTTCAGGTAAAATTTACCAGAAGGGTGTGCCATAGCTTTACATCCTGTAAATTGTCGTTTGTGCTGCACGATCGTTTGGCATTGATAACGCTAACCAACTTTTCCGTCCACATGTCCGACAAGAAAAATACGAGAGTTTTCACCAGTCGATTTGACCCTCGAAACAAAATGAGAAGGCGCCTGTCGTCCGGGGGGCTATCTTCTTGCCGGGCCGGGTGCGCCAAGTCTTCGACACAACCCGGTGGCATCTCCAGCACTAGCACAGCGTGCTTTCCAGTCCAGCAGGCGAAACTGCTGTCTTCTTTCGGTCCCAAAAAAAACACAAAAAAAAAATGCTTCGATTTAGACGAACTTCTCGCGGAACTCGCTGCAATACTCACGGCCGACTACTATTCTCCCGCAGGTCATAGCTATCGATCTACTCATCGCGATATTTGCTCTGAACGTCACGCAATGCCTCGTTATCAGCCTCTCCCTAGTTTACGTTATGTCGGAGGATCTGATACGGCAAAGGAATCAAAAGGAGGGCAGCGTATGTATCTCCGACCGGTCTCAAGACGCACAAAATTGTGCCAAGGATAAACCAAACCCAAAATTCAGTGTCTCGCGCCTACGTCCAACAAAGTGCGATGCGTTCCCCCCCGCACTCATACAAAAAAATTGGTACGTAGAGACTCCAACCACCAGGCGCAAACGACTTCAACTGAGCCGCAGTATGCCAAAAAGGAAATATAATCGGCGGCGGCTCAGATGACAAAACTCGTCCAGCTCGTACTTATACCGAAACGTCGTTCATGATGTTTCCGATACTCTTGGTGCGGTCGGGCATGCGGATGTACCCTGGGGTTACGGTCGTCTCGTAGTTCTCGCCCGCCACCCAGATGTTGCTGTAAAGTTCTTCCTCCGTCGGCGAATTTCCTCCCTTCGCCTTCTTAAGCGCCTCCTGCGGGCGAAGGACAGGGGGGGGGAGGTATGGACGCGCCAAGCATCAGAAATGGATAGACGTACGTAAGCGCCACGGGCATGGAGACTTGGTTCACATACTTTAATAGGGCAATTGAAAGTGAACAGAGTCAGTGTTTCAGCACACGAACGCGTGCCATAATTACTAGTAGAAAATCTGCACCCACATGATCTACAGCAGTGTGGGGCACATAGGCTGTTGGTAGAGGCACATCCCATTCAGTCTCGCTGTCGTAGTAGATACCATGATTCAAGAAAATGTAGACATTTCCAGCACAAAAGCACAACGTTACTGAACCCACCTGGACCTCTTTCCGGATGTCCTTCTCGATCTCCTTAAGCTCCTGGGCCTCCGCAAGGCTGTTGTCTACCAGGAGGTTCTTGACGAACTCGATGGGGTCGCGAGCTGTGCGCATGGACGCGATCTCGTCGCGGTTGCGGTACGTCGTCCCCGGGTCGGACATGGAGTGCCCATGGTACCTGGTACGTCGTCACAGGCCGGAAACAAGGTGACAGGTACGCGAGTGTGTTCGGTTTGAGGCTTTCATGTCTTCGATACGTCACATCGAGTGCACGGAAAATGGGTATAGTAGACATGTCAACCGGGTGGGATGCACTGTTAATGAAACACTTGGTTTCACGTTTACGCTTCATCGGTCTCAAAGTGCTCCGGCAACCTACACGAAGGCGCCGGAAAGACCAGCGAAAAACATATGGATTACGATGTGCCGTATCGTGTACACTAACCGCAACGAGCGCTTCGGGTTATGGTCTTACTATCGCATTAACACATGGGCGTCTCACCTGTACGTGTCGACTTCGATGTAGATGGGTCCATTGCCCTTCGAGCACCATTCCTTAGCGAACGCGAATCCCTGCAGAGAGTTGGGGCAGTCAGGGGACGGGTAAGCAAACCATAGATTCGGCATTGAAACCGCGACCCGAGAGCAACTGCAAACCGTACAGCACGCACGACAGCAAAAACCCTGCGACGGAATTCTGAGCTGATTCCCTCCGAAACAAGGGGGGCACACACACAAGAAACAGGGTACTTTGGTAATATCTCGTCCATGTATTTCCGGAGACGCCTCACTCGGCGATAGCGTCCTCCCCGTTGCCGAGTATCCCAGCTTAGAAATTCGCGCGACGGGGGCGTTACCTTGCCTTGTGTTTTCCCGTACGGTACTGGGTCCGACAAGGCAAAGCCCTAACTACATCGCGATTCCACTCTTGTCGTTGTGCCAGGGCAACGCGTAAGGGTACGTTAATTTAGCCTTTCTAGAAAAGAGGCAATGAAACCGGGTTCATATGGGTACACTACTCCCATTCTTCTATCAATAGTAACGATGCGATGGAAAATAGATAGGCGGAGTGGAGAGGAGAGGAGAGGAGAGAAGAGGCGAGAAGATGTTCAGGAGTACGGTCGGACAGATCGCGTGTAAGAAACTTAACGGCGACTCGACGCGGTAAAAAATCTATGAGCGCGTACTGAATTTTCCCACCTCTCGGATCATGAGGACGTTCATGCCGTCAAGCTTGAAGCCAGGAATGTGGTTTCCCATGGTGTAGTAGGTAGAGTTCGACGACGAGCGCTCCTTTGACGTTCCCATACCGTACTGGTTGTTCTCGATACAGTAGATCATCGGCAGCTGGGAGAATAAGCCGCGGGGGGGAAGGGCGAGGGGACTCTTTAGATTGAAGCGCTCAATGGGATGCACCTACAGTGATCCATAACCACGGGCTCCTGTCGCGCAGGAAGCGCAAGAACAAGCTACGCGAAGCTGGGTGGGGATATTAAGTATACAGGTGGCCAGATGAGACTGCGTAGTTTAATAGCGAAATAATTGTCCTCGTAAGAACGACCACTAATATAATAGGAACATTTTGACCACTTTCCACCTCCATGCTGGAAAAGTTTCTGATGCATACCAAAACCGCACAAAACAAACTTCATAGCAAAGGGATCTACTGCACACACCTTACAGTAAGACTTCCAACTTTTGCACCACAACACACGGATAAACGAAAATAGAAGCACATAGCAAAATAATCAATCGCCGCCCGCGCCGCTGCCTTCACCTTCCACAAGGAAGACATGTTGGACGATTCCCAGATCTGTCCCTGGTTGGCCGCGCCATCCCCGTACATAGCCAAGGCCACTGGGGTGTCCTCCCCCGCTGCGGCCTGGTACTTACCCGCAAACGCAAGCCCAGTCCCAACTGGCACCTGCGCCCCCACGATACCTGGAGAGTAGGCGTCACGAACAATGCACGATTGAGGGGTGGGGAGTTGAGTCACCACCACCACGCGAAGGATCATCGACCTTATTGGCGTGAGCTGCCTAGCGCGGTTTTTCATGACACGTCGGCGTTCCTACAAGGGTTTTTACAGGGTTCCTATAGAAGGGGAGTTCCTACAGAAAAGGTCGGACGTGGCCCTATTGACACCATATCAACTGGAACTCGCGTGGGGCGTTCACACGAGCGCCGTTCAAAAGTGACGCAACACAAAACAGCGAACAGCCGCGCGCGCGGGGTTTACAAGTTGGCGACGTTTCGACACGCAACACAACAAGTGCACGGACATGAGCAGAGCAGCTGGCGGGTGGCCGGCCTTTCCCACAACACGACTAGCCCCTTGAGTGGAGCACGACCCACTCCACGACTGTTGCGGCTGTGGCGCTTGCTTTGTTGGAATATGGACTAAAGCGTGATTGTGCACCAAAATCATCGATCTATCAGTCAGTACGTTGTGGTGCATACCTAACAAACGCACAATCCGGGGCCCGTGTGGCTGTTAAAGCGCTAGACTTCAGATGTCTTTGGATGATCCCCGACCGTCACTGTCTCTTTTCTGTCTCCCACGACACTCGCACAAATACTCGTGATGTTTACGTCGTACATGTGGGCCGGAGAGCGCCTGTTAAAAGAAAGTATACATACGCATACAATTTGTCTTTCCCCAAGGCACTTTGTACCACCACCACAATCCAGGACGCTCGCTCACCCTGCCCCCCGAAGAAGTTGTGTTCCTTGTTATACATGTGCATCGACCCGCCCTTCCCGCGAGACATGCCCTCCTTGAAACCGAACAGCTCGGCGAAGACGGATTCCACCGTGCCCCCGCGCGCTAGTGCCGTGCAATGGCATCGGTACGAGGTGATCCAAGAGTCCTGCGTTGGGGGAGACATCAACGGCGCGTGGTTTAGATTAGGATGAGCGTCGAAGCACAAGAAAGAGGTGGGACGACGACGACGACAACCGGGGGGGTACTCGATAGGAGAGATGTACTCGATCTCATGCATGGCCGTAGTCGTATAACCATAGACCCTCACATCCCTACAATGTCGGGACGGAGCATGTTGGGTTTTCACTCACAGGCAGACATTGCTTGCACCAAACGCGAAGCGCCGTGAGGTGTCCGGCGAGTCGCATGAAGGGTGAGCTGCATCCTACTAAGAACCCCTTGTGAGGCGGACTTGCATATGGATGACAGCTTCAATGAGTTAATTTAATTTCCGGTTTAGCTACTTCCAGAGACAGCAATGAGAGTACTATGTAACTACCTCTTGGTGCCTTACCATACACACTACGTTATACGATCATTCTCACTTGTGCGGAGTAAAGGTTGTTTACCTTGCACAAATTATCTAACTCGACAACAAGCTGTAACCGACCGCCTAAAAAAAAAGAAGAAAACGGTACCCTGGTTGTCTAGCTCAAGTCGTGAGCGGCATGTTTTGTTGTGTGCCAACCGACGCCAACCTAACCTATATATAATAGGGGGGGGGGGGTACTCGATGTCACGCATGGCCGTAGTCGAATGCGGGGGATGACCGCATTGCGGCTCAGAGGGTGTGGGCGAAACAGGGGGGAATCACGACGATAGCGAGGGCTGCATATACCTTGGTCCAGCTTCGACAACAGGTTCACATACACTTGACCTACAACCCTAACCCTAACCTCAACCCCAACCCCGACTGCCTGGGAAAGTTCTCGGAATTTTGGCGGGTTAAGATGCAACGAGGAGTAAGCGTGGGCTATCAACCATTTTGTCGAATCTGGGCCAACTTGTAAAGCCTTACCGACGAAAGCGGCCATAACGCGAGCTCGTGGCGGTAAAAAAACGAAGAGACATGAGGGAGATGACATACTGTGTGCAGGCAGTACTGCCAAATTAAAGCTCCAAGAGCGCGGTGATAACCAGCAAAGGAAAACAACGCCCCTAAATAGTCGGCAGCCGCATTTCATGGATGGTTTCGTGTCGTTGAGAATAGAAAGTGCGGTGCAAGCGCACGACAGCGTGACCAGGCGCCCTTCACCGAAATCATATCTACCCCATGCATCATGACCGATATCTCAAAGAACGCCTCGGCCATATTTGCCACAAGGGCCCCAAAATGCACCTGGTGGTTCAATGCGGCTTCTACCCCTGTCGCCACCGCCTCCTGCCCGTCGTACAAGTGGCAAAACCCACGGATTGTACGTGCCTGGAGAGGGAACATGGGGACAGAGAACGGCACCAGCGCGGTCGAATATGTGTTTTTTAGGGAAACGTGTGTCACCAGTACAATGCGCGTCCTCGATACACGAGGCTTCAGGACAGATGCTGTAGAAGCTGACAACGATGGCTTTAACAAACTGCAACACAGCAGTGGCATCTCAAGCTTCTGGACGGCTTATTCATTAGCAGTCCTTCGAGACAAGTGCTTCCCATGGAACGACAATACCTGGCACATACTTTTCGTGCAAATACTTGGTCATTTTATGACTCCTTCGGGTTTCGAGAAAGGAAAACTTACCAAATGAAACGACGATTGAAGCATCAGCTGCACGACAGCCTGGGCTGCAAGGGATTTCGTCAAGCGTCCCACCTCAAATGCAAGTATCATAGCTGTATGACATGCACAGCACCACATACTGGTACACAAATACTCGTACTGCTGTGCGCTCATTCTAGACGGCGGTAAGACCGCCTTCGTCACATCTTGGTCCCTAACTTGGGGTCCCAAAATGGTTACGAGTAAATACATCGTACACGAGGATGGCAGACAGAGTTGTAGGAGACTATACACAACATCTTCCAACCCCAATGCGCAGCGAAGTGTGACGGCTTGAGTCTTCCTGACCGAACCCTCAGCAGGTGATGGGCATGGCGTGGCATTGAGAGAAAACAACTCTTACCTTGTACTCCGTGTCGCACGTGATCTCCATCCGTCGCATCGTGTACATCAGCTTGAAGTAAGACATAAGCTCCTCGCGGTTCGTCGTGGCTTCAGTGGGTATTGGCAACGTCACTTCAACAAATCGAACCCAACATGGCAGCAGACATGGCAACAGACAGACAAGAGCGGGTGGCCACACAAACACACATCGTCAGAAAAAAGAAGCAGCATCAGCAAACAGCCTAAAGACAAAGGTCGTTGGTGATTCAACCCCCTTGAAACTGCACTCACGTCTTTGAGGGGACAAAATACTTGGATTTATTGAGGGGATGCTTTACAATTTTACAATTCAATATTGTGTCTACAAGGGTTCAAGCAGCGGTCAGCATCTAAGGGAGCAGCATTCCGGCGCCTGCCATGGCGATCCCATGGCCCACATCAACAACCACAGACAAAGCACAGGAACCGCACAAGGTGCGCCCGCAGGTCAGCGGATATTTTCGGGCTGTACATTTTGCGGTTTCAATAATAAAACGCTTTATAGCTTTCACTATAACTTCTTAGTACGAACTGGTGCGCCTCCCATGAAGGCCCTGCTCGGCGTCCACTTTCCTTCATGACGAAATAAAACAACAATATGGGGGTGCAGGGAGTAAGCATGACGTTGGACAGCGACTCTACCGTGTTAGACGCACCAGCTCCAACAACAGCAGTGCCACGTCTTGTAACCAGAGCAACGACCACTTTGCGCTTGCTCATACCTCGGGGGGCATCCTATCACGGCGGACCATAGTAAATATGACCTATATACGGTCCACACAAAAACCTTCATATTTACCTATTTTACTATTAATAACAATATTCAGCCCTATTTACTATGGTCCCCCATAAGAGTACTCAAACGAAGCGGGACAACAGCACCAAGGGCGATGGCCTATCGACAACACACGTTGTTCTCGCGTGATATTTGCTCTTGTCTCCTGCCGCAATCTATCCGTTGAATCCGCGGACAGCCGATATACGCACTGCACATTGCTACTGCTGTACACGCGCCGTAAATGTAAGCACGTAATCATAGGCGTACACTTGGTACAGCACAACGATTCGAAACGGTCTGTTGAACGCCGACCGCCGTCAGGCACCATTTTATTGCCGCGCGAGAGAAACACAGCCGCCAAACTGTTTACTTTTACATGCCTGATCATACAGCAGTTATATACGATTGTTTATACGCACTCGTATTTCGTGTGAATACGTGACCTCGGGAACGCGGTTCGTATTGCAGGGTAAGTGGAGCACACCAATCACCACATTCGCCTACCGGTACTTCGCGGCACAACCTTTTAGGCAATCAAATCAACTGTTGACGCTTGCGCTCGCTATGTTCGATACGTACATCTATTAGTTGCGATGTACTAACGTCATGCACTCGCGCACATCCATCGACACGACAGGAGCAACGCCTTGATCCAAGTGCGTACGAACATATCAGGTACTACTGCTGCTGTAGTATGAAAACCCACTACAACGCCGAAAGAGGGCGCGACCGACGCATGCGAAAGAGGCAGAAACGGCATCACACCATCGGCCGAGAATCGGAACAGAACAACCCCTACATACTATAGATACATGACCTGGCTACCGTACGAAATACTGTACCCGGTACCAGGTACCTGGCATGGTTGTACGCAATACACAAATCGTTTGGGCCTCTGGCGCCTTGGCACAGAACAACAGGGCGATGCAAGTCGTGTACAGGAGTACCTGGTCTGGCATGCAGATGTACCGACTAAGATTATTAATACTAATAGTGCAAGTCGCCAACGCACAACTCTCAATTGCTCTGTCTAACCCAATTCAGCAGTAACTCCGCAGTTGGGTCTATATATACCGGCATATCTCCTCGTACAGACCTACTGGTGTTGTATCATAAGGTGGCAAACGTGGTACCTACCAGGTACTGAGGTTCTGGATCAACAGGCTCTCACACGCAAGACACAGCTGCCAGGCACTACAGTAGGTAATACACGACTCACGACAGCAAGCACGCCGTACACATGAAGCAACTCGAGTCCTTGGTTGCCTAGGTGCATACCGAGGAAATACTACTGCCGTACTTGACACGCAATACAATCACGGCGGTGAAAGTATTCATAATGTTGCGTGATGTACAACGTCAGCGCGGACGGGAGAACACAGGTGATCGACGCGGGGGGCGGGGGGCACTGACACTCACGGTTGTGCGTGTCGATGTCCTTGGTGAAGGGGACCGTTATCTGTTTGTCCGTTGACATCGCTCTCGCTGCTCCTGCTCCAATTGCGCTCGATCGCTGAAGCGCAACCCTTTGGGTAGTTGGGCAGACGAACGCGCAAGCACAACGACAACCGCAATCGATCAAACAGAACCAACCCACAGAGCCACAACAAGGAGTAGCAGCAGCAAAAACCCACGATTGAAAGACCTGTTGAGTTATCCAATAAAACTCAAAAGGAAACCTACCAGCATACCCGATACACGCGGGCTACATGGGGTGGTCACCCTTTTACACAGTCAGCAGCCAGCAGTGTGCGCAGTGCGCAGCAGTGAGTGAGGTGGTCGCTTCCGGACCTCAAAGCGAGTTCGACGATCGCAAGGCGTGACACCTACGATATACTATGCCCGCTTTTGCCAACGGACTCGAGACCCGATTCCACCTCCACAGATGAACGCGAAGGGCATAATGCCATTGCCGCAGAAACTGAAGCATGTCACCGACACCGTTGGGCCAAGCGGGAGTGGGCACGCAGAAAGCATCCCCGCTGTGCGAAGCACTGATGATGCAAAGTTCTTCCAGTCATAGATCGGCTACGTGCCCTTTTCTGCCGTTCTTGTAGATGGTGGCATAGCTTCCGACAGCAGACAGACTCACCTCCGCACAGGAGCCACTGCAGCCGCCATCGTTCGCAGCATCATCGCTAGCTATGAAGTAGCCACTAGCTTCGACAATGGCGGGGTCTTGGGCGTGGTGGAGGGTAGAGACGCGCGATCAACAACGTGACAACGATGTGCGGTGCCGTGATGTGCCGTGATGAAACGAATACCGCCTCCAGAAATGCTGAAAACCTCCGCTCCAAACGCACCACCAGATTTTTTTTTTTACTTACTTGGAATTAGTGTTGCAAAAAATGGTTCAGCACATGCCGTCTCTGGCATTTCGGACTCTCTGGGGACCAGCGGTAGGAAGTTTACGAGTAGTAGCAATCCGAGTATTTTATGTACAGGATGTGTTACCTCGTATACACTACATACTGCATACCGTGTACACCACCGGCCCTGTCATGAGAAAGAGCCTCACAAGATACTCAGCTCAGGATTTCCGGCGAAATATGAAACTCGGTTTCTTGTTACCAGGTATACAGCACTGCAGTATAGAGCCCCGGTATTTATACCACCATGATACAACTGCCGCTGTATGATAGCATTAATATTTTAAGTTGAAAAAAAAAAAAACGTGTGAGTTCGACTGATTAATCAATATGTACCACGGGTAAGTACTAATATTACGGGGGTCCATAGTAAATAGGACCAAATATTGTCAGTAAAAATAGGTAAATATATAGCCTTTTATGTATACTATAGATCCTATTAACTATGGACCCCGGTAATAATAGTTGATATATACTCAAAGTTGTAAGCTACGTAATATATTTTTAAATCAAATTATGAAATTTCAGCTGTGAGTTCGACTGATTAAGTTGATGCTCAACTTTGCAAGCTGCGTATAATACTATATATAATAGTGTGCTGTGCGCGTTATATACATTCAAGACTTATATCAATAATAGTGGGCACTGGGTACAACATCAGAGAAGATACGGGGATACATCCCCGATCGATGCACCTATACCTTCGGAGGGCAGTACGCGGCTGGGGAGGCTACGTACGTACCAACGTACCACGTATGTCCTACGTGTATACCAGGTATACGCCGTACGTACGAATAATGGAGTGGGGGGATGAGTATGCCGAGTTTTCGTACTGACAAATTCAATGGCGACAGAGACAAAAGGAAGCAACAACCCAATCAATTGTACATGGTACGAGTCCGCACGAAGGGCAAAATCGATTTGTCCCCGGTGGCGTGGTAGGTGATCTGCGTGCCTGCTAAGATCAATTTCGTGGGTTCGGGTCTTACCGAGTGCATATACACGAATAATAATACTCGTTAGGACTTCTTGCGTAAAAATTGGCCGGAGGAAGGCGCGAGAAAGCGAGTTAGCAACATTGGATGACAATCGACGAGCAGCGGGAATGCTGAACCCTATGCGCGATAAACATGAAGGCACATGTCCGGGGGAAGAAGGGACGGCATCGGTAAACCCCAGCGAGTTGAGAAAGTGAAAGTGATGATAAAAAAAAAGAAGGAAGAAAAAACACGCCACGGGCGTCATCGGCAGCATCGATTGATTTCGTCGCCGGAAGATGTCCTGACCCACACAACCAAAAGTATTCTCGTCATGGCCGACCGTAAATCCGGCGGGAATTGGCAGGGAAACGGCAAAACTCGTATAAAAACACAATTTTTGTCAGTTAGTTGTGAGTGAATGGCGCCGCCCTGTTGCGACGGCTCTTCGCCCGCTTGCTCGCTCACCTCAATGAGTTACTTGTTGTCGGAGTCGATCCAACGCGCGTAATAATCCCCGCCAGTTCATGAACGGAGTGCGGCCCATAGTTTTGGACCATGGCATGCTCCCCCCGTGTTTCTCATACGAAAAACACTACAACGTCTTATCATAATAGTCCCCGGTGGCTTAGTAGGCGACCCGCGTGCCTACTAAGATCAATTTCGTGAGTTCGAGTCTCACCGCGTGCATACTCGAAGGGAGTTTATCTTGCCTAAAAAATGACTAGCGGAAAGCGCCAGAGCGCGAGTTAGCAACATTCGATGAAAATCGACGAGCAGTGCGAATGCTGAGCCCTACGCGCGATAAAATGAAGGCACGTACCGGGGGGGGGAGAAGGGGCGACATCCATGACCACGGCTTGTCCAGAAGGTCGCTGAAGGGAAAACCTCCTACTAAAAAGTGAAAGTGCTGAAAAAAAAAAAAAGAGTAGTACTTGGTAGTAAATAGTGGTTCTGTGGTAGTAGCAGTAGTAGTGCTATTAAATAGTAATATAGTCACCTCGGTGTCGCCCGCGCCCTTCGCACGCTTGATTGAGCATTTTTATATACCGGCTGTGGGTCGGTGTGAGTGTGTGTGTAGTAATTTGCTTCAGTGACCTCACCGAAGTCAAAGTGGAACACACCCTGTCTCAAACAAGAAATCTAGACCGAACAGGTACCCAGTATCCCGGTTTCTTGTGATAGAAGCGGCCTATGCTATAGTGTAGATGCATGCTACGGTAGGTGTCCACCAGGGTTTTTCCGAGGGTTCTCACTTGAGACGCTCCCTACTTCGCTCAAAACTGACTCCTGAAAAAGAAGAAGAAAAAAAGGTCAACTCGACGAGCCATGTGACCTTAGATGCACCACGAAAATTAGATCTGGCATGTTTTATATAAAAACGATATTGGGTACTGCAGATACTCTGTCAAGAATCCCTGTTAGTCAAAAAATCAATTTGGCGAAAAAGTGCTACCCATATCGTAGCACGCGTCAACCATTGGAATTCAAAACCTCCGGGGAAGCGTGGCCGGGACAAACCGGGTATCAAGTAGGACAGTGGAACCACCATCAAGGCCGTGTGGTGTGTACTCTTAGACAAGCCGTGACTCTTGGCTCAAATGCAACAGCAAAAAACGTGGCAAACATCGCCACTAGCACCCAGGTTTCACACACATTTTTTCTTGCTGATTCGCACCCACAATCACATACGGCAAAACATGCACGGCATCGGCCACGCACGCGGAGCGGAGCTTTCTCTCCTGCGACGTGCTACAAAACCTGTAAATCTACACACGACTGACGACTTCACAACCCCGACACGCACACAAAACATTTTTTCGCTCTAAGCCTTTAGGAAAGCTCTAAAATGTATTCGACGCAGCGCCATCACAACATCCAACGCGTCCAGCGAGCGGCCGGGCCCTGCCCCTCCTACATGACAAAATGATACATGAAAGTTACGTGGTTGCGTTTTCAACAACACGGGAGGGTACATCTACCACACTCGGCTTGGGCAGACCCATAGAAGACGCGATTGCCCGCACCACCGCCACCATCCCGATCTCGCTGTTGAGCTTGTTAACTGCCACAACAAGATAACGGGGCACGGCGCGCGGCGGCGGGAGCGGCGGGGGGAGGAGTGGTAGAATCGGTTGGTCACCATGCCCTTCATAGCTGTTCTGATGAGCAGCATCTTCGAGAGTAAGCCGCAGCGAGCTTGGGGGGTGACGAGCCTACCCTCTGTATGAATGCACCCACGTTTTGGGGACAACCTAACTTGGACACAGTGTGGGAAAAACACTTACCGTATCACACGGGTGAAAAGATATCACCCCCCCCCCCCCTGGGATGAATTTCAGGGCCGATTTTCTACAATACCAGGGGAGACCACACAACGAAAATGGCGGCTGTGGGAAGATGTCGTCGAGACCTTTCCGTAGCTGCGTCGGCATTTGGTTGCACTCTCTCCCCGCTGTCGGGGAAATCAGCTTCGAAATCCGCCCGAGGGGATGTGTTATCTTGCGTGTTAGACGGCACGTCCAACAAGGGTAATACAACCCCTCAATAACTGCACCCGCGTAATTGAGGACAACCCACCAGGAATAGGTGTGGGATAATTGTGCAGTATAATAAATACATTAAAATATTGAGGCAAGAGGGCGTTGCACTACTGAACCGCGCAAATTGTGGGGGCTCCTACTTATAAAAAGTAGCTCAATAACTGCACCACCCTAGCCTTGAATCTGTTTGTGGTTGGAGCGTCTACAGTAGCTCACCTGCGGATCCTACACCTACACCCCGGGCACCGGCGGCCAGGGCCATGGGTGCGGTGATGTCGCCGAGGCCAGAGGCGGCCATGACGGGGATCCGCACCGCTCGGGAGATGGCGTGGGCGGCGGCCAGCGTTGGGGCGGCCCGCTCGATCGCTCCCTGAACGCCGCCCCTATTGAAAGCGCGAAAAAAGGAAGAAAGTCGCGCGCGCGGGGCAGAGGGGCGGTGGGTTAACATGTGGTGGTCCCGAGATGTTATTGTGTCTCAACAACCTCAGAGCTTATTGGTTTATCAACAACCAGAGAAGTTAAACGGTTTCCCAACACGCCTGCACCAGTTGGACACCTGCATTTGCGAGAAAACGAGCCGTGTGTTTCTGCCTTATTAACTTGGATCAACTGCACTTACGTACCTGTTTCCAGGCACAACGCAAAGGGAAATTCAACAAAAAGAAAAATACACTTCTGCCCCATCAGGTACGATGGTTCGCTAGCCTCTTCATTTTCAACTGCGCCTGCCTTCCTCCCTCGGTGAAAATTAATGGCATTGGTCTTCCGCGATGGAAGGAGGGTCATTAAGTGGGACGCAGGGACACGCCGGACCTCCAAATAAGTGACGTCGCACCGCATGTTGGCCGATATATATATCAGCAAACAAGCGAACAAACACGGAGGAGACTTGAGCAACACGCTCGGCGGCGGACGGCACCAACTATTTCGAGCTACAAAAGAAACCCACGATAGCCTAGGCGGGGGGGGGGGTGACAGAACAGGACAACGCGGGGTACGTATATACGTAGTGTCGATGCAATATTATGTCGGCGACGGACAACACAATGCCTGCCGTGATGTTTGGAGTGCCAAAACGTTCACCCCCCATGCTGCGGGGAACCAACAAAAGATGAGTGGAGTACCTGCTGCCAGTTTAGTGCTCTGGATAACAGGAAACCAACCACAACGTGGTCACCGGCGACTTCTCTTAACTAGCGAGGGCACCGTCCAGTCGGAATACTCGCGCTATCATCGTTGCAGGCGTCACCGACTTTCTACGTCCGCGGTATACCGCCGCAGAATATAGCAACTCGCAAGAACAAACGTACCACAAGTGGAAGAAAGGTACCAGCGCCTTCCAGACCGGCGCGCGAACCAGAAAGCCGAGGAGTAATAATTCGATATGTAGGGCAGGGATGAAACACAATCTCAACAGTATGCATCCAGGTGAACCGACCGGGTTGCACACAATTGCTCACTTGGATGGGTCGAGGCTGAACTTCCCCTCGGTCTGGATTACGTCGACGCCAAGAGCCTCAAGCTCCTGCGCCAGGTTCACCTTTGAAAACATAGAAATGAATGTATAATATAGAAACATACGAGGCGTCTCCGAATGAACGCCCACAATATGACAGCCAAAACAGCAAGTGCCCACGTGTACATCGAGAGCCTCAATGTACCATGAAAAAAACTGAGCGTGGTGGAGAATTTCCCAAACAGCGCGCCCATGTAAGAGTCCAAACCTCTCTGGCACTGTTACCAGGCAGCCAACCCCCCCCCCCAAAAAAAAAACCAAGGAGGACAGGAAAATGGGAGCAATCATATTGATAGGCTAGCTGCCGCGCGTGTCACGCTTTTACTACGAAAGCAAACGAAACCAGCGCAACGCGAACTCTCATTCTGTCTCATATCATACATACGTATGCACGCATAACAATTTTCGCAAAGCAAAAAAAAACACTCCCCCCTTCCCCACTGCGGTTCGCGCCTTTATTATGAACACTAGGCCCTAAACCCTTGACAGCGCACGTTTCGCCTTGCTTGACATGTACGTCTCCTGACGTCTTTTATGGTACTTTTTCTTGTTCTCTGCACTAATAGTACGAACTATTTACATCAAGTACCAAAAATTGATATTATTGTTTCTCCCCCAACCCCGCCAATCTACACACACGCGCATACATAGTCACTGGAATATGGCTCATGGCTGAAGCACGCAAACACTGAATTAACATCGCGCGATATCATATTATATATATATCAGGTTTATCCTCTGCGTCCTCACCTGCTCGTCCAGGTCTAGTGTGTGCGGTACCGTCACCGACAGTGGCACGGAAGGCAGCAGAGACTTCGTCTTGCGGGTCATCTCGAGCACATCCTCGGCGGAGAACGTCAGCCCCTGGTCGTAGAAGGAGTCGAAGTTTCCGAGCTCCACCATCTCGGCGCCGGCCGCGACGCAGGCGGGGAAGAGGCTGGGGTCGACCGCCGACACGCACACCTTTTCCACGAACAACAAACAGTCGCCAGGTCAACAAAATAAACGGAACGAATAAAAAAGGCGCGCGATACGTAGCACGTAGATGTCTTGTGTGTAAATGTAAAAGCACGCGGCTATAATGTGAGAAAATTCGCATCAGGATAGGCTACGTAGGCTACACGACTTTTTGCGTTGTCCATTCGGACGACACAAAAGATGGGCAAGTGAGGCGAGCTTAAACATTACGTTACCGGCTTGCCGGAATTTTTCAATTAACAAACAAAACACACGCGCTCGTACATACCAGGTACCAGGTACCGGCACGCACATACAAGGCGCTTCGCTCCGCGGGCGGCCTACGCCGCCCGCTACGCTCGCTCAGGAAGGAAACATCAAATTATGCGAAGCGGACAGAGGTCCATGATTGAATATTGTTTTTTTAATGGCCCCTGTAGTCAGCTGCAAACTGGCGACTTGACAATGCCAAGAGTCCCGCCGCCGTGCTTCCGGAGAAAACAGCTCGGACGCCACATATGCTTCGCGTCGCGGGCGGTTTTCCGCTACGCTCGCTCACACGTCGTACATACGTACAAACCCCAGGTAGGGTACTTATTTTTTTCTTTCGATATGCTCTGTGTCTGTGTACTCGTCGTATGTACGAAATATAAAGCACAGAACGGCACAGCAACACAGCAAAAACAATGAAAATGAAACCGAAAATTTCTAAAAGAAATAAAATCCCCGTCCCCTTTCGTGTAATAATTTACTACCTGAGTGGAACGAACACCTTACACCAGTCAAAAAAAAAAAAAAAAAATGAAAAAAAAATCTTACAGCAGAGCTTCTCTCTCAGCCTCGTACGCCGCCCGCCCCTCTCGCGACCATCTCGCCACCGATTCAGTCCGGGTAAAGCTTCCCTCCCTCTCTTCCACAGTGAGCCCCGTCGCCCGCCTCGCGTGAAGCCCAGTGCTCACCGTGGACCTCGACGCAAGCTCGACAATGTTGGTGCTCATTCGGGGTACCTCCCTCTTGTGACTCTCAGCCCGGTCGCAAAAATAAGCACCGCTTGAATATTATCTTACAATCCCGAACGACTCTTAAATACTCGTACGTACTCTATCCAAAATCACAAATGGAGGCCAGACAGAGCCTATTGATGCATCCCGCGTGTCTCGAGGCACACGCGACGCCTAGGCACGAAAGCGGCGACCGCGCTCCTTGCAACTCCCCCTCTACTCGCCAGCATCCGCTGACACCCGCGACGGTGCCGGGTTCGCCCGCGCAACCGTGCTCGGAGTACACGCACGCACACGAAACGAAAGAAGAAAAAAGGAAAGAAGGACTGAAAGTACGACGAGAAATAAATGGAGAAAACAAAGACTCGCTGGAACGGTCCGGCAAGTAATAAAAGGAGGCGATTCCCAAGTGGGAGCTCTGAGAGGCCAGGGATGTACCAACGGAGCACGCTCAGAGATCGAGATCGAAGTAAGTATATCTATGATAGGAGTAGCCGAGAAGAACACCGAACACCAAACGAAAACAAGCAGCGAAAACAAAACCGCGATGACAAACGTAGATCAGCTGTGTGTATGTACACAGCCTCTGTTTTCTCGACTACCTGGTACGAACACCTGGTGGGTCGTTTCGTTCGTGTGACGCAGACAGCACACACACTCACCGGCACGTTGGAACAGCCTTCGCCGCGCGCACGAGGTCGGGGGTCGCAGGCGATGTCGATGTGAGTGCCCCCGCCAGCCGCAGCCGCCCTTGCCACCTTGGACACGAGGTCGGCATCGAACTTGTTCAGGCCGGAAATCACCTTCGCCAACCGCCCATCACAATTGCGCCCAGAGAGCGAGAAAGGGCAGGTAGCAGTAGAGAGAGAGGGCGCGCGGTAGGTGGGTGGGCGGTAGCGTGGGAGGGGGGGTTAGTGTACCATGGGTATGGGATGCCTGGTATTCAATCTTTCGTATTTCAAACATGCTTTGCGTCATCGTACATACCTGGTACCAGGTAGAGCTTTGCAAGTACGGCAACAGCGAAATAGCTGTGTAAATCATTACAAAAGCAAGGGCTCAGCTACCAAAATGGCGTAGAGTAGGTCGGTAGTACGTATCACCTTGAGTGCCTTGCCGGCTTGGAAGGGCGCCAGCACGTCGCCAGACATACGCGGGGAGACACAGAATGCATCCGCGCAGGAGAGAGCCGCAGCGGCGGCGACGAAGCAAGTTGATCTCATCGTAGCCTTTTCCTCGCTGGTGGACCAATACGATACGCAGGAAGCACATTAATTCGGGAGAGAAAAGCCGGTCCAAGGTAAGCAGTCAAGGCCCAGCAGAATGACAATACTGAATAGGGCTCGTGTTTTGACGAAACCTTAGATATATCTAAAACGAGTACCGTACAACACTTTATACCAGGTACTATTTATAGGTAGATACACAAACGGCCGCCTGAGGCTTGTGGCACAGGAGATGTATGTATATCGTCTCATTCGGTGATTCGACGCTTCGATGCTAGAAACGCGTGAATCATGAATCGCGTGTTTGGTTAACAAAACAGCAAGCGCTCTGTAGAGAGGACTGCGAAGGCGGGGTGCATTCAACGGTACGCTGTGAGCTGACTCGTGTGTCAATACCACGGCTCCAATTTCTCCGTTGGGAAGTGGCCGATCGGGAGTGGGCTAGGCAAGGCAGTAGTCAGCAGTGCGCTGGCAGCAGTTGCTCTGAAAGCGCATGTTTGCTGACGACGGCACACAAAACGAGGCATTGGTCATTTCATGCTGCGTGCAACTCAAGACGGTGCCCGAAGGAGGGCGCCAGCACGCTGACATTAGGCGTGTAGAGAATCTTACCTGTGATAATTCTTGGGGTGCTCGGCGAAAGGGTACAGCTGTGGTATAGACAGGCAGGAGGAGTGATCGGTAGCTACATGTTTGCGTGGTTGCACAAGCAAGGGTTTCCATTAAACTGCATTTGGATTCGTATTTTGCCGTTTCGTTTTGCAAATTATCAAAATCAAATTGTTCGCCTGGATCGTCCTCGTCGACTCGTCGGCCCGTTGGGCGTTCGTAGCCAAGCACTGGTATATATCTGCCCGGAAATGACAAGTAGGAATGCATTTGCTGATCACGGTGACGCTGGGCGTGCCCAGCTTAGCGACGGCCTTTACCAGTTCTTCTTCGTCATCAGATAACACTGAAGCGTTGTTCATCGAGGCGGGGAGGACACCGACATGTCCGGCGGACCTGTTCGACGAGGAGCTTGTGAGAGCCTCGTGCTATCAAGGCGAGAAGCCCGACCCTCCATTTATCGTGTAACATCGTTTGCACAACTACTGTACGAGCAGGACCTGGTGCATGCTCATACGAGAGGCACTAACATCTCAAATACAGCAGTACAGCTAAATGTCAACAACACCCGCTCTATAAGTAACATCTCAACGGCTTTTTCGACGACGATGGGCAAAAGGCGATGTTTGTATGAGCGTGAGTGCGCCCGCAGTGAACAGCGTTGCTACTGCAGTTTTCCCCACCCCCGAGGGTTGAATGCCTGCTATGCACTGAGCTGCAAGCTATTTATACATTCAAGTTGCAGTGGAACATGTACGATGCATTGTCGAAAAGAAAAGAAAACTATAAAAAAAACTACGTCCTACGAGTATCATACTATGTGTCCATTGCTGTTTACCGCTCGCAATTCGATATTCATGCAGACTGGGATCGGAACGGGAGGTGGTTCATGCGGCTTCGGTCCTCCGGGATTCCTGCACACTCGTACGGACAGGCGTATGAGCCTTGGGACCATCTTGTCAAGGACCAGGAATGGGACATCACGGTACCAATTGACTTCGACGAGGCCGACGCGGAAGGAGCCTTACAGCGCGACGTAGATCCTACCGAGTTTCTGGTGGCCGCGGCTAAAGAGAACCGACCGCTAGGCATGGCACTGAATGGTGTACCCTTCTTTTCCCCGCTCACGGCATCAGGTGAAGAATGGTTTTCATTTGGTATAAGCTGTCTTCAAAATAATACAACATGTACCAGGCAATATAGCACGAACCTCGTCCTGACTGTGCATGGGGTGTCACTACTGCGACACCCACCCGATACCCAACTATATTGATGGAACGAGCTTTCGTTTAAATCCAGTGTTTTCACGTCGGGCTTTCTTTGGTGTTGTGAAGCGGTGACCGATATTAGTGGTAGTGGTAAGGGACGCAGGTGGTTCTGGCAGCTGGAAAGCAGTGCTTCGCTTCTTCTGATTTAGATATTTTTATTGATCGCGAGAGCTGAGGAGATGCTCTGGTAGAGAAGTGAGAGGCAGGGGGGAGGGACTCGACGCCCAGATATACTCGTCCCACCCCACGCCACAAGCTCTCCTAAATTCCCCTTATCTGATGTACGCCTACAGAACTGTCCTATGGCTACCGATCGTTCTTCTGCTAATGTAAGAACTTCTCACTTCGTGGTCCTATCTGCGTTATGGAACACTACTCTCGTCTAACAGGTTATCCGCCCTAGGGAACATTCCTAAAAGAACGTTACTCTCGACTAACGGAGTATCCGCCGGGTTGATCCGTTCTTCGGATTATTCTCGTATTCGTGAGACTACAAGACTGCAACACATTGTCTATATCTGTAGCCCATGAGTATTCCACCCATATCGCAGTGTACTGTACGTACTGAGCTGGTTGTTCTTACACAGCACATCATAGTTACAACGACGGCGATGCTGCACGCAGAGCTCCCAGAGGTATGCCCAACCGTGGCAGCTCGTACCGGAAGTTTCTCTGCTAGCTACCTACGTTAATGGAATATCGCAACAACAGTGGGGGTGTGCCGATGAATGCCCTTGTTTCGCGTACAAAGTGGGTCGTACTCTGTTGGCGTGTCCCTGCTGGGGAGCCTCATACGAAGTGTACCCGCACTGCCCAATGTGAAGTGGTGACCGAGGTAGGGTAAGGGCAAGGGACGCAGGTGGTTCTGGTAGCTGGAAAGCAGTGCCACGCTTCTTCTGATTTAAATCTTACTGATGGCGAGAGCTGAGGAGGTGCTCTGGTAGAGAAGTGAGAGGCAGGGGGGTGGGACTCGACACCCAGATATACTCGTCCCACCTCACGCCACAAGTTCTCCTAAATTCCTCTTATCTGATGTACTCCTACTGAACTTTCCTATGGCTACCGATCGTTCTTCCGCTGATGTAAGAACTTTTCACTTTATGGTCCTATCTGCGTTAAGGAACATTGCTCTCGTCTAACGGGCTATCTGCCCTAGAGAACATTCCTGAAAGAACATTACTCTCGACACACGGAATATCCGCCGGGTTAATGCATTCTTTGGATTATTCTTGTATTCCTGATGCTACAAGACTGCAGACTATATTATCTATATCTATAGCCCATGAGTGCTTCACTCATATCACATTAGCCCACTCTGAGTAGTCGTATATGTGGACCACAAGATTGTCGGAGGGTGATGACAAGGTCCATCCCTAACGGCCAGGAAAAGGTGGTCGAAGATGCGGCTATTCGAACAAAAGAAAACCACACCAACGGTCCCACCCTACGTCACCGGCCCGCTTGTAACTCGCGACAGGAGCTGACACGGTAAATCCGCAGCCAGGCACAGCCATGGCGGAGAACAGCACATTGTTCGACGAGTGCGCTGGCTCTTTGCAGGCAGAAACGGGGGCGTACGGGTATCGCGTCATGCCCCCGTGTTTGCACGCCGGGTCTTCTACTCTGCCCAAGGTGATGCTAGACTAAAGGCAATGATCGGCTTCGATCGTGGGGATCGCTGAGCATCGACCTGTACAAGCGTCTTTCTGCGCAAACAGTTTGGAGTATATTAAATCTAGTATGCACATCAGTCTTTGTTATTAATAGTCTATTGCATTGTCCAAGGAAGTATGTATGCACGCGAATACCTCGTACTTTCACACTATTGATTTATGCCAAGCACGAAAAGCGACCCATGCACTCGACGGTGCATCTCTCGATCGTGTTGTCCACCAGGCATTAAACTCTAGCTACTCGTGCCCTCACCACGTAACCTACATCAAGTAAATGGGTCTATGTTGATTGATCTCTAAAGGTATAGGCGCAACTGGCACGGGAACGCGTGGCTGACTCCAGACATGAAACACGAACTCCTCTTATATTACATCCTCGCTGTAGAGTTGGTTCGCCTCACATGCAGTATAGGGTTCCTCCTGACGAGTGGCATTGGTGGGCACACATTACCCCGATATCCCAATACCCGACAGCCGGGATCCCTTTCCAGCGTGGAACTCCCCAATTTACCATGGATCTTATATGTCGTGTATCTGAGTACACCCTACTCAATATACACGACCATACTCATATCCCCCCTGCTCCTGTGCATGGTCAATGTTCCCCTCAGCTCTGTACATGAAAATGTACGACATCGCAGGGTTGATACATCAGTGTGTTGATTGATCTCTAAAGGTATAGGCGCAGCTGGCACGGGAACGCGTGGCTGACTCCAGACATGAAACACGAACTCCTCTTATATTACATCCTCGCTGTAGAGTTGACTCGCCTCACATGCAGTGTAGGGTTCCACCTGACGAGTGGCATTGGTGGGCACACAATACCCCGATATCCCAATACCCTACAGCCGGAATCCCTTTCCAGCGTGGAACTCCCCAATCTACCATGGATCTTATATGTCGTGTATCTGAGTACAATCAATAGTCTACCTACAGCACTACGAGAAACCAGGCGTTAAACTGTAGCTGCTCGTGCCCTCACCACGTAACCTACATCAAGTAAATGGGTCTACCTACAGCACTACGAGTACCTTTTTTTGTGTCGTGGTCTACCTCGCTTTTCCTTTTCTGGGGTCCAATGCCGCCCGTGCCCGAGATGTGCCTACTGCACACAAAATGGTAATGTATATATACCCCCCTCCCCCCCAATACCCACGAGGCAGTTACATAGTAATCCCATTGCTGTCTCTGGAAGTGGCCACACCAGAAATTAAATCAATTAATTGATGGTGTCATCCATAAACAAGAAAATCCGCCTCTAAAGCGGTTCTTAGTAGGATGCAGCCCACCCTTCATGCGATTCGTCCAACACCTCAACGCGCTTCGCGCTTGGTGCAAGCAATGTCTGCCTGGTCGGTGAAAACCCGAGATGGTCTGTCCCGGCATTGTAAGGATGCGAGGGTCTATGGTCATACGACTACGGCCATGCCTGATAGTGAGTACCCCCCCCCCCCCCGCCCAATGCTTATAGGGAGGGGGCTACGATCCCGCGCTTGCGATTAACGGGTTCGAAACCACACAACCGTTGGACACAGACTCCCCGCCACCAGAGTCTCCCCTGCTCGGGTTCGCCATGAACGGCCGGAGGCTCTACGGCCCGTACGACGCGACACGATCCCTGGCGTGGGGCCTCGACGTCTGCAACGGACGATGGGAGATCGACGGTCTTCGCAGCGATTTTTCCGCCGTGTCCGAAGCCGAAGACAATCAAAATAGGCTGTACGCTTACCGAGCGACTCCCGCATTCCCGTACCTCATCGGGTGTAGTGGCCCAGCGGGGATGGCGCTTGATGTCGCGGCTGCGGCTGCGGCGGAAGCAGATGCTACGAGTGGTCTGGACCGTTCCAAAATCGGGGCCGGGTTTTTGGTGGAAGCCTCGCCCGAGGGGGTCCGGCGGGAAGTTTCTTGTCCATCGATAGCGGCGAGTGCGAAGCTTGTCGCGCTGGGACGTACGGGAAGGACGCGGGTACCGTGGGTGCTGCGTGCCCGGGGGGGGGTGAGTAGTTATATGCACAAGCGGGCAGGCGGGGGGAGGCAGGCAGGGAGGGAAGGGCGTGCCTTGTTTTGAAATCAACAAGAAGAACTGGTGTAGTATGCCCTCTAATGTAGCTTGGCCCCCGATGTAATACTCGTAGTGTAACCTTTTTCTGGGCAGTACAAGGGTGCGGGCTCCGCCCGCGAATTTTATCACCTGTTGCATTGATACGGCCCGTAGTGGCGTACAAAATGCTTCCCACGAGCAGCGTAAATTTACTGGCAAGTAAATCGTCGCCGATACCGAACAAACAATTTCTACCGCTTGTACGCATTTGGGTCAGCATTTCATAAGTGGGAGGCTTCCTACAAGAGCTCGTTCGTAGTCTTACTGAGTGCTTGTGTATACTCTCTTTCCTTAGACGTCGCTCTCGTCTTTGCCTAACTTCTCAGGGTTTTCACCGAAAAATCGTGGCAAGTTTGCTTTATGGCAGTCGATTTCTAGTGCATGGTCGCCCTAACAATGTTGTCCGTCGGATCGACCCAATTTATGGAACAAACAGTTGTGCCCACAGGGCTACTTTTGCCCGGATGGAACCGCCACACCCACCCTGAGATGCCCGCCGGGAACGTTCGGCGCGGCGCGAGGAATGGGCAACGACCTCTGCAGCGGGGAGTGTCAAGAGGGATATTTTTGTCTGTCTGGGTGAGAACAACGTTGTACGCTATACCAGATTGCATTCTTGGCATTGCTTTTGCCATCCGATAGCGCGCAGCATGTGCTTCAACGTTGATCATGCATAACTACTCCGGCCGAAAGAAGGAGAGAACCAAGAGAAACCAAAAACGAAAGAGAAACATAGAGACCACTCTGGACGTAAATATAAGGAACGCTTGGTATTCATGTTGATGTATAAAAGTTCCTCATATTTTTTCCCAGAGATATCACGAAGTCTATTAACACTACATTTTGTATATGTAGATCGTGTGTTTGCGGACCGTTCGCGGCTGGGAAATGCCGCCGGCGGCGGTTCGTAGCATGTTGCATTCCGGGTGGCAAGTAGCAGTAAAGTATGATACTCTCCAAGCATTGATGCCCACAGCCTAATATCAAAACGCCGGCCACATACTGTACTTCAGAGCGAGAAAGCCGTGCGTCTGTTTTTTCAAGCCTATTTGAAACCGTTTGTCAAACGCAACGGCGGCCATATACTGTACGTAGCGCTTGGAAACCGAGCCTCTATTTCGAGGGGGGGGGGGGGGGGGGGGACTTGGTACGAAATCAACCCCGAATAAATCGTATGCGTTTCTGCCCGCGTCGACGATGTCGTTGACTGTCGAACGCGACATGTGGCTCCGTCGTCAAGCCGCGATAGTACCGAGGGTGCCCAGTCCCATTTCGTACACTGGATTATTCGTTTCAAATCTTCATCCCGTGTCCCCTTCGCGCTCCGCATGTTTCCTCTTTGTTTCCCTATTTCCGTCGAATTTCTTGTTTTTCGCGTTGCCAGGTCCGTGGCTCCCGATAGCAACGAATGCGGATCGATGCTGTACTACTGTCCGAAGGGTAGTGGGGAGCGGAGGCCGGTGAAGAGCGGCTACTACACAACGCCGGAAGCGCTGCCGGGGTCGTCCGAGATGGGCCACGCGAAAGCTCGTCGCGTGAGGTGGGATGTTTGAGGTCCCGGAATACCTGGACCGTTGGTTTTGAATATTAATATGAAACCTTCCTTTTAGAAACAGTGTGGTGCATGTTTACATATTCAGAGGGGGGGGGGGGGGGGGGCAGGAAGGTGTACTTGATATCATGCATGGCCGTACCGGGACGGAGCACGTCGGGTTTTCACCGACCAGGCAGCTGTTGCTTGCACCAAGCACTAAGCGCCGTGCGGTGTTGGGCGAGTCGCATGAAGGGTGAGCTGCATCATACTAAGAACCGCTTGTGAGGCGGACTTTCTTGCATATGGAAGACAGCTTCAATGAGGTAATTTAATTTCCAGTGTGACCATTTCTAGAGACAGCAACGGGAGTATTATGTAACTGACTCGTCGGTGCCATACCATTACCACCGCGTGATACGATCAATACTTTTTTGCGGAATAAAGGTTCTCCACCCCGCACTAATAATCTAACTCGACCACCAGCTGTGACCGACAGCAAAAAAAAAAAACGGTACTCTGGTTGTCTAGCTCAAGTAGTGAACGGCATGTGTTTTTTACAGTGTCGTTGCCAACCGACGCCGACCCAACCTATATAATATATATAGAGGGGGGGGAGCACTCTTTTTTTACTTGCCTTAACCATTTCATCAGTGACGCGCATCCCTTTCGAGACGGAGCACCGTTCCTACTCCTAGCAGAGACACCTCCAACATTTGGGCGCTCACTACATTGTTTCCATATCTTACATAGTTTTTTTTTACTGTTCTTATCTCCTTTTTGTTTCGCCGCCTATGGCCACCATCTATCCCCTATAGTAGGATAGGTTGGATTAAGAGGGGGGGGGGGTTGATCTTAAGAGTTGGCTCAATAGACGGTCCTGCGGCCACCTTTACTCCACGCTATACAGTGCACGGGGGCTTCGGTAAACGCCAGCAAGAAAGCGAACGTGTAGAAACCAGTAGGTGCTCGTGATTTAAAAAGCATCTTGACGGGACAAAAAGCAGACCTCTGCTACACTATACGACACGCCAATCGAGTTGCTGCGGTATGTTTTGGCTGTTCCATATAGCAATGCTTCTACTGTAGAACGAAAAGCGTGAGCCGGTGCTGTCGTGCGGATTAAAAAAAAGAAGAACAAAGAGGGGAGAGAGAGAGACAGACAGACAGACAGACAGATTATCTACAATGGTGCAGTCGATGCCACCCAGCCAAAACACACCCACCCGTGGTGTGCCCCCGCCAACAAATAAAATAATGCACGCCAAAAAACTTGCGACCACACAAGGCCCGAGACACTGCTTCCGCCGCCGACTTGACATATCAGCCGCACCCTCGGCGTACGTTCTTTCATCGGCAGACATAGGCATTCACGTATCATACATTACGTTTTCTGACAGTGTCTTGTAAGTACTTTCCTTTTAAGCATGGTTACACCTGTCGCGCGGCACATTTCGGCCATATAGATCGTCTCCCTCGGACGTGGGTATTGATGAATGTCTTGAACATTACGGGGGACCACAGTAAATAGGACCAACTATTGTTAGTAAAAATAGGGAAATATATATACGTTTTTATGTGTACCATAGGTCCTATCTACTATGGTCCCCCGTACTAGTAAAGAGGATTAATGAAAACAGGGAACGTTCCGAGAATAATCCATGTTCTGTTGAAAGTGAGAACGAGCCGGGTTGGTTGGTAATATATTCCGGAGACTTGGTTGAATAAAAAGTACCTTCACCGTAGCCATTGTTTGGTTCATCGCGCGAGTAGCAGTGAATGCCAAGCATAATACAGCACGCTTTACTTGTTGCATTTACAGGATATCCGTACCTACGCAGTCGTCACGAAGCGTCACGGAGCGGTTCCGAGCTTCCATCCGTCTGTCTGCATCGGTCACATTCAGTTTTGTTGTTGTTGTTGTTGTTGTTGTTGTTGTTGTTGTTGTTGTGTGATACCAGCGCTTTCTCCGTATTTGTCTTATTTCAGGTCCGGACAAACACGATGCGAAGCGGGGACTTATTGCACTCGGGGAGGGCGAAGGCCGTGCCCCGCGGGCACTTTCGGCTCGACTGCGGGCTTGACGTCGCCCGAATGCAGCGGGCGTTGTCCGACTGGGAGCTATTGCCCTCTGGGAGCGGTGGAGCCCGTCCCGTGTCCGGCTGGATCTTTTGGAGGTGCTCGGCGCGATATTGGGGTAGAGGTGAAGGGGCAGGGTTGAGGTCGTACGGCCGAGCGTTTAGCAACAGGAGAACAGCGTAACACTCACTGCACAGCTGCACCGGGTGACTACCTAAGCCAGCAGGAGGCGTCTCGCAACAGGAGCACCGCGTAGCACACGCTGTACGCCTGCGCCATGTGCGTAAATCAAGATGAGATGTACGCGTACGCTCTGTGTCTCTGGCAGTAAATCTACATTGTTCGTGGGGACAAATGCTCACCAGTGATGGACACACACAATGCTTGTGTGTTGTTATCACCCGCGGGAGGCGTTTTTGTGAAGGGTTGACCTTCAACCTGACCTTAATTCAAAGTGCTTTATCGCACGGCAAGCCGTCAGCGCATGCGTCTCAGCTGACTCAGAAGGGCGCGAGCGATGACTCAAGCAGGGTCTAGCCGAGAGTTGGTGAAGAGCCTTCTCTCTATCAACACTTCTCTCTTTTAGTAGATATGAAGCTTGTGCCCGTGTTCGCTCATAGCTGAGTCTGTTTGCTAAAGGCGAGCAATATGCATGCGGTTTGTCTCATGGACAGAGGAAGAAGGCCTGTTCGCGCGAGAATGTTCGGGCCTTTGCGCCAAGGGACACTTCTGCCCAGCGGGGAGCGTCAGCGCGTTTGAAAACGCGTGTCCGGCGGGGAGGTTCGGCGCCGAACGGGGCCTCACGGACTACTTGTGCGCTGAGGTGCGGTTATATGAATACGTGTGTTGGTCATCTGAAGGGATAACCTACTAGCCTACAGGGCCGTGCTTGTCGAAGCAACTTGTGTCGTTTGTGTTCGCTTCTTAGTTATTGAATTCGAAGTAAAAGTAAAAAAAAAACGAACTGGAATTTTTACACAGCAATTTGTTCACACTCTCCAGTTTTTTGGCACCCTGATAAATTTCCAGATTTTCCATTTTTTGTTTGCGTTTGGAAAATCGAGAAACAAATCGTGGGAATGTTCGAAAAACGAATCGCTTCGATAAGCACGCGCCGCTCTTCGTCAGCCCTGAAAAAAAAAATGGGAAAAGGTGGGCTCCTCATTCAGACCATCAGCCCGCGCGTGGCGACGGAAGTGCCCCCGAGATTACTGCCGACGCCGAGTCGCACTCACACGCTTTGCCCTTCACATCTTGTTGATCAAACGCGATGATATATATTATCTCGCCTTGCTCAGCGCCGACCAATAGTGGGGAACAAATACGTCAGAACCATACAGGGTGCGCAAGCGTAAAGAAATGCGTGTTTATTGGTTCCATGGAGGGTTCTGATTGCTATTAATACGGTAGACCATAGTAAATAGAACCTACGGTACACACAAAAACCTAAATATTTCCCTATTTTTACTAACAATATTTGGTCCTATTTACTATGTTCCCCCCGTAATAGTATGTTTTACTATGCCCCCCCGTAATATAGGCCACTTTAGTAAGATACACGCAAGAGGCCAACTATCTGTCAAAGCTCAAAACAAACCAAGCCATCCATATGACAATGTGTTCACACTTAGCTGGTATTACGGGGGTCCATAGTTAATAGGACCTATGGTATACATAAAAACCTATATATTTACCTATTTTTACTAACAAAATTTGGTCCCGTTAACTATGGACCCCCGTAATAACAGTGACGCCTTTGTAAACGACGCACAATAGTGCATAGGGCTCCTTGTGCTTCCGTGGTTTTCTTCTTTCGGAGTGCTTTCGAGCGATCAGCGTTGAAGCTTACGCTGCATATAGTATGGACATTGTCGGATGGCAATAATACCAACACGAAACGTACCGATAACAAGTTTAAATGTTGATTAATCCGCGGCAAGCACGAGAGAGGGGGAGAGCTCACAAGCACACAGCAGGTCCACTTCACGCACGCAGCAGTTTGCAAAACGCGAACGCCCGCCTCCTCTCACGCCCTCCGTTCGCTCTCTCCATCAAACCCTCACACGTTTTTTGAAATAGGAAACCGCTTGTGCGCGAGCACCGAACGCGCCGTGTCTGGCGTCTCTCTGCCACCCTGGGTACTACTGCCCTTTGGGGAGTGCCTCCGCTAAGGCAAACCCGTGCGGCTCGGGCGACCACTACTGCCCTAGAGGGTCCGCCTATCCCACCCCAGTAGACGTGGGGCATTACTCCTACTCAGAAAACTATGCGGACGGAGCAAGCACTGTCGGAGGCATTGGCGAATCGTGGTCGTTGATTGGGGAGACGGTGAGGAAGAACGAGCCCCCAAATTTGGAAGCAAATGCGTACATAGGGTGGGCTACTTTTGTTTTTTAATCCTCTGGGTTAACGGGTGAACACAATTTTAGTCTATGGATAAACAACAATTCAACACACTCATACTGCATTACCTGGTGTAGGTTATGGAAGGAGTAAAACAACCGTTTGCTATTGACAGAGAGTCAGTCCTACGGGAGATTGTATTTCCGGCCGGAGAGCTTGTCGGAAACATGGAAACTGTTTGATGTTGACCAGATACTTCAAATGGGTACTATTTTCCGGCCAGGGTGTTTTTTGTTTTGTTTTACGATACGAATATAGATTGAAGTCAATACACCTTTCCTCATCTGCTGCATCGTGTGTCCTACGGACGCTTCCGCGTACTGCCGTGCATGTGCAGCATAACAGCGTACCCTTGTTCAGGATGTTGTGTCGCTTGATATATTCATGTCTTCAAAACGCGACGCCGTTGTTCCTCGAGTACACATACCAGGTATATGTTATTCGATAGTACCTGGGATACGACTTGCCGTATCAGTAGACTCTGCTAATACTGAGCATCGATGCAATGTGTTACGTACCTACCTTCAACAAAAGCACCCTGCTGCGCCGATAAAAAAATAGTAGTGGTTAGTCGCCGTCGAACGCTTGTACGGGCTACGCTCGACATCTCCGATGCATACTACAGTACTATTGTAGCTGTTTTGGAATCGTTCGAATGAGTTGTCCTTGCTCGCTCCCGAAACGGTCCGAGGCGAACGAAATGCCTTCGGAGCCCTTTACTACTCGCCCAGGGAGGCCATCATGGGCTTTGTTTTTTTGTTTGGCAAGGTTTCCAGCAACAGCACCCGAAACTATTGACTTATTGCGCCCTGAGTCGATCATGAGAACGGAGTGATCGACCGACGGCAATTGTTTGTTTTTGAATTCGAGCGGTAATGTTCCGCGCCCATCTGAGTATGTATGTCTCCGAAGGTTCCAACACGCTGCACGAACGACCATAAGCAATGCAACAGAGGTCACGACCTTTGCACAACCTCCACGACAACGCGAATGCCAACCCCCTGCCCCATCTAACGAGTGGTTCCATCCCCTGTACGAAGTATGTGACATTTTTACCCTCCTGCCCCCCCCCGTTTGCCCCCCCCCCCCCCCGCGCGCGTCGTGCTCCAAGCGTAGACTCGAACGTCGCAAGCTACATGTGAGCCCGGCTTCTACTGCGTAAATGGTGCTCGCCTACCGTGCCCCGCAGGGACCTTCGGGTCGTCGTCGGGCCTCACCTCCCCCGAGTGCTCCGGCCCGTGCCCTGCGGGGTACTACTGCGGCGCCGGCCTCGCGTCGGCACTTGCCGCGCAAAGATGTGGGGCGCCCCGGTGGTATTGTCCCGAGGGCTCTAGTGCTCCCTTGGAGGTTGGGCTAGGCAACTATACCTTAGGAGAACCACCCGATAGGCGGGTTATGCAGGTGACAACCTACTACTGTGTATGCGGAGATATCTACACGGAAGAGGGTGGTATGAATGGTTGGTGTAAGGATAGGGGGCTTAGTTCGGTCAGCTTTCTGAATTAAGGCCGTGCGAAGTACCAGGTACACATTACGTATTCTAAGGAACAAAATAATGTTGGGCTGTGTATGTGTTCTCAGAAAGCTCCCAAGATTGGTACTATTAATAGTGCTTGGTGCAAGAAAGGGGGCATATCTCGCTCATTTTTTTTTTTCTGAAATAAGGCCGTGCATTGTGAGTGTGATCAGGAAAAATTAATGTTGGGGTTGGTGTGGTTTGAAAAAGCTCTCAAAGATGTGACTGCCTCGTGTCTAAAAATGCAAACCCCCCTGCATCCCAAGCGACTTGATTGGAGCTTGAAACCTTCGTTTCGTTTTAGGAGAATACGCGTATATAGCAGGTATATAGCGTATTCTTGCGGAGCGAATAATGTGTCTGTGGCACGTCGTCTTCAACTATATTTCACAATAAAAGAACATGCCCCGGGCATGGTGAATGCATGACCCCCCCCCCCACCCGTCTCGCAAGCACCAGCAACGGAATGCCCCCCCAGTAAGCGATTTACCAAACGCCTGGTCTGCTAAGTACTGGTCAGCTCTACGAAACAAACGCGTTCGTGCAAGCAGGAAGGGGTCACATAATTAAGGGAGATATAGTCTTTGGCCGTTTGGACTTTTTTCTCTTTTTTTCTTTTGGTTTCCCTTGGTGAAAAAAAAACAGGGGTTTTTCACAGGTCATGGCCCTACCACCCGACCTGACCCGACCTGACCCGATCCGACCCGACTCGACCCGACCCGATTGTAGACGTGAGTTTGATCTGACTCGAGATCAGCCCTCTGGTTGTATTATTTCGGGGAATGTTTATGCGCGGTCAACGCTGAAGCTCATACCCACAGAGTCAGATGGCGAACGCAACAGCAACGATACTTGTATGTCTTTAATACTATACTAACGACATGAAAATGTGTCATTGCCGAGTGCTCTCGCTTGGTCACGTGGTGAAAGAGAGGGTACGGGTCTGAGCACTACACTGTAACAGCAAAGTAGGCAATCCTTGACAGCAAAAGCGAAACTACGAAACAACTATCCACCCTCTCTTTCTCGGTTGGATGCACACCGCTTTTCTTTGCCGCCTCTGACAACGCCATCCCGACAGGACACCTGCCCCGCTGGCGCATACTGCCGAGAAGGCATGCTCCGCCCCTGCCCCGCAGGAACGCACGGTTCCAACACCGGCCTCACCTCGCCCTCGTGCTCGGGGCCATGCCCTGCCGCCGGTACTGCCCATCGGGCACCATATCGGACTCAAATAACACAGCCTACGAGCCAATAGGGTATGCGTGCCCAGCAGGGCGTTACGGGCTTCCGGGAATGGGGGACGCCTCGTGCGCGGGTCCTTGCCAAGCGGGGTACTACTGCCCCGAGTCGTCCTCGAGCCCCAGAGAGTTCGAGTGTGGGTCATGGACTGTTTTCTGCGGCGAGGGATCACGGAAACCGACGAATGTAACGGTCGGGTGGTATGCCACCGGGGGCGGCGAGTTGACTCGGAGCGGACAGGCGGAGTGCTCGGCGGCCGCGGGAGGTGGAAGTGGTGGAGGTGGGACCTACACACCTCCTACGGCGATGTCGATTGTGGAGGTCTGCCCCGAAAACACTGTGGGCTGGAACGGGACGGCGGTAGTATTTGGGGGGTAAGGACGTAGTGGCGCAAGCGACGTAGAGGGCGTGGCGTGGCTTGGTTGGTCGAAGATGCAGGGACTTGTGGAGAGCCTAAGGCTAAACCGGTGGTCCGGTATTGCTTTACCACCAGAACATCATGCTCCAAAGACTATGACTGTCACTGCTGTACCACCAGAATACCATGGTATGGTAAGACTGGTGCTATAGGAAAGGGGGTCACTTGTGAGTCCTTTTGTTCCAGCCACTCAGAGCCACTCGGCCAAGTGACTACACTAAAGATGATATTCCTATGCTACATACAGAAGTACTACACATTTATTATATATGTTTCGCGTATGTATGTATCGCCATCAGATTGATTGTTACGCTGCGCGAAACAAAACAATGCCTTCAAGGCCACTTTGAGTGAGGTACAGAGTCACCCGCCTGAGTGTGGCATGAGCGCGGTAGTGAATGTGGGGGAAGCCTCCCTACCGATGCACCAGCTGAATTGATCCCGGTACACCGTGGAACCTCAAACAATTCTTGATCAAGTTGAACAATGTGGCCACACCCTGTCTGTGTGCCATCGACAATGTTTTTTTGTTTGTTTCATGATACGTGGCACACATAAAAAAAGTATGGAACCAACTATACGTAGATACCCCATGCACCCTAAAAACCATAAAACTAGAACTACAATTGGATCCTGTCCCCGTACATAGTCCAAACAAAACACAAAAATTATTTCATAGGCGTACGAAGGGAAAGTGACTCTCGTGAGCGGCTCCAAGCTGTTAAAAAACACAGTAAACAAAGTGAACCCCTGGCGTTCTCTCGCGTTACAAACTGGGGTCAACTTGCTCAAAAATAAAACCCCCCAACCCACGCTACCATCCCATCTGGTATAGATAAGGTGTGGAGCATCCAGTCGGAAATCAAGGATATACCGATCTTTCTTTGTCGTGATGTTTGCTGTCCGTTACACGCAGTTTCATCCATCACTTCTCATCTCCAACGATGCGTCTTTAGAGCAGTGCATCGGCGTTGATTATTACGTGAACACAAACCATAACCACGGCAAAAATACATGCTACACATATCTGGATTTGAGCGCGGGAAGCGTAACAAAACGTCCCCCCCAAGGAACGATCATTCATCACTAGGAGTTACTGTGGTGATTGGCTGACCAAAAAACCACAACCACGGCCGAAATGCCTGAAACCCGGTCACGACACACCACCAGTAGTACCACAAACACTCGACCACGTAGCTTCAGAACCTCGAGCCTACAGTACATGAACCTCGAGCCTACAGTACATGCGAGGTAGGGATACCAGCCGGATTAATTCTAGGCGTATCCAACCCCCGTCCCGAGGGCCTTCGCTCCTTGCTGAGAGTAACTGGATTTGAGCCCGCGAAGCGTAACCAGACGTCCCCCCCTATGGAACGATCATTCGACACTAGGAGTTACTGTGGTGATTGGCTGACCAAAAAACCACAACCACGGCAGAAATGCCTGAAACCCCGGTCACGACACACCACCAGTAGTACCACAAACACTCGACCACGTAGCTTCAGAACCTCGAGCCTACAGTACATGAACCTCGAGCCTACAGTACATGCGAGGTAGGGATACCAGCCGGATTAATTCTAGGCGTATCCAACCCCCGTCCCGAGGGCCTTCGCTCCTTGCTGAGAGTAACTGGATTTGAGCCCGCGAAGCGTAACCAGACGTTCCCCCCTATGGAACGATCATTCGACACTAGGAGTTACTGTGGTGATTGGCTGACCAAAAAACCACAACCACGGCAGAAATGCCTGAAACCCCGGTCACGACACACCACCAGTAGTACCACAAACACTCGACCACGTAGCTTCAGAACCTCGAGCCTACAGTACATGAACCTCGAGCCTACAGTACATGCGAGGTAGGGATACCAGCCGGATTAATTCTAGGCGTATCCAACCCCCGTCCCGAGGGCCTTCGCTCCTTGCTGAGAGCAACTGGATTTGAGCCCGCGAAGCGTAACCAGACGTTCCCCCCTATGGAACGATCATTCGACACTAGGAGTTACTGTGGTGATTGGCTGACCAAAAAACCACAACCACGGCCGAAATGCCTGAAACCCCGGTCACGACACACCACCAGTAGTACCACAAACACTCGACCACGTAGCTTCAGAACCTCGAGCCTACAGTACATGAACCTCGAGCCTACAGTACATGCGAGGTAGGGATACCAGCCGGATTAATTCTAGGCGTATCCAACCCCCGTCCCGAGGGCCTTCGCTCCTTGCTGAGAGCAACTGGATTTGAGCCCGCGAAGCGTAACCAGACGTTCCCCCTATGGAACGATCATTCGACACTAGGAGTTACTGTGGTGATTGGCTGACCAAAAAACCACAACCACGGCCGAAATGCCTGAAACCCCGGTCACGACACACCACCAGTAGTACCACAAACACTCGACCACGTAGCTTCAGAACCTCGAGCCTACAGTACATGAACCTCGAGCCTACAGTACATGCGAGGTAGGGATACCAGCCGGATTAATTCTAGGCGTATCCAACCCCCGTCCCGAGGGCCTTCGCTCCTTGCTGAGAGTAACTGGATTTGAGCCCGCGAAGCGTAACCAGACGTTCCCCCCTATGGAACGATCATTCGACACTAGGAGTTACTGTGGTGATTGGCTGACCAAAAAACCACAACCACGGCAGAAATGCCTGAAACCCGGTCACGACACACCACCAGTAGTACCACAAACACTCGACCACGTAGCTTCAGAACCTCGAGCCTACAGTACATGAACCTCGAGCCTACAGTACATGCGAGGTAGGGATACCAGCCGGATTAATTCTAGGCGTATCCAACCCCCGTCCCGAGGGCCTTCGCTCCTTGCTGAGAGTAACTGGATTTGAGCCCGCGAAGCGTAACCAGACGTTCCCCCCTATGGAACGATCATTCGACACTAGGAGTTACTGTGGTGATTGGCTGACCAAAAAACCACAACCACGGCAGAAATGCCTGAAACCCCGGTCACGACACACCACCAGTAGTACCACAAACACTCGACCACGTAGCTTCAGAACCTCGAGCCTACAGTACATGAACCTCGAGCCTACAGTACATGCGAGGTAGGGATACCAGCCGGATTAATTCTAGGCGTATCCAACCCCCGTCCCGAGGGCCTTCGCTCCTTGCTGAGAGTAACTGGATTTGAGCCCGCGAAGCGTAACCAGACGTTCCCCCCTATGGAACGATCATTCGACACTAGGAGTTACTGTGGTGATTGGCTGACCAAAAAAACCACAACCACGGCAGAAATGCCTGAAACCCCGGTCACGACACACCACCAGTAGTACCACAAACACTCGACCACGTAGCTTCAGAACCTCGAGCTACAGTACATGAACCTCGAGCCTACAGTACATGCGAGGTAGGGATACCAGCCGGATTAATTCTAGGCGTATCCAACCCCCGTCCCGAGGGCCTTCGCTCCTTGCTGAGAGTAACTGGATTTGAGCCCGCGAAGCGTAACCAGACGTTCCCCCCTATGGAACGATCATTCGACACTAGGAGTTACTGTGGTGATTGGCTGACCAAAAAACCACAACCACGGCAGAAATGCCTGAAACCCCGGTCACGACACACCACCAGTAGTACCACAAACACTCGACCACGTAGCTTCAGAACCTCGAGCCTACAGTACATGAACCTCGAGCCTACAGTACATGCGAGGTAGGGATACCAGCCGGATTAATTCTAGGCGTATCCAACCCCCGTCCCGAGGGCCTTCGCTCCTTGCTGAGAGTAACTGGATTTGAGCCCGCGAAGCGTAACCAGACGTTCCCCCCTATGGAACGATCATTCGACACTAGGAGTTACTGTGGTGATTGGCTGACCAAAAAACCACAACCACGGCAGAAATGCCTGAAACCCCGGTCACGACACACCACCAGTAGTACCACAAACACTCGACCACGTAGCTTCAGAACCTCGAGCCTACAGTACATGAACCTCGAGCCTACAGTACATGCGAGGTAGGGATACCAGCCGGATTAATTCTAGGCGTATCCAACCCCCGTCCCGAGGGCCTTCGCTCCTTGCTGAGAGTAACTGGATTTGAGCCCGCGAAGCGTAACCAGACGTTCCCCCCTATGGAACGATCATTCGACACTAGGAGTTACTGTGGTGATTGGCTGACCAAAAAACCACAACCACGGCAGAAATGCCTGAAACCCCGGTCACGACACACCACCAGTAGTACCACAAACACTCGACCACGTAGCTTCAGAACCTCGAGCCTACAGTACATGAACCTCGAGCCTACAGTACATGCGAGGTAGGGATACCAGCCGGATTAATTCTAGGCGTATCCAACCCCCGTCCCGAGGGCCTTCGCTCCTTGCTGAGAGTAACTGGATTTGAGCCCGCGAAGCGTAACCAGACGTTCCCCCCTATGGAACGATCATTCGACACTAGGAGTTACTGTGGTGATTGGCTGACCAAAAAACCACAACCACGGCAGAAATGCCTGAAACCCCGGTCACGACACACCACCAGTAGTACCACAAACACTCGACCACGTAGCTTCAGAACCTCGAGCCTACAGTACATGAACCTCGAGCCTACAGTACATGCGAGGTAGGGATACCAGCCGGATTAATTCTAGGCGTATCCAACCCCCGTCCCGAGGGCCTTCGCTCCTTGCTGAGAGTAACTGGATTTGAGCCCGCGAAGCGTAACCAGACGTTCCCCCCTATGGAACGATCATTCGACACTAGGAGTTACTGTGGTGATTGGCTGACCAAAAAACCACAACCACGGCAGAAATGCCTGAAACCCCGGTCACGACACACCACCAGTAGTACCACAAACACTCGACCACGTAGCTTCAGAACCTCGAGCCTACAGTACATGAACCTCGAGCCTACAGTACATGCGAGGTAGGGATACCAGCCGGATTAATTCTAGGCGTATCCAACCCCCGTCCCGAGGGCCTTCGCTCCTTGCTGAGAGTAACTGGATTTGAGCCCGCGAAGCGTAACCAGACGTTCCCCCCTATGGAACGATCATTCGACACTAGGAGTTACTGTGGTGATTGGCTGACCAAAAAACCACAACCACGGCAGAAATGCCTGAAACCCCGGTCACGACACACCACCAGTAGTACCACAAACACTCGACCACGTAGCTTCAGAACCTCGAGCCTACAGTACATGAACCTCGAGCCTACAGTACATGCGAGGTAGGGATACCAGCCGGATTAATTCTAGGCGTATCCAACCCCCGTCCCGAGGGCCTTCGCTCCTTGCTGAGAGTAACTGGATTTGAGCCCGCGAAGCGTAACCAGACGTTCCCCCCTATGGAACGATCATTCGACACTAGGAGTTACTGTGGTGATTGGCTGACCAAAAAACCACAACCACGGCAGAAATGCCTGAAACCCCGGTCACGACACACCACCAGTAGTACCACAAACACTCGACCACGTAGCTTCAGAACCTCGAGCCTACAGTACATGAACCTCGAGCCTACAGTACATGCGAGGTAGGGATACCAGCCGGATTAATTCTAGGCGTATCCAACCCCCGTCCCGAGGGCCTTCGCTCCTTGCTGAGAGTAACTGGATTTGAGCCCGCGAAGCGTAACCAGACGTTCCCCCCTATGGAACGATCATTCGACACTAGGAGTTACTGTGGTGATTGGCTGACCAAAAAACCACAACCACGGCAGAAATGCCTGAAACCCCGGTCACGACACACCACCAGTAGTACCACAAACACTCGACCACGTAGCTTCAGAACCTCGAGCCTACAGTACATGAACCTCGAGCCTACAGTACATGCGAGGTAGGGATACCAGCCGGATTAATTCTAGGCGTATCCAACCCCCGTCCCGAGGGCCTTCGCTCCTTGCTGAGAGTAACTGGATTTGAGCCCGCGAAGCGTAACCAGACGTTCCCCCCTATGGAACGATCATTCGACACTAGGAGTTACTGTGGTGATTGGCTGACCCAAAAAAACCACAACCACGGCAGAAATGCCTGAAACCCCGGTCACGACACACCACCAGTAGTACCACAAACACTCGACCACGTAGCTTCAGAACCTCGAGCCTACAGTACATGAACCTCGAGCCTACAGTACATGCGAGGTAGGGATACCAGCCGGATTAATTCTAGGCGTATCCAACCCCCGTCCCGAGGGCCTTCGCTCCTTGCTGAGAGTAACTGGATTTGAGCCCGCGAAGCGTAACCAGACGTTCCCCCCTATGGAACGATCATTCGACACTAGGAGTTACTGTGGTGATTGGCTGACCAAAAAACCACAACCACGGCAGAAATGCCTGAAACCCCGGTCACGACACACCACCAGTAGTACCACAAACACTCGACCACGTAGCTTCAGAACCTCGAGCCTACAGTACATGAACCTCGAGCCTACAGTACATGCGAGGTAGGGATACCAGCCGGATTAATTCTAGGCGTATCCAACCCCCGTCCCGAGGGCCTTCGCTCCTTGCTGAGAGTAACTGGATTTGAGCCCGCGAAGCGTAACCAGACGTTCCCCCCTATGGAACGATCATTCGACACTAGGAGTTACTGTGGTGATTGGCTGACCAAAAAACCACAACCACGGCAGAAATGCCTGAAACCCCGGTCACGACACACCACCAGTAGTACCACAAACACTCGACCACGTAGCTTCAGAACCTCGAGCCTACAGTACATGAACCTCGAGCCTACAGTACATGCGAGGTAGGGATACCAGCCGGATTAATTCTAGGCGTATCCAACCCCCGTCCCGAGGGCCTTCGCTCCTTGCTGAGAGTAACTGGATTTGAGCCCGCGAAGCGTAACCAGACGTTCCCCCCTATGGAACGATCATTCGACACTAGGAGTTACTGTGGTGATTGGCTGACCAAAAAACCACAACCACGGCAGAAATGCCTGAAACCCCGGTCACGACACACCACCAGTAGTACCACAAACACTCGACCACGTAGCTTCAGAACCTCGAGCCTACAGTACATGAACCTCGAGCCTACAGTACATGCGAGGTAGGGATACCAGCCGGATTAATTCTAGGCGTATCCAACCCCCGTCCCGAGGGCCTTCGCTCCTTGCTGAGAGTAACTGGATTTGAGCCCGCGAAGCGTAACCAGACGTTCCCCCCTATGGAACGATCATTCGACACTAGGAGTTACTGTGGTGATTGGCTGACCAAAAAACCACAACCACGGCAGAAATGCCTGAAACCCCGGTCACGACACACCACCAGTAGTACCACAAACACTCGACCACGTAGCTTCAGAACCTCGAGCCTACAGTACATGAACCTCGAGCCTACAGTACATGCGAGGTAGGGATACCAGCCGGATTAATTCTAGGCGTATCCAACCCCCGTCCCGAGGGCCTTCGCTCCTTGCTGAGAGTAACTGGATTTGAGCCCGCGAAGCGTAACCAGACGTTCCCCCCTATGGAACGATCATTCGACACTAGGAGTTACTGTGGTGATTGGCTGACCAAAAAACCACAACCACGGCAGAAATGCCTGAAACCCCGGTCACGACACACCACCAGTAGTACCACAAACACTCGACCACGTAGCTTCAGAACCTCGAGCCTACAGTACATGAACCTCGAGCCTACAGTACATGCGAGGTAGGGATACCAGCCGGATTAATTCTAGGCGTATCCAACCCCCGTCCCGAGGGCCTTCGCTCCTTGCTGAGAGTAACTGGATTTGAGCCCGCGAAGCGTAACCAGACGTTCCCCCCTATGGAACGATCATTCGACACTAGGAGTTACTGTGGTGATTGGCTGACCAAAAAACCACAACCACGGCAGAAATGCCTGAAACCCCGGTCACGACACACCACCAGTAGTACCACAAACACTCGACCACGTAGCTTCAGAACCTCGAGCCTACAGTACATGAACCTCGAGCCTACAGTACATGCGAGGTAGGGATACCAGCCGGATTAATTCTAGGCGTATCCAACCCCCGTCCCGAGGGCCTTCGCTCCTTGCTGAGAGTAACTGGATTTGAGCCCGCGAAGCGTAACCAGACGTTCCCCCCTATGGAACGATCATTCGACACTAGGAGTTACTGTGGTGATTGGCTGACCAAAAAACCACAACCACGGCAGAAATGCCTGAAACCCCGGTCACGACACACCACCAGTAGTACCACAAACACTCGACCACGTAGCTTCAGAACCTCGAGCCTACAGTACATGAACCTCGAGCCTACAGTACATGCGAGGTAGGGATACCAGCCGGATTAATTCTAGGCGTATCCAACCCCCGTCCCGAGGGCCTTCGCTCCTTGCTGAGAGTAACTGGATTTGAGCCCGCGAAGCGTAACCAGACGTTCCCCCCTATGGAACGATCATTCGACACTAGGAGTTACTGTGGTGATTGGCTGACCAAAAAACCACAACCACGGCAGAAATGCCTGAAACCCCGGTCACGACACACCACCAGTAGTACCACAAACACTCGACCACGTAGCTTCAGAACCTCGAGCCTACAGTACATGAACCTCGAGCCTACAGTACATGCGAGGTAGGGATACCAGCCGGATTAATTCTAGGCGTATCCAACCCCCGTCCCGAGGGCCTTCGCTCCTTGCTGAGAGTAACTGGATTTGAGCCCGCGAAGCGTAACCAGACGTTCCCCCCTATGGAACGATCATTCGACACTAGGAGTTACTGTGGTGATTGGCTGACCAAAAAACCACAACCACGGCAGAAATGCCTGAAACCCCGGTCACGACACACCACCAGTAGTACCACAAACACTCGACCACGTAGCTTCAGAACCTCGAGCCTACAGTACATGAACCTCGAGCCTACAGTACATGCGAGGTAGGGATACCAGCCGGATTAATTCTAGGCGTATCCAACCCCCGTCCCGAGGGCCTTCGCTCCTTGCTGAGAGTAACTGGATTTGAGCCCGCGAAGCGTAACCAGACGTTCCCCCCTATGGAACGATCATTCGACACTAGGAGTTACTGTGGTGATTGGCTGACCAAAAAACCACAACCACGGCAGAAATGCCTGAAACCCCGGTCACGACACACCACCAGTAGTACCACAAACACTCGACCACGTAGCTTCAGAACCTCGAGCCTACAGTACATGAACCTCGAGCCTACAGTACATGCGAGGTAGGGATACCAGCCGGATTAATTCTAGGCGTATCCAACCCCCGTCCCGAGGGCCTTCGCTCCTTGCTGAGAGTAACTGGATTTGAGCCCGCGAAGCGTAACCAGACGTTCCCCCCTATGGAACGATCATTCGACACTAGGAGTTACTGTGGTGATTGGCTGACCAAAAAACCACAACCACGGCAGAAATGCCTGAAACCCCGGTCACGACACACCACCAGTAGTACCACAAACACTCGACCACGTAGCTTCAGAACCTCGAGCCTACAGTACATGAACCTCGAGCCTACAGTACATGCGAGGTAGGGATACCAGCCGGATTAATTCTAGGCGTATCCAACCCCCGTCCCGAGGGCCTTCGCTCCTTGCTGAGAGTAACTGGATTTGAGCCCGCGAAGCGTAACCAGACGTTCCCCCCTATGGAACGATCATTCGACACTAGGAGTTACTGTGGTGATTGGCTGACCAAAAAACCACAACCACGGCAGAAATGCCTGAAACCCCGGTCACGACACACCACCAGTAGTACCACAAACACTCGACCACGTAGCTTCAGAACCTCGAGCCTACAGTACATGAACCTCGAGCCTACAGTACATGCGAGGTAGGGATACCAGCCGGATTAATTCTAGGCGTATCCAACCCCCGTCCCGAGGGCCTTCGCTCCTTGCTGAGAGTAACTGGATTTGAGCCCGCGAAGCGTAACCAGACGTTCCCCCCTATGGAACGATCATTCGACACTAGGAGTTACTGTGGTGATTGGCTGACCAAAAAACCACAACCACGGCAGAAATGCCTGAAACCCCGGTCACGACACACCACCAGTAGTACCACAAACACTCGACCACGTAGCTTCAGAACCTCGAGCCTACAGTACATGAACCTCGAGCCTACAGTACATGCGAGGTAGGGATACCAGCCGGATTAATTCTAGGCGTATCCAACCCCCGTCCCGAGGGCCTTCGCTCCTTGCTGAGAGTAACTGGATTTGAGCCCGCGAAGCGTAACCAGACGTTCCCCCCTATGGAACGATCATTCGACACTAGGAGTTACTGTGGTGATTGGCTGACCAAAAAAAAACCACAACCACGGCAGAAATGCCTGAAACCCCGGTCACGACACACCACCAGTAGTACCACAAACACTCGACCACGTAGCTTCAGAACCTCGAGCCTACAGTACATGAACCTCGAGCCTACAGTACATGCGAGGTAGGGATACCAGCCGGATTAATTCTAGGCGTATCCAACCCCCGTCCCGAGGGCCTTCGCTCCTTGCTGAGAGTAACTGGATTTGAGCCCGCGAAGCGTAACCAGACGTTCCCCCCTATGGAACGATCATTCGACACTAGGAGTTACTGTGGTGATTGGCTGACCAAAAAACCACAACCACGGCAGAAATGCCTGAAACCCCGGTCACGACACACCACCAGTAGTACCACAAACACTCGACCACGTAGCTTCAGAACCTCGAGCCTACAGTACATGAACCTCGAGCCTACAGTACATGCGAGGTAGGGATACCAGCCGGATTAATTCTAGGCGTATCCAACCCCCGTCCCGAGGGCCTTCGCTCCTTGCTGAGAGTAACTGGATTTGAGCCCGCGAAGCGTAACCAGACGTTCCCCCCTATGGAACGATCATTCGACACTAGGAGTTACTGTGGTGATTGGCTGACCAAAAAACCACAACCACGGCAGAAATGCCTGAAACCCCGGTCACGACACACCACCAGTAGTACCACAAACACTCGACCACGTAGCTTCAGAACCTCGAGCCTACAGTACATGAACCTCGAGCCTACAGTACATGCGAGGTAGGGATACCAGCCGGATTAATTCTAGGCGTATCCAACCCCCGTCCCGAGGGCCTTCGCTCCTTGCTGAGAGTAACTGGATTTGAGCCCGCGAAGCGTAACCAGACGTTCCCCCCTATGGAACGATCATTCGACACTAGGAGTTACTGTGGTGATTGGCTGACCAAAAAACCACAACCACGGCAGAAATGCCTGAAACCCCGGTCACGACACACCACCAGTAGTACCACAAACACTCGACCACGTAGCTTCAGAACCTCGAGCCTACAGTACATGAACCTCGAGCCTACAGTACATGCGAGGTAGGGATACCAGCCGGATTAATTCTAGGCGTATCCAACCCCCGTCCCGAGGGCCTTCGCTCCTTGCTGAGAGTAACTGGATTTGAGCCCGCGAAGCGTAACCAGACGTTCCCCCCTATGGAACGATCATTCGACACTAGGAGTTACTGTGGTGATTGGCTGACCAAAAAACCACAACCACGGCAGAAATGCCTGAAACCCCGGTCACGACACACCACCAGTAGTACCACAAACACTCGACCACGTAGCTTCAGAACCTCGAGCCTACAGTACATGAACCTCGAGCCTACAGTACATGCGAGGTAGGGATACCAGCCGGATTAATTCTAGGCGTATCCAACCCCCGTCCCGAGGGCCTTCGCTCCTTGCTGAGAGTAACTGGATTTGAGCCCGCGAAGCGTAACCAGACGTTCCCCCCTATGGAACGATCATTCGACACTAGGAGTTACTGTGGTGATTGGCTGACCAAAAAACCACAACCACGGCAGAAATGCCTGAAACCCCGGTCACGACACACCACCAGTAGTACCACAAACACTCGACCACGTAGCTTCAGAACCTCGAGCCTACAGTACATGAACCTCGAGCCTACAGTACATGCGAGGTAGGGATACCAGCCGGATTAATTCTAGGCGTATCCAACCCCCGTCCCGAGGGCCTTCGCTCCTTGCTGAGAGTAACTGGATTTGAGCCCGCGAAGCGTAACCAGACGTTCCCCCCTATGGAACGATCATTCGACACTAGGAGTTACTGTGGTGATTGGCTGACCAAAAAACCACAACCACGGCAGAAATGCCTGAAACCCCGGTCACGACACACCACCAGTAGTACCACAAACACTCGACCACGTAGCTTCAGAACCTCGAGCCTACAGTACATGAACCTCGAGCCTACAGTACATGCGAGTAGGGATACCAGCCGGATTAATTCTAGGCGTATCCAACCCCCGTCCCGAGGGCCTTCGCTCCTTGCTGAGAGTAACTGGATTTGAGCCCGCGAAGCGTAACCAGACGTTCCCCCCTATGGAACGATCATTCGACACTAGGAGTTACTGTGGTGATTGGCTGACCAAAAAACCACAACCACGGCAGAAATGCCTGAAACCCCGGTCACGACACACCACCAGTAGTACCACAAACACTCGACCACGTAGCTTCAGAACCTCGAGCCTACAGTACATGAACCTCGAGCCTACAGTACATGCGAGGTAGGGATACCAGCCGGATTAATTCTAGGCGTATCCAACCCCCGTCCCGAGGGCCTTCGCTCCTTGCTGAGAGTAACTGGATTTGAGCCCGCGAAGCGTAACCAGACGTTCCCCCCTATGGAACGATCATTCGACACTAGGAGTTACTGTGGTGATTGGCTGACCAAAAAACCACAACCACGGCAGAAATGCCTGAAACCCCGGTCGGTCACGACACACCACCAGTAGTACCACAAACACTCGACCACGTAGCTTCAGAACCTCGAGCCTACAGTACATGAACCTCGAGCCTACAGTACATGCGAGGTAGGGATACCAGCCGGATTAATTCTAGGCGTATCCAACCCCCGTCCCGAGGGCCTTCGCTCCTTGCTGAGAGTAACTGGATTTGAGCCCGCGAAGCGTAACCAGACGTTCCCCCCTATGGAACGATCATTCGACACTAGGAGTTACTGTGGTGATTGGCTGACCAAAAAACCACAACCACGGCAGAAATGCCTGAAACCCCGGTCACGACACACCACCAGTAGTACCACAAACACTCGACCACGTAGCTTCAGAACCTCGAGCCTACAGTACATGAACCTCGAGCCTACAGTACATGCGAGGTAGGGATACCAGCCGGATTAATTCTAGGCGTATCCAACCCCCGTCCCGAGGGCCTTCGCTCCTTGCTGAGAGTAACTGGATTTGAGCCCGCGAAGCGTAACCAGACGTTCCCCCCTATGGAACGATCATTCGACACTAGGAGTTACTGTGGTGATTGGCTGACCAAAAAACCACAACCACGGCAGAAATGCCTGAAACCCCGGTCACGACACACCACCAGTAGTACCACAAACACTCGACCACGTAGCTTCAGAACCTCGAGCCTACAGTACATGAACCTCGAGCCTACAGTACATGCGAGGTAGGGATACCAGCCGGATTAATTCTAGGCGTATCCAACCCCCGTCCCGAGGGCCTTCGCTCCTTGCTGAGAGTAACTGGATTTGAGCCCGCGAAGCGTAACCAGACGTTCCCCCCTATGGAACGATCATTCGACACTAGGAGTTACTGTGGTGATTGGCTGACCAAAAAACCACAACCACGGCAGAAATGCCTGAAACCCCGGTCACGACACACCACCAGTAGTACCACAAACACTCGACCACGTAGCTTCAGAACCTCGAGCCTACAGTACATGAACCTCGAGCCTACAGTACATGCGAGGTAGGGATACCAGCCGGATTAATTCTAGGCGTATCCAACCCCCGTCCCGAGGGCCTTCGCTCCTTGCTGAGAGTAACTGGATTTGAGCCCGCGAAGCGTAACCAGACGTTCCCCCCTATGGAACGATCATTCGACACTAGGAGTTACTGTGGTGATTGGCTGACCAAAAAACCACAACCACGGCAGAAATGCCTGAAACCCCGGTCACGACACACCACCAGTAGTACCACAAACACTCGACCACGTAGCTTCAGAACCTCGAGCCTACAGTACATGAACCTCGAGCCTACAGTACATGCGAGGTAGGGATACCAGCCGGATTAATTCTAGGCGTATCCAACCCCCGTCCCGAGGGCCTTCGCTCCTTGCTGAGAGTAACTGGATTTGAGCCCGCGAAGCGTAACCAGACGTTCCCCCCTATGGAACGATCATTCGACACTAGGAGTTACTGTGGTGATTGGCTGACCAAAAAACCACAACCACGGCAGAAATGCCTGAAACCCCGGTCACGACACACCACCAGTAGTACCACAAACACTCGACCACGTAGCTTCAGAACCTCGAGCCTACAGTACATGAACCTCGAGCCTACAGTACATGCGAGGTAGGGATACCAGCCGGATTAATTCTAGGCGTATCCAACCCCCGTCCCGAGGGCCTTCGCTCCTTGCTGAGAGTAACTGGATTTGAGCCCGCGAAGCGTAACCAGACGTTCCCCCCTATGGAACGATCATTCGACACTAGGAGTTACTGTGGTGATTGGCTGACCAAAAAACCACAACCACGGCAGAAATGCCTGAAACCCCGGTCACGACACACCACCAGTAGTACCACAAACACTCGACCACGTAGCTTCAGAACCTCGAGCCTACAGTACATGAACCTCGAGCCTACAGTACATGCGAGGTAGGGATACCAGCCGGATTAATTCTAGGCGTATCCAACCCCCGTCCCGAGGGCCTTCGCTCCTTGCTGAGAGTAACTGGATTTGAGCCCGCGAAGCGTAACCAGACGTTCCCCCCTATGGAACGATCATTCGACACTAGGAGTTACTGTGGTGATTGGCTGACCAAAAAACCACAACCACGGCAGAAATGCCTGAAACCCCGGTCACGACACACCACCAGTAGTACCACAAACACTCGACCACGTAGCTTCAGAACCTCGAGCCTACAGTACATGAACCTCGAGCCTACAGTACATGCGAGGTAGGGATACCAGCCGGATTAATTCTAGGCGTATCCAACCCCCGTCCCGAGGGCCTTCGCTCCTTGCTGAGAGTAACTGGATTTGAGCCCGCGAAGCGTAACCAGACGTTCCCCCCTATGGAACGATCATTCGACACTAGGAGTTACTGTGGTGATTGGCTGACCAAAAAACCACAACCACGGCAGAAATGCCTGAAACCCCGGTCACGACACACCACCAGTAGTACCACAAACACTCGACCACGTAGCTTCAGAACCTCGAGCCTACAGTACATGAACCTCGAGCCTACAGTACATGCGAGGTAGGGATACCAGCCGGATTAATTCTAGGCGTATCCAACCCCCGTCCCGAGGGCCTTCGCTCCTTGCTGAGAGTAACTGGATTTGAGCCCGCGAAGCGTAACCAGACGTTCCCCCCTATGGAACGATCATTCGACACTAGGAGTTACTGTGGTGATTGGCTGACCAAAAAAACCACAACCACGGCAGAAATGCCTGAAACCCCGGTCACGACACACCACCAGTAGTACCACAAACACTCGACCACGTAGCTTCAGAACCTCGAGCCTACAGTACATGAACCTCGAGCCTACAGTACATGCGAGGTAGGGATACCAGCCGGATTAATTCTAGGCGTATCCAACCCCCGTCCCGAGGGCCTTCGCTCCTTGCTGAGAGTAACTGGATTTGAGCCCGCGAAGCGTAACCAGACGTTCCCCCCTATGGAACGATCATTCGACACTAGGAGTTACTGTGGTGATTGGCTGACCAAAAAACCACAACCACGGCAGAAATGCCTGAAACCCCGGTCACGACACACCACCAGTAGTACCACAAACACTCGACCACGTAGCTTCAGAACCTCGAGCCTACAGTACATGAACCTCGAGCCTACAGTACATGCGAGGTAGGGATACCAGCCGGATTAATTCTAGGCGTATCCAACCCCCGTCCCGAGGGCCTTCGCTCCTTGCTGAGAGTAACTGGATTTGAGCCCGCGAAGCGTAACCAGACGTTCCCCCCTATGGAACGATCATTCGACACTAGGAGTTACTGTGGTGATTGGCTGACCAAAAAACCACAACCACGGCAGAAATGCCTGAAACCCCGGTCACGACACACCACCAGTAGTACCACAAACACTCGACCACGTAGCTTCAGAACCTCGAGCCTACAGTACATGAACCTCGAGCCTACAGTACATGCGAGGTAGGGATACCAGCCGGATTAATTCTAGGCGTATCCAACCCCCGTCCCGAGGGCCTTCGCTCCTTGCTGAGAGTAACTGGATTTGAGCCCGCGAAGCGTAACCAGACGTTCCCCCCTATGGAACGATCATTCGACACTAGGAGTTACTGTGGTGATTGGCTGACCAAAAAACCACAACCACGGCAGAAATGCCTGAAACCCCGGTCACGACACACCACCAGTAGTACCACAAACACTCGACCACGTAGCTTCAGAACCTCGAGCCTACAGTACATGAACCTCGAGCCTACAGTACATGCGAGGTAGGGATACCAGCCGGATTAATTCTAGGCGTATCCAACCCCCGTCCCGAGGGCCTTCGCTCCTTGCTGAGAGTAACTGGATTTGAGCCCGCGAAGCGTAACCAGACGTTCCCCCCTATGGAACGATCATTCGACACTAGGAGTTACTGTGGTGATTGGCTGACCAAAAAACCACAACCACGGCAGAAATGCCTGAAACCCCGGTCACGACACACCACCAGTAGTACCACAAACACTCGACCACGTAGCTTCAGAACCTCGAGCCTACAGTACATGAACCTCGAGCCTACAGTACATGCGAGGTAGGGATACCAGCCGGATTAATTCTAGGCGTATCCAACCCCCGTCCCGAGGGCCTTCGCTCCTTGCTGAGAGTAACTGGATTTGAGCCCGCGAAGCGTAACCAGACGTTCCCCCCTATGGAACGATCATTCGACACTAGGAGTTACTGTGGTGATTGGCTGACCAAAAAACCACAACCACGGCAGAAATGCCTGAAACCCCGGTCACGACACACCACCAGTAGTACCACAAACACTCGACCACGTAGCTTCAGAACCTCGAGCCTACAGTACATGAACCTCGAGCCTACAGTACATGCGAGGTAGGGATACCAGCCGGATTAATTCTAGGCGTATCCAACCCCCGTCCCGAGGGCCTTCGCTCCTTGCTGAGAGTAACTGGATTTGAGCCCGCGAAGCGTAACCAGACGTTCCCCCCTATGGAACGATCATTCGACACTAGGAGTTACTGTGGTGATTGGCTGACCAAAAAACCACAACCACGGCAGAAATGCCTGAAACCCCGGTCACGACACACCACCAGTAGTACCACAAACACTCGACCACGTAGCTTCAGAACCTCGAGCCTACAGTACATGAACCTCGAGCCTACAGTACATGCGAGGTAGGGATACCAGCCGGATTAATTCTAGGCGTATCCAACCCCCGTCCCGAGGGCCTTCGCTCCTTGCTGAGAGTAACTGGATTTGAGCCCGCGAAGCGTAACCAGACGTTCCCCCCTATGGAACGATCATTCGACACTAGGAGTTACTGTGGTGATTGGCTGACCAAAAAACCACAACCACGGCAGAAATGCCTGAAACCCCGGTCACGACACACCACCAGTAGTACCACAAACACTCGACCACGTAGCTTCAGAACCTCGAGCCTACAGTACATGAACCTCGAGCCTACAGTACATGCGAGGTAGGGATACCAGCCGGATTAATTCTAGGCGTATCCAACCCCCGTCCCGAGGGCCTTCGCTCCTTGCTGAGAGTAACTGGATTTGAGCCCGCGAAGCGTAACCAGACGTTCCCCCCTATGGAACGATCATTCGACACTAGGAGTTACTGTGGTGATTGGCTGACCAAAAAACCACAACCACGGCAGAAATGCCTGAAACCCCGGTCACGACACACCACCAGTAGTACCACAAACACTCGACCACGTAGCTTCAGAACCTCGAGCCTACAGTACATGAACCTCGAGCCTACAGTACATGCGAGGTAGGGATACCAGCCGGATTAATTCTAGGCGTATCCAACCCCCGTCCCGAGGGCCTTCGCTCCTTGCTGAGAGTAACTGGATTTGAGCCCGCGAAGCGTAACCAGACGTTCCCCCCTATGGAACGATCATTCGACACTAGGAGTTACTGTGGTGATTGGCTGACCAAAAAACCACAACCACGGCAGAAATGCCTGAAACCCCGGTCACGACACACCACCAGTAGTACCACAAACACTCGACCACGTAGCTTCAGAAACCTCGAGCCTACAGTACATGAACCTCGAGCCTACAGTACATGCGAGGTAGGGATACCAGCCGGATTAATTCTAGGCGTATCCAACCCCCGTCCCGAGGGCCTTCGCTCCTTGCTGAGAGTAACTGGATTTGAGCCCGCGAAGCGTAACCAGACGTTCCCCCCTATGGAACGATCATTCGACACTAGGAGTTACTGTGGTGATTGGCTGACCAAAAAAACCACAACCACGGCAGAAATGCCTGAAACCCCGGTCACGACACACCACCAGTAGTACCACAAACACTCGACCACGTAGCTTCAGAACCTCGAGCCTACAGTACATGAACCTCGAGCCTACAGTACATGCGAGGTAGGGATACCAGCCGGATTAATTCTAGGCGTATCCAACCCCCGTCCCGAGGGCCTTCGCTCCTTGCTGAGAGTAACTGGATTTGAGCCCGCGAAGCGTAACCAGACGTTCCCCCCTATGGAACGATCATTCGACACTAGGAGTTACTGTGGTGATTGGCTGACCAAAAAACCACAACCACGGCAGAAATGCCTGAAACCCCGGTCACGACACACCACCAGTAGTACCACAAACACTCGACCACGTAGCTTCAGAACCTCGAGCCTACAGTACATGAACCTCGAGCCTACAGTACATGCGAGGTAGGGATACCAGCCGGATTAATTCTAGGCGTATCCAACCCCCGTCCCGAGGGCCTTCGCTCCTTGCTGAGAGTAACTGGATTTGAGCCCGCGAAGCGTAACCAGACGTTCCCCCCTATGGAACGATCATTCGACACTAGGAGTTACTGTGGTGATTGGCTGACCAAAAAACCACAACCACGGCAGAAATGCCTGAAACCCCGGTCACGACACACCACCAGTAGTACCACAAACACTCGACCACGTAGCTTCAGAACCTCGAGCCTACAGTACATGAACCTCGAGCCTACAGTACATGCGAGGTAGGGATACCAGCCGGATTAATTCTAGGCGTATCCAACCCCCGTCCCGAGGGCCTTCGCTCCTTGCTGAGAGTAACTGGATTTGAGCCCGCGAAGCGTAACCAGACGTTCCCCCCTATGGAACGATCATTCGACACTAGGAGTTACTGTGGTGATTGGCTGACCAAAAAACCACAACCACGGCAGAAATGCCTGAAACCCCGGTCACGACACACCACCAGTAGTACCACAAACACTCGACCACGTAGCTTCAGAACCTCGAGCCTACAGTACATGAACCTCGAGCCTACAGTACATGCGAGGTAGGGATACCAGCCGGATTAATTCTAGGCGTATCCAACCCCCGTCCCGAGGGCCTTCGCTCCTTGCTGAGAGTAACTGGATTTGAGCCCGCGAAGCGTAACCAGACGTTCCCCCCTATGGAACGATCATTCGACACTAGGAGTTACTGTGGTGATTGGCTGACCAAAAAACCACAACCACGGCAGAAATGCCTGAAACCCCGGTCACGACACACCACCAGTAGTACCACAAACACTCGACCACGTAGCTTCAGAACCTCGAGCCTACAGTACATGAACCTCGAGCCTACAGTACATGCGAGGTAGGGATACCAGCCGGATTAATTCTAGGCGTATCCAACCCCCGTCCCGAGGGCCTTCGCTCCTTGCTGAGAGTAACTGGATTTGAGCCCGCGAAGCGTAACCAGACGTTCCCCCCTATGGAACGATCATTCGACACTAGGAGTTACTGTGGTGATTGGCTGACCAAAAAACCACAACCACGGCAGAAATGCCTGAAACCCCGGTCACGACACACCACCAGTAGTACCACAAACACTCGACCACGTAGCTTCAGAACCTCGAGCCTACAGTACATGAACCTCGAGCCTACAGTACATGCGAGGTAGGGATACCAGCCGGATTAATTCTAGGCGTATCCAACCCCCGTCCCGAGGGCCTTCGCTCCTTGCTGAGAGTAACTGGATTTGAGCCCGCGAAGCGTAACCAGACGTTCCCCCCTATGGAACGATCATTCGACACTAGGAGTTACTGTGGTGATTGGCTGACCAAAAAACCACAACCACGGCAGAAATGCCTGAAACCCCGGTCACGACACACCACCAGTAGTACCACAAACACTCGACCACGTAGCTTCAGAACCTCGAGCCTACAGTACATGAACCTCGAGCCTACAGTACATGCGAGGTAGGGATACCAGCCGGATTAATTCTAGGCGTATCCAACCCCCGTCCCGAGGGCCTTCGCTCCTTGCTGAGAGTAACTGGATTTGAGCCCGCGAAGCGTAACCAGACGTTCCCCCCTATGGAACGATCATTCGACACTAGGAGTTACTGTGGTGATTGGCTGACCAAAAAACCACAACCACGGCAGAAATGCCTGAAACCCCGGTCACGACACACCACCAGTAGTACCACAAACACTCGACCACGTAGCTTCAGAACCTCGAGCCTACAGTACATGAACCTCGAGCCTACAGTACATGCGAGGTAGGGATACCAGCCGGATTAATTCTAGGCGTATCCAACCCCCGTCCCGAGGGCCTTCGCTCCTTGCTGAGAGTAACTGGATTTGAGCCCGCGAAGCGTAACCAGACGTTCCCCCCTATGGAACGATCATTCGACACTAGGAGTTACTGTGGTGATTGGCTGACCAAAAAAAAAACCACAACCACGGCAGAAATGCCTGAAACCCCGGTCACGACACACCACCAGTAGTACCACAAACACTCGACCACGTAGCTTCAGAACCTCGAGCCTACAGTACATGAACCTCGAGCCTACAGTACATGCGAGGTAGGGATACCAGCCGGATTAATTCTAGGCGTATCCAACCCCCGTCCCGAGGGCCTTCGCTCCTTGCTGAGAGTAACTGGATTTGAGCCCGCGAAGCGTAACCAGACGTTCCCCCCTATGGAACGATCATTCGACACTAGGAGTTACTGTGGTGATTGGCTGACCAAAAAACCACAACCACGGCAGAAATGCCTGAAACCCCGGTCACGACACACCACCAGTAGTACCACAAACACTCGACCACGTAGCTTCAGAACCTCGAGCCTACAGTACATGAACCTCGAGCCTACAGTACATGCGAGGTAGGGATACCAGCCGGATTAATTCTAGGCGTATCCAACCCCCGTCCCGAGGGCCTTCGCTCCTTGCTGAGAGTAACTGGATTTGAGCCCGCGAAGCGTAACCAGACGTTCCCCCCTATGGAACGATCATTCGACACTAGGAGTTACTGTGGTGATTGGCTGACCAAAAAACCACAACCACGGCAGAAATGCCTGAAACCCCGGTCACGACACACCACCAGTAGTACCACAAACACTCGACCACGTAGCTTCAGAACCTCGAGCCTACAGTACATGAACCTCGAGCCTACAGTACATGCGAGGTAGGGATACCAGCCGGATTAATTCTAGGCGTATCCAACCCCCGTCCCGAGGGCCTTCGCTCCTTGCTGAGAGTAACTGGATTTGAGCCCGCGAAGCGTAACCAGACGTTCCCCCCTATGGAACGATCATTCGACACTAGGAGTTACTGTGGTGATTGGCTGACCAAAAAACCACAACCACGGCAGAAATGCCTGAAACCCCGGTCACGACACACCACCAGTAGTACCACAAACACTCGACCACGTAGCTTCAGAACCTCGAGCCTACAGTACATGAACCTCGAGCCTACAGTACATGCGAGGTAGGGATACCAGCCGGATTAATTCTAGGCGTATCCAACCCCCGTCCCGAGGGCCTTCGCTCCTTGCTGAGAGTAACTGGATTTGAGCCCGCGAAGCGTAACCAGACGTTCCCCCCTATGGAACGATCATTCGACACTAGGAGTTACTGTGGTGATTGGCTGACCAAAAAACCACAACCACGGCAGAAATGCCTGAAACCCCGGTCACGACACACCACCAGTAGTACCACAAACACTCGACCACGTAGCTTCAGAACCTCGAGCCTACAGTACATGAACCTCGAGCCTACAGTACATGCGAGGTAGGGATACCAGCCGGATTAATTCTAGGCGTATCCAACCCCCGTCCCGAGGGCCTTCGCTCCTTGCTGAGAGTAACTGGATTTGAGCCCGCGAAGCGTAACCAGACGTTCCCCCCTATGGAACGATCATTCGACACTAGGAGTTACTGTGGTGATTGGCTGACCAAAAAACCACAACCACGGCAGAAATGCCTGAAACCCCGGTCACGACACACCACCAGTAGTACCACAAACACTCGACCACGTAGCTTCAGAACCTCGAGCCTACAGTACATGAACCTCGAGCCTACAGTACATGCGAGGTAGGGATACCAGCCGGATTAATTCTAGGCGTATCCAACCCCCGTCCCGAGGGCCTTCGCTCCTTGCTGAGAGTAACTGGATTTGAGCCCGCGAAGCGTAACCAGACGTTCCCCCCTATGGAACGATCATTCGACACTAGGAGTTACTGTGGTGATTGGCTGACCAAAAAACCACAACCACGGCAGAAATGCCTGAAACCCCGGTCACGACACACCACCAGTAGTACCACAAACACTCGACCACGTAGCTTCAGAACCTCGAGCCTACAGTACATGAACCTCGAGCCTACAGTACATGCGAGGTAGGGATACCAGCCGGATTAATTCTAGGCGTATCCAACCCCCGTCCCGAGGGCCTTCGCTCCTTGCTGAGAGTAACTGGATTTGAGCCCGCGAAGCGTAACCAGACGTTCCCCCCTATGGAACGATCATTCGACACTAGGAGTTACTGTGGTGATTGGCTGACCAAAAAACCACAACCACGGCAGAAATGCCTGAAACCCCGGTCACGACACACCACCAGTAGTACCACAAACACTCGACCACGTAGCTTCAGAACCTCGAGCCTACAGTACATGAACCTCGAGCCTACAGTACATGCGAGGTAGGGATACCAGCCGGATTAATTCTAGGCGTATCCAACCCCCGTCCCGAGGGCCTTCGCTCCTTGCTGAGAGTAACTGGATTTGAGCCCGCGAAGCGTAACCAGACGTTCCCCCCTATGGAACGATCATCATTCGACACTAGGAGTTACTGTGGTGATTGGCTGACCAAAAAACCACAACCACGGCAGAAATGCCTGAAACCCCGGTCACGACACACCACCAGTAGTACCACAAACACTCGACCACGTAGCTTCAGAACCTCGAGCCTACAGTACATGAACCTCGAGCCTACAGTACATGCGAGGTAGGGATACCAGCCGGATTAATTCTAGGCGTATCCAACCCCCGTCCCGAGGGCCTTCGCTCCTTGCTGAGAGTAACTGGATTTGAGCCCGCGAAGCGTAACCAGACGTTCCCCCCTATGGAACGATCATTCGACACTAGGAGTTACTGTGGTGATTGGCTGACCAAAAAACCACAACCACGGCAGAAATGCCTGAAACCCCGGTCACGACACACCACCAGTAGTACCACAAACACTCGACCACGTAGCTTCAGAACCTCGAGCCTACAGTACATGAACCTCGAGCCTACAGTACATGCGAGGTAGGGATACCAGCCGGATTAATTCTAGGCGTATCCAACCCCCGTCCCGAGGGCCTTCGCTCCTTGCTGAGAGTAACTGGATTTGAGCCCGCGAAGCGTAACCAGACGTTCCCCCCTATGGAACGATCATTCGACACTAGGAGTTACTGTGGTGATTGGCTGACCAAAAAACCACAACCACGGCAGAAATGCCTGAAACCCCGGTCACGACACACCACCAGTAGTACCACAAACACTCGACCACGTAGCTTCAGAACCTCGAGCCTACAGTACATGAACCTCGAGCCTACAGTACATGCGAGGTAGGGATACCAGCCGGATTAATTCTAGGCGTATCCAACCCCCGTCCCGAGGGCCTTCGCTCCTTGCTGAGAGTAACTGGATTTGAGCCCGCGAAGCGTAACCAGACGTTCCCCCCTATGGAACGATCATTCGACACTAGGAGTTACTGTGGTGATTGGCTGACCAAAAAACCACAACCACGGCAGAAATGCCTGAAACCCCGGTCACGACACACCACCAGTAGTACCACAAACACTCGACCACGTAGCTTCAGAACCTCGAGCCTACAGTACATGAACCTCGAGCCTACAGTACATGCGAGGTAGGGATACCAGCCGGATTAATTCTAGGCGTATCCAACCCCCGTCCCGAGGGCCTTCGCTCCTTGCTGAGAGTAACTGGATTTGAGCCCGCGAAGCGTAACCAGACGTTCCCCCCTATGGAACGATCATTCGACACTAGGAGTTACTGTGGTGATTGGCTGACCAAAAAACCACAACCACGGCAGAAATGCCTGAAACCCCGGTCACGACACACCACCAGTAGTACCACAAACACTCGACCACGTAGCTTCAGAACCTCGAGCCTACAGTACATGAACCTCGAGCCTACAGTACATGCGAGGTAGGGATACCAGCCGGATTAATTCTAGGCGTATCCAACCCCCGTCCCGAGGGCCTTCGCTCCTTGCTGAGAGTAACTGGATTTGAGCCCGCGAAGCGTAACCAGACGTTCCCCCCTATGGAACGATCATTCGACACTAGGAGTTACTGTGGTGATTGGCTGACCAAAAAACCACAACCACGGCAGAAATGCCTGAAACCCCGGTCACGACACACCACCAGTAGTACCACAAACACTCGACCACGTAGCTTCAGAACCTCGAGCCTACAGTACATGAACCTCGAGCCTACAGTACATGCGAGGTAGGGATACCAGCCGGATTAATTCTAGGCGTATCCAACCCCCGTCCCGAGGGCCTTCGCTCCTTGCTGAGAGTAACTGGATTTGAGCCCGCGAAGCGTAACCAGACGTTCCCCCCTATGGAACGATCATTCGACACTAGGAGTTACTGTGGTGATTGGCTGACCAAAAAACCACAACCACGGCAGAAATGCCTGAAACCCCGGTCACGACACACCACCAGTAGTACCACAAACACTCGACCACGTAGCTTCAGAACCTCGAGCCTACAGTACATGAACCTCGAGCCTACAGTACATGCGAGGTAGGGATACCAGCCGGATTAATTCTAGGCGTATCCAACCCCCGTCCCGAGGGCCTTCGCTCCTTGCTGAGAGTAACTGGATTTGAGCCCGCGAAGCGTAACCAGACGTTCCCCCCTATGGAACGATCATTCGACACTAGGAGTTACTGTGGTGATTGGCTGACCAAAAAACCACAACCACGGCAGAAATGCCTGAAACCCCGGTCACGACACACCACCAGTAGTACCACAAACACTCGACCACGTAGCTTCAGAACCTCGAGCCTACAGTACATGAACCTCGAGCCTACAGTACATGCGAGGTAGGGATACCAGCCGGATTAATTCTAGGCGTATCCAACCCCCGTCCCGAGGGCCTTCGCTCCTTGCTGAGAGTAACTGGATTTGAGCCCGCGAAGCGTAACCAGACGTTCCCCCCTATGGAACGATCATTCGACACTAGGAGTTACTGTGGTGATTGGCTGACCAAAAAACCACAACCACGGCAGAAATGCCTGAAACCCCGGTCACGACACACCACCAGTAGTACCACAAACACTCGACCACGTAGCTTCAGAACCTCGAGCCTACAGTACATGAACCTCGAGCCTACAGTACATGCGAGGTAGGGATACCAGCCGGATTAATTCTAGGCGTATCCAACCCCCGTCCCGAGGGCCTTCGCTCCTTGCTGAGAGTAACTGGATTTGAGCCCGCGAAGCGTAACCAGACGTTCCCCCCTATGGAACGATCATTCGACACTAGGAGTTACTGTGGTGATTGGCTGACCAAAAAACCACAACCACGGCAGAAATGCCTGAAACCCCGGTCACGACACACCACCAGTAGTACCACAAACACTCGACCACGTAGCTTCAGAACCTCGAGCCTACAGTACATGAACCTCGAGCCTACAGTACATGCGAGGTAGGGATACCAGCCGGATTAATTCTAGGCGTATCCAACCCCCGTCCCGAGGGCCTTCGCTCCTTGCTGAGAGTAACTGGATTTGAGCCCGCGAAGCGTAACCAGACGTTCCCCCCTATGGAACGATCATTCGACACTAGGAGTTACTGTGGTGATTGGCTGACCAAAAAAACCACAACCACGGCACGGCAGAAATGCCTGAAACCCCGGTCACGACACACCACCAGTAGTACCACAAACACTCGACCACGTAGCTTCAGAACCTCGAGCCTACAGTACATGAACCTCGAGCCTACAGTACATGCGAGGTAGGGATACCAGCCGGATTAATTCTAGGCGTATCCAACCCCCGTCCCGAGGGCCTTCGCTCCTTGCTGAGAGTAACTGGATTTGAGCCCGCGAAGCGTAACCAGACGTTCCCCCCTATGGAACGATCATTCGACACTAGGAGTTACTGTGGTGATTGGCTGACCAAAAAACCACAACCACGGCAGAAATGCCTGAAACCCCGGTCACGACACACCACCAGTAGTACCACAAACACTCGACCACGTAGCTTCAGAACCTCGAGCCTACAGTACATGAACCTCGAGCCTACAGTACATGCGAGGTAGGGATACCAGCCGGATTAATTCTAGGCGTATCCAACCCCCGTCCCGAGGGCCTTCGCTCCTTGCTGAGAGTAACTGGATTTGAGCCCGCGAAGCGTAACCAGACGTTCCCCCCTATGGAACGATCATTCGACACTAGGAGTTACTGTGGTGATTGGCTGACCAAAAAACCACAACCACGGCAGAAATGCCTGAAACCCCGGTCACGACACACCACCAGTAGTACCACAAACACTCGACCACGTAGCTTCAGAACCTCGAGCCTACAGTACATGAACCTCGAGCCTACAGTACATGCGAGGTAGGGATACCAGCCGGATTAATTCTAGGCGTATCCAACCCCCGTCCCGAGGGCCTTCGCTCCTTGCTGAGAGTAACTGGATTTGAGCCCGCGAAGCGTAACCAGACGTTCCCCCCTATGGAACGATCATTCGACACTAGGAGTTACTGTGGTGATTGGCTGACCAAAAAACCACAACCACGGCAGAAATGCCTGAAACCCCGGTCACGACACACCACCAGTAGTACCACAAACACTCGACCACGTAGCTTCAGAACCTCGAGCCTACAGTACATGAACCTCGAGCCTACAGTACATGCGAGGTAGGGATACCAGCCGGATTAATTCTAGGCGTATCCAACCCCCGTCCCGAGGGCCTTCGCTCCTTGCTGAGAGTAACTGGATTTGAGCCCGCGAAGCGTAACCAGACGTTCCCCCCTATGGAACGATCATTCGACACTAGGAGTTACTGTGGTGATTGGCTGACCAAAAAACCACAACCACGGCAGAAATGCCTGAAACCCCGGTCACGACACACCACCAGTAGTACCACAAACACTCGACCACGTAGCTTCAGAACCTCGAGCCTACAGTACATGAACCTCGAGCCTACAGTACATGCGAGGTAGGGATACCAGCCGGATTAATTCTAGGCGTATCCAACCCCCGTCCCGAGGGCCTTCGCTCCTTGCTGAGAGTAACTGGATTTGAGCCCGCGAAGCGTAACCAGACGTTCCCCCCTATGGAACGATCATTCGACACTAGGAGTTACTGTGGTGATTGGCTGACCAAAAAAAACCACAACCACGGCAGAAATGCCTGAAACCCCGGTCACGACACACCACCAGTAGTACCACAAACACTCGACCACGTAGCTTCAGAACCTCGAGCCTACAGTACATGAACCTCGAGCCTACAGTACATGCGAGGTAGGGATACCAGCCGGATTAATTCTAGGCGTATCCAACCCCCGTCCCGAGGGCCTTCGCTCCTTGCTGAGAGTAACTGGATTTGAGCCCGCGAAGCGTAACCAGACGTTCCCCCCTATGGAACGATCATTCGACACTAGGAGTTACTGTGGTGATTGGCTGACCAAAAAACCACAACCACGGCAGAAATGCCTGAAACCCCGGTCACGACACACCACCAGTAGTACCACAAACACTCGACCACGTAGCTTCAGAACCTCGAGCCTACAGTACATGAACCTCGAGCCTACAGTACATGCGAGGTAGGGATACCAGCCGGATTAATTCTAGGCGTATCCAACCCCCGTCCCGAGGGCCTTCGCTCCTTGCTGAGAGTAACTGGATTTGAGCCCGCGAAGCGTAACCAGACGTTCCCCCCTATGGAACGATCATTCGACACTAGGAGTTACTGTGGTGATTGGCTGACCAAAAAACCACAACCACGGCAGAAATGCCTGAAACCCCGGTCACGACACACCACCAGTAGTACCACAAACACTCGACCACGTAGCTTCAGAACCTCGAGCCTACAGTACATGAACCTCGAGCCTACAGTACATGCGAGGTAGGGATACCAGCCGGATTAATTCTAGGCGTATCCAACCCCCGTCCCGAGGGCCTTCGCTCCTTGCTGAGAGTAACTGGATTTGAGCCCGCGAAGCGTAACCAGACGTTCCCCCCTATGGAACGATCATTCGACACTAGGAGTTACTGTGGTGATTGGCTGACCAAAAAACCACAACCACGGCAGAAATGCCTGAAACCCCGGTCACGACACACCACCAGTAGTACCACAAACACTCGACCACGTAGCTTCAGAACCTCGAGCCTACAGTACATGAACCTCGAGCCTACAGTACATGCGAGGTAGGGATACCAGCCGGATTAATTCTAGGCGTATCCAACCCCCGTCCCGAGGGCCTTCGCTCCTTGCTGAGAGTAACTGGATTTGAGCCCGCGAAGCGTAACCAGACGTTCCCCCCTATGGAACGATCATTCGACACTAGGAGTTACTGTGGTGATTGGCTGACCAAAAAACCACAACCACGGCAGAAATGCCTGAAACCCCGGTCACGACACACCACCAGTAGTACCACAAACACTCGACCACGTAGCTTCAGAACCTCGAGCCTACAGTACATGAACCTCGAGCCTACAGTACATGCGAGGTAGGGATACCAGCCGGATTAATTCTAGGCGTATCCAACCCCCGTCCCGAGGGCCTTCGCTCCTTGCTGAGAGTAACTGGATTTGAGCCCGCGAAGCGTAACCAGACGTTCCCCCCTATGGAACGATCATTCGACACTAGGAGTTACTGTGGTGATTGGCTGACCAAAAAACCACAACCACGGCAGAAATGCCTGAAACCCCGGTCACGACACACCACCAGTAGTACCACAAACACTCGACCACGTAGCTTCAGAACCTCGAGCCTACAGTACATGAACCTCGAGCCTACAGTACATGCGAGGTAGGGATACCAGCCGGATTAATTCTAGGCGTATCCAACCCCCGTCCCGAGGGCCTTCGCTCCTTGCTGAGAGTAACTGGATTTGAGCCCGCGAAGCGTAACCAGACGTTCCCCCCTATGGAACGATCATTCGACACTAGGAGTTACTGTGGTGATTGGCTGACCAAAAAACCACAACCACGGCAGAAATGCCTGAAACCCCGGTCACGACACACCACCAGTAGTACCACAAACACTCGACCACGTAGCTTCAGAACCTCGAGCCTACAGTACATGAACCTCGAGCCTACAGTACATGCGAGGTAGGGATACCAGCCGGATTAATTCTAGGCGTATCCAACCCCCGTCCCGAGGGCCTTCGCTCCTTGCTGAGAGTAACTGGATTTGAGCCCGCGAAGCGTAACCAGACGTTCCCCCCTATGGAACGATCATTCGACACTAGGAGTTACTGTGGTGATTGGCTGACCAAAAAACCACAACCACGGCAGAAATGCCTGAAACCCCGGTCACGACACACCACCAGTAGTACCACAAACACTCGACCACGTAGCTTCAGAACCTCGAGCCTACAGTACATGAACCTCGAGCCTACAGTACATGCGAGGTAGGGATACCAGCCGGATTAATTCTAGGCGTATCCAACCCCCGTCCCGAGGGCCTTCGCTCCTTGCTGAGAGTAACTGGATTTGAGCCCGCGAAGCGTAACCAGACGTTCCCCCCTATGGAACGATCATTCGACACTAGGAGTTACTGTGGTGATTGGCTGACCAAAAAACCACAACCACGGCAGAAATGCCTGAAACCCCGGTCACGACACACCACCAGTAGTACCACAAACACTCGACCACGTAGCTTCAGAACCTCGAGCCTACAGTACATGAACCTCGAGCCTACAGTACATGCGAGGTAGGGATACCAGCCGGATTAATTCTAGGCGTATCCAACCCCCGTCCCGAGGGCCTTCGCTCCTTGCTGAGAGTAACTGGATTTGAGCCCGCGAAGCGTAACCAGACGTTCCCCCCTATGGAACGATCATTCGACACTAGGAGTTACTGTGGTGATTGGCTGACCAAAAAACCACAACCACGGCAGAAATGCCTGAAACCCCGGTCACGACACACCACCAGTAGTACCACAAACACTCGACCACGTAGCTTCAGAACCTCGAGCCTACAGTACATGAACCTCGAGCCTACAGTACATGCGAGGTAGGGATACCAGCCGGATTAATTCTAGGCGTATCCAACCCCCGTCCCGAGGGCCTTCGCTCCTTGCTGAGAGTAACTGGATTTGAGCCCGCGAAGCGTAACCAGACGTTCCCCCCTATGGAACGATCATTCGACACTAGGAGTTACTGTGGTGATTGGCTGACCAAAAAACCACAACCACGGCAGAAATGCCTGAAACCCCGGTCACGACACACCACCAGTAGTACCACAAACACTCGACCACGTAGCTTCAGAACCTCGAGCCTACAGTACATGAACCTCGAGCCTACAGTACATGCGAGGTAGGGATACCAGCCGGATTAATTCTAGGCGTATCCAACCCCCGTCCCGAGGGCCTTCGCTCCTTGCTGAGAGTAACTGGATTTGAGCCCGCGAAGCGTAACCAGACGTTCCCCCCTATGGAACGATCATTCGACACTAGGAGTTACTGTGGTGATTGGCTGACCAAAAAACCACAACCACGGCAGAAATGCCTGAAACCCCGGTCACGACACACCACCAGTAGTACCACAAACACTCGACCACGTAGCTTCAGAACCTCGAGCCTACAGTACATGAACCTCGAGCCTACAGTACATGCGAGGTAGGGATACCAGCCGGATTAATTCTAGGCGTATCCAACCCCCGTCCCGAGGGCCTTCGCTCCTTGCTGAGAGTAACTGGATTTGAGCCCGCGAAGCGTAACCAGACGTTCCCCCCTATGGAACGATCATTCGACACTAGGAGTTACTGTGGTGATTGGCTGACCAAAAAACCACAACCACGGCAGAAATGCCTGAAACCCCGGTCACGACACACCACCAGTAGTACCACAAACACTCGACCACGTAGCTTCAGAACCTCGAGCCTACAGTACATGAACCTCGAGCCTACAGTACATGCGAGGTAGGGATACCAGCCGGATTAATTCTAGGCGTATCCAACCCCCGTCCCGAGGGCCTTCGCTCCTTGCTGAGAGTAACTGGATTTGAGCCCGCGAAGCGTAACCAGACGTTCCCCCCTATGGAACGATCATTCGACACTAGGAGTTACTGTGGTGATTGGCTGACCAAAAAAAAAACCACAACCACGGCAGAAATGCCTGAAACCCCGGTCACGACACACCACCAGTAGTACCACAAACACTCGACCACGTAGCTTCAGAACCTCGAGCCTACAGTACATGAACCTCGAGCCTACAGTACATGCGAGGTAGGGATACCAGCCGGATTAATTCTAGGCGTATCCAACCCCCGTCCCGAGGGCCTTCGCTCCTTGCTGAGAGTAACTGGATTTGAGCCCGCGAAGCGTAACCAGACGTTCCCCCCTATGGAACGATCATTCGACACTAGGAGTTACTGTGGTGATTGGCTGACCAAAAAACCACAACCACGGCAGAAATGCCTGAAACCCCGGTCACGACACACCACCAGTAGTACCACAAACACTCGACCACGTAGCTTCAGAACCTCGAGCCTACAGTACATGAACCTCGAGCCTACAGTACATGCGAGGTAGGGATACCAGCCGGATTAATTCTAGGCGTATCCAACCCCCGTCCCGAGGGCCTTCGCTCCTTGCTGAGAGTAACTGGATTTGAGCCCGCGAAGCGTAACCAGACGTTCCCCCCTATGGAACGATCATTCGACACTAGGAGTTACTGTGGTGATTGGCTGACCAAAAAACCACAACCACGGCAGAAATGCCTGAAACCCCGGTCACGACACACCACCAGTAGTACCACAAACACTCGACCACGTAGCTTCAGAACCTCGAGCCTACAGTACATGAACCTCGAGCCTACAGTACATGCGAGGTAGGGATACCAGCCGGATTAATTCTAGGCGTATCCAACCCCCGTCCCGAGGGCCTTCGCTCCTTGCTGAGAGTAACTGGATTTGAGCCCGCGAAGCGTAACCAGACGTTCCCCCCTATGGAACGATCATTCGACACTAGGAGTTACTGTGGTGATTGGCTGACCAAAAAACCACAACCACGGCAGAAATGCCTGAAACCCCGGTCACGACACACCACCAGTAGTACCACAAACACTCGACCACGTAGCTTCAGAACCTCGAGCCTACAGTACATGAACCTCGAGCCTACAGTACATGCGAGGTAGGGATACCAGCCGGATTAATTCTAGGCGTATCCAACCCCCGTCCCGAGGGCCTTCGCTCCTTGCTGAGAGTAACTGGATTTGAGCCCGCGAAGCGTAACCAGACGTTCCCCCCTATGGAACGATCATTCGACACTAGGAGTTACTGTGGTGATTGGCTGACCAAAAAACCACAACCACGGCAGAAATGCCTGAAACCCCGGTCACGACACACCACCAGTAGTACCACAAACACTCGACCACGTAGCTTCAGAACCTCGAGCCTACAGTACATGAACCTCGAGCCTACAGTACATGCGAGGTAGGGATACCAGCCGGATTAATTCTAGGCGTATCCAACCCCCGTCCCGAGGGCCTTCGCTCCTTGCTGAGAGTAACTGGATTTGAGCCCGCGAAGCGTAACCAGACGTTCCCCCCTATGGAACGATCATTCGACACTAGGAGTTACTGTGGTGATTGGCTGACCAAAAAACCACAACCACGGCAGAAATGCCTGAAACCCCGGTCACGACACACCACCAGTAGTACCACAAACACTCGACCACGTAGCTTCAGAACCTCGAGCCTACAGTACATGAACCTCGAGCCTACAGTACATGCGAGGTAGGGATACCAGCCGGATTAATTCTAGGCGTATCCAACCCCCGTCCCGAGGGCCTTCGCTCCTTGCTGAGAGTAACTGGATTTGAGCCCGCGAAGCGTAACCAGACGTTCCCCCCTATGGAACGATCATTCGACACTAGGAGTTACTGTGGTGATTGGCTGACCAAAAAACCACAACCACGGCAGAAATGCCTGAAACCCCGGTCACGACACACCACCAGTAGTACCACAAACACTCGACCACGTAGCTTCAGAACCTCGAGCCTACAGTACATGAACCTCGAGCCTACAGTACATGCGAGGTAGGGATACCAGCCGGATTAATTCTAGGCGTATCCAACCCCCGTCCCGAGGGCCTTCGCTCCTTGCTGAGAGTAACTGGATTTGAGCCCGCGAAGCGTAACCAGACGTTCCCCCCTATGGAACGATCATTCGACACTAGGAGTTACTGTGGTGATTGGCTGACCAAAAAACCACAACCACGGCAGAAATGCCTGAAACCCCGGTCACGACACACCACCAGTAGTACCACAAACACTCGACCACGTAGCTTCAGAACCTCGAGCCTACAGTACATGAACCTCGAGCCTACAGTACATGCGAGGTAGGGATACCAGCCGGATTAATTCTAGGCGTATCCAACCCCCGTCCCGAGGGCCTTCGCTCCTTGCTGAGAGTAACTGGATTTGAGCCCGCGAAGCGTAACCAGACGTTCCCCCCTATGGAACGATCATTCGACACTAGGAGTTACTGTGGTGATTGGCTGACCAAAAAACCACAACCACGGCAGAAATGCCTGAAACCCCGGTCACGACACACCACCAGTAGTACCACAAACACTCGACCACGTAGCTTCAGAACCTCGAGCCTACAGTACATGAACCTCGAGCCTACAGTACATGCGAGGTAGGGATACCAGCCGGATTAATTCTAGGCGTATCCAACCCCCGTCCCGAGGGCCTTCGCTCCTTGCTGAGAGTAACTGGATTTGAGCCCGCGAAGCGTAACCAGACGTTCCCCCCTATGGAACGATCATTCGACACTAGGAGTTACTGTGGTGATTGGCTGACCAAAAAACCACAACCACGGCAGAAATGCCTGAAACCCCGGTCACGACACACCACCAGTAGTACCACAAACACTCGACCACGTAGCTTCAGAACCTCGAGCCTACAGTACATGAACCTCGAGCCTACAGCGTATCAGACAGAAAAGGTTGCAACTTTCTGTTTTGTGGACAATGGCCGACATGTGTTGACGCCGCAATTGGGCCTGTTGGACTAACACGACGTATTTTTGATTTTGGCTCCGCACGCAATGTAGTTTGGTGGTCGTCGACGGATTCCAACGGTGTGACGATACATTCGAAGATTCTCTGATGTTTCGGCGGAGTTCTTGCAGGATGTCTATCATGGTTATCTTCGTGTCGGCGATGCGTCTTTTTTGTCGCTTTTTTCAGCGGTTGTACCCGATCCGGTTTATGTTTCTTCGAATGCAACTGCTTTTGTCGGGCTTTGTTTGGTGGAAACAGCCGACCGCTCTGGTGGGTTTTGGGTTACAGTCGACCGCTGGTAGCATTGAGTTCGTTAGTCTAAGTGTCGCTGTATTGACATTGTGTTTTTTTAGTTGTCAAAGTATTCATCTGTGGAGAAAGGGAGCTCGCTTAACTTCGGTATAGTCGCAATGCGACGCGGGTCGACGGAAGGGGTGATTTAATGTCGCGAGAATATTGCAACGCCCGAGCCGTAGGGGGGGGGGGGGAGATCCTGTTCGTATATGTTGCGTCGGACCTGGGTCACGACTACGGTAGGAGAAGAGAGAGCAGTCGGATGAAGGGAACAAAATAAGTGGTATAGCGCAAAGAAACATGTACACATGTTGGACTAATCATCGATTCCCACTTTAGGATTTACACCTTTCTAGGAATGTACAGTTTATTCCCGTATTGTATGCCTTATCTGCTGAAGCTCACGATGCCGGGTGAAACCCGTATAAAGTGAATGTTTTCCAGGTTGCATATACGCAATTCAACTCCTCCATCAACCTCTCCCAACGACGGTAGGCCAAGAACTAGATAATCTACTGCTGTAGGCAATTATATTACCGAGTTTTGCGGACAGGTGTGCGGACTGCACTCCACGGGTTTTCGCGCGCGAACGAACGCGGCCCGGCCTGATCACATCGTCACCATACCACGGCAGCAGCAGTAGTTTTAGTAGTAGTAGTAGTAGTAGTAGTAGTAGTAGTAGTAGTAGTAGTAGTAGTAGTAGTAGTAGTAGTAGTAGTAGTAGTAGTAGTAGTAGTAGTAGTAGTAGTAGTAGTAGTAGTAGTAGTAGTAGTAGTAGTAGTAGTAGTAGTAGTAGTAGTAGTAGTAGTAGTAGTAGTAGTAGTAGTAGTAGTAGTAGTAGTAGTAGTAGTAGTAGTAGTAGTAGTAGTAGTAGTAGTAGTAGTAGTAGTAGTAGTAGTAGTAGTAGTAGTAGCAGTAGTAGTACGAGTAGCAGTAGCAGTAGTAGTACGAGTAGCAGTAGCAGTAGCAGTAGGAGTAGCAGTAGCAGTAGCAGTAGCAGTAGCAGTAGCAGTAGCAGTAGCAGTAGCAGTAGCAGTAGAAGTAGAAGTAGCAGTAGCAGTAGCAGTAGCAGTAGCAGTAGCAGTAGCAGTAGCAGTAGCAGTAGCAGTAGCAGTAGCAGTAGCAGTAGCAGTAGCAGTAGCAGTAGCAGTAGCAGTAGCAGTAGCAGTAGCAGTAGCAGTAGCAGTAGCAGTAGCAGTAGCAGTAGCAGTAGCAGTAGCAGTAGCAGTAGCAGTAGCAGTAGCAGTAGCAGTAGCAGTAGCAGTAGCAGTAGCAGTAGCAGTAGCAGTAGCAGTAGCAGTAGCAGTAGCAGTAGCAGTAGTAGCAGTAGCAGTAGCAGTAGCAGTAGCAGTAGCAGTAGCAGTAGCAGTAGCAGTAGCAGTAGCAGTAGCAGTAGCAGTAGCAGTAGCAGTAGCAGTAGCAGTAGCAGTAGCAGTAGCAGTAGCAGTAGCAGTAGCAGTAGCAGTAGCAGTAGCAGTAGCAGTAGCAGTAGCAGTAGCAGTAGCAGTAGCAGTAGCAGTAGCAGTAGCAGTAGCAGTAGCAGTAGCAGTAGCAGTAGCAGTAGCAGTAGCAGTAGCAGTAGCAGTAGCAGTAGTACTACCATGAATAGCAGCTATCCTCGGAAAGCCACCGACAAACGAAAACACGCACACGCACGTCTCGTCCAGGAAGCCAGCTTCCCTGAAACGTCTGGGGTGTTGCACCAACACATTAAAGCCGTGCAATGTTTGGTTCATCGGCAGTCGGTCGTTGTCGGTGATCGGCAGTCACAAAGCACATCTGTCGCCCGATTTTAACCATGGCGGTGTCTAACCGGCATGTCTTGTCGGGTGCTTTGTACTGTATTATAATTAGGAAGTGGCAGAACCTGTGGTCTTCAGGGGACAACCTGGGTTCCTATTTTGTCGATATGAATACGTGCGCGATGACCTCAGCAGCAAGCCAAATCAAGCAGCAGCATTATATCCTTTCTGCCAACAAGATCTAAAATCCACACAACAAGAAACCCCGGGATGTATTTCAGGGCGTGCCCCGACGACCACACATCTTGATACGGCTCGGGAGGGGGGAGGAACGTAGACGGGGGGAGGTACATAGGATATAACGGGGACATACTCGGGATGCCCGTGATGGCCACAAACCGTGACATGGTGAAGGGGCGGGGATACGTTCGGGCCCACAGAGTGACGGGAGGTGCAATCCTGAGTAACTTCGTGCCGTGTTGATATGATCCTGAGGTCAGCGCTCACAGCGACCTATCCGCAAGAAGAACCCGGGGTAACGTACTGCATTGTGTCTACTACGGGGGACCATAGTAAACAGTACCAAATATTTAGAGTAAAAATAGGTAGATATATAGGATTTTGACTTGACCTTTAGGTCCTATTTACTCTGGTCCCCCGTAAAAGTGGTACGCGGCAACACCAGCGGGCACAAGAAACAAAAAAAGTGACAATTCAACCGACCACCCACTCACCAACGTATACGTAGACCCAAAACCTTTGTTACGCAACGTTAGAGTACGGCCACCCACCCGCCCAAACAAAGCCCACCCACCACCCACCCGCCCAAACCAGCCAAGATAGTGCTGCTGTACGATAAAATAAAAGTTACACTAGAACCCATTCAATTACAACGGCAGGTACTAAATAGGCTTGTCGTATATACGTACATACAACTCAGACAAAAAAACGAATCAAGGTACATGTTAAACACATACGTTTACTCACCCAACCCGAAGACGAAATGCCAAAACCGAAACACGCGATTAGGGCAGGTGGGATGTCGAACTCACGCTTCTGGCTTCCAGAGTGGAGGGCTCAAATAATGATGTGCGTGAAACGAAGGGCTAACCTGGTCAAGACAAACAAGCCGATAACAGCAGCTTCTTGGTCGTGATTTTGGAACGACGATACATTTTTCAGACATTTTCTGTCTGATCGGAAAGTGATTGCCGTCGGCGTGCATTCCTCTGGGGGAGAAAAAAAAAACGATTAAATGTTCGGGGGGTCAATATTCGGGAGATGAGTCGCTGAATCTCAAAGTCGTCGGCGCCGACACGCGAAAATGCCCAAAATAATATTTTCGCCGATTTTTCATTCAAAACTCCATAATTTGAATAACCAAATCATGACGATCCCACGCCGACGTCGATCGAGCACCATTAAAGTGTACCTTTTCAACTGTCGATCATCGGCTCCAAAGTCACGATGATTTTTCCTTCTTTCCTGACAAGCTTAGGTCTTCGTTTCACGAATGTCATGTTTCTACGTACCGCTGACCCAAACGGAAGCACAGGGATCATTTGCCAACCCTTCAAGGGCATCATTTCCCGCTCCCCGCTCGTCGAGTTGGACGACGTCGGCGCCCGTTCTTTCGCCGGGGACACCCGGGGCTGTGCTATGTGGGGTGGGCGTGGCGCGGTCGCCGCGGGGGGGGTCGGGTGACGCTCGGGAGAGCCGGTGTTCTGTGCAGCATACTCAGACATACTTACTTTTGAAGATCTGATACGACGTCATCACTTGTACATAAGTGGCACAGTGTTAATCAATACCAGGCACAGCAGTATAGTGAGGATGAGCACACGCAAAATAACACAGCCCCTCCTCGTATGGAATTTCGAAGCCCATCTTCTCCACAGCAACGGGGAGGGTGCATAGTACCGAGCGATGTGTACCATAAATGAATAAATAATCTACTGCTGTACGGAAACATCTCCACTATTACCAAGTACCTGGTAGGTACTAAACCTACAGCCATGGGACCGACGGTATTTTCGGCCAACAACGTGTTCCTCGCTGTATTTGCCTCGCTTGTTCTGGGGGAAAACCGGCTCGGAAAATCATCCCAGGAGGTGATGCATCTTCCGTGTAGCATACCCACGGTATATAACACGGTTTCATGCCAACACTGACAGTAGGGCTACATGCAAGAAGACGACGGTACTTAACCGGCCAAACGAGCATACGAGAACGACAGTAATCGCGGTAAAATGACGGTATATCGCTGCAATATGGCGGTTGTGGCGGTACTGTGACGATTTTTCATGGTCACATGACAATTATGGTGGTAAAGGTGACAGTATACTCGTGGGAAGGTGACGTGCCGCGGGGGTATAGCCGGCACACGCAGGGCAATGCGCAGATCAGGGATGCGGTGTTGAAACATGGTGGATTGTTGTGAGCAGCCGAAAACAGGCTGTTAAGATATATTGCTTGGGACTTGGATCATTTGGTGAACGTATTGGATTTCGTACGTCCTTCGGGGTCTTGCTGTCAAGCAGGTCCAGCGCCGTCACCCTTCGTTTGATGTGTGTGTGACTGTAATAGTTTTGTTGTGTTATCCAACTCAAAAACTCCGGTGAACATCAGAAAAAGAGGAGACTCGGTTCTTGCCTCGTCCCTGAGCCCCTCCCCCCCCCCGTGCACGTGTACAAAGCAGGGCCTCTAAGCGTTATAAGCTATCCTTCCGCAACTTTTTGTAATCCCGAGCCTTTCCAGGATTCCCAGGGCAACACCATCACCATAACACCACGTAAACCACCCTGATGAATCTTATGAGTAGGCCGAACTGTGAAATATTCGACCTAATAACGGCTCTCCTTACACGAGCTAGAGCATGGATTGAAGATGCGACACGACTCCTCGAAGTCCGCTCCCATGCGAGTACCTCTTCTCTGCGAAGCTACGGACCCTCGTGCAGCCACACAAAAAAGGAGTACACTCTCTGAAGGCACGTGGAAAGGGAAACTCCGCAAGGCAACTCCAACAAGGGTTACTGAAGGCACGTGAAAAGAGGTACACCTCTTGAAGGCACGTCAAAAGGGGTGCTGAACGCACATAAAAAAAGGTACCGAAGGGACCCCCAAAGGTACACCTCCTGAAGGCACGACTAAAGGGGTACTCCTACACGTAGGCACCTCGAAAGAGGTGCTAAAGGCACGTCAAAAGAGATAGTCCTGAAAGCACATCCAAAGGGATGTACCTAACGCACACGCTAAAGGGGTATAATACAGAAACGGAGCCTATCCGCAAGGGTCTCGAATAAACGCCTAAACACCGCAGGTACCGCCACATCTTTAAGCGAGGGGTGGGTGGGCGCGAGGCCGCAACCTAACCTTTGAAACGGAAGAACACGAGTTATCGCCACATCCCGAGCGAGCGAGCGGGGGGCAAAAAACAAGCATGGTGAAGACGTCAGACACTGACGCTACCGCCGCGTGCCCAGCGAGGCGGGGGGCGGTTGTCTCTTTGAAAACGAAATAACACAAGGAAACGCCACATCCCAAGCGCAGGGGCGAGAGGGAGGGAGGGGGTGCGAGAATGTTTCATCTAAAAAAAGAAGGGAAAAAAAAGCGGCAGACAGTCCTCTTGTAAGCCACCACATTATTACCCAAATCACCCCCGGCCACGGGGGGTGGGGGGGAGCGGCGGGACGAACACTTCAAAGGTAGTGCGTGTAACTGACGGTGCACTGAGTTTAAACACGGGGCAAGCAGTAAAAAAAAGCTGGTCACTAAACCCGGAGCGGCCGTAAAAACCTAGTGGCGAAACACCATTGCAAGAACACTACGTACTGGGTACGATAGTAAGGCACAGACCAAGCGATGCTTGCATTTTCGTCCAGAGTGCTGCTAGTATCAACAGTAAAGTCGACCACTACTGTCTTGTTGTTGCTGTTCTGTTGTTTCATCCCGAAACTGATTTTTGAGACAAAAGTGAAAAAATAATCTGACGAACAAGGCCGTGGCCGACATGAAAAATCACCAAACATATCGTAGACACGCCATCTGCTGTATATTCGTGTATAACATATCTACATAATCTAGCGGTAAGGCGCGCCTTATTGGGTGGTTCCTTATTGCCCTAAAGGAGCCCCGTCAGTCAGAAATGTTTTGTCCAAAACAAGGTACAATGCTTCCATCGCAGCACCCCCTCACAGTACCGCTATCGCTTCACGCCATAAAAAAGTACAGTACCCCGATCACATCACGCCAAAACAAAGAGTACCCCTATCGCAACACGCCTCACAGTACCCCAATCGCAGCACGCCAAAAAACGGTACCGCACCCCTATCCCAGCACGCCTCACGGTACCCCTAGCGCAGCACCCCACCCCAAAAAAAGGTACAGTAACCCCATCGGAGCACGCCTCACAGTAACCCCACTTCGTTCGTGACCTGTAGAGTAGAAACGACGTCGAGACCGAGATGGAGAAGCAACACGTCGTGGAGACAAAAAAAAACACAACCAGAACCCAGAGAAGTTCGTACGCAACACGGCAACAGGCGTTGGTTAATGGCGCGCTTGAAAATCTTGAACCGGCGCGATGTTTTCGGTCCGGTCTCAGTGACCAGTATGTAAGCGAAGGGAAGCTCTTGAACTTGAACGTGTTGGCCTGAACAAGTATTACGGGGGGGCACAGTAAATAGGACAAAATATTGTGAGTAAAAATAGGTAAATATTTAGGTTTTTGTGTGTACCGTAGGTCTTATTCACTATGTTCCCCCGAAATAGAGTGTATAGCGATCGGACAGTGTGTTGTTCTAGTCGTCGATCCTACTATTAATAATACAGGGGAACATAGTAGTCAGAACCGAATATGTTTAATACGGGGATCCATAGTTAACGGGACCAAAATTTGATTAGTAAAAATACGTTAATATATAGTTTTTTATGTATGCCACAGGTCCTATTAACTATGGCCCCCCGTAATAGCAAATATACTGAATTTATAGGTTTTTGTGTAAATTGTTCTTAGTAGTCCTGATTGCTGTGGTCTCCCGCAAAATACTACTGACTGTATACATCTTCGTATACCATATCAGATGCATATGATGTACCAGTAGGATTGTAAGCGGGAGATAAATAATAGAGGGGTGAGTAGCCGGGACAGGGGGGCACAACAAGCGATTTCAAGCGGCAAGGCATAAAAATATTGCAGGTGTCCCGGCGCGTACCTCCTGCAGAAATGGACGCGTTGGACGGGGAGTGAAATGGTTTCTTAAGCCAGAATGAAGAATTTTCTCATCTCCGCGAACCACCAGTAGGCGGCACGGAAACCCTCAAACTTGGCGTCCTGATTGAGCAGGGTACGATACAACGATCGAAACATACTTTGTGTCGAAAAACTCGCTGTGGAAAATAGCCGAATTTGTTTCCCATGAACAGTATTATACAAGTATGTACCAGCACAAGCCGGTTCAGGGATTCCGTCAGAAAGACATCAGGAATCAAGACCGTTTTTCTGATATAGACCCTGAAAGAGGACACACACTTTCCGTGCCCTCATGTCGAGAGACACATGCAGGGCGCCAGCTACATTTTTTCGCCGGGTATATAACGGGGATATGAGAAATTTTCCTGGATAGTGAGCTTTGTAGGACCCCAGATACATATATAGGGAACGTGAAGCACAGAAGAAGCAGCAGCACCCCTTCCGTCCCAAGCTTCGATTCACTCAGTGGCGTGGAAGGTGTGCGCGAAGTTTCGGGGTCAAATTTGAAAAAAAAAAAAACCCGTAAATTTCTGTGCTTTAGCGGAAAACATGGATTTTTCCACGTGTTTTTCGAAATTTGCTTGGTTTCAGTATGGAATCGACTTTTAGAGTCAAGTGTGCTTGATGAAGCTCCTACGCAGTCAGTTCTTTGGTTTTTTGCGCTACTAAACACTTTTCAGACGGACCTTTGAGGGCCTACAACCCGTTCGTTCCGAAAATAATTCGGGGGAGGGGGGCGGTTTCCTCCCACTGAAACGCCTGACTATTGCTGCCATTTTGAAGGCCTGTGGTTGGTCGGGACGCTGTTTCGCCGCGAGCGCCAGCCCCAGGTCTTTAACAAAAACAAAACGAAACGAGCTATGCCATGCCATGCCACCCTCTTGCGCAGTTCACTACAGTCAGAACGATACCAAATATGTGATATCCGAGTAACTTACACTCGCGGCTGACGCAATTTGGGGGGGGGGGGGGGGGTCGCTTAAACCAGCCTGTAGTGGGGGGGTTGTTTGTGAGCAGGACGTGTAGCGTAAGGGTATAGCTTGGGGAGGAGGCACAGCAAGTTCTTTCGAGTGGTATAGATGTAACGCAGGTGTTCTTATACGCACGCCTCGGTTAGAAATGGATGTCATGGGACGATCATACGCTTGATTTTTATCGACGGGGAGTGAAGAGTTTGGCTATCCTACTGTGGCCAGTAAGTGCGGGGGGAAAAGCTCGAGCGTGGCGGTTTAAGAACATGAAGGTATCATAACGAACGGACAATCTGTGCATGAGAGAGGATGCTAACTAGCGTCTGTTTGCTTTATCATGATCGTACACTTCGTATACGCATCAGTGGGATTGCATGCGGGAGATAACTACCTGGTAGAGGGAAGGTGCCTTGGGGATGGGGAACACAACAAACGCTTTCGAGAGCTGCTTACGGACACAAGGCAGATGACCTTACCCGTGCCTCCGATAGAAATGGAGGCGTTGGATCGGTGGCGCGCTCCTGAATACAGTGACCCCCCGGCGCGAGGATTTGCCCATCCCAGTGCTGCATTAATCTCTCGAGCGTGGCGTCCTGAAAGAGGTGGGACGAGCAGGAAGTTAGACGGAGGTGAATTAGGCTTCGACCGCGTGCATAGATACAGTAGGTTTCCTTTCTGTTCGAGCTTTCCCTTCTGGTTTTTCTTCTTCTTTTCGGAGAATGTTGGTGATGATCAATGTTGAAGGTACTTGTAGTCCAATAGGCTACTGCATATCCAATCGGCTACTGTAGTCCAATAGGCCACTGTAGCCTAGGCCAGTAGGTTTCCTTTCGTTTCGGTTTCCCTTGTGAGTTTCTTCTCCTTTTGTTCGAGGAATGTTAATGAGTACTTAATGTTGGAGGCACTGCATTCCAATAGGCTACTGTATCCTAGTCCAATAGGTTTCGTTTGTGTTTTTGGTTTCCATTGTGGGTTTTCATCTTATTTTCGCGCAGAGTGATCAGCGTTGAAGCTCATGCCTGCACATTGTCAAAATGTCAAACGCAATAACAAGAATACTTCGTATATAGTGATATGTGTGCCAGCGATTTTTTTTACAGTGCAAAAAACACCCCAGCTGTGCGAGGTCGAGGATTTTAGCCGAAACTCACTCACATCGCTTTGCGATACTTGGATCGCGCGCGCTACCTACCTTACGAGTTGTATGTTACCGCACGAAGACTGTAAACTCGGTGGCTCCCCTGACCAATTGCACCAGGGTCAAAAGGACCACTATACTAAAACGGCCGACCAATAAGATTCCTGTTATGATACCTAGTAGCCGATTTTTCCTTCCACTCACTGATACGCCAGGTACTCTGTATGCACACGTCCAGTAGGATTTATATGCGGGAGGTTGTGCAAGGGAATAGCTTGAGGAAGGGGCGCAATCGCTCCAAGCGGGATATATACTTAGAGGTGGACATAATACGGGTGTCCTCTCGCGTTCCTCCTAGACATGGAAGCGTTGGGCGGTGGCGCACTTGGAATCTCGAGCCGGAGCGAGGATTTGCTCATCCCAGTTACTGACAAATAGCTACGGGGGTACCCTCTAACGTGATGTCCTGAGAGAGAAAGGGCATGGGGTATAGGGCGTATGGCGATAGGACAATATGTGTACTAAAATGACATATCTACACTAATAACTACACTGTGTTCCAAAAAATAAGGATCATTTTTACATTAATAATTCATCATAAAAGTCCTTTATTCCGGTACAGAACGGCATGTACCAGTAATATTACGGGGGTCCATAGTGAATAGGACCTATGGTAGACATGAAAACCTATATATATATTTGCCTGTTTTTACTAACAATATTTGGTCCTGTATACTATGGTCCGCCGAAATAGTACCGGTAGTGGAATCGTAGGTGGGAGATAGTGAAGAGGTGCGGTAGCTTGAGTGTGTGGGGGGGGTGTTCTCATTGGTTGCTTGCCCTAGTCATTCGACCATTGACCATGCATCCTTTCAAGACGGGAGGGTGGGAGGGGGTGTACTCGATGTCACGCATGGCCGTGGTCGTATGACCATAGGGGGGTGGGGGGGGGGGGGGGCGTACATATTTGTTGCTTACCTGTAGTATTCTGGCTCTCTGCCGTGGATCATTTAATGTAAGTATTGGATTGGATGAGGCCTCTTGCGCCGGGCAGGAGGTCCTGTCCGGTATTTCCCCCCGCGCCGAGTAAAGTGGCGAATCACAAACTCTGCACGGGGTTAGTACCTGTAAATGATCTGGGTATACAAGCCCAAGAATACTGTAGTATTTTGGCTCTCTGCCGTGGATCATTTAATGTAAGTATTGGATTGGATGAGGCCTCCTGCGCCGGCCTGTGGTCCCGCCCATACTTCGTTTCGCCTCCTTTCAGATTGCCTTTGTTATGTTGACCGCTGGTCCGGGGCAGAACCGTCTCACCCAAACTTTTATCCCCTGACCTCAGTCCTTATCCGTACACGCCGCAAAGTCATTTCTGAACTCCGGCGACAACGGTAGCTCGCTAGCGTCCGCGTAGCTCTGGCCACATTACTTCTTGCTACCCCGCACTTGTCCGCTCGAGGTAGCCCCGATGTAGTACTGCGCAACTGACTCTGTCTTCCAGCCACCTTTTCATGATCTCGTCCACCGCCGTCCCAGCGAGGGATTTGCTGAGCGAGCCTCCCACTCGAAAGGAGTGTATCGTGAAGTGGTTCGGCAGGTCTGCCGTTCGCAGATAGCTTTGCAGGTTCGCCGTCATACGGGCCGCGGATAGAGAGAGGCGGCCCTAGCCCCCTTCTGCCGTAGCAACGGGGGAAGAGGTGCTCAGTGCTTAAGTCCCATCCAATCCGCTGGGCGGCTGAGATGTACGCCGTAACTGCCCGAAAGGCGCAAATCACCGGGCAGTCCCGGTCCGCTAACACTACCACTGCCTCACTCGAGGCCCGTAGCGTCTTCCCAAACTGGAAGTTGAAGATCAAACCCTTAGACGCTGGGAGCCTCAAGACGTGAGAACCGATGGTAAAAGAAAGATCGTAACCCCTACGCATCGAATAGAAAGCCAAAGAATACAAGGCGATATCTCGAGTCAGCGAAATACGCTCAGCCAGAGAGCTGGCCACCTGAGCGCGCAACCGCATGTCGCTTAGCAGATCTATGAGTGTGTGTTCCAGCATCGGCGCGGCCTGATTGACCTGAACCCCGACCTGCTTCTGTTCCTCAGATACGAAGGTAAGGTACGAATCTACCAACGGGCTCGAGCACGGATTTCCTACCCGGCGGACGGGGTCCCATTCCTCTCCCTGCCCGCTTTCTTTCAACGCCATTTTCAGCTTCGACACAAAACCTTTTCGAATAGATTCGGCCGCGTACCGTTTAGCGCACGAAGACCCCGTCAGGCACGCATCGTCGCCCGCGTGGCCCACCCCGGGGCAAGACGCTTCGTGCACCATCTTGGTGCCTTTTCCTTGCGTGTCAAGGAAGCAGAGGAAATTAAAAACATCGTCTGGGGTAGCTGTTTGCCAACCCCGGGACCCCGCCGAAACCACGAGCACAAACGCGTCAAACTCATCGGCCACCGTGCTTTTTCAGACTTGCCCGGGACGCCCCTCCATCGCCGCCAGTCCTTGGCGTCGACATGCTTGCATCTTATCAACATCCACCTCCACAGGCACCCGCTCCGGATACCGCGGGGCCGGCAATGGTCGAGCCGGCTGAGCGCCGCACTTCCAGCAGAAATTAAACTGTGCAACGTTTTCTTCATGACACGTCGGGCAAAACGCAAACCGAACCAAGCCCCTAGCCGTTGCTGCCCGACCGAGAGGTGGCCCACCCTGAAGGTGACCCCCGCCAGTGCGGTTCTGTGTGAACGAGGACACCAAAGAAAGGGGGGAAGGTAAGCCTCGGTGAGCGCTCGACGACGCCCGAAATAACGAAATATATTTACGCTACTATGTAGTGGCCGCTCGCCCCCGCGCGATAGTAGCTGGAACTTGGGCCCCGTCACCCTTTGGTACGGAAGTCTAAAGCGTATGCCATCATCCTCCAGCGCGGGTACCACCAATTCTTGAGTCCACCATCTGGGCTGGGCCACTGAAAGCACCCTTCTCCCGCCACCGCGGCCACCTCGATCGACCTCACTGCGGCTAGCTGCACCAAAGGGAACCAATAAGCCTTAACATCCGGCAAAAGGACCACTGCGCGGGCCTCGCATTCCGCCAAATGTTGCACAATGTGGCCTGCCATGATCGGGGGTGGGAAACAAAACCCGAAAGCCGGGACCCTGTACCCGGAACGAGGGAAACGTCGTGCGTGAACACGTCGGTCCCCGCCGAACCCGCACAGTCGTACTGAGGGAAAAAGGGCAATGCCTCCCCAGTCAATGGGGAGCACAGCACCGACGCCGTGCATGCCATGAGGTCGACGTTAAAGGGGCCCATAGCGTCCCAGACCGCTTGGAACGACGCCGGCGCTATACGGATGATGGCGTCTCGTGACGGCCGCGAAATGGCGTCTGCGACCTCGTTTTCTGCCGTCGGAATCCACTTCAACGATAGCATGAATCCATACGCCACTTGCAACTCGACCAACCGCACCAGTAGCGCGTGCGTCTCGCGGTTCTTCGCGCGACCACGGTTAAAGGCACCCACCACTGACTGGTTGTCCACGTCTATGAGTACCTGCGCTCGCCGCAACACGTCTGGGTGTCGCGTGCAGAATTGCCGCAGGAGATGGTAGAGGGCATACATCTCCTTCTGGTTGATATGCTTGGACAACCAATCCGGTGGGAACACCCCCCCCGCGGGGAAGGTGCCCGAGGCTGTGTTCACAACCCCCCCCCATGCGACAGACGATGCATCCGACGATCCTTTCGTCAAGGCCGCCACGAAGTGTCGCGCCCGCTGCCACGGCCCCTCTTGCGAGGTAGCCGACAAATTAAACCACAGCTGGAATTCGCCTAGAAGATCAACGCTAGAACCTTGCGTAAGGTCGACCATGCACAGTGCGGACTTCTCCAGCTCCGCGAGCACAGCGAACATAGCATGTGTCCACAGCGATGCCGGCCGAATCGCCACCGACATGCTCACGCACTTGCCCGCGATACGCTGCAGCGTCCGGAAGGACAGACCACCCGCGTCTAGGGCTGCGCGCAGCAGCTGCTGCAGCTTATCTAACTTATCTCGAGGAACCCGGAAGGAAGTGGTGTCCGAGTCGCACAACATCCCTAGATATTGCTGCAGCCTAGTCGGCCGGAAGTCGTACTTCTTGGCCGACAGGAACTGACCACACAGGAACTACACCAGCATCGCCACGTGTGTGGCCTCCCCGGCTGCGAGCCATTGTTACCGCGCCGTCTGCCCGTGGGAGGTGCGGAAATTACTCAACCACGAGTCGTCGAAGTATGCTAAGGCCGGGATCCCTTTGGAACGAAGATAGGATGATTTCGCCTCGCTAAGGGTATGGTAGCACCATGGACTTAAACTGAATCCGAAAGGCAAGACGCACCAGCAATAATCAATGCCACCGTACGAGAAGCCAAAGAGCGGCCAAGCGGAGGGGCGCAAAAGGATGTGGTGAAAGGCGGATGCGTCATCCAGCGAAGTCATATAACAACCTTTCGAAGCGACGCTGGCCACCCGCGCCACCGTATCCATCGAAAAATAGATCTTCTTGCACCGCTTATTTAACGGTCTCGCGTCGTAAATGAGGCGCGGTTTTGTCTCCTCAACCGATAATGCCATGACTACATCGACCGTCTCGCCACCAGGGCAATTAAGGTACCGAACCGAGGTCGCCCGCCCGTAATCGCCCAACCCCCAACCCCCCGCCACACGTTTCTGCGACGCACGCGGTGTAGGGCCTCGCCGTGGGCTACTCCACGTGAAAGGCGACCATTCTATGGCCGCTGTTAGCACCCATATTAATACGGGCAGGCGGATCCCCGATGTCCCCCGCGCCTGCAACGGGAGCAACAGATGAATGCGCAGACCCGGTGGTCGTGGTTGGGGTTCCTTCCGGCAGCGGTACACTTGTCGCACGTAGGACCACCCTGAACCTGTTGGAAATGCTGCTGCTCCTCCTGCATGACGGACTTGAACCTTGCGATGGCCGACAGAGCACGGTTCGACGGAGGTGGGAGCGGAGCACTGCCCCGGCCGCCGCTGCCCGCACCCTGCCTGCCCTTGTCATTCTTGCTCCTCGCGTTCCCCCCCCTTACAGATGGAAGAAGAAGCACCACCAACTGCGCGGCTGCCGCACCCCCACGCCCCACCCCTGCCGCTAGCGGAGCGAAGCCGGCCGGCGGTGCTCGCTGTGCAGAATATCCCGCGAGCGTCGAATAGCCGTGGAGGGCAGAAGCGCCGTACGCCCCCCGTCCCCGGCTAGCACCTGTAGGAGGCGCCTTCCCAGCCGTAGACCCGACGCCCAGCGCCTTCTGGATGGCGCGCCCGTCCTTCAAGTCCTGGTCGATCTGGGCCCTGGCAAGGCCGCGCGCGTCGGGGAGCTTATCCGTGAACACCCCTAAAGTCACGGCGGGACACTTTAAAAACGCCGTAGCACAAACTCCCCCCGGGTGAGCGTCCGCTCCAAAATCGCCCGTTCGGAGTTCAGGCCCATGTCCTGGGCGAGAGCGGCTGCCGCGCGCAAGGCGCGTGCGAAATCGTACCAGTTGTGGCTCCCCGCCGAGTTCCTCCAGGTTCGGGTCATCTCCACGATAAGCTGTTGGAACTGCAGCCGACGCAACGATCGTGGTAGCCAGGTAACGCAACGGTCGAGGCCATGGGATGGGGGGAGGGAAAGGTAAGCCAAGACTGCGATTAAAGCTGGGCCATGTACACCAGCACGCCACCGGATCATGACACACGCGGCTCAGACACAAAGTGAGGGGGTATCCCGAAGGGTCCACCTATGTACGAGGACCGCCAAGGAGCATACGGCAGTATCGAGCGGGAGGGAGGGGGCACCACAGTGCCGGACCCCGGAGGACCATACCCTCCCCTACCCGTCAAAACGAGAGAATACAGCAGTAAGAGCATACAGCAGTATCAAGCGGGCAGGAATGGCACAACAGTACCAGACCCCGTAAGACCACACAGTCCACTCCACCGTCCAGACGAGAAATAAGTCGTATCAAGAGGAAGGGAGGGGGCACCACAGTACCAGACCCCGTAGGACCATACCCTCCACTCCACCGCCCAGCGAGAGAATACCGTCGTGTCGAGGGGGAGTGAGAGGGTACAACAGTACCAGACCCCGTAGGATCCTACCCTACCCTCCCCTGTCAAACTGAAAGAATGCAGCAGTATCCCGAGGGGGAAGGGGGCCCCGCAGTACCACACCCCGTACTACCCTACCCTCACCTCACCCGTCAGAACGAGGGAATACAGCAGTATCATGAGGGCGGGAGGGGCACAACAGTACCAGAACCTCCCCTCCCCCGTCAGAACGAGCGAATACAGCGGTATAACGAGAGAATACAGCAGTATCGAGGGGGAGTGAGGGGGCACAACAGTACCCGACCCCGTAGGGTCACACCCTCCACTCCAGCGTCCGAACGAGAGAATACCGCAGTGTCGAGGGGGGGAGGGGGGGGGGCAACAGCACCAGACCCCGTCAAAGCGAGGGAATACAACAGTCGAATGAGGGCGGGAGGGGCACAACCGTACCAGACCCCGAATACCGCCGTGTCAAGGGGGAGAGAGGGGGTACAACAGTACCAGACCCCGTAGGGTCCTAACCTCCCCGCAACTGTGAAAACCGAGAGAATGCAACAGTATCCAGAGGGAGGAAGGGGGCACAACAGTACCAGACCCCGTAGGATCCTACCCTCCCCTCCACTGCCAGAACGAGAGAATACAGCGGTATGAAAAGATAATACAGCAGTATCGAGGGGGAGTGAGCGGGCACAGCAGTACCCGACCCAGTAGGGTCACACCCTCCACTCCAACGTCCGAACGAGAGAACACAGCAGTGTCGAGGGGGAGCGAGGGGGGGCACAACAGCACCGGACCCCGTAGGACCATACCCTCTACTCCACCGTCTGAATAAAGGACTATAGCATTACCGAGAGGGGGTGAGGGGGCACAACAGTGCCAGACCCCGTAGGATCCTACCTTCCACTCCACCGTCAAAGGGAGAACAAACCCCAGAATCAAGGGGGAGTGAGGGAGCACAACAGTACCAGACCCCGTAGGGCCATACCCTCTCCTCCCCCGTCACAAGAGAGAATACAGAGTCTCGAGAGGGAGTGAAGGGGCACAACCGTACCAGACCCCGTAGGACCATACCCCCCACACCCCGGTCTAGGGAAAGGATCAAGTGGGAGCGAGGGGGCACAACAGTACCAGACCCCGTAGGACCATACCCTCTACCCCCACGTCCAAAGAGAAAATACAGCAGTATCGAGAGGGAGTGAGGGGGCACAACAGTACCCGACCTCGTACTGTAGGATCATACCCTCCCCTCCACCGTCATAACGAGAGAATACACCAGTATCGAGGGGGGGGGGGAGGAGAGGCACAACAGTCCCTGACCCCGCAAGACCATATCCCCCACTCCATCGTCAAAGGAGAAAGATGCCAGGATCAAGTGGGAGTGGGGGGGCACAACGGTACCAGACCCCGTAGGACCATGCCCTCTACTCCCCGTCAAAAGGAAGAATGCAGCAGTATCTAGCGGGAGTGAGGGGGCTCAACAGTACCAGACCCCGTAGGACCATACCCTCTACTCCACCGTCATAACGAGAAAATACACCAGTCTCACCAGGGAGTGAGGGGGTACAACAGTACCAGACCCCGTAGGACCATGCCCTCTACTCCCCCGTCAAAAGAGAGAATACAGCAGTACCTAGCGGAAGTGAGGGGGCTCAACCGTACCAGACCCCGAAGGACCATACCCTCTACTCCACCGTCACAACGAGAAAATACACCAGTATCGAGGGAGAGAGTGTTCGTTGTGCCTCTTTAGCTTGACAGTTACGTGCCGGTTCGGGAGCTACCAGGCGAAAAAGGCTACGTATACCACCCAGAACGATAGAGTGTTCGTCAGCCCCAAGCACAGGTAGTCAAAACACCCAGACAATCGATGAGTTGATGATTCAGGTCGTTTATTATCTCCCAGCAGTGGTAGGGACAGCAGAAGTGACATTGTTAGCTCCGGCTGACGAACACTCTAGAGTGTTGCCAACCCTTATTTCGCATTACCGTTACGATCTGAGAATTTATGACGGGAGTAGGGGGCAAAGGGAGACTTTTGTCCGGGGGAACGGGGTTCTCCGCGATCTCTGGCATTGTACTTTTCACCTTAGTTTTTATTATATTGGCGTGGATATATTGTAATATCGTCTACAATTGCAATATTTCTCTGTGGGGAGAGTGAGGGGTTTTTGCTCACAGGGGTGGGTTTCCCTCTCTTTTCGATTTTTTTGTTTGTGGGTGGTTTAGGTCATGGAGTTGTGTGTTGTTGTCTTGGTCCGTAAATGTTACGTAAAGAGTCAGGGAGGGTGTTCGTTGTGCCTCTTTAGCTTGACAGTTACGTGCCGGTTCGGGATTTTGGCATATTGTGCATTATGTGATTCTTGACATCTGGGTGTTATGGGATGACGCACAACGTCACTTCTGCTGTCCCCACCACTGCTGGGAGATAATAAACGACCTGAATCATCAACTCATCGATTGTCTGGGTGTCTTGACTACCTGTGCTTGGGGCTAACGAACACTCTAGCGTCATCCCATAACACCCAGATGTCAAGAATCACATAATGCACAATATGCCAATATCCCGAACCGGCACGTAACTGTCAAGCTAAAGAGGCACAACGAACATCGGAGCAGGGCCTTGCTCTCAGAGAGTAAGGCACAGCGGAAGTCCGGCAGGGAGCAGGGGCTACCTGCCGTAGATACAGCAGGGAGGGATGCTGTGTCGCCATCGTTCGATCGCTCCGACGATGGCACGGTGGAGCCGGGAAAGCGAAGGGGAGGTGTTTCCGGTGCAGGGCTGCGGGCCACTACAGCGACAGTCGCACCGCAAAGCTCTGCGAAAGGTGTGGTGGGAGAAGACACGAGAGCAGCAAGTGCGCATCGCCGGCGGACATGGATGAATCGCCGGCGGCGGCCGTGTTTGCGATGGTGGGGGATCCCGGAGATTATGTGGAGACAACGGCGTTTTAGGGGCACAGCAGCTAAAAGCCCTATGGCGGACAACCGTAGGCACCTCCGCCGTGTGTTGCGAGCGGGGGACTTCAAGTCGTACGACATTTATTGGCCGTACGCACTCCACTTCAGCGGTTGTGGAGGCAGCAGATATGGGGTTATCGCTCAGCGAGGGTACATGTCTGCATGCGAATTCCGCGAGAAGCCGCACGGCCGCCAGCCGTGTGCAACCCTACCGGGGGGTGTTAGGTGGGGCAAAGTCGCGCGGCATAATTGCCGCGTGCATTTCTTGACTACCTGTGCTTGGGGCTGACGAACAGAGAGAGGGGGCACAACAGTACCTGACCCGTAGGCTCACACCCTCCACTCCCCCGTCAAAAGAGAGAATACAGCAGAGTCAAGGGGGATTGAGAAGGCACCACAGTACCAGACCCCGTAGGGTCATACCCTCCCCTCCCCCGTCATAAAGAGAGATTGCAACAGTATCGAGGGGAGAGAGAGGGGGCACAACAGTACCCGACCCCGTCGGGTCACAACTTCCACTCCAACGTCCGCACGAGAGCATACAGCAGTATCGAGAGGGAGAGAGGGGCCCAACAGTACCTGGCCCCGTGGGATCACACCCTCTACTCCCACGTCTGAACGAGAGCATACAGCAGTATCGAGAGGGAGTGCGGGTGCACAACAGTACCAGACCCCGTAGGACCATACCCTCTACTCTCCCGTCAAATGAGAGAATGCAGGAGTATCGAGAGGGAGTGAAGGGGCACAACAGTACCAGACCCCGTAGGACCATACCCTCTACTCCGTCGTCAAAAGAGAGAATACAGCGGTATCGAGAGGGAGTGAGGGAGCCCAACAGTACCAGACCCCGTAGGATCATACCCTCTACTCCACCGTCATAACGAGACAATGCAACAGTATCGTGGGAGAGAGGGGACACAACAGTGCCTGACCCCGTGGGATGACGCCCTCCCCTCCAACGTCATAACGAGAGAATACAGCAGTATCGAGAGGAAGTGAGGGGGCACAACAGTACCAGACCCCGTAGGACCATACCCTCTACTCCCCCGTTAAAGGAGAAAATAAAGCAGTATCGAGAGGGAGTGAGGGGCACAACAGTACCAGACCCCGTAGGACCATACCATCTATTCCCCCGTGAAGTGAGAGAATACAGCAGTATCGAGTGGGAGTGAGGGGGCACATCAGTACCAGACCCCGTAGGACCCTACTCTTTACTCTCCCGTTAAAAAGGAGAATACAGCAGTATCGAGAGGGAGTGAGGGGGCACAACAGTACCAGACTCCTTAGGACCCTACCCTCTACTCCCCCGTGAAGAGAGAGAATACAGCAGTATCAAGTCGGAGTGAGGGGGCACAACAGTACCAGACCCTGTAGGACCATACCCTCCACTCCACCGTCAGAACGAGAAAATGCAGCAGTATCCAGGGGGAGAGAGGGGGCACAACAGTACCTGACCCCGTAGGATAACACCCTCCACTCCCTCGTCCGAACGAGATACTATAGCAGTATCGATAGGGAGTGAGGGGGCACAACAGTACCAGACCCCGTAGAACCATACCCTCTACTCCCCCCCGTCAAAGAGAGAATACAGCAGTATCAAGTGGGAGTGAGGGGGCACAACAGTACTAGATCCCGTAGGATATACCCTCTACTCCCTCGTGAAAGGAGAGAATACAGCAGTATCGAGAGGGTGTGGGGACACAAAAGTACCAGACCCCGTAGGACCATACCCTCTACTCCCCCGTGAAAAGAGAGAATACAGCAGTATCCAGTGGGAGTGAGGGGGCACAAAGGTACCTGACCCCGTGGGATCACACCCTGCACTCCAACATCATAACGAGAGAATACAGCAGTATCGAGAGGGAGTGAGGGGGCACAACAGTACCAGATCCCGTAGGGCCATACCATCTACTCCCCCGTGAAAATAGAAAATACAGCAGTATCAAGTGGGACTGAGGGGGCACAACAGTACCAGACCCCATAGGACCATACCCTCTACTCCTTCGTGAACAGAGAGAATACAGCAGTATCGAGAGGGAGCGAGGGGGCACAACAGTACCAGACCCCGTAGGACCATACCCTCTACTCCCCCGTGAAAAGAGAGGATACAGCAGTATCAAGTGAGAGTGAGAGGGCACCACAGTACAATACCCTCCACTCCACCGTCATAACGAGAAAATACACCAGTATGGAGGGGGGAGAGAGAGGGGGCACAACAGTACCTGACCCCGTAGGACCACACCCTGCACTCCATCGTCTGAACGAGATAATACGGCAGTACAACAGTACCAGACCCCGTAGGACCATACCCTCTACTCCCTCGTGAAAAGAGAGAATACAGCAGTATCGAGAGGGAGTGAGGGGGCACAACAGTACCAGACTCCGTAGGACCATACCCTCTACTCCCCCGTGAAAGAATACAGCAGTATCAAGTGGGAGTGGTATCACACCCTCCACTCCGACGTCATAACGAGAGCATACGGCAGTATCGAGAGAGAGTGAGGGGGCACAACAGTACCAGACCCCGTAGGACCATACCCTCTACCCCCCCGTCAAAAGAGAGAATACAGCAGTATCAAGTGGGAGCGGTATCACACCCTCCACTCCACAGCCAAAACGAGAAAATACACCAGTATCGAGGGGGAGAGAGGGGGCACAACAGTACCAGACCCCGTAGGACCCTACCATCTACTCCCTCATGAAAAGAGAGAATACAGCAGTATCAAGAGGGAATGAGGGGCACAACAGTACCAGACCCCGTAGGACCCTACCCTCTACTCCCTCGCGAAAAGAGAGAATACAGCAGTATCGAGAGGGAGTGAGGGGACACAACAGTACCAGACCCCGTAGGACCATACCCTCTACTCCTCCGTGAAAAGAGAGGATACAGCAGTATCAAGTGGGAGTGAGGGGGCACAACGGTACCTGACCCCGTAGGACCATACCCTCCACTCCACCTTCCTAACGAGAGAATACACCAGTATGGAGGGGAAGAGAGGGGGCGCAACCGTACCTGACCCCGTAGGATCACACCGTCCACTCCATCGTCTGAACGAGATAATCCAGCAGTATCAAGCGGGAGTGAGGAGGCAAAACATTACCTGACCCCGTAGGATCATACCCTCCACTCCACCGTCATAACGAGAGAATACACCAATCTCGAGGGCGAGAGAGGGGCACAACAGTATCTGACCCAGCAGGGGCACACCCCCCCCACTACAACGTCTGAACGAGAGAATACAGCAGCATACACCATCTCGGGTAGCTTGAGTACCTCCGCGTACGCACGTCAATTGGCATGGAGTGAGAGGGCATAGCGGGATCGTAGCCTAATACGCTCTACCCCACATAATCTCCGATACCGATCTGTGTCCCCACGTACTCAATCTCCGATACCAATTTGTCTTTGTCGCCCTGCACCTGTTCATTGATGTTGATCTACGGCCAGCGGGGACAGCGGCGCCAGAGCAACCCATCCTCGTATACGCGAGAAAGCGGCAACACACTCGTACCTCCGGGGGATGCGTGGATGTTTTGAGGCCAATCAGCTCCTGATCGTCTTTGCTCCTTGGCTCCACCGGATTAACCTGCGGGGCCCCACTCGGACCCGCTCCTCCCGTCCCAGACGAGCTTGCTCCAGCCGAGGCACCCCCAGCGTTCGCCCCACCGGCGATTTCAACCGCCTCGAACGGGGGCCGCACGTTCCATTCTCCCCGCAGCCTCCGCTCCGACTCCCGGCTGAAGGGCTGCACCTTCCTCGTCTGCTCCGTTGAGCAGAACACAGTGCTCCGACTCCAGGAGGATACCCGAGGACCGGAGCAGGTCGACGACGTGTCCCACCAATAGCCTGGTGGCTTCCGCCTCACGGTACGCACGTGAGGCTCCGGTCCGAGCGGAGGTGGCCAACTTTTCCGCGGCCTCCAGTACTTGGGGCCATGTGTCAGAGCCCGGGCGGGGGGGCACCTTGGAGACCAACCGCCGAGCGCGCACGCAACCTCGTGCCGCGAACCCGCCGCGCAGCTGCTGCCCGTACCCAGGAAGACACGGGTGAGGTCCAGTAGCCGGCTCCCAACGCACCTTGCTTGAAACAGGGCAGCTGCTCAAGCGGCGTGAACGAATCCACCCAGGTCGCCGACGCCCTGTTTGGGTTAGGGCGCGGCTGCTCCACGGGAAGAACCGGGACTGGAGCTGACGTGGTAACCGCCGCCGCGGCTGCCGAGAGGGTCGGTGTCGAACGCGTAGTTCGCGGCATCCTCCAATATTCTCAAGACTTTCGCGACCGATTCGTAAAGCTTACGAGGTTTCGGGAGCGAAAGGAAGAAGTGGCCTCGCTTCCATACAAATTCCGAGAAATTTCGATATAATCAATGGTTCCATTATTTGTGCCAAATTTGAGTCCATGGATTGGATCTCCACCACTGGTATACTGTTGTACAATACTGGTACCAGGTACTGTACGTATGATGTGGGCACTATATTGCTAGAGCTGTAAGTCGGCACGAATTAGGCACGAATTAAGTCACCAACCATCAATAGTTACTACCAGGTATTAATAGTCGTACTGATAGTTACTGTAGAAGGTGCCGACTGTCCGACGTAATGGGTATCCATACTTGAAAACTGTTTCCTGTGCGGTTCGATTTCGAGCTTCAGATTTTATAAAATTTGAAATACGTCAGCTGTGAGTTCGACTGATTAAATAGTTGATACTCAACTTTGCAAGCTGCGTAATACGAGTTTCAGATTTGTATTTTTCGATCTAAAAAATTAATGGCCCTGTTCATGCAGTCAAATAGGCAAAATCGGGAAGGCTTGTGAGGAGACTCTGGCCAACAGATCGAGAAACAATCCGTGTTTTGTTGTGAACGGGAGAATTGCGAATTTAGAGGTTGAAACATTCTATGATTGATGAGCAAAAAACAACACAAACTTATGTATATCCCTGAGGAGGTCAGAGACTAGCCGAAACGAAACTAAGCCTGAGCAGGTCAAGCGGACGTCAAAACGTTACGATGTAGTAATAAGAGTCAAAGATATAACTACCTGGTGAACAAACAACAGAGCTCGCACACGACATCATTATCACACAGTTCGACAAGCACAGTAATCTCAAACGGGAAGTGCGCCACCTCAGCTGACAAGTGAACTACGCCATCAAGAGCAAACCCTTCCTGGAAAATTGAAGATCAATCTACCAGAATTTCCGTAGTTCTTGCACACACCCACCCCTTTTCTTTCGAAGGTAGAGGAAAGGAGTTGCTACCAAGTAACAAAATTCTGTTAATCTGTACCAGGTATACTGTCAGGAGTTGTAATGGTCGAAGACCATTTTGGGGTACTCGGTCGTCCGAGACTGCGCAGTAGGCCCCAGTCTAGGGGGCCCAAGGGAGGGAGTAGTAGGACTATAGCATGGAGTAATAGGGACTGTTGCACGGAATAACAGAGTGTCGGTATCAACTTGGAAAAGTGTCAGTGACGTTGGTTGCATGCCGAACAATGGAGAACTCCCTCCCACGTCTGAGAGAAAAATAATAACAACAACCCAATTCGAAATATAAAACAGCAAACGACCGAATTTTGTTCGATTTGAAATTCCGGTGACCCAAGTCGTCGGATTTTGGCAAAAAATCCGACGACTTGGATCATCAGATTTTCAAATCGAAAAATTGCATGCTTTCTAAAATCGAGATGTTATCCATAACAGCCAACAGCAGCAGAACGATCGATGAGTTGGATGGTGACTCAGCTGAATAGCGACGTTGCTTCGCGTCCAACGCGCCGTCGGTGGGCGGCGCGTCTCTCCGTAACCATACTACAGTCGGTTGGCGCGGGCCTGGGCCCAGGGACCCAAGAGAAGCGCATTGGGCGTGCACCTCTCCGTGGATACGTACTCATAGACTACATCGCTGTACAGCACCAGCAGCACCAGCAGCAGTCAGTCACAATGTGAAACGCAAAATATCAAGACAGGTTGACGCTAGCGTACTCGTTAAGTTTCCTCGCCGGCAGACCAGAGGCAGTCAGCCTTGCTTGGCTCGGACGCTTCGGTTCTACGCGCGGTGCAGCGCACCCAACGCGTCTCTTCGAGGTGCCAGACAACAACAGCAGTTGGTTTCGGCGTTTACTTGAATCTCTGCACGCACAGTAAATGCGTAGTATCTCTAAGTTCACGTGAGATGCCTGTTTTGTTCACAACCGACGGAATCAACTATTTATAGTCATGGGCTCTACCGACGGAAACTAAATGGCTTAATTTGTTTAGAGGCAGAGAGAAGAGAAGAACGACCATACTCGCCCCGTGCCCCCTCCTAGCTTCTCGTGATAAGTGCACGAGTAGAGCACGGCAATGCTCGCTGCCGATTGATAGGCCTAGAGGCTAGGCCTACTGTTGTGGTTTCTGTGGTGGTTTCTCTGTTGCGGTTCCTCTTCACGTCAGCAGCAGGCAGCAGAAACAGCGGCGGTTGGCGAGCTGCAGCATCATGGAAAACGAGGAGGATGAGCACGGGCGACGCACGCTTTCCCGGTGCGTGTGCGAGAGGCGTGCGAAAGAAGCGAGGGTCCGGGAATGTTCGGGGTTCTTAGACCTTGAACTTGAGCGCAATTGGGCGTGGGGCTGTCGACTCTGGTGCATAGTGACTCACAAGCCTGCCTCTTGCGCCTGCAAGCTTCGTTGTCTCGATCGCTTGGGGCTACCAGCCATGATTTTTCCCACGAGTTTTTTTTCTTGGCCGGTTCGCTCCGGTGGTTGGGTAAGAGTTGCTTGCACAGGTATGAAGGATACTACGGGTAGACACTCGTATAAACTTTGGGTGTCCTTCCTGACGTGCTTTCTTAGTTTTTTATAAAACCTGCGAATTCGCGAATCGCTGGCCGACTTTGCAACCTTCAAGCAGAGGATGGCGAACGAAGCCGCCAAGCTCCAGGCGGCGCTCCAGAGATCGATGAACGACATTATCGAAGCCTCCCGCCGTCCCGCCCTCAGAGGGGGGGCGGCGCCAGCAGGTTTGGAACGCATCCCGGCAGCTCTGCTGCCAGGGCCTCCCTGCTGGACCACTCCCCCAGCACCGCCCTGCTCGGACCGCCGGCCGGACAACCGTTCGGGAGCCTCGTCGCTGGGGTCCTCCTGCCGACTCCCAACATCGCTGGCCAACCCGTCGATGCAGCCACGGCCGCCCGCGCGGGTCTGCGTGGGCCCCCCAACCCCGAGCAGGGTAGGCTCACCGTAGGTCCATAGCGGGCATTCTGCCCCGGCAGTACTCCGGGAGGCGCCCCTCTCGGACAGGCAGGTCCGCTCGCCGTGGTCCCGGGAAGGCGGGCTACGGTAGTGGTATTGGGCGCGGGCGGGCTCGCAGTGGGTCAGGGGGGGGAGGCTCGGCTACGGGGGCTATATGGGCGGCGCCGGTGGTGCCGGCGCCTTCTCCGAACAGGCTAGCGGGCACGCCGCCGGCTCGGTTACGTCCCGGGCGGGGCAGGAACCAACGGCGCGCCACCGATTGCACTCGGCCACGCCGCCCGCGACGGGTCGGGTGGGCCTGAGGTCGGCTCGGACGCTTTACGGGGACGGCAGCGCCAGAAGCTCGTTTACGTCTTGGGCAGAGAGGTCAACCAGATTATGACCACCCGCGCAATAGCATCGTGGGCCAGCCCCACGACTCAGCTATGGCAGATCATCTGCGGTGACCGCCTGTCGTCAATGCAGAGGGCGGCCTTGCAGGGGTAAGTGGGAGCCACGGTCAACATTTCGGCCGGCGTCCATGGCATGTTGGAGCTTTGGACGACCTCGACTTTCTGGCCTTCACACCGCGCGAGGGGCAGGCATCAACCGTCCACTGGCACGACACCTGAGCAGTTTGGGGCACGCGATCGTTACGATCGCGTCTCGCGGGCTTCCACTAAATGGCGCGGACCTCCATTTATCGCGCGCTCGCTTGGAGGCGCTCGGACGAGCCTTCAGCGCGGGGGGTACGATCCTCAACGACTACGTTATGGAGCACTTTGCGGTCGCCGATCGCCCGGCAAACTAGCCCAGGCTAGCGGCTCTGGTCACCAAAGACCTGGCGACCTTCACGTTCGACCTGCGCGGTGTCCTCGACTGCTGCGGCCATGCTTGGGCCTACCCCCAGCCGGCGGAGTCCCTTTCCCGCCTTTACGGCTGCGTCGCCCTCGGGGGCTTTATCAACGCCCAAGTCCAGCAACCTCGCATTTTCTCCACCCCGGCGGCCGGGGCCGGGGGTGGTGAATGCCAACAGGGGGGGGAGACCGGCAGGTGCCGCTTCGATGACACCTGCGTGTTCTCCCACGTCGGTCCCACTCGCAAGACGGGCAGCGGCAATAAGCGCAGGGCGGCCACCGGCGAGGGGGGGTCGGCCGATAGCGGCGTCGCAGCCAGCGGCGCTGTATCCGGGGAACCCTGGCCAAGAGGGTCAAGGGCAAGGGCAGGCCGGGGCTGGGGGTGGCGGTGCAAGTAGCTGGAGCAGCGGCAGTGGCAGTGGCAGGGGCAGCGGCAGCGGGGCGTCGAGTGGGGGGGGCTTCACTCGGTCCGCCACTGCCAAGGCTGACGAATAGGGGGATGGGCTTCGCCCCTCAGTGGGGGCGAGGCCGATCGTAGGGCGTATGGAAACAGCAGCGCGAGTTGCACAGCGTGTACGTCCGGGGTCGGCGTCCGTTGGGAGCCCAGGCCTTGGGGCCAGCGGGCGTCGCGCTATGCTCAGGAGCGCTGGTAGCCAGCTCATCCACCAGTCGGTTGCACCGTCATCTCACCGAGCTTATACGTCAGGTTTCCGGTCTCGAATAGTTTTTTATTTGTTTCGGGGGTTAATAAGGGTGGCTACGTATTTCGACACACCAGCCTCCACTACGGAGAAGATTCAGGCATTGCTCAAGTTCGTAGCATGGTGTGCTTAGGAGGGCAACCAGGCCTGTACTGTTGCCAGTAAACTATTAGCCGTGTTCCACCGCGTAAACTTGCAAAAGGAGTTTCCCACGTCGTCGCCGCTTGGCAAACGTGGATTGCAAGGGGGGCACGGTCGCACATTGCCGCCGGTACCTCACACAAAGAATTCGTCGCCCTATATCGTGGGACACGTTGCTGGGAGGAGAGGGCTTGTCCGTGTCGTGGGGCCGGGTGGCCCAGTTCTTTGGCTGTTGTTGGCATTGGGCTATTTCTTTATTTATTTTCATGGCGAAGTCAGACGAAATATCCGCTTGTTACTCCGGAGTTGTACACCCCGTGCATTGCTTGACGAGGGGTGACGTAGCGTTATTCGCGGGGGAGCGGCGGTTGACGTTGTTGCAGTGGCATCAGGCCACCAGCATCAAGGTCCTGTTTCGGGGCCATAAAGGGTCCAGGCTCAGCAAATATTGGGTATCGTGCGTGCACACGCGACGACGCCTTCGGGGCGCGTTCCGGGGTAGGAGCCGGCGGCGGTGCCGTCGGTCTCATCGTGTAGTTGTTGTCGGGATATTCGACGCTGCCAGGAAGCGCCCCCCTGTCGTCGTATCGGTACGGTAAAGAGGTCAAAGTTGGGAGGTACACGCAGGCCCTCGGGGCACTTCGCGAAGTGGTAGCGAAAGCAGGAGACGATTCCAGCGAAGTCGGCCCCCACTCATTGCATATCGCGCAACCAATACGCTGGAGGCCAGGGGGAAGTGCCGTAGAGGGCGACCTGAGAGAAGGTGGATGAAAGTCTTCACAGTTTTCCTAGACGTACATCCGCAATAACCCAGAGGACGCGGGCATTGTATCTCCTAAACTAGCAGAGACGGGAAAGATAGGGCAGAGGCAGCCAGGCCAGGGAACTGTTTGGGGCCTAACACCGTAGTATCGACGCCACCTCGAAATTGGGGTATGTCAATGGTTTACTACCATCGGGGGTCTAGGTCGTCCGAGACTGCGTTTGTCAGAGCCCCGGCCAGTCGGCGGGGGGGGGGGATCTCCCGGGTACTGGCAGTACGATAGGCGACGAGAGTCAGCGGCCAGTGTCGCGGCTCTCGTGCCACACCAGTCGATCCCCCCCCCCCGACGTCGCAGAGAATAATAATAGCATTACAATTCGAAGGATATACAACAAAGCGTAGTATCTCTAAGTTCACGTGAGATGCCTGTTTTGTTCACAACCGACGGAATTAATTATTAATAGTCAGGGGCTCTACCGACGGAAACTAAATGGCTTAATTTTTTCAGAGGCAGAGAGAAGAGAAGAACGACAATACTCGCCCCGTGCCCCCTCCTAGCTTCTCGTGATAGGTGCACGAGTAGAAGAGCACGGCACTGCTCGCTTCCGATTGATAGGCCTAGAGGCTAGGCCTACTGTTGTGGCTTCTCCCGCCCACCCGCCCCTTTCTTCTTTCGAAGGTGGGTGGAACGGAGCGGCCACATGGTGCTAGCCACACTGTATTATACTTTTATTATTGTTTGCGATTAACTGGTTGAGATTCGGGGCTCTCACTAGGAGAGTGGGGTATGCCAATGGTGTACTACCATTGGGGGTTTCGGTCGTCCGCGACTGCGTTTGTCAGAGCCCCGGCCAGTCGGCGGGGGGGGGGAAACTCCCGAGTACTGGCAGTACGATAGGCAACGAGAGTCGGCGGCCGGTGTCGCGGCTCTCGTGCCACGCCAGCGGATCCCCCCCCCCGACGTCGCAGAGAATAATAATAACATGACAATTCGAGGGATATACAACAAACTGATTTTTCCCCATAGGAAGAATGTTTTAATTTGCCAAGTTCACATGTGAAAACGCGATCGGGTCAAAATCTGAAGCATAAAAATCGAACCGCATATGGAAAATTATTTCTGAGCTCTCAGAACTGGGATTTTAGGCCGAATATATGCGTTGTATTCGGCGCGAAAGCCCAAAACACCGATGGACTCCTCAAAATGCTCTCCGGAGTTTTTCGCGAGCTATATATCGGGAAATTTTTCCCGTTTCTCCGGATTCCTATTAATAGATTCATTTTTGAAGCAGCCAATCAGGAGGGTCAGAAATAAGGCTGTTGGTCAGAACTGGGGCCAGAAATAATGGATCTATGATCATGATGTTCTCAGAACTGGAAATATGGACAAACAGTCCAAATACGAATCTGAAGAAACTAGGCTACGCGGAAAAACGGAAAAGCGCTCCAGAAAGCTCTCGGAAAACTAAGGGGATCATCCTGAATCCTGGGGAGTCTACCGAAGTGTTCTGAGCAGTGGAAACGCCACTGCAACGTCTGATCTCGTCGAATGCTGGGTCAGAATGATAGGGATCGTTGGGCGTTGTTTCCATTAAAAGATAGAGTTTTGCCGAAGTGTTCTGAGCAGAGGGAACGCTGTTAACACGTGTTAGACGGCGCCACTGCAACGTGTGATCACGTCAAATGCTGCGTAAGCATGACAAGGATCGTTGGTCGTTGTTTTCATTGGATAGTAGAGTCTTGCCGAAGAGGTTTGAGCAGTGCAATGCTGTTAACACGTCTTTTACAGCACCGTTTTAATGTATGTGCACTTGAAATGCTGCGTAAACATGATAGGGATTGTTGGGCGTTGTTTTCATTGGATGGTAGAGTATTGCCGAAGTGTTCTGAGCAGTGGAAACGCAGTAAACACGTGGTTTACAGCACCGTTTCAATGTCGAATCGCTTGAAATGCTGCGTAAGCATGATAGGGATCGTTGGGCGTCGTTTCCATTGAGCGATAGAGTCTTGCCGAAGTATTGTGAGCAGTGGAAACGCTGATAAAACCTATTTCACAGTGCCACTGCAACGTCTAATCACGTCAAATGCTGCGTCAGAATGATAGGGATCGTTGGGCGTTGTTTTCATTAAGCCATAGAGTCATGCCGAAAAGGTTTGAACAGTGGAAACGCAGTTAACACGTGTTTTACAGCACCGTTTCAGTGTCTGATCACTTGAAATGCTGCGTAGGCGTGATAGGAATCGTTGGGCGTTGTTTCTATAAAATAATAGGGTTTTGCCGAAGTGTTCTGAGCAGCGGAAACGCTGACAACTCGTGTTTCACAGCGCGACTGGAAGGTCTGGTCACGTCAAATGCTGCGTCATAATGATGTGGATCGTTGGGTGTTGTTTCCATCCAATTGTAGAGCCTTGCCGAAGAGTTCTGCGCAGTGTAAACGCTGTTAAGACGTGTTTCACAGCGCCACTGCAAAGTCTGATCACTTGAAATGCTGCGTCAGAATGATAGGGCTCATTGGACGTTGTTTCCATTAAGCGATAGAGTCTTGCCGAAGAGTTCTGAGCAGCGGAAACGCTGTTAACACGTGTTTCACAGCTCTTCTGCAACGTCTGATCACGTCAAATGCTGCGTCAGAATGATCGGCATCGTTGGGCGTTATTTCCATTGAGCCATAGAGTCTTGCAGAAGAGTTTTGAGCAGTGGAAACGCAGTTAACACGTGTTTTACAGCACCGTTTCCATGTCTGATCACTTGAAAAGCTGCGTAAGGGTGCTAGGAATCGTTGGGCGTTGTTTCCAAAAAATGATAGGGTTTTGCCGAAGTGTTCTGAGCAGCGGAAACGCTGACAACTCGTGTTCCACAGCGCCACTGCAACGTCTGATCACGTCAAATGCTGCGTCATAATGATGGGGATCATTGGGCGTTCTTTCCATTGGGCGATAGAGTGTTGCCGAATAGTTCTGCGCAGTGGAAACGATGTGAACACGTGTTTCACAGCGCCACTGCAAGGTCTGATAACGTCAAATGCTGCGTCAGAATCGGGATCGTTGGGCGTTGTTTACATCAAATGGTAGAGTCTTGCCGAAGAGTTCTGAAGTGGAAACGCTGTTAACACGTGCATTACAGCACCGTTTCAATGTATGCGCACCTGAAATGCTGCGTAAGCATGATATGGATCGTTGGGCGTTGTTTTGATTGGATAGTAGAGTCTTGCCGAAGAGGTTTGAGTAGTGGAAATGCTGTTAACACGTCGTTTACAGCACCGTTTGAATGTCTGATCACGTTAAAAGCGCTAACACGATAGGGGTCGTTGGGCGTTGTTTTCACTGGATGGTAGAGTCTTGTGGAAGAGTTCTGAGCAGTGCAAACGCTGTTAACACGTGTTTCACAACGCCACTGCAACGTCTGATCACATCAAATGCTGCGTCAGAATGATAGGGATTATTGGTCGTTGTTTCCATTAAGCGATAGTCCTGCCGAAGAGTTCTGAGCAGTGGAAACGCAGTAAACACGTGGTTTACAGCATCGTTTCAATGTCGTCGGATCACTTGAAATGCTGCGAAAGCATGATAGGGATCGTTGGGCGTTGTTTCCGTCAAATGATAGAGTTTTGCCGAAGTGTTGTGAGCAGTGGAAACGCTGATAAAACCTATTTCACAGCGCCACTGCAACGTCTGATCACGTCAAATGCTGCGTGAGTATGATATTGGGCGTTATTTCCATTGAGCGATAGAGTCTTGCCGAAGATGCTAGAAATGACTTAGCGCTTTTTCTGGCCCCTGCGCTTGAGCACGCTGCTAATGCCGGCAATCCGGACCTAGTCAGGAAGATACTTGTGGCTGGTGCATGCGCCAACACACTCCAGTCGAGGAACGGAGACCCTATGCTGCACCTGGTAGCTGCCGGCGGCAACGAGAAGGCTGCGCAGGCACTTCTCGACCATGGTGCGGTTGTGGATGCGCCGGGTGAGTTCGGCTACACAGCGCTGCATCGAGTAGCACACAACCATAGGGACTGCGCTGGCGCGGCTATCGCTCTCTTGGCGGCCGGAGCAAACGCCGGGCTCCGATCTAACCCTCCGAACGGCAAGACGCCGCTGGAGATGGCCCTCGAGTCTGAATGCATGGGCGTCATCATGGCCCTCATACAGTACGGGGCGAATATCCACGATACCGCTTATGACGGGGAAACTGCGTTGTATACCGCAGTCCGGTGCAGGCGCAACGACGCGATCAGCGTTCTCGTCAAGGCCGGGGCCGATATCAATGCGCCAGACCGATACGGGATAACGCCTCTACACGTTGCCTCGAACGTAAACAATCCCGAATGCGTGAAAACTCTGTGCGAACTTGGTGCAGAGATCAACAAGCGCAACGGGACAGGCGACACGCCGCTCCACTATGCATTAGCGGACCCCTGGAGACCTTGCGCGGTGGTCGTGCTACTGGAGGCTGGCGCGGATGTCAACCTCCGGCAAGATGACGACGACAACTTCTCAGCGCTGGACTTGGCCGCCATGGCCGGGCATGTTAACATGCTGAAGAGGCTCATCCGGCACGGAGCGGACGTCACCGTCGCCGACAGAAAAGGCAACACAGCGCGGCACCACGCTGCCTACTGGAGCCAGACAACCGCGATCCGCGTGCTCGTCCAGTCGGGGGCGAACGTGGACGCCCGGGACTCGGACGGCCAAACACCCCTCCACCGCGCTTCCAGGCGACCGGCGGTCCGAACTGCGGACACTCTCTTGCGCCACGCCGCTAGCGTCAACGCGCGGGACAAACTCGGGCAGCAGCCGCTTCACCTCGCAGTCCGCATGTCCCGCGAAGACAGCTCCGCTCGGATCGTCGAACGTCTGCTGCGGTCGGAGGCCGACGAGAGGGCCGTCGACGACGACGGTCGCATCGCGGCGGCTGTGGTTGGACTCGACGCACCACACGGGTTGCCCGGGGGAGGCCTGTCCGGCAACCCCATCGTGCTGGATCTGCTAGCAACGCCCCCGCCGAAAGGATCGAGAGGAGGTGGCGCCGCCGTTGCTTCCGGGTGATGTGCCGGACACGCCCCAACAGGGCGCCGCCAATGCCTCCGGAGCGCGCCGACGAAGCGCCTCGCCGAACTGAAGGCGTGATGACCCGGAAGAGGGCGAGATTGGCCGTGGTGAAGAGGGTGGGGGGCGATGCGGTGGGTGACGACGGCGGACGGCGAAACGCTCACCGGGGAGCCGCGGAGCGCGCGAGCGGGCCTGATCTTGTGGCGACAGTGGTAGGGATGGATGTGGACATCCTCTCCCGGCACGTGATGTCGTTTCTGTGAAGCATGTGAGATCCATTATATTTGCACTCTCCTCTCTGGCATGAAGATGTTGCTGTAGGGTGGGTAGGACTGCGCACACGGTACTGTGCGTGGTAGCGAAGTTTTGCTTTTGGGTTTCGGTCGAATGTGGTTCGTCTTGTACGCGAGGGTATGCTGTTATTGATATTATGCACACATCTCGGCGTTTGTTATACATATTATACCCAATATTAAAATAGACTACTGTTCCAACGAAATTACGAGACAGCAGTACTTCGCAATATGCATCCCTATGTTGCGCGGTCTTCACCAACATGCCACTACAATACTTTCTTGTGTTGGCTCGACCTTCAGCGTAGTGTGCCGACTACTGTTGCACGTAACGCTTCGCATCGTAGTCGTCCGTACACAGCGCCATATGCATTCCTCCTGTCGCCTATCGATAACCGATGCCGTAGCATCCGAACCTGTCAGTCGGTTGGGAAGGCTGGAGGTGAGGGCAGTGATCCCCACACGGGGCCTCTTGCACGGCTCCGCAAACGTCCGAACCACGATTCCGCAAAGTTGTTGTAACACCTCTTCCCCGTCCTTTGTTGTTGCTCGAAGCACGTGGACGTCCTTTTGAGACGCGTGTGACACCCTAACAAAAATAACAACAGTCCCCAAAAAATACCCCAAACGCTTCTATATATTTGTGAAAACCCCACGGTCCGCCAGACGGGGGAGGGGGGGTCCCTGGGAAGCGCCCCAAGTCGACAGCGAAACAGACTGCATGCCTACGAAACACATATTATTCCGTGCGAACGAACGCGTCGTGCTTGCTATTCATTCCAGCAGCTTGGAACTTACCAACGCGTCTGTGCCCTGTGTCCTGCCTCTCCAGCACCGCGGACTGCTGTCCCACGCCGCATCCAACGCAGGACCGGACGCAACATAGACAGCAGCAGTACGTGGTTCACCGTCGCGAAATGGCTCTGAAGATGCGGCGCTGGATAGGTGGGTGGAGTTTTTACCGCCTTTTTCCCCTGTCGACGACGACGGAAGGGGTAGGAGGTACTTGAAGCGAACAGGGATAATGTTTCTCGTTTGCCGCGTTTTTCCCGCGTGTTGGGAACCGTAGAGGGGACGGGGGGGGGGGTATTGAGGCAGACTAGAGGTGTACTCCGCGGAGTATAATCGCGGTCAACTACGAAGTACTCGCCAATGGTTTGGTGAGAAACTCCGGATCCTCGCGGGTAGTTTCGGCTGGTTTGGGCGGGGACCCGAGTATCCGTCTATCAACCGGATACTCCTGCGCCCGGGAGACGCGAGGTATGTGAGAGAGAAAAAATGGTTTTGAAGTGTTTTTCATGGACATGTTGTACGAAAATTACTGCCAAGGAAACGTGTGATTACGGACTAAAAGTTGCCATCCCCAGGTGATACCCGAGTATCCGGGTACCCGTGGGTTTTCGCGAGTACCCGAGTTTGTGGCATAAAGGATAAACCTCTTGTGTATAAGGCAGTAAAATCGCCCGACAGATCAAGGGTAAGCTGCACCCTGCTTGCTATGAACCGCTTGTGAGGCGGACTTTCTTGCATATGGATGACAGCGTTGAATTAAAGATTTGTTGCTTTGGGGACTTCGGACGGGGTGGTGGGGGGGGGGGGGGGGGGGGGGGGGTGTACTCGATAGGAGAGATGTACTCGATCTCATGCATGACCGTAGTCGTATGACCATAGACCCTCGCATCCCTACAATGCCGGGACGGAGCATGTCGGGTTTTCACCGACCAGGCAGACATTGCTTGCACCAAGCGCGAAGCGCCGTGAGGTGTCCGGCGAGTCGCATGAAGGTGAGCGGCATCCTACTAAGAACCGCTTGTGAGGCGGACTTGCATATGGATGACAGCCTCAATGAGTTAGTTTAATTTCCGGTGTAGCCACTTCCAGAGACAGCAATGGGAGTACTATGTAACTGCCTCTTGGGTGCCTTACCTTGAACACTACGTGATACGATCAATTCCCTTGTGCAGAGTAAAGGTTCTTTACTTCGCACAAATGATCTCACTCGACAACCAGCTGTGGGCGACCGCCAAAAAAAAAAAAAAAAACGGTACCCTGGATGTCTAGCTCACGTAGTGAGCGGCATGTTTTACAGTGTCGTTGCCAACCGACGCCAACCAAAGGTGGCGGGAGGGGGGGGGGGGGGGGGGGGGGATATTTGAAGCCCACATAGGTTCTTTGCATGACGTACTGTAGACGGCGAACGGCGATATTGGTGCGGCGGTAGCGGCGTACGGGGCGGCGGTAGAGTGACGGGTGTGAGGGGTGGCGGCGTAGACAGCGAGTGGTGGCGGGCATGGGGTGTTTGCGGTACTGATGGTAGGTTAACGCGCCGGTGAATGGAGAACCTTCCGTGACTGATGGCGCACCCACACCGTATTATACGCATGCTTGATCGCGGTAAAGCCCGCCTTCACCCCCCCCAAACCGTGGAGTACACGTAACCCGCTTGCCACCCCCCCCCCCTCGTCAAGTACCCCCCCCCCCCCCCCCCCCCTCCCCCCGTGCCAAACGGTGAAGTATTCGCGACCAGCGCAATGCGGTGCACGACGACCGGGCGGGATTCATTGGGGAATACGATTGAACAATCCAACCCATCGTTGTTCACCTTCGCCATGTCTATGTAGCGCGTGGCGTTAGGATGTTATTTTCTACAGTAGTTCGTAGAATGGTAGCAGCAACAGTAGCAGCAGCGGAAATGGTACAAAACTGGAATTTTTCCGACAAAGCGAAGCGTACCCTGTAAAACTGTCAGCGCCAAGACACGATTTGGTGTCCTGCGCCTTGGTGACTACGCAAGACTGGTCGCGGTGTACTCGCAGAGTTTTGCCACCGTCTGTGGTCGATGAGGGGGGGTGGTGGGAGAATGGTGGACGGGGGGCCAAGACAGTGTTTTATAGAACGCCTATGCTATAGTATCCACCGTTGTGCTTTCAGAAACCTTGGGCGAGGTCTCGTGACAGCCTATTATAGTGTTTCCGTCTCTATGCCACAGGTGGATAGCAGCGTGTATCGGATACTGCACTACAAAACTCGAGAGTTGGGTAGTCTCCGCGGGTGCATTTTGTTTAACGCAGAAAACCGAGCTGAAGGGACACATGCTATGTGAGGTAGTGGTTTGGGTGGGTGGTTGGGTAGTAACTGGTTGATTGGCGGGTGGTTGGGCGGTGGGTGGGGGAGAGCGTCCTTGTTTATTCTTCTCTGAGAGGGGTTTAGATGACCCGCAGCCGGAGTTGCAGTCGAGCCAATTGCCGCGTGAGAGTTCCCACATCGTTTTTGAGTTTCCCCGGTCTCATGTTAAGGCCGTGGATCGGAGCAGGGAAGTATTTGCTTGTGGCCTAGGTGTGTATCGTGCTTGGGTTTCCTCGGTCTCGCGTCAAGGCCGCGGGTGGGAGCAGGGAAGATTAGTTTTCGCTGAGGCGTGTATGTATCGTCCTTGAGTTTCCCCGGCTTCATGTTAAGGCCGTGGGCCGGAGCAGGGAAGTTTACTTGTGGCCTAGGTGTGTATCGTGCTTGGGTTTCCTCGATCTCATGTTAAGGTCGTGGGTCGGAGCAGGGAGTGCTTATTTTTGCCGAGGCGTGTATCGTGCTTGAACTTCCTCCGGCTCATGTTCAGCCGCGATTCGGAGCGGGGACAGTATGTTTTTACCGCGGCGTGTATATACCGTGTTTGAGTTTCCTCGGCCTCATGTTATGGCCACAGGTCCGAGAAGACAAGTTTTATAGTGCGAAGGCGTGCTTAACACTTGGAAAAACAAACTAACAGGTAAACAAATACAAGCACTAGAACGTCCCTGAGCAGCTTGTACCGCGGAGTCAACTTCCTCACGAGGTCCGTAGAGAACAGCAAGACGGCGTTATCGCCCGCTGTTCCTAAATCTAAACTGATATTCGAGTAGTGGGTTTCCAAAAAAAAAATGTTTTTGGTGACAGTCCTGCGCACGCGCGCTGCAACAGGAAAAACACAGCTTCTTACAAGTCCATTTCAGGTCAAGTCAGAAACGAGGTCACGTGGCGTAGAAAAGAACTCTACATGTCCCAGATGTGACCAGGATGTGAGACTGCTATTAATATGTGTGTTGCATCATCACACCAGCTGAAACCTTCCGTGCTGCTTGTCTCAGTAGGAGCTGCAGGTTTCTCTCGAACGGTACTTGGGTGTCACTGAAAGTCTTGGGTACTGATTTCCGCTTTCTGAAAATAGAATATCCCACACACCGCACACCGAAACAGCGATTCGACAAATAAATGCTGCCTGCCGACGACGGACATTTCCAGCGTGGCGTTCCTCTCACACACCACCTATGCCATAAAGGGCGGTGCTCGATTTCGCGGCTTTCGGTCGCTGTTGTGGATTGTGCGCAAGTCATCCATCAAAAATAGCGGGGATTGGGGGGCGGAGGGGGGGGGGGTAAACAAGCCTACTCTTAAGCCCATGTTACCAAAACGACGTGCCAGTTCGTACATCGGACGAAGGACCTTTCTTCTCGTACTTGCCACTTCTTCCATGTAGACGGGATGGCGGGAGGTCCTGCTACGGTCTCCACCGACACTACATGCGGACCCCAGCAACACAAAAGAAAGCTGCATGCACGTTGTCATGTTTTTTAATGCAAGCGAAACCACGGCGCGACTTAGAAATACAACCAACCATGGAACACAAAACTGCCGCCACGAAGTAATTTCCCTCTCTATTCGGTACTACTGCAGACGTAAGCATGCGAAGCGCGGTTCGGCAGATCAATCAACCCCCAAAAGACTGCGCAACATGTTTGCGGCATATTTGTGGACATCTCCGCCAGCGTTGGGGCGCCAGACGTGGCATTGGCCGTTGCAAAACTAGAGGAAGTCGTACAATAGCACGGCCACCTTACATCCTGAACACAAGACAAGAGCTCTCGTAACTCCTTTCCCTTCAAGAAGCCCTTCTTAAATCGTTCCGCCATGAGCCACGTCAAACAAGACAAAATGAACGCTAAGCTCTAAGCAACGTGGCGCAACTAATCCTCTATGTGCATATACGTTTTCATTCCTATTGCTTCTCTCAAACCCCCGTATATCTCCAAGTGTTTTTCCGATTCCACCTTGTTTCTTAGGGCTAGCATCTCCCTTCTTTCTATCCTTTCTTCTACTTCTGCCTTGTACCTCCCAAACGTCCCGGCGGACATCATCTCTTCTTGGTTTCCCCCTAGATCCTCCCATACTTTCTCAACTACGTCATCCCACCTTATTCCAGCTCGCCCTTTGGTTACTTTCTCCCATACAGCTCTATCAATTATGGCTGGCAACCTCTTTTTTGGCATGTTCCTTACTTTATATTGCCATTTCAATGTTCTCATGTCTCTATTTGTCTTGAGTGGGTACATTCCCAGTTCTGCTCTTAATACTGTATTAGTAGTCGTACTTGAGCATCTTAGGAGTTTTTGCTGCTGTCATTTGTAAGTTGTGATGTTTCCAACTGCTTTACGAGTTTCGCGTTCCCTTCCCATGCTTCTCCTGCATATTCTAGCTTTGGTACTGCCACATTCATCAGGATAAATCTCTTAATTATTGTTATTATTATTATTATTATTATTATTATTATTATTATTATTATTATTATTATTATTATTATTATGCTTGCCTCTGACAAAATAGCGTAGATGCCGTTCCTATATAAACCAAATATCCTTCCTTAAACCTAGTGTCAAGGTGCGAGTCTGTTAGGATCGCATCCATCTTGCCTGCGGGTGCTTTACCTTTTCCTATTACTTTTGCTATATGTGCATCCCAAGAGCGTAGTATTTATAGATATCTACGCCAAGGTATGTATTCTGGTCTACGATCGGCAATTCATCTTCTCCCCGCTTCCAAACGAAATTTACCAGGTATACCTTAACTTCGTTACAAACAACTACTGCGCATTTCTTGACGTTCGCCGTCACCCTCCGTTTCCTGGTGTGTTCTAGCGCCTTCTCGATTTGTTTCTGCAATCCTTCGGGTGTTTCTGATATCCCCACGAAGTCATCCGCAAACATCAATCCCGACACCGTATTTTCCCCCACCGTGACTCCCTGCCTTGCTGCCTCGACTGCTACTATCAGGCCGTTAATATATATCTTGAATAGGTCAGGTGACAACGTACATCCCTGTGCAACTCCTTGTAAAATGTCAGCATACTTCGATATTTCCCCGTCCAGCATCACAGCACTTCTCGCACATCCCGTCATCTTTTTAGTCATTCTCCACATCTTTCCTCTGATTCCTATTTCCCACAGTTTTTTCCACAATACATTTCTCCATGTTGTGTCGTAGGCTTTCTGCATATCTAGAAAGAAACAGAACGTTGTTAATCCCGCGTCTTTCCTACCTTGAAAAAAATCTTACCTAAGGTGTACACGTGGTCTACGCAGCTACGGTTTGGCCTAAACCCTGCTTGCCCTTCGGTGATTTGTCTTTCTTCTCCGCCATCGCTCCCATTCTATCGTTCAAAATCTTACAAAATGTTTTGCCTGCTGTGCTTAGTAGCGCTATCCCTCTATAGTTCTCCGGGTCAGCCTTATCTCCTTTCTTGAATAAGTTTACTACTACTCCTTCTCTCCACCTCCTAGGTGCGTACTCGTTTTTCACTATCCAGTTATACAACATAACCATCATGGTAAGCATTCCTTCTCCCCCGTAATTCATAATTCATTCACTATTTGGTCTGCCCCCGCTACCTTTCTATTCTTAAGTTTAGCTACACACTTCTTTACTTCTTCCCTTGTGAACTATCTCTGTAACCCTCCAGAGCCACTGTCTTCCCTTTCTGATGTATCTACGTTCGCCTTTGCCCACGCGTTTGTTTCCTTCTCGAATTCTGCGTCGAGTGTTTCGTTGGCTGTGGGTGTTCCTAGCTTACGATAAACGATAATGCTCTACTAGTACTTCCCTTTTCCCCTTCGAACTACTAACCATTTTACCGTTCTGTGCTCTTGGAGTAGCTATTCCCGTGTCTGCCTCTCCTGCTTGTTTGCCCAGTATCCCTTTTATCCCTACCCACATCTGCTTCATCCCGCCCTCAAAGTCTCCATTCGTTTTATTTACTACGTCTTTCCATATCCCTTTCTTCTTCTTCTCTACCAACTCTTTTACTTTCTTTCTAGCTACAGCATATTCCTCCCACCCTGTCGTAGTTTTACCCGATGTATACCTTGCGTGTGCCTTTCTCCTTACTCTATTAGCCTCTTTAACTTCCTCATCTCACCATTTTACTGCTCTGTTGCATACTATCAACTGCTTCCCTAATACTTTACTTGCTGTGGTCTTGACCAACTGCTCCCATCCTTCTATTATCCTAGCTCCTGCATCATCCCTCTCTATATTGTTCCTTGTTGTGCCTATTCTTTCCAACAGCTCGGAAAGTTGCTCTGCATTTTTGGCCATCTATTCTTGGAACTCTTCTCGTTTCTCTTTCATTTCTAGTTTATCTGTTCTCCATCTGCGTAATTTCCTACCTCGTCTATGTTTGATAACTCTCGTCTGTTGAATTTCTGTCCGTATTAGACAGTGATCCGTAGTTCCTACGTCCGCTGCGCATACATGCAGTTCCGTTTCCTTACCACTTCCATTTTATATTACTATAAAATCAAATATAGAGTTTTCTCCCTAGTGTATGCACTGTCTAATCCATTCCGGTTCTTCCTTTTTGACTCTGTCGTTCAACGTCTTTATCCCGTTGTGCTTGAGGAACTTCAGCATCTCTTCAATTCGATGAAATATTTTTACGTTTCTGTCGATCTTCGATCTTCGACACGGGGTAGGCGGTTTCATTCGAAGAAGAACACTATCTTGAAACGGAACTTTCAATCCGTCGTTTCGTCGAATTGAGTGTCTTTGATCACCTCTGTTATGTCACACAGTTATTCTTTGACTAGGAACCCCACGCCCCCCGCTCCTCCATTCTGGCTATTCTGTCCCTTTCCTCTTTTTCCCTTTCCATGCGTGCTCTCCAACTTCCCGTCCTATCTCCCCCTCCCTCTTTCTCCCACGACTCTTGAATTCAAACTATGTCTAGGTCGCGCTTACTTACCTGCTCGGCAATTTCGCCTCTTTTGCGCTCTTCCGTGGCGAAGCCACATACGTTTCATGATCCTAGTCTCAGCCTCCTTTTCGTTTCACTATCCGCTCTAGTCTTACCTGTTGTTCCTTCTCCGTCGTCACTACCAGTATTTCTGTTACCTCTTGTTTGAGCATTCTTTACGTTTCCGTTCCTGTTCTTGTCTGCTTGTTCTGCGCCCCCCATGTTTCTCCCCCATTCCCTTTGAGCTACGTGCTGTTTCCTGCCTCCCCTTACCTTCGTTCACCCTAGGACTACGTCTTAGTTTCGCTATTCCATTAGCTAGACATACTCTCCATCCTAGTCTTCTAACCCATGCCGACACTTTTCTGTCTCTATCCTCTGCCACTCCATGCTCGCTTTCGGCTTTAGTGTGACTCGACAGTCTTCTCCCTCTCGTTCTACGTTTCCTATTGCAAAGTAGTACAGTCCTGCTTCGTCGCACTTCCTCTTGAGCTCAATCCTCGTCATGTCGCTAGGAACTCCAAATATCATCACCACTAGTACTTTACCCTGCCAATCTTTCTTTCTCCACGCACCCTGCCTCACAGTCTTTCTCCTAATCTTTTCCGAGAACATCTCCAGCTTGTTTGTGTTCATGAGGGTAGTTGGGAAATGTTCAAGTTACTGGGACTTCCCAATCCTAGTACTCGTTGAGGGTCTGGTGTCTTTCAGTTCTTTTGCCGGCGCACCACACTAAATAGTGTCTCCAACACGGGTTCCTAGCCCGGAGCCAAGTTCAACACCCTTAACACGAGTACCCCACGTTTGTGTCGGGCGATCTGCATGGTAACCATCCTGGCGTCCCACGATCGTATCTTTTATCTTCTTGCCCCGCTGCTCTACTGGTTACTTTCCTCCAGGGAGGTCATTTTTACCGTGCAAGGTTCAAGGGCGGCTGGCATAACACGAAGTCCTACTCACACATCGGGATGCCCCGTACGTCGCTTTCTCCGTCATATGTACGTTTCACCATGGGTAACTACCCCACGAATGCTCTCGAGTAGACATTCACTGCCGAAATCCTGGCCAACATTCCCCCCACATTTGTACCGGCTTCTATCCTTCAAGATATCAAGATATCTACGTACCGCTTGGTGCTCCTTCTCTTAGGTCATGTGCTCGGTCGAACGCAAGGTGTTTGTTTCATGAGTACCATAGGTCTTGACTTAGTGGCATGCATCATCCCCCCCTCCCCTTCATTTAGCGCTTGGTATATGCACCTAATGTCGGGGATTTTAGGAATATTGTCAAACCAGATTTCCACCGCCCAATGGAAATCGGTATGGTTTTACGGGTATCTTACCACAAGACCCAACCTTCATGTGAATTGAACATGTTGGGGTGATCATGCTGTATCTATGTGTGCGGATGCGAGGCGGTCCACCTTCATGCTAGGTTTTTGGTCTATACTTTATGCCTTTACTACCAGTATTATGATATGGGACAAACTATTGTAATTTTTTCATGTCTTACGTCCGGTTTGGGTTCGGATATGGCGAAAAAAAAGAGCTGGTTAGTCGAGTTGTTTCATTTCTAGATCTGGTCTGTGCTTTGGTATGGGGAGAAAAAAACTGATCGGTAAGAAATATTTCATGTATATTTCTGATTTGGGTTTCGGTATCGCGAAAAAAATGATTGGTTGAGAAATTTCATGTCTGAATCCGGTTTGTGTTATGATATGAGAAAAAATAAGACTGGATAGTGTAATTGTCTCACGTCTAAATCTGTTTTTTTGCGTTTTTGGTATGGTAAAAAAATATTCATTAATAGTTGAGTAATTTCATATCTAAATATGGTTTGCGCTATGATGAAGGGGGAAAAAAACTGGTTAGTTCAAATGATTCACGTCTAAACCTGGTTTTTGCGTTTTTTGTACAGTATGAGAAAAATAAAATAGGTAGGTGAGCAATTTCATGTCTAAATCCGGTTTGTGTAATCATATGGGGGGGGGGAAAAGCTAGTTAGTTCCATTGTTTGTGTCTAAATCTGGTTTGTGTTTTGTATGGGAAAATATCTGTGAATTGTGTATATTGTGTTGTGTTTGCTTTACCGGTGGGTCTGGTTTTTGAGCTGTTTGTTGTTTGCATAGTGTCTATGTCTGGTCTGGTCTATGTGGCATTTGTGCCACTGAAGGAGCAGTCTGTACATTGCATGTCTAGTGTGTGGTGGCTTGTTTTACACCGTCGTCGCCACTCGACGGCAACTCATCCAGATTTAGAGGAGGGCGGGATTCAACAAATCAATACCCATCATCTAATAGACCTACTTGTAGTGTTAATCGTTAATTGTTAAGCAAGGTGTACATTCCGTATGGACGGCGATCGTGATCGCGACCGACCTTAAGCAAGATTGGCACAGCCCAAAAGAAAAAAATAAGGCGCGCGAAGCCCGCCGATTTCTGCCCTTGCAAAGCAATAGGCAAATGGCTTTAAATCAAGCGTTTCCCGGACTCCAAATCTCGTTGGCCGAGCCCCCCCACCCACCCGCCCGCCCGCCTTCGGCCAAGGGGGGCGCCGGGTGCCGAGATTTTGCTATCGGGGGAACATCAGGATCCCAACGCACCCGGGGACGATAAGGCCCCCTCTCCGCATGGGAAATCCTTCAATACTTCTACAACTAACTCCGACCCACCGGGGACCAAAACGCATATCCCCCGGGTCGATACGGTGTGGAAATCCCAAACCCCGCGGGCCGATCGCTGATGGGCTGGGGCGCGAGGAGCCAGGGTACCCGAGGAGGATACAGTCCCATCCCTAGATCATAAATCCTTCCATTCATTTACAACTTCACTAAATCGGGGACGAAACGGCGATCCCCGGGTCGACACCGCCCCGCACGTTGTGGAAATCCAATCCCACCGGCTGATCGCTAGTTCGTTGAGCGTGCGTCACGGTTCTGCCGAACCCGGGGGGAATAAGTCCCATTCCCGTATATCATAAATCCTTCAATGCATCTACAACTCCAGCTAATTGGGGACGAAAACGGCGATCTCTACGATCGATACCGCCCCGCACGGTGTGAAAACCCCAGTCCCACTGGCTGATCGCTATACTTGGCTGAGGTTCGCGGAGCCAGCGCCACCCGGAGAGTCCCATTCCTGGATCGTAAATACGTTCACACATCTATAACTCCAACAAACCGGGGACGAAAACAATGGTCGGTCCCTGCGGATGATACCACCCTACACGGCGTAGAAATCCCAACTCCGGGTACCCTACGTTGCGGGCCGAAATTTTTCAAGGCTTATCACGATAATTTCGGCGGGACGGTAACGGCGGTAACTGCGGGACGGGACGAGACGAGACGGTAAAACCGCCGTCAAAATGGTCCCGCCGTCCCGTCCCGTCCCGTCCCGCCGACAAAATCCCAGACCGTCGTCACTTCCCGCCTATAAAATCTCTCCCGTTGGAAATTACCGTCTCGTCCCGCCGTGACACCGAAAAAATACCGTCCCGTCCCGCCGATAAAATCTCTCCCGTAGAAAGTTATCGTTCCGTCCCGTCGTGGCACCGCCTCCAGCGGACATAACTTGCCTCTTCCCCTATAAGAAACATTCGTGGTCGTCTGTTCTCATCCATTTCCACCACGAATTACGAAATTAATCAAGCAATTTCGAGTTGTACCAACTTCAATAGTAATTCCTATATAAATACATGTGTTATCGTACATTGTGCACAACTCCCATCTATAAACGAAATACGTATAGAATAGTAGTAGGCGTATTACCCAGCTTGCCAAATTGGGTATCAACTATTCAATTATTAATCAGTCGAACTCACAGATGACGTATTTTCATCGTCTTGCTTATATAATACCTGGTCAGTGGTTGGCATGACATTGCTGGGCACCACATTTACTTCTGCTATTAATAGGAAAAGCTGTGCTGGTGGTGTTGATCAGCAGCTGGTTGATGATTTGTCTTATATACTTTCAAATGAAGGTAAAAGTACAAATATTGCCATCTACGAAAAAGAATGAAAATTACTACCAAGTAGTAACTAGTGGTGGTGTTGTTTTTTCTTTTCATTTTTTTTAAAGAATCTTCATACTTCATATTTCCACTCGCAACTGAAACCAGAGCAGTATCACAACGCACCACCTGCCACAGGCTCGCCACCACACACAAACAGCACAGAGACCACTCTCAACTCACGATCACACCACAGCAGTACTGGTATGGCCCAAAAAGATTTCAGGAGACATGCCATCAAGCGGGACGCAAAACGTGCGCTGTCAAGGATGTAGGGCCGAGTATTACACACATTAAAACCTAGTAGTTTGGTGTCAGTCAAAGCATGTCAATGTCAATGCCAAGGTGCTGTCTGTCAAGGGCAAAAGTGCTGTCTCCTAACATCTTTGGTGTGACCGGCACGGACGCCACGGATGGATGCCTATCTCACGGGCGGGGTCGATCGACCAGCAGCGGCACTAGAATCACCACCGCCGCCGCCACCACCTCCATCTGCACAACCACCAGTAACACAGCGCAAGCACAACCATCAGAACAGCCACCATGATGAGCTGGCAACGCAACAACAACAGTGCTCGGGGCAGGGGTGGAAGAAATCAGAAGATGTCGCCCGTGTAGTGGCAGCACTTCTCGGGGCTTGGGCTGCGCGGGTCGAGAAGAAAACGTCCGCGTCGGGACGGCTCTCTACGCGGAACCAGCAGTGTGCGGGAAAATTTTCACGTACAACAGCGCCGACCTCGCGGCAGGAAAGAAGAAAAACATATTTACCGTCCCGCCCCTCCGAAGAAAAAGAAAATTACCGTCCCGTCCCGCCGTAGGAAAAATATTTACCGTCCCGTCCCGCCGAGGAAAAAAATATTTACCGTCCCGTCCCGCCGAGGAAAAAAATATTTACCGTCCCGTCCCGCCGAGGAAAAAAATATTTACCGTTCCGTCCCGTCGAGAAATTTGGCACCCGCTGTCCCGTCCCGTCCCGTCCCGCCAACTTTTTCTGTCCTTATTTTACCGTCCCGTTTTCATTTTTTTTTCCTGCCAAACGAGTAAAATCTGTCCCGTCCCGTCCCGTCACGATTCTCAGTCACTGTGATGAGCCTTGAAATTTTTGAAGGCGGCGGTCCGCACCAATGGGGGCAAGAAGCTTCAGCCGCGATCTAATGCGTGGACCTATTACTGTACCAGTATTAATTATCCCATGGCAGATAGTTTTACACTCGACATACAGCAGTATCACAATCTACCCACCTGTGCTTGGGGCACAGCCAGAGAAGAGCAAACACAAGGCGCGCGAAGCGCGCCGATTTTTGCGCTCGTGCAGTAGTGCGTACCTATCGGTATTCGGTATGTATGGAATATGTTCGTACTCGTATTTATAGTCCACAACGGGTCGCGGTACACCCAGTATGCGTACGGTAGTACTACTAACAGCAGCACAGCAAGCAGCTGTGACGAACCACTGAATTAATTAATACTACTGTGCTAGTAATATTACGGGGGGCCAAAGTAAGTAGGATCTACGGTACACACAAAAACCTTTATTTTTACCCATTTTTACTAACAATATTTGGTCCTATTTACTATGGTCTCCCGTGATACGTCATCTCCCGTGTGGGGAAACCGCAGACCAACCATGCAACAAGCAACAATGATGATCTCGTCGGCAATTTTCTACACCGGGATTTATTTCGATCGCACTTCTTTCCGTTCTTGGACGATGCTTTTTTTCTTGACAATGTTCCCTTCTGTTCTTGGACGATGCTTTTTGTCGTGGCAGCAGCAAGCAGCAGTACGGCAGTACGTAACAGTGGTATTAATAGCAGCAGTGGTACGTAGTACACAAATCTACAGCAGCAATAGTAATATTTACAGGCACATAAAATACCAGTGCATTTCGCGAAATCACACTGACTACGTATCATGTGTATCCTGTCTGCGCTGGGTACGATTATTTAACGGTTTCACTTTTTTTTTGGTAAAATTAATAAATACGAATATCTTCAATTGCGCGCGCGCGCGAACCGTTATTATTGCGTATCGTTATTATGAAAAGAGACTACGAGCACCATCGAACATCAGGTACCGGGTACCGGTATCTGGTGATGATACGGGTACATGCTACGAGTACGCGTACTTGCGTGCACCTCCACGATCCCGGTGTGAAGGCGTTCCAGGTGTCACGCGCTTTGCCTGGCTTCGGGCGGCGTGGATCACGAGGCTAGGGGGTACTGTAAACTGTGGGCGGAGGTTGGAATGTAATCATCTTGGTTCCGACATCGAACGAAACTCTGTTTGATTCCGCGCTGCCCTATACTGTAGGACCACCTGGTGCTGCTGTACGGTAGCATCACACTTGCGCGCAATGCCTCGCAAACGTCTCTGCATGGTGACAGCAGAGGACAAGGCAAAGGTGTTGGACGCTTTAGTAGCAAGCTTCAGGGCCAGGGGAGAGCTGGAGTTTTTGCTGGGCGTCCCGCTCGTGCACGCTGCACAAGTCGGTGACGAACAATTGCTGAGAAACCTGCTCGTGTTGGGCGCATCACCTAACACCCAATGCTCGGACGGGGACAGCATCCTGCATCTGGCAGCTAGCGCCGGCAAGCAGAACACAGTACGGGCCCTCCTCGAACATGGGGCAAATGTGCACGCGGAAGGTCGGCACGGCCATACCGCCCTCCACGTGGCCGCAAATAACGACGATCCGCGTACGCTTGCCTCTCTCATTGCGGAGGGCGCAGCGGTCAACTTTCGCTCCTACGAGCACGATACCTCGCCCCTGGATGTGGCTGCCATCAGCGGGAACGTCGCGGCCATCGAGTTTCTCTGGCTGAACGGGGCGGACATGAATGCTGCAAACGCGAATGGGTATACCGCTTTGCACGTCGCAGCCGTGTGCAACCAGGCCGGCTCGATCGAAAAGCTCCTACGGTGCGGAGTTGACGTCAACGCCCAGGACGGAACGGGGAAGACGCCTTTGTTCGTGGCCACTAAGGAGAAAAATGTCGCATCCGTGAGAGCTCTGTGTAATCTCGGAGCTGACGCCAACAAGCCTGACAACATTGGTCATACGCCGCTCCACGTCGGGGTCACAGGCTGGGGGTTCCGCGAGGTGTGCGCGCTCCTGGAGGTGGGAGTCGACTTGAACTTGGACGCCGCGGACTCGGACGGGCGAACGCCCCTCCACTACGCTGCCGAGGCCCTGATGATAGAACCCGTTCGCGCTCTCTTAAGCCACCGCGCTAACGTCAACGCGATCGACGCATGGAGGCAGTCGCCGCTTCACGTTGCAGCCAGCGTGTGTGACCATGACAACTCCGCTGAATTGATCGACCATTTGCTCAGATGGGGCGCGGACGAGATGGCCGTCGACAACGACGGCGACACCCCGGTAGATGTGCTAGGATTGGACGCACGGCAGGCAAATGGTATTGAGGTGGAAGATCAATCAATCGACCAAGACGCGCGACGTCTGCTGGTCAACGCCCACGCGAACAGGCTCGAGAGGAGGTGGCGCCGCCGCTGCTTCCCCGTGATGTGGCGGGCTCGCCTCAACAGGGCGAGGGCGCAGGCAAACCTTGAGGAGCTCGGCGATGAAGCCCAACGCCGGGCCTGCGACATGGAGCCCAGGAAGAGGGCGAAGGTCGTGAGCGGGGACGGTTGGGGGGGTGATGAGGCCGGGGACAACGGCGGAGGAGGAAGCACTCGCCGAGATGGCGCGGAGCGCGCGAACGTGGCCGATGATGTCAAGGGTATCGTGGAGAAGGTTGCGGGGATGGCGAATGAGGCCGTGTTCCAGAGCGTGGTGATGTTTTTGTGAAGCAGGTAAGATTAATTTCGCCCCGCATGTGACATGATGTGGCAGGTTTGATATGGGACTGCACAAACGTATATATGTACTGGTACATGCTCGGGCTGTGCAGGTAGGTGGGTGTAACACTGTGCTCTTTGCTGGGACGGCATGCATTGATACTACTGTACAGTACTGAATATAAATGTTTTCGGTTCTCCTCAGTAACTTTAGCTGCTGGACTCTGCCAACAAAAATAATGTAAATCCGCTAATAATAGGAATAATACCCTGCTACCAACTACATTTTCACGTTCAAATCAATCTTGTTTTTGCCATCCCCTCGAACCGTGCCGTGTCTAAGCTAAAACACGATTTGGCTCCGTTGCCCATCGACTATCTACTCGGCCTTTCGGCTTCTGTAGCCCACCCGTCGCGAATGGTTCATCGATTCGATGCTCCACCTGGCATATCAACCTCAGCTCTGGGTTTCGGTATTTTTTTGTTTTTGTTCCTTGCGGTATCATAGACCTGCTTCAGTTTTTTTATGCCGATAAAAGCTGAGAATGAAAAATAGAGCCGCCACACGCCACAGACCGAGAGGCGGGGAGCCGGTCGCCACGCCTCCCCCCGCTGACAAACCCCGTGTTCGTGCCGAGGGTGGCCTCCAAGGCTCCGTGGATTATTGATGGGATGGATTCGCGCGAGAGAAGCAGGGAGCGGACAAGGTCAGCCTGTTATTCGCGCCGCTGCAGCACCAGTTGCAGCAGAAAGGGGTGAACAATCGTGCGTATATACTCTCTACAAAACAGTAGCATGCGGAGCTCTACGATTCCGAACTACCATCGTCTAGCCTCCTACCTGGTATACCGCAACGCTCCGTGTAGGCTCGAAAAAACGCGTCACTGGGGCCCGCGTTCAGAGCAACCCCTCTGAGCGCTTTATCGTAATCGAAGGTGACTCCACGTAAAACTTCGATAAGATGCGCACTAGGCCACAAGACCTTTCATCTCATATTTGTAAAGCAAGCGTATAAGTAGATTTGCTTTTTTTTTGCAACATTTTTTTGCCGCATTGTGTGTTCGATCGTGTCTTATACGTGAGGGAAGCCATGTCGGCATTTGTTACGAAATAGTATGAACAGCCGACCGTTCCAGCCAATGTACGATACGGCAAACCGCATTTGTGTGCAACGAATATTGCGTGTATCTGCTCCAATCAATACCGTATGACACTACACTACTGACCGTATATTTCTTGCGCCGGTTAGGACTGCGTTTAGGGTGTTGACTATCGACTACCGACGCAACGCTTCTCGTAGTCGGTCGCACACACAGAGGCGCATGCATTCTCCCCGGTCGATGCCGTATCAGCCAAGCGTCTTAGATGGTCTGGCAGGTTGAAGCGCGGGGGGGGGGGGGGGGGGGCAACGAGTTCGACACCGGACCCCTGGCACGGCTGCGCAAACGTCTTAGATCTTATGCCAATAGCCGTCCGTGTGACATGCTTCGTCATTTGATACCACGCGCCGTGAAACGGAAGGGAACCTCCTTTAATAGCACAAACCCAACGATAGCGAACTAAACCACACGTCGACATGCAATACCAACGAACGCGATTACTTTAACGTGGTTTTGAGGCTTGACATCCCAACAAAGCAACAACAGCAAATCTAGAATATGCTTCTCCGTGCGTTTGTGTCTATATTTTGGTGCATCCCACGCCAAGCCAGCAGTAGGGAAATACCCTTAAGAAGCGCCCCAAGAACTAAAGCGAGACGAACTGCGCGGCCGACATCTCATACCGTGCGAACCAATGTGTCGCGCTTGCTGTCTTCTCCTGCTTGAAACTTCCCAACGCTTCCGTGCCCTTTGTTCTGCTTCTCCAGCACTGCGACCGCTGCCCCACGCTGCATCAAACGCTGGGCCGGACGCGGCCTGGACAGCAATGAAGGTTACGCTGTCGCAACGAGGGCCTGACGATGCGGCACATGATGTCACCTACCGCGTGTTCTACCCTCGTGCTGAGAACGTCAGAGGGGGAGGATAGGTGATAAACTCGACTCAGCCAATTGACGTATTGAACGCGTTTTCCTCCCCGTGCTGAGAATCTCAGAGAGGTGGGTGGGGGGCATTTAAGGCAATCAGACAGCTTTGACGCTGCGTACTCTGTCGACGGCAGTAGAGTGGTAGAAGGGGCAGTGGCGGCGTAGACGGCGACCGGTGGCGGACATAGTAATGTTTGCGGTACCGTCCTGCGCCTTGCTAACTCCGCAAGACTGCTCGCGGTGTACTGATAGAGGTTTTCCACCGTCGGTGGCCGACGAGTGGGAGTGATGGGAGAATGCTGGATGGGGGACCAAGGCGGTGTTTATAGACCGGCCATGCTATGGTATCCACCGTTGATCTTTTAGATTCCTCAGGCGAGGTTCCGTCGAGGACTCTAGTGTTCTTTGTTATGCAACCAGTGGGTTGCAACGCGTATCTGGCACTACCAAACTCGCAAGCCGATAAGGTTTGAGGGTCAATCGGGAATTACATCAGCATGCTGTTTTTAGGTTGAAAAGTGAGTTAAAGAGACGCATGCTGTGTGGAATGGTGGAGTGGGTGGGTGGAGTGGGTGAATGGAGTGGGTGGGTGGAGTGGGTGGGTGGAGTGGGCGGGTGGAGTGGGTGGGTGGAGTGGAGTAGTTGGGCGGGATCTCGATGTAGCCGTCGGAGTAGCAGATCGCCGAGCTCGAAAGCGCCGTCGTGGAGAGGAGCGAGCGCTGCCGCCCATCGAGCACGCGAAGAAATCAGGTCAACGGTGGCCGAGCTGGGGTTTGCAGAGGAGGAAGGGCGCTAGCAAGCGCGGGAGGCGGCGGGGGTACGGAAGCAGCTGAGCATGGAGAAGGAGAGGACGCCGCGCGTGCATCTTGAGCTGGGGGTGAGTGCCGCTGACTTCGCGTCTTGTGGACCCACCCGGCTGTGGTTTAGTTTGTGTTATTGTGGTTTGATTTGAAGTTTGAAAGTGATGTGCAGTTTTTCGTTGCCGGGGGCGATTTGACGGTGTCCGCACCTTGAGTTCGTGTTTTTTGTGGGTTGCTACGTTACACTTTTTCCAGCTTTTTGTGCGCATGACAGTTAACTCGTGTTGTACCACCCCTTGGGGATATATGTGTGTGTGTGTTTTGTAACTGCCACAACGCCGAACTGTCTGACTGGACTGCGCTCCTTCCTTGACTTTTGCGCGCGCACACCTTCTCGATGTTTCCATATAGGCCCTCCTTCGAGAGCGCATGCAACGCGGTGAAAGACAACCCACGCGGAGGTGGAACGGCTGCGCGTGGATCTGGTAGTGGAGCTAGCAACCGTCGACGACAATCAGGCGAGTGTTTTGGCGGTGTGGAGGCCGCGTGCCTGGTGTTTCCCGGCAATAACAATAGGGAGTTCGGGTTCATGGGGGACTGATAGCGACCGGCAGTTCGAAGTTCTACGATGATGTCCAGCACGCGCAAGAGATAGTGCCGGGCCTGCACACACCGAAGTGAGCTCAAAGCTCCGGGAAGCGTGTTCGGGACGGTTCGGGACTTCTTGATCTTGGTTTTTTTCTGTTATTTTCCGAGATGTCGCCATTGCTCTGCTGGCTGTGTGTTGCCCGCTCCCGTTGTCCCCTTTCTTTTTATCCAAGAGCCTAAACAGTTCTTACGCGGTGGAGTGGACAAGGGGTGGAAGAGGTTTGGTAGTCCACTAACAAAAAATCTGGTATCCATATTTTCATCTTCACGGTCAGGTTTTTACCCGACTGTTTGTCCGGCATACACACGGTAGTATACGCGCGAATCGCTCCGGTCCACCGCCGCCGTATCCCACTGTCCACAGCTGTATCGCCCTCAGGGGCGACGTTTGTGTCACCATTGACACCGGTTCGGCCGGTGCTCTCCCAGGTCGTGGGTGATGATCATGTCAAGCACGTGAGCGTTCAGACGCGCGCATGTGGGCCTGGCAACTGCTACTGCTGCACTTATTTTGCTCCAAGTCGCCCAGGGAAACGGCATCGATTTTAGCCCCATACCCAAGCTGTTCTGATCCGACCTTCACCACAACCCCAGGCTGCGTAGATCTGCGTCGCCTGTGACCACCCCCCCCCTTCTTCTACCCCCGTGGCCTGACTGCAAGACCCGGGTCAGCTTGGGGTACTGCCTCCAGCGCATTTCGCCTCGGGCTCCATGGTTGGCTGCTGGGCACCGAAGTGGTGCCGGTGCCACGCCTCTCGCGAGAGTCTCAACTAAAAGCACAACGCGCGCGTGACTGATTGCTGTCTATTTCCCCACCGTTTTAGTGCACGATGATTATATACATGTACTTCGTACACATATATATACCGTAGTAGTAGTAGTACAGCACTTTTTGGGTACTCTATCCCGGTATCACAGAGTAAGTTTCCTCTCCCCCCTGACCTACCCCGGTCTCTCTGTCCAATATTTTTGGCAGGCATTGGGCCCCTTGCAACGCTCCTCCACCTGCTGCGTCGGATCAATGTGATTCCTTCCCACGTGTGTTTGGCGTTTTCCATGCGGCACCGGATCGATGTTATCCGAGAGTGTATAGGCGTCGTGGGGGGGAACGGGGGTGTTTGTGGGTCACTTCCGTGCGGCTGAGCTTGGTAGGTGGGGGTGTATTGCGTTATTTTGTAACACAGATAGGCGTGGAGCGGTGTGCAGGAGAGCAGCGGGTGTGTGATACCCCCCCGCACGCTACCACGCCAATCACTGTGTGAGGTAGACGTATAGGGTACCACTTAGTTATTTCTGGCAGTCACCATGGCTGGCGGTCTAGTCAAACAAATTGTGCCGGGTGGAGAATCTTAACTCCGCACGAGTGGAAGGAAAGTATCACGTAGTGTGTACGGTGTATGGTAAGGCACTCGCGAGGCAGTTACGTAGTATACCCCTTGTTGTCTCCGGACGTGACCACGCCGGAAAACAAATCAAGACATTCGCTGCACCCATGTGCTATAAAATCCGCCTCATAATCGGTTCCTGGTCGGATGCTCAATCTTCATTCGACTCGCCGAACACCTCAAGGAGCTTCAAGTTTGGTGCAAGAAAGCAATGTCTGCCTGGTCGTGAAAACACGATGTGCTGCGTCCCAGCACTGAAGGCATGCGAGGGTCTATGGTCATACGACTACGGCCATGCATGGCATGAGTGCCCCCCCCCCCCCCCCCGCCCCCCTCCTCTAAATCTGGATGGGTTGGCGTCGAGTGGCGACGATGCTGTGAAACAAGCCACCACACACTAGACATGCAATGTACAGATTGCTCCTTCCGGTACAAATGCCACATAGACCAGACCAGATATAGACAATATACAAACAACAAACAGCGCAAAAACCAGACCCGCCGGTAAAGCAAACACAACACAATATACACGATTCACAGTTGATTTTAAATACCAAAACACAAACCAGATTAGACATGAAACTATTCAACTAGCATTTTGTTTTCCCACACCGAAACGCAAAAAACAGATTTAGACATGAAACAATCGAACTAAGCAGTTCTTTTTTATCTCATATGATTACACAAATCAGATTTAGACATGAAATTACTGTTGTAACATCGCGTCGTACGTTAATTCGTATATAGTTTGGGATCAATGAGGCCTCTCTCTGCTGCGGCATGAGATCACACCCATACTTGTTGACCCTTCTCTTATCTCAATGTCGTCGCTCTTTTGATGCGTATCCTTTTTGCGGGGGCCTTCTATTCCTTATTGTCCCCAAACTTGTAGCCTAGTTGATTAGGGGTTCTGCTACCGTTGGTTGTCCCGTGGGAACGTCGTGTACGATTTTCCAGACCCCTCTGACGGTGATACGCGCTGAGGTATGCGATCGCGGTGTGATGCACCCGGAACGCGTTTTCCTGGTTGTCGGCACGCAGTGTTCCAGCGTGTCTCCGTGCGGTTCTTCCGGAACTAACATACGCTTATGTCGTGCTTGAGGGGCGACAAAGGCGGAGCGTTTTTTGTAGGTGGTCTCCCACATACCGTAGCCCGCCCCCCACCGTAGTTACCATACGCTTTCGTCTAACGAAGCACGCATAACGTCTGCCACAGTCGGCATGTTTTCTACGTTTCGCTTGGTCCTCGCCCCCTCATCCCATTTGTTCCTCGACTTTCAGATTTGGGGAAAAATGGGAACGAGAAACCTACTTCTCGGTGCCTCCGTGATAGGGTCACGAGCCATACACTGGCAGATCCCACCACGTTTGATACGGCACGATGTACAATTACGTTTGTTATAGCAAGCAATTACAGGCACCTGAGATACGGTGCACCACTCACTACCGTGGGTTGCGATGTACTTGAAGCTAACGTAGGTTCGATGCGACTGTGACCAGACGCACCCGCCGAGAGACATGGCGGACGTAAGGGCAATCAATTGCAACGGCACTTCGGATTGACGGTCTATGAATATCAGTAGTATGATATATATATACATATATTTATATTCCGTACAGTTTCTACCACGCGGGTACAGGCGTGAAACAGTTGTCGATTGTATGTGATATAGACTTGATCGGTCAAAATAAGTGTCACGGATGCAAAATATACCGGTTCGTACGCTCGCTGTTTTTCTGTGCGTGTGTCAACGTGTTCGCGTATGCGCTCGAGGACTCGCATGTATACGACATGTACTTCTTTTTTCATATTGTTTTGCCACTATATACCGGTATGTAGATTCGAACACTGTGTACATGAAAGTGGGAATACGCCGCGACTTGTCATATTAGTCGCCAGGTGCGTGGCCCGTGCACGTTCCCCCCTTGTATTAACGCCAGCACCTTACGCGCCCGCTGTTCCCGTTACAGTTCCACATCGCCGCTTATCGTGTCGCGAACGCTGGTGCACTCCTGGCGTCGATTCGCCTGTGCTGTCGCGTACAGGTCGCTATGCATAGCCCAGCCTTCTGTTATTCCCGTGCTACCGTTCGTCAAGTGTTGCATCCCCGTCCCTATTTCTAGCAGCCGGCGACGGCGACCCTATCGATCATGGTACGCCCCGCTTAAATGTACATGTCGTGCGATTGAGAGTCAGCCGTCGCGCTACTCCCCTTACTCTATGTGTGACCGTCCTCCGGTGTCGTCGAACTCTATCCTCTCGTGCGTTGACAAGTCACCGTCCCTTAGTATTACCGTCGCCACCGCTCTCGTGGCTACTCCGGCCACAAACACGCCCCGCTGACCTCGCTCTCCTGAACCGCCATACGATACACGAATCCCCCGTCGTTTTTAGGCAGGCATGGTTTCCATCGATGGTACCATCCTTATTGTTCCTCGTGGTTCTCGCGCTCTTTCTTAGCAAAAAAACTCCGGTCCAACGGCGCCCACGGCCGCTGAATGTTTGACCCCCGCGTCCGGGTACGTACACCTTGAATAGGCTAAAACCCGTTTTTTTTTTGTTTTGTTTTGTTTTCTCAGAGAGTATACTCCACTACGAAATGGTGGTTCGTGTGAGCACGGTTTCGTTCGTCGATGCCTCGCGCGTAGTTGTACACCGGGGTTGAACCGTGAGATCGCAGCGTACGTAATAACCTTGCATGGTTGGAAGACAAACCCTGCTCGCTCGTGGCGGCCGTAATGTCACCCTGTGCTCGAACGTGTCGGGGATTTAGCCCTATTTCCGTGATCGGGGTTGTAACCTAGGGCTGACCGAGTATGTGAGTTGCGGTGGGCTGCCGTCGTACCGATAGCAGCTCGGAGGTGTAACCCTACGTGCTCGCTCGTGCGCGTTGGAGATTGACCCCAGCGTGCTTACCGGGGCCGCATGGCCAGAACCGCCCGCAGGAGTAAGCGCCTCAAGGTGCGACGGTGCCTACTCCCGAATGTCTACTAGTCGCGGTCCGGGGATTCAACCCGGTGTATTCGACCCCATTCGGACGCGTTCTACGTTAGAAGTGAAACATTTCCGCTAAAAAAAAAAAAATCTGCTCGTCGGAATGCCAATCTTGTTTCGAAATTGACTTTTTAATATTCTTGGGCTATGGGAGTATTCATCGAGATTCAACGTGATTTTTTTTTTTTTTTTTTTTTTTTTCAGTTTTAGGGTAGGGTATGGAGCTCCTTAAGTGAGGAGCTCCATAAAATAGGGTTAACCTCGATTGTACGTAGAACGATTTTTTTTTTTTTTTTTTTTTTTTGTCGGGGATTAAACCCTGTTTGCTTGTTGTGGCCGTAGAGCCAACTGGCCGTCGCTCGTTTGTCCATTCTCATTATCGTATCTCTCACTATCGAATCGGCTGGCGTAAGTACGTGGTACGGTGCCTACTCCCTAATGTCTACTTGTTGCGGTCCGGGGATTCAACCCGTCGTATTCGACCGCGTTCGTCGGGGATTAAATCCTGTTCGCTTGCTGTGGCCGTAGTGTCAACTGGCCGTCGTTAGTTTGTCCCTTCTCACTATCGCACCTCTCGTTATCGAATCGGCAGGAGTAAGCTCCTCAGCGTGCCACGGCGCCTACTCCCTAATGTCTACTTGTTGCGGTCCGGGGATTCAACCCGTCGTATTCGACCGCGTTCGTCGGGGATTAACCCCTGTTTGCTTGCTGTGGCCGTAGTGCCAACCAGCCGTCGCCCGTTTGTCCATTCTCACGACGTCCGACGCCAACGCCCGGCTCCTTCTGGCGCGGGCCGATGCTCTTGTCGTACTCCACAGTCAGCGTTACATGGGACAGGTCCGGATTTCAGGTCCTCCTTTCTTTGCATTCCAGCCAGTTCGGCACCCGACGAAAAGGGAGCGGGGCGGCCGCCGCAGCGATCGCTGCATTCGTCATAAGCTCTGTTTTTTCCTAGCCTCTTTCTACTTTGTCGTGTTGTTGTAGAGCTGCGATATCGCTCACGGAGTGATACTCAATCACTGTCTCCCCATACAACAAGGAGGCTTTCCCGAAAAGGGATCCACCCTGCTGGCGTCCCCTCTTTTCTGGTCCAGATTACTGGTAGTAAAGGCACAAAATATAGACCAAAAACCTAGCATGAAGGTGGACCGCCTCACATGCGCACACATAGATACAGCATGGTCACCCCAACATGTTCAATCACATGAAGGTTGGGTCTTGTGGTGAGATACCCGTAAAACCATACCGATTTCCATTGGGCGGTGGAAATCTGGTCTGACAATATTCCTAAAACCCCCGACATTAGGTGCATATACCAAGCGCTAAATGAAGGGGAGGGGGGGATGATGCATGTCATTAAGTCAAGACCTATGGTACTCATGAAACAAACACCTTGCATTTGACCGACCACATGACCTAAGAGAAGGAGCACCAAGCGGTACGTAGATATCTTGATATCTTGAAGGATAGAAGCGGTACAAATGTGGGGGGGATTGTTGGCCAAGCTTTCGGCAGTGAATGTCTACTCGAGAGCATTCGTGGGGTAGTTACCCATGGTGAAACGTACATATGACGGAGAAAGCGACGTACGGGGCATCCCGATGTGTGAGTAGGACTTCGTGTTATGCCAGCCGCCCTTGAACCTTGCACGGTAAAAATGACCTCCCTGGAGGAAAGTAACCAGTAGAGCAGCGGGGCAAGAAGATAAAAGATACGATCGTGGGACGCCAGGATGGTTACCATGCAGATCGCCCGACACAAACGTGGGGTACTCGTGTTAAGGGTGTTGAACTTGGCTCCAGGCTAGGAGCCCGCGTTGGAGACACTATGTAGTGTGGTGCGCCGGCAAAAGAACTGAAAGACACCAGACCCTCAACGAGTACTAGGATTGGGAAGTCCCAGTAACTTGAACATTTCCCAACTACCCTCATGAACACAAGCAAGCTGGAGATGTTCTCGGAAAAGATTAGGAGAAAGACTGTGAGGCAGGGTGCGTGGAGAAAGAAAGATTGGCAGGGTAAAGTACTAGTGGTGATGATATTTGGAGTTCCTAGCGACATGACGAGGATTGAGTTCAAGAGGAAGTGCGACGAAGTAGGACTGTACTGCTTTGCAATAGGAAACGTAGAACGAGGGGGAGAAGACTTTCGAGTCACGCTAAAGCCGAAAGCGAGCATGGAGTGGCAGAAGATAGAGACAGAAAAAATGTCGGCATGGGTTAGAAGACCAGGATGGAGAGTATGTATAGCTAATGAAATAACGAAACTAAGACGTAGTCCTAGGGTGAACGAAGGTAAGGGGAGGCAGGAAACAGCAAGTGGCCCAAAGGGAATGGGGGAGAAACATAGGGGCGAAAAACAAGCAGACAAGAACAGGAACGGAAACGTGAAGAATGCTCAAACAAGAGATAACAGAAATACTGGTAGTGACGACGGAGAAGGAACTACAGGTAAGACTAGAGCGGATAGTGAAACGAAAAGGAGGCTGAGACTAGGATCATGGAACGTATGTGGTTTCGCCACGGAAGAGCGCAAAATAATCGAAATTGCCGAACAAGTAAATAAGCTCGGCCTAGACATAGTGGAAATTCAAGAGTCGTGGGAGAAAGAAGGAGGGGAGATAGGATGGGAAGTTGGAGAGCACGCATGGAAAGGGAAAAAGAGGAAGGGACAGAATAGCCAGAATGGAGGAGCGGTGGGCGTGGGGTTCCTAGTCAAAGAATAACTGTGTGACATAACAGAGGTGATCAAAGACACTCAATTCGACGAAAGCATATGGATTAAGATACTAGGGGGAGCGGGGAGCGAAATATTACTTCCTAGCAAACCTATTTATGCCCGCAGAGTCGAAGAACACGATAAAAGATATGCTGGACAAGCCGTGGTCACAGGTAGGTGTCGTCCCTTCCCCCTTCCCACCCCTGTTACGCGCTTGCCGTCGCTTTCATCGCGCACAACGAGGGCTCGCATTTTGTTAAGGTATTACAGTAGTCTGTCGGGCACCGCGACCGCTGCTGCTGCTGCTGCTGCTGCTGCTGCTGATCGTCAATTTTCACCGTATTAGTAAACTTAAGAGTTAGGGTTAGGGCTAGGCGTCGTTCGTCGGCGACGGTCTGAATCTGTTCAAAATGTTTCCGTCTCCAGCAGGGTCCTTCCGGGTAACGTCATCGGCAGCTTAGCTTTAAGTATCGCACCGCACACAAACGTTTTTAAAAAAATATATATATATATATATATGTGATTATAATTCTAAGTAATTTGTCCCCCATTGTCCCCGAAAACGGGCGTGAAGTCCTAAAAGGGGTAAAAGGAGACGATTTCGAAGCCCTAGAGACCTTGAAGAGTTGCTGCAGAATCGACCAGACCGCTGCTAACTGTTGCTGCTGTACTGCTGTAGTGCGCTGCTTCTACGGACGGTGGTTTCGCTCACCAACGCGATGTCTGTGTGCATGTTTCGCTCATCATGGCGTGATAAGAGAGCGCCGGTTGTTGGGAGGGCGTTCTTGAAAATGCGCACAGGCATGCTTGGCGGCATCGGTTTCTCACACGCGTCAGTCCCCTTGAATGTTCGTGCGTATGTGCTGTGTATCGGTAGTGCACACCTCGGATGACGTAACACTCGACGTTTCGTGTTTAACAATAGGCGTCAGCTAAACAAATCGTTACGTTACGTCACTACCTTAACAATTACTTTGGGATTTTGTGGTAACAAATTGATACTATAGTGTGTTTTGATGTCGGCGGGCGACCGTGTAACTTTATCTTAGTTGGAGTGTTTCCTTCATCCCGTATTGACCGCAGTGTATGTGTCACGGTGTTAGGGTATGCAGCCCATATCGAGCAACACTATTTTCGTCTGTGAGCGGAATTCCTACGGGGGGCTATCGTGATACACGTTGAAGGGATAGCGTACACGGTCGTGGTCAATTGAACGTTAACGTTGTGATGCTGTTTTAGCGACACCAGCCTGCAGCGAGTAACGTTATTTTAGTGTGTCAGCGGAATTCTTCTTGCTACCGTAACACACTCTAGACGGATAACGTACATGGCCAATGGGACGCTTACAAAACACTATGTTAGTGTGTTAGCGGAATTCCCAGTGGCTATCGTAACACATGCCAGAGGGACAACGTATATGGCCAATATAAGGTTGACACTATTTTACCGCATATCAGCCGCAGCAGCAGTCCGTATCGAGCGACGTTATGTTGGGGTGTGAACGGAAGTCTTGCTACCATAACATACGTCAAACGGGATAACGTACATTCTCGATAAAACACCATTAATAACATTATAGTAATGTGTCAGCTCGTATGCAAGTTATGTACGAACGCAAAACAGCAATATGCAGATCACGTTGTAGATGGATACCGTTCTGGCGGAGTTTCCTAAAAGAAAGCGTTTTTGCGGGGATTCTCCCTAAATACCCCCTGTTTTGGGGTTCCAAACATTTAGATTTTTTCCCGGGGATACTATGTTATCCTCCCCTCCCGGGGATATTTTTTTAGATGTCCCCTACTGGGATCTCGGCGAAGCTAGATAACACGGCTACATTATGTTACTCCGCGACGCCGGTTTTACCACTAACACAGGTAAGGCATGTTATCAAAGGTGACCATAGTAAATAGGACCAAATATTGTTAGTAAAAATAGGTAAATATATAGGTTCTTGTGCAAGCCGTAGGTTCTATTTACTATGGTCACTCGTATTAATAGATCTCGGGGCGACCCAAAGGGTAACGTCCTTACATGATGTTGGAACGACTTCGGCCCCAATGGTAACTCAGTCAGATAATGTTAGGCCCGGATTGATTAGTATGATAACTCAGCAGTAACGAAATATTGTAGTAAGATCTTTACTGACGGCAACACCGTAACATAACGTTAGAGAGGCCTTGTTATAAGGCTTACATTGGCTAGACGATTTTGGTTAACCTTTTACCAGTAGCCCAACGGACTATTAATAAAACCACATCATATGGCACCATCGGCAGGACAGCATGGGTCGTTGGTCGTGGGTCCGAATCTCACGTCCACCTTGAAATCGCTTTTTAAAGAAAAGTGGATTTCCTCATGTCAAGAATCCGAAAAAAATATTTCTGGATCCTCAAAAATTGGAACCGCGTGTTGGTGGCACGTCGACCCGTACTCGTATACCCGCTCCGTTCCAGGGGGGGGGGAAGTGTTATAAGGCTTAGATTGGGTAGGCGATTGGTGAACATTTTACCAGCAGCCCAACGGACTAAGACCTCCTCCACATTTAGGCTAACACCCTATTAATAACGTTGTGTTGTTACGTATCGGCCGCCTAAAACCGTAGCGTTGCTAACGCAGGTGAAACGTTACGTTATCCGACACTAAAAGACAATCAGACGGGGGATCCGAATAGCGTAGTGTTATTAATAGTAGTGTTGGCCACTTCGTTCTGCTACATTAGTGTGTTATTTGTGATGTAGTTTTTAACGGGTGTTACTCTGTAGTGCTGGTCAACATGGAAACGATATGTTAGGGTATCACCCCATGTGTAACGCTCCTTTTAAGGGCAACACAATGTTATTACGGATGTCCATAGTTAATAGGACCTATGGTATACATGAAAACCTATATATATATATATTTACCTATTTTTATCAACGATATTTGGTCCTATTTACTATGGTCCCCCGTAATAGTGTGTAGTATCTGATGCTGCGCAGACAAAAATAGTAGTAACGTTACGTTATTTTGATATAATAGTAAATCTGCGGATATTGATCTGGGCATGTAAAGGTGAAACATACTTGTACGGTCAAATCCTAAGATGGTGTTACAGTGTTACTGCTGTTGCAGTACAAGCACGGATCACGGCGTAACACAAAATTTACCGTACCAGAGCTGGACGAGATCGAGCAGAAACATAATAACGCGTGCGCGTTCGTGGGTGGGTTTTAGTTAACACTGTGTCACGGCGTTATTGTTTTGCTCCTCCGGTGTTTACACTAATTGTAGAGCAGGGTAAGGGTTGCCCTGCTGTTCCCTAGGTGTTACCATTTTTTTTTTAACACAAGGTTGGACGGAGGTATGGGAATTCTCTCGCGACATAGATACTTGCTAGGTAGAATTATACTTGTTTGAAGATGCTGCTGTTTGTTGCTGCTACGTATTGCTCCGCGCGTGGGTTTTCAGAAGAAGCAATAGCAGCATGAGATACCAGGCATGCTTATACAGTAGACGCTGACCACCCGACCCGAACCCCAGCCCTAACCCGAACGCTCGTATGGGGTGACCTGTGCTTGGATGCACGAAAGGTATACCGCGGGTCGCAGGTATGGAGAAGTCAGTAGTATCAATATTGACTTGTCTCACCTGGTGTAGAAGGCTAGCGTTGTCTGTCGTCCTTTGTTGTTGTAGGCCGTTTTTGTCGTTGGCCGTTTACGTCTTCGGTCGCAGTCGGTCTTTTTTTTTTTTTTCGGAAATAATTATTGTTTCCCTTCAGCCTTTCGAGCGGACAAGTGCGGGGTAGCAAGAAGAAACGTGGCCAGAGCTACGCGGACGCTAGCGAGCTACCGTTGTCGCCGGAGTTCAGAAAGGACGTTGCGGCGTGTGCGGGTAAGGACTGGGAGTTCAGGGGATAACAGTTTGGGTGAGACCGTTCTGCCCCGGACCAGCGGTCGACAAAACAAAGGCAATCTGAAAGGAGGCGTAACGAAGTATGGGCGGGAACACAGGCCGGCGCAGGAGGCCTCATCCAATCCAATACTTACATTAAATGACCCACGGTAGAGAGCCAGAATACTACAGGACTTTTATGAGCGATCGACGACGAAACTCTTCGTTCATGCCGCACATTGTCGGACGGGAAATTGCCGGCCTCATTATGTGGACACTATACGGACACTTAAGTGCTGTGTTTTTTTACCTGTTGTCTCAAAACAAGACAACACTACACGTAAGCATTATCATAGCAACGTACAGCACCCCACACGAAACTTACATACACGTGCGTGTGCACTTTTTCTACCTGTTCTGTTGTCTGAACACAAGACAGCACCACACGTAATACACCCTACACGAAACTTACATACATACACGTGCGTGTGCACGTAGAACATCTATTTACACGTACAGCAGTAGTAGTCGTAGTCACGATGTTTACCCCCTATTTTGCGATCTTTTCTTCGTTTTTTTTTCGTTTTTGGCGATTATCTCGCTCAGTTTTGACTTATTTTCCCTTTTTTTTTTTGGAGTTTTGATCGATCGAATTTTTCGATTTTTTCGCCTGTTTTTTTCGTTTTCGTATTTTTCGCATTTTTGCCGTTTCTTAACGCTATTCCGTAGAGTCTCGTCCTGATTTTGTGATTGTTCGTATGCGAGCTCGCAGTGCGCAGGTATGGTCCGGAATTATAAAAGGGGACGCAAACCTAGGGAATAGTATGTTGGCACGTGGCCACGTCCTCCCTTCCGTGACTTATCCGAGTGTTACGTTATCCGAGAGTGACGTACAGTAGTGTCTGTATCGTATTGCTGGTTCTTGTTCTTGCGAGCGCCGTTGTTTACGTGCACCCATTGATTGCAGAAAAAACAAAGAGTTGCAAACGAGTCTATTAATAAGACTGTTGCTGTTTACTGTTGTTGTGTTGCCACATTTCGCAGTGCTCTGTACAGCATCCGCGTTCCGGCGACACACAAACTACCTGGAATAATTAAATTATTAATAGAGTGCTTTTTTTTTGCGTTTGCGGTGGCAACTGCAAGTGAATTATACGTACCAGGTACCAGTCAGTACGTATGATACGTCTGCTGCTGTGTTGTCGTGCACCTCGACATTTTTTTAGAACAATAATACCACGCAGCGCCAAGCACGCGACACGGTCGATATGGATATCCGATGTGTCACGTGCAGTGCTTGTTGTTGTGTGGCATACGGCATAGATTCAACTACATCATACCAGTATATCGTTACGTGTATGTTCACCGTATGATGCATGCCTATTATGATATACTCTCTTCTCATCGTTGTTGTGTTGTACAGACCTCTCCGGCGAACAGAGCGAACGCGAGTTTCCTATTAATAAACGTCTCAAATGTCGGATGTATCACGATCGATCATAATATCTGACCCAGGGAAACATGTCCTTCGTACAACACACAGTCAGTGCGATAGATCGAGCAAATTATGCGTCTGCCAACCGCATAAGTTATGTATATATGTATACAGATCATGCAGATCAGGGATGGACACATCTGCCGTAAAAGATCTAGATCGTCAAGTCGGAATCCGAAGCCATTCTCTATCCCAAAAGGTGTGAAACGTTTTTGGGTCACTCTCGGCGTTTCGAGGTGTTTTGTTCTGTGTACTGACTTGGACGGAAATGTAAGAACCTTTCGTTCGTCATATTGATAACTAAACAGTCTTTATATAAGAGTTCAAGTTTGTAGGATATTGCTCCATCCACACATGATAAAATGGGCCGTCTAGATATTGCACAAGGCTCAAGGAGTACAGAGGCATGTTTAGAGAGGGCAGGAGACCCTCGAACCGTTCGGTAACCATTATGAGCCTCTACTGCCCACACACAGCGCCATCAACTGCTTGGACCGCTGCTGGCACCGCTGCTGGCGCCGCTGTTGGGTGGAGAGATGAGGAGCGATATTGTGGTGAGATTTTTTAGATTTCGATCTCCTGACCCCGGAGGAAAACGCCTGTTCGGGCCAATCAACTCCATCCCATGCATCGAACGAAATCCCACAAGCTCATCAAAGGCCCCGCGCGCGTGGCAGCATACTGGTTGAGCGATCGACCCACGCGCAATCGTAGCTGCATAGAGGGTGCTAGTGCGCGGCGAAAGTTGCGGAGAGAGCAGAAGAGGAGAGAGAAAAGAGAGGGAGAGAGAGATCAGGACGGCGTGACAGAAAGAAATCGTCGATAACTTCGTGGGTGAGAGTCGCGGAGACACGATGGACCTCGTGACGCTGCTTGGCAACTGCCAGAACCCCGGTGAGGAAAAATATGTTGCTCTTGCGTGCATCCGGTGGCACCCCGATTGCGTGTCCTTTGCGCGTGTCCACAATCGTCGTGGCCCCCACGCTCTCATCCTTTTTTCCGTGACATAGAGACTCGCTCGAACGACGACTGCTGCTGTTCTGTCTGTTCAAGGGGGAGAAGTGATAGCCTTTTTGTTCCCATCAAATAAACAAACATATCGTGTCTCCTCCTTGTTCTTTGGACCAGCAAACACACCATTTATTACCTCGTACCACGCTGAGTGATATTAAACTCAAGGCGCGAGGTGGCGCGCGGTGCCCAAGGATTTCTTAGAGTTTCTCTCTTAGAGTTCTCTCGTCGAATGGACAAATAACACAAAAGCCCGTACCCGTACGAGTCTCCAGCTGATATAGTATTCTTTGATGGCCATCGAAGGCTTCCACCCCGGCCCCCGCATTTTTTTAATATTTTTTTTAATTGCAGTACTGCTGTACATAAAAAGAACAAACGTACACTGCTGTGACAAATCTACGAGTAGTCACGGAGAGACGCACCCCACTGCTATTACAGCCGACGTTGCTGATGCTCTCTGTGGTATACAGCAGTAGTTCCGCCGTTTACTGCTGTACTCGTATACTGCTGCTGCTGCTGATTGGCGGCTTTGCACCGGTACATTATTAGTTTGCTGAGTTGTTCCGCTCTTCTCTCTCTCTCTTTGTCCAGACCATGCTATCCGGAAGCAGGCTGAGGATGCCCTGGAGCAAGCGGGAAACACGAACATGGTGAGCCAGCCAGCACGAGCACTTTTAATGTTTCGCTGTCTTACAACGGTTGTTGGCGCACAGAGCAAATCGGCCGGGGGAGGGACTCTCTCTCTATCTTATCTGTGCTCCATATTATCTCTAGAAGCTTGCGGGCGGGGTTGGGGAGGGAGGAAGGGGTGCGCGCGCAATGCGTTTGGCTTGATCTTGTGTTTGTTACAGGCAATATCAGGCTATGGTGGGAAAAAAGGTTACCGGTGCACAATATATACAAATTATCGACTACAGCCAGTAGCACCGTACACCGCCGTACACATACAGCAGTATACACGAGGTTTTACGGTTTCACCGTCTCTGGTGTTCTTGCTGCTGTTTTTGTGGCGCTCTTTCTTGTTGCTGCACACGTTTACAACTTAATCAGTCGAACTCACGGCTGACGTATTTCAAAATTTATAAAAAAAATTATCGAACGGCAGTAAAGGGTATGCTTCGAAGTGTATCACGTACCTGATACGAACTGGTAGATGACAGGGACATGAGAGGCACACAGAGCCTGCCCTCTCCGACCTCTCATGACTGTGCACGTGCAACGGCAGAAGCACCGCTTGTATTTTCGTACAGAAAACGCTGCCCATTCGTACCTGGTACGTGTTGATGTACAGCAGTATTAATAGTATGCATACCAGATACCTGTACGTACGTAACCCGTTATGCTGAACGAACCTGGTCTGTAGTACTACTGTTTGCACGATGTAGCTCGTAGTTCATGTGCCAGTTGAGGCGTCGTCGCTGTTGTCGCTATCGTCGCCTTTCCTTCTCGTCCGTGTACTTTCATCATAGCAATCACAGCAACAGATGGGAGTAGTCGTACGTACCGCCGTGGCATGCCTGCCGTGTAACACGTGTGATAAGATAGCACACCCCCGTGTGGTAAGAGATAACATACCCCCTCTGACAAATTTCCGAGCTGGTTTCATCGACAACAGGGGAGGGCGTAAAACGCCGAGCGACGCGTCTGTGGAAAAGGTCTCGACGAGATTTTTCCAAAAGCCACCGTGTTCGTTGTGTGTGTACCTTAAGGCATGCCGTGGAGAAAATGAGCTCCGAAAATTAGTCTCAAAGGAGCCGGGGGGGGGGGGGGTGGGGGGGTTATGTTGCGTGTTGTGCGGTACTTGATGTACGTGTATCCCACTTCTGTCCGGAAATGTAAGGACCGTTCCGGTGTTGATGTTTTACATGAAAACGTTTCTTTATTTCGGGCATGTTGTGGAGGCAACAAGGAGAATGACACCTGGTATACTGTTGTACGAGTATATAGATATAGATATATTTATATTCCCTAAAGAGCGTTGGCTTGGCACACGGGTGCGGTAGTTTTTGGCGCTAGTTTTTTTTTCTCGACAATAGCGTAGGGATGCTCAAGTGGAACGTTTTGTATTTTCGGAAGGCTCTCTCTCTACCAGCTATTTCCGAAAACCGCCTCACTCGTTCGGTATTGGAAACCCCCCCCCCCCCCCCCCCCCCCCCCCTCTGAACAAGTCGAGCGCCGAGAAACGATCGCAAACCCTGTGCAAGCCTCCCGCTCTTTTGCGGTATACCAGTACGAGTGCAATAGAACCGCAGTTAGTTGTTGATTGACCCCCTCGGCTATGCTTTTCCTCGTGCCACACAACCAGCCAGGCCTTTGTGTAGCGCATCCGACGCCCTTCCTTCTTGTCTGCGAGTGCATACCTACCTCCCGCGTGGAAGCAAACTTCCCTACAGCAATAGTTCCACCTTCGTGTTTTGGTCCCCGGGAAGAAGTTTTCCTATTGTAATAGCGCACAATTGAAAAGTCCCTTGGGCCAGGGCCACCCACAGGAAGAGGAGGGTCAACTTTCTTGAAGCACAGGCACTGTCACTGACTTCGTAGGCTGGGAGCTTTTCTTATTTGTTTGTTTTTTTCGATTTTCCAGGCTGACTTTCTATTGAGTTTTGTACTTTCTTATGAGCGCGTCGGTACTCTGTGTGTAACGCAAATTGTTCGTCGTATTCATGCATGACCTGTCTGTGGTGTGATACCCGATCAATGCTATATTTTCGGCAGACTCTGCAGCAGACAGCAGTACTCGATGGCGAATCGAGAGGGGTCACTCCTCGTTGCTCCTCGCTCTTATCATGGACCACACTGATGAAGTATTCTGCTGTTCATAGACCACAGTAGTGTGGTCTACCGTTTACCTCTGGGTACATATTTTTCGGACTGGCGTGACGAAGGCATGGCGCGTGGTTGCACGGCACTGGTAGATATTTTGCGAGACTCTTCCACAAGTGGGTAGCCCCCGATTTTGGAGGGGTGTGGTACAGGCCGGAAATACCTCTCTTAACTAACTCTCACTTATTCTAGAATTGGAAAATATGTAGAGCAGACGGATCCAGCCGATTTGGCCTATTCTCTTGACGTGCTCTCTGTTGAGTCGGGGATTGCACGAGCAGAGGACGGCGGGGGGGGGGCGGCGGTGGTGGCGGCGGAGGGGGTACTCACGTCATGCATGGCCGTAGTCGTATGACCATAGACCCTCGTATCCCTGCAATACCGGCACGGAGCACGTTGAGTTTTCACCGACCTGGCAGGCATTGCTTGCACCAGGCGCGAAGCGTCGTGAAAGTTTTCGGCGAGTCACACATGAAGGGTGAGCTGCATCCTGCTAAGAACCGCCTGTGAGGCGGATAATGTTTCGTATGGATGATGACACCGTCGAATCAATTGATTTGTCTTGTGGTGTGGCCACTTCACGAGAGACAACAATGGATACACCACGCAAACTTCCTCGTGGGTGCATTACCATGCACACTGGGGGGCAGAGAGCAGGGAGGACCGATGATGAGGCCTCTTTATTTTTATTTTTTGGTACGAGTGCGTACACGAGAGTACGGGTTTATATGTCCCCTCGGCCTTGCGAGTGTTCGGGAGTGCCTGGTAGTACGGAGGTGGTTGTGCTAGTCTTTCCACGAAACGAACGAAATACGTGTCCTTCACACGCTGCAAGATTCGATGCAAGGTAGAGGAATCAATGCGAGGTACTACTGCTGCTGTTTTCCCAGAATACTTGTCTCTCTGTGCGTATCATTATGGCCTTAATATATAGAAATATCATTCGTATATATACCGATGCAATCTGTTGCTTCCAGTAGTATTGGTTAATGAGTGGCGCCGGACCCCTCTCGTGAAAGAGAAAGTGGGGGAACACAATGAAAAGCTGTCGTTCCTGCCACTCGTCTTTTTGTAGCTTTCCTTTCTGCATATCGCACCTGATGCCAATATATATACCAGGTATATATATTATACCAGGTACGAGGTATATTATATATACCAGCACCACCAATACGTACCCAATATTGGTATGCACCACGTTGTATTCATAGCATGTATTAAACGTGTGACAGTTTGAGCTTATCGAGGTGTTATTTTCGCGTGATGATATGTATGCACGTACTTGGTACGTACGTGAAAAAAAAAGCCTCTTTCCTCGTTTGGACCAACCAAAGGCCGAAGAAGCAGAGCCGAGGGAGCAGCAGCCCCCGTCCGTCTCTTGCGCGGAGGGGAGCTGCTATGATAGCTGCTTCCGTGGACTCAGGCAAGCGAGGAGAGAGTGTGTCAGAAATGGTCACGCTCATGTCAGCAACACACCGCAACACCCACATGACGGATAAATGAGAGCCGTTGTTGTCCGTACTGCTGTATCACGCGCTATATATATATTTTATAGCAGGGCGTCATGAGTCCGTGTCTGGTACCAGAACGATCGTACGTACGTATAATATATACGTACCAGGTACGACATTTTTTTTTTCGTGTACGAGTACAGCTGTAGACGTTTTTATGTCCGCACCTCACCGCAAACGGTACAGGCGGGCTACTGGGGAGGAGCTTCAGGTAAGGCCTGTTGGCCCTTTTGGAATGCAGTCCCGTTTTTAGGGGACGAACCCACTCAAATTGTCGTTATGGTTTGTCCCTTAAGGCGGGATTGCAGTACTATTCGTAAAAGGGGTGATATCGGCTGTTGATATTGTTGACTATTTCTGGGTAGTTTTAGGTTCCCCCCTAGGACTCGAGGGGGGGGGGAGAGTGTCGAGATATGTTATATGTACCAGGTATAATATGTGTATGTGTTTGTGTGCTCTTCACATTAAACCGTTCTCTCTACCCGTCGACATCCAGCACTGCCAGTGTACGTGCCGATTCTTCCTTCAAACCTAGTAGGAGAGATACAAGTTCGGTGGCATGTATATACGACTATTAATAGATTATCGGCCACACGAGCTGGGGTCGAGGGTATACCCTAAGTGCGTACGAGGTATATATATGGTAGCACGTAGGAACTGGGTTTTGTGTATTCCATGACGCGATGCGGAGGAAGAGAAAGGTTGATACTCGTGTAGGCTGATCGATGTTATTTGCCCCATTTTTCTGTGGCTACTTATTTTTATTTTGCTTCCTCGAGAGTTTTTTTTTTTTTTGTGTGTGTGTCCCTTCGTTTTTGCCCGGTGGGTACGTACGTGTAGCTGGTATATACTCGTGTACGAGGAACGAACGCCCGCTGCTGCGTTCTCCTTTTTTTCAGCTTGCGCCACCCTGAGATTTCTAGTCAACCTTACTCCCGAAGGGAAACCTTGTACATGTACATACTCGTGCTGACTCACGCTCTTCGTAGACGGCTGCTTGCGTTATATATAGTCTACGTGGGACTACGAATACTACTGCTGCTGTATCGCACTTTTCGTGTTTCTGGTCGGCTTGTTTAGGTCCCAAGGATTTTCGCTCTGTGGTGTATAAACTCAGTAGGTATTACCATCTACTGGTATTATTCTAGATGCGCTGTATTACAACCTGATATCCGCAGGCGAGAATTCTGCGAGCAGTACGAAGCTAAGTACGACGGTTGCGACGTTAGCAGTGATATTACTGTTCGTATTGTTTTGTAGACTGCAAGCAGTAGAGCTGTGCAAAAAAAGCATCACAACAGCACGCCCGCAATACGTATCACAGCCCACCTGTAAAGCTTTCGTTCAGGTGTTATTTATGTTCTTTGTTGTGATTAATAGCTATTAATATTAATAGTTGTGGTATACCAGGTTTAAGAGTACAGCGGTCTTGCACTGCTGTATAACCAGGTGTGTTTTCAGCATTGACTGAGTTCCCCTTTGTCAGGCGGAGATGTTCGTTCGACGGTCCAGACGGTCTGTTTTTGACCCGTCAAGGTCTCTTTAGACGTACTTGAAGTATCATATTAGTCTTGGTGCGAGTATTTCCTTGACGGGTGTGTCCTTGACGGACACACCCGTCAAGGGGCAATGAGAAGGTTGACGGTCTAGTCATGATCGGTCAAGACCTCGTCTGGACGTATTACACGAAGTATAGTGTGGTATTTCATTGACGGACAGCCGTCAAGGGTCAGGAGGGCCGTTGACTGCCAACGTCTATGTTCTCAGGTATCATACCTCTGTCACCTACGCCAACACGACGTAGCGACGCATGGGCCTGGCGCTTTTTTTCTCTCTTTTTTTTGTGCGTTTAGGTTACAACTGTTGCTGATATATAATTGATCGATTGATTGATTGATGTTGACCTTTGACGAGGCCGAGGACAACACCGGTGTCGCAATGTGCGTGTTGTACACAAGTCCTGCTCCGTCCTACTCTGTCCGAAAATATAGTATCCGTTTGATGCGTACTTTAGAAAGTAAACGGGGGTTATATTTCAGTTCGCAGTGGTGCACACATAGCCGTTTTTTTCAGCCTCACAGCCAGTTATTTGCGTAGCAGTTACGAACAAGGTTCGAGATGGCAGTAGTTTACCTTTGCTCGTACATATGCTGACCTTCTCTTTCGCCGGTATTTTTACTACAACTACTGCTGTAGGTATCTATGCCGCTGCGGTTGCCGTAGGCATGTTGTTACAGAGTGTACCACTCTGTCCCTAAATATTATAACTATTTATATTGAATGTTAAGGTACAAACGGTCCTACTATTTCCGGACATAGTGGTATATCGTGCCTTGGTGCAGGTACAGTCAGTGCGTACTTAATTGCGTGGAGTATTGACTAATATTAACATATGTTCTACTCGTTGATCGCGGCACGTGTTTGTTTTCGCCGGTCATGAACGAAGAGGGGTTGCTGTTGTTCTATTCTATGTTCTTCTATCTTACACGTGTGATACTATTGAGTAGCCAAACGTCAAAAAGGCACGCACCATCACGCCCAAGGGCACCTCCTCCTGTCGTGTGCGTGTGCTTCGTCTTCGTCTTCTGTACCAGGTATAGCGCAGCAGTGCACTGCAGTTTACTGCACAGTGGTTTTGATTGATGATAACATAAAGCGGTGCGAGCTATTACGGGGGTCCATAGTTAATAGGACCTATGGTTTACATAAAAACCTATATATTTACCTATTTTTACTAACAATATTTGGTCCTATTTACTATGGTCCCCCGTAATATGTACTGTAGTTAAGTGGTTCAAGCGTCGTATTCCCTTAGGTACCCGGATACCCCCAGGTAAATAGCCGGGTAACCCCCAGGTACTCGGGTAGGTACCCGGGTACCCCCAGAGTATATAGCCTGCTATACACACCCTTGTACCACAGTTAGGAACGAGTAGTCAAGTGTAGATGTTGTTCCTGCCCAAGAGCCTCGTCTTTCTGCGCCTCGAGCAAGCAGATGACGCTTTAAGATTGGAAGCTTACAGTTAGGCCATTATTTTCTCATCGCGGCCGTCTTGATTAGGTACTTGCAGCAGCAGACCATACTTGGTGCCACATTTCCCATGATTTGCCATATTTTCCCATCGTTGTTCATGGCTCCCTACAGAGAGTACAGCATCTGCTGTCTTTTGCGTCTACACAATGTGTCAGACACAATGGTTGAACACGTTACGCACCCTACTGCTGTGGTAGTGTTCGCACCTGGTATGTACCTGGCGTGACATTCATTGTTTTCAGCATCAACATAATACAGACGGCAATCGTACACCCGTTCTCAAGACCGATGGCCTTACGAGCGTCTTGCGAGACGTACGGGTATTACAGCAGTATGTAAAATACCGAGCTGCTGCTATAGTCTGCGCGCTGTGACCGTAGAAAAAAAAACGCTTTGTTTCGCTGGCGTAGTCGGTATATACAGCAGTGTACTGCTGTAGGTACTTTTTTTTTTTTTTTTTTTTGTTATCCTCCGGCGGATTGGTAAGAATAAAGCTTAAGCTCACCACACTTCCACGTTCCAACTTCGTGTCGTGTGTACTTCACCTTGTGAAGCTCGTCGAACAAGTGTCCGGTTTCGTCGGGCTCGTGCGTGGCCGCTCGTATTATATACCGCTCTGGTCGTAAATATAATGATGGTTTCGACGTTAATCTGAAGATGAAGCTGTCCTTAATATTTACGCTCAAAGTAATACCTGGTGTACAGGACTACTGCTTCCCAGGCTAGTCTGTGGGATATCACAACGCAAACAAGTCCTTTTATTGCTGCCGTAGCCCAGACCAGGTACGGTACTTACTTGCAGTGCTATTGTTAGTATTACCTGGTATGAATAGCTGATATATTTTGTAGCATTAATGGTGATAGTAGTACGTAGTAGTACTGTAGTAGTAGTAGCAGTAGTAGTAGCAGTAGTAGTAGCAGTAGTAGTAGCAGTAACAGCAGTAGTAGCAGTAGTAGTAACAGTGGTAGCCGTAGTAGCAGTAGTAGTGGTAGTAGTGATAGCAGTAGTAGTAGTAGTGGTGGTAGCAGTAGGGGCAGTGGTAGTGGTAGTGGTAGTAGGAAGAGGAGGAAGAGTAGGAGTAGCAGCAGTAGCAGCAGTAGCAGTAGTAGCAGTACGAAATGTCTTCAAGACAGTGAATATCGCAACCATGAAGAAACATGGATCTGTCGTTTCTCTGTCCCTCCTCCGAGTCGACGTTTACCTGTACACTTCGTACCAGATATGTACCTTATATTATACCATAGGATTTAAGAAAAACGTCGCACTGTGCAAACAATAAGCAATAGCGAAGCACGTTTCAAATAGTCTAAACGACCAATAAAAACGGTTACACTTACACTATCAACATCAAAAGCAGCCAACAACTTGAACACTTTCCAAGGCTCGAATCTAAAAGGCTAGCAGGATGCAAGCTTTGAAAAAACCTTACCTCGTATCAATCGAACATACATCGAAATCGCTTTCTGAAAGCCGAATCAAACCAACCACTAAAAACACCTTTTTGAAGACTCGAATCGATCGAAAATGGTTGCAGGGTCAGCCGCTCAGTACAGCATACCTGGTACCGGGTAACAACCGAGAACGGTTATTATTCCATTTGTCATTTTGAGAATGTAACTTACTCCAATAATTCTATCCACATATTAGTAGAGCACTTGAAAAAAAGCAAAAAAACAAAAAAAAACAGCAACCAACAACGACTAAACCACTTTTTTAAACACTGGAACCTACCAAATGGTTTTTGCAGGGTCAGCTGCTGCTCTCCCTGGTGGTGGAGCTCGCGAACGAGCAGCAGAGCGAGGTGATCCGGCAGCAGGCGGGTCTGTACATCAAGGTGCAGCTGAGTGCCGAGGAGGAGACCATCCGACAGCAGAAGCTGCTGCAGTGGGCGGCCCTCGATGATGCCGTCAAGACCCAGATCAAGGCCGGCTCCGTGCAGGTGGGCTTTGTGTGTGATGGCATATATCGTACTACTACTGCTGCTGCGAGAATGTGTGGCTGATCCACGATGAACTGCTGTGATGCTCTGTATGATGAGGTGTTATGAGATGTAGGCCTTGAGTACTCGTACCCCCAACTGTCTTATTCAGTGCGGAAGTGTGCCCATGATGCATGACAATGCAATATACCAGTACCTGTGCTTTATTTTTGTGTGCGATAATAATGTGTCATGAGACGTGAGCCGCGGTTTTCAACAGCCGCCCTGCCCCGTTCCTTGCACCACCATTTTCATTGCCACGACCGCCGTCGTTGTCATTTTCGTCGTCGCCATCCTTGCATCAGTCATGTGTTTTCGTGCTCTTTTTTTTGTTTTCGCCGTCGTGGTAGTTGCCGTTTTTCATTTCGGTGTTCTTTTTTTGTGATTTCCTTTTTGTCCGTGTTCGTTTTTCGTTGGTCGTTTCTGCCTCTTTTCTTCGTCTTGTCCTTCGTTCCCGTGTTTTCGTCTTTATTTTCCCCCCCACCCCACGCTCTGCAGACGCTACACTCTCCCGCCCCTGGACCACGATCAACGGCGGCGCTCATCGTGGGGAAACTGGGAGCGATCGAGCTGCCGCAGGTGAACAGGAACGGCGCACCGCCTTCGGTGCTCTTGCGATTTGCGGCTGTGGCTCCTGCTGCGGGGGGGGGAAGTGCGAGGGTTGGGAGGGTCACGGGGAGGGGACGGGAGGGGGGGGGGATAGGCGGGATCATACGCTGCCCCAAGTACTTGATACACTGCTGCTGTTGGTAGTGTGTTGCGTTGATACACTGCTGCTGTCGGTAGTGTGTTGCACTGCTGGTGCTTATGCTGCTCGGATACATGCCCTGTTGTTTTGTTTTGTCTTTCCTTGTTTTGATTGAGCACGTGTTTGGTATCTGTTTTTACTGTGAAAAATAGCCTTGTGGTTGTCATGGTCGTGGGTACAGTGCAGTATATACTATACGATGCTGAGGTGGTGGTGGCGCGCCGAATCCGGAGGCTGGCGGCGTGTTTTCTTGCTTGCTCTGCGGCGCGTGCGTTTCCAATTGGTTTGTCGGTGTTTTCATATGTTGTCGCTCGGTTTCGTCTTTCACCGTACTGCCTGGCCTCCTTGCCTTGCCTTGCCTTGCCTTGCCTGGTGTTGGCGTCGGCTGGCCTTGTTTTGCCTTGTTGCCTTGCCTTGGCTTGCCTTCAGTCGGTGTCCCTTCCGGCGGTATCCCTTCCGTCAGTATCCCGTCGGTCGGTCGCACTGTCGGTCGGTCGGTAACCTTGACCTTTAATCTCTCTTTCGTGCTCGAAAAAACCCCCGTAAAAAACAACAACAAATAACGGCAGGACAAATGGGCGGAGCTGCTCCCCACTTTGATGAACAACGTTACGGGGGAGTTCGACGAGAGGGTCAAGGTGGCCACTTTGCAAGCGCTGGGGTACATGTGCGACGATGTGAGTCCTACAAGCGATATTCCTGTATTTTACGTACGTACAACCCTACCACTCTGTCCGGACATATACGGACCGTTTATCCGTTGATGTTCGATATAAACGATTCTCGTATTCAGGGACAGAGCACTACATTCCACGCACGGAACATATCGTGGTCTAGTCGTAGATTATCTAGATCACGTGTTGCCATTATTATACGTTGCGTAGGATCTGTGTCGTAACAGCTCAAACCCAGGAATCGTGCGCTATTAATGTACCAGGTAAATAGTACCCCGGGATCATGTGCTATTCGTGGGAGATCGTGCAAAAATCGTACGGCTCCCACCCGGCGACAACATTTGTTAATAGACGGTGTTCATCGTGTAGATGGGGCGTTTTTTGTCTATGCTGAAATATCTACCAGATTGTCAAATGAGTCTACTGTACGTTGTACAGTCAGTGATGTATACCGCGCGTATGAGATCAGGGAAGTGTCCGCCCTGGACTGCTGTCGACATTTTGATGGATCAAATTCGGATATAATAAGGTATTATATGATATGTGCTATGGTAAATATATAGGCATTTGTTGGTTGTAGACGAGATAATACACGGAAGCCTGCGAAGGGATTAAAGTTTTGTTTTTTGTTGATCCTCCCACGTTCCGCTCGCTGTCGTGTTGTGTACATATGGTTCCGTGAGTTGTGTGTCCATGTTTTGGATATACCGCTCTAGTCGGAAACGCGAGGAACGCTTGGTCTTCCTGTTTATACCCCACGGCGCTTTCTTTTCCGTGTGTACGTTTTTCCATGATTTGTACCGGGTATTTGGGTCTGTTTTTTCCGTGGTTTGTCTGTCTGTGCATCCGCTGTTTTGTCCGCTTGCTTGTGTGTTTCCAGTTTTCGTTTTCGTGTGTTCTCCATACTTTTGCAATGGTGTGCGTGGAATGTTTCGTGTTTTTCCCGGTATACCGGACCCGCTAGCCACATCAATGGCCATGTGTGATCCGTGTTCAACATGATCCATCGATTCCAGAGGTATTTTACGAGTGTCAGGTGGTTTTGACGGTACGCATTGTTTCGCTGAAACGTTGACGGAACCGTTGGCGGTAACGGGGGTAATGTGTACCAGTTGTGTATATAGACCGTAATAAGTACCGATGTGTTTTCGCCAAGGTTCCCCTTCGGACCCTCGGCGTGACGCAAGGCTTAAGGGCAGTTGTTCAATCTGTTGTTTTTATTGTTTAGTGGAAAGAGCGTTGCAAAGTGCACGGAGTTGCTGTACCAGTGTGTACGTAGCTTGATACAAAACATGAACAAAACTTGACTGTTTGTTATTGCGGGGGATCGTACTAAATAGGACCTACGGTACGCACAAAAAACCTGTATATTTCGCTATTTTTACTAACAATGGTTGGTCCTATTTACTGTGGTCCCCCGTAATAAGGGAAAGAGCGTTGCAAAGTGCACGGAGTTGCTGTATGCACGTGGCTTGATTAAAAAAAATAAACCGAAAGTGTAGGAGGAAGAGGAGGAGGAGTTAGTATATAACAGGAGGAATATCATCAATAGATGATTCAAGGTTATCGGAAATGGAGGTAAGGCCGAGCCGGAGAATGTGGTACTGATGGTGATGCTGTACGATTCAAAGGTTTTACTGCAGCTGCGACATGTAAGTAACCATCCTTTGCATCTGGGCGCGATGCGATTTGGAGGTACACTTGCAGGCTGTGGTATGAGCGTGGGGCGTTATCGAGGGTGCGTATTCCCACTGCAGTAGTTATAGGTTCGTCCCCGAAACCTTAAGGAAATGTGCACCAATTGCTGGTGCGGGGGTCGTGTGTAATGTGCGAAGAAACGATCTCTTGTCGACCGTGCGATGCTTCTTTCCTTGTATGTGCGCGCATTCGGTACTTATGAAGTTGCTGCACAGGAGTTGTGCTGGGGGTATTTTTTCGTGTGCCCGAAGACGGAAGATAAGTAATTACCTCTATTTCCAGTACGAGTTAATTAAATTGAAATTCAGGTCCATTTATTTAATTGTAGTGGTCGGATTGCGTTTGTCCTCCCCAAACATGTATATTTGTTTTATTTGTCCAGGGAGTGTAGTAAAAATGTCAGCTACCGCTGTACGCTCGTATGAATTATTTGTTTAGCGGCCAGTTTTTTTTTTTTTTTTGTTTGTCATCCGCTGCGTGCTGATGTCGATCGGGCGTCGCACAACAGCATTTTGGGTTTGGGAACACACAAGAAGAGAGAGCAGCACAGCATCGGCAATAGCAGCGTACAACGGCTGCTGCTGCTGCTGCTGCTGTTGCCTATAATAGCAGCTTACAGTCATACTCATACAAACTCCTAGAAAAAAAAACGCGAGACTTGGTTGTTGCCTGCAGCAGAGTGTTCCAGGTCTAGAAAGCTTGTACAGGCAAAGGCTGAAAAAATGCCGCTGGTGTTGCTTCGCAAAACTGACGCAACTGCCCCCACCGCAGCGGCCTTTACAGTGAGTGCAGTTGGCTTGCTGCTGGCCTCTGCTCCTGCTGCTGTCTCTAGGAGTACAGGTCGTTGGGGTATACGTCCGTCGTACTGAAAGAATCTTGTACGTTCCATCTGGATCGAGTGACCTATACGTCGGGTGTGACTGTTCCGTGCACCTCAAGAAAATCCGAAGAACGAAAGACCCACCAGCGGTTGAAATTCTGAAGTCTACAGCCCAACACAAAATGAAAGGCCCACCAGCAGTTGCAGTTTTGAGGTATCTGCAGCCAATAGGAGCGCAAGACGTAACGACCAGCCACACCTTAACGGTACATGGTAGATGTGTCTATTAATAGTTCAACACTCACACGTTTTGTTTTTTTTTTTTTGCCTTGCGATCGGCATGTACCGGGTCTTGAGTACCGTTGTAGATGTTTTTGTTCACTGACCCGTTAGTGACTGTGTGTGTTGTCTTGCGGCGGACGCCTCGCGGCTTCTGATTGGAAACAAAATAGTGGGAGCCGGAGGACATGAACATGAGCCAGTCGAACCAGATCCTGACGTGCATCGTGGACGGAATGAGGCCGGACAGGCCGCCGGCCATCAGGGGAGCGGCCGCGAGGGCCCTGATCAACTCGCTCGACTTCACCAGGAGTAACTTCGAGGCACAGCAAGAGCGCGACGTCATCATGCAGGTGCGTGTTTTTACGTACTGCTGGGTATTTTGTTATGATAGAATGATCTGACTGCTGTAGTAGCAGTATAATCTCCTGTTGATAGTGCAAGTTTGCGTAATTTACGTTGTACTCGCGTACCATTTTTAGTCACACTTCATATAGTGTACTATAATACTATCAACAATACAATATATACGTGTTGTATGTGTACCAGGTATACAGTAGTATTATCGATACTGATATGTAAAGTACATTGATATTTACGTGCAGCTGTAATACTGTAGAAACAATGCCCATTATTTTGTTGTAAGATGTTTTAACGAGGCAACTTGAAGTGCTGTAGTAGTGAAATAGGTGGCTTTCTTTCTTTTTTTCGCGGGTGTCGACGCCAACTTTGTGGCCGTGGGTATCGGGCCAAAACCCAACCCCATCACCGCGTTTGGAAACCCCCTCCGCTCTGGTGTGTACGTACACGCCTGCGCGCTTGGAAACCTCATTACTTTCGCTGTGGTGTGTCGGCCCCTTCTCGCCCATGTGGGCACGCACATACAATATCATTATTCGTGCTGTTGTAGCCCCTCCGCGCTGTTGTGTTCACGTGCACGCCTATGTATACACGGCGTTTGGAAACCCCGTTGCTCGCGCTGCGATGGCCTGTTGTCCTGCTGTACGTACCGCGTTTAGAAATCCCATATTTCGCGCTGTGGTGTGGCGGCCCCTCCTCGCTGTTGTGTGTACGTACACGCCTACGTAGGGCGTTTGGTTTGGAAACCCGAATGCTCGTGCTGTGGTTGGTATGTGTCGCTTCTCCTCGATGTTGTGTATGTGTAAATACTGTATATACACGCCTACGTACGGCGTTTGGAAACCTCAATTCTTGGTGCTGTGGGTGTGGTGGCCCATGTTCTCCAGGTGGTGTGCGAGGCGACGCAATGCACGGACTCTAACGTGCGGAAGGCCGCGTACGAGGCAATCTGGACGATCGCCACCCTCTACTACGACCGGCTGCAGGTGGGCAGAGGATGCGGTACGGCACGACGAAGCGATACGATGCCATACGTCCGGTCATGTTTTACACACTAGACGATGTGACATTCTGCTGTACCTGGTATACGAGTAGTCACGATACGATAGAAGGATATGTACAGCAGTGCGCGGGTAGCTCCCTTTTTCGAGGGATGCTTGGATGCTTGGTAGTGGTGCGTTCGGTATTAGAGATCTCTTCCGTATACGAGCATCCCTTGTCGAGAGTTGGTACCGGGCCCTTGAGGTCAGCACTGAGCAGATATTTAGAATTACCCGTGTGTATAAATACCGTTTTCGCTCATGGCGGGGTCCCTTGTACGGGGTAAACTTGCTTTTTAGGGCTGGGCACTGACCGGCTGACTCTTGTTAGTAGCGATTACACTGTAATCAAAATCAATCAGTATACTGGACTGCAGCAGTGGACTGGCCGAGCGAAACGGGTAACATCGAGCGAAGCGAAGCGAGGCGGCCGATAGTAGCTCGCCAATCGCCCCCGCCGACTAGTGAGGGGGCGCCCGCCACTAGCGGCGCTGCCGGAGTCCAATACTATCGGCGCAGTACGTGTTATCGCTTAATTTCCCATCACAATCGGGACTCGAAACTGCATTGGCCGGGGTCATCGACACCAAGCAAATATCAGGAAATAAAAAAAATCGATAATAGTGCGCGCTACGTGTGGTGTTGATGTGATGGTCTTCCTCTCTCCTCCCTAAACGCATCCGGTGGGTTTCCGTACTTTGATATGGCGTGTTTTGGACGGGTACGTGAGGTGAGAAGAAAAATGCTCGCATATATACTGGCCGGGACAATGTGTAGACTACTACTGCCAGTACATAAAACTGTGCCGGTGCCCAGCCTTTGATATATCACGATACCGAGGGCAAGGAACGAGCGCATGAGTACGGACACGAGTATTTTATGATTGTTTTTTTTTTTTTTTTGTCGTTTTTTTAATTGTTTTTCATGTTTTTAGCGTTTGAGTTTACATTTGCATTCGCATTCGCTGCCGCTTTCTTTTTTTTCCCCCCGGGGGATTGTCGCTATTTTTGATGCCGTACCTTTTTTTTTTAATCGTTTTTGTGCATGTATGTATATAAAAAGTTGGTGCTGCCGGTATTTGTTGAGACGTTTTGTTTTGGCCTCTGCGTTTTTTACTTTTCGCTCTTTTTGGTGCTCTTTTGCAGGCGTACATGCAGCCGCTGTTCGAGCTGACGCTCAGCACCATCCGCAAGGACCAGGAGGATGTTGCCCTCAACGCCATGGAGTTCTGGAGCAGTCTCTGCGACGAAGAGGTATGGTATGATACTGCTGTATTTTGTCTACCGTAGTACTCTAGTGACAAATGCACGTCATTTTTTTTTTTCACTCTCTCCCAACCCCCCCCAACCTCTCTTTGCCTCCAACCAAAAAAGTAAACAAACCGGATGGGGGGTGGGGGGGGGGGGGGGGGGGGGCGACGTGGAAGTAGGGGAGAGGTTGTGGGTGGTGGCGGTAGAGAGCAGGGGGGGGGGGGGGGGGGGGGGGGGGGGGGAGTGGAGGCACTATTCATTGTTGAATGTGTTTGAATTGGCTCTTGCTCAAGTTTGATTTTCACGGTTATAGAGTCGAGATATGTTTTTCGTATAATAGCGTGTCACTCTCGCTTTCTGTCTTGAAAATCGAAGGAAATTGGTTGGGTTTCGTGTCGTGTTGGTCTATTTGTTCGATCTCGTTTTTTTGCTGCTGATGAGGATGATGATTCTGTATTGTTCTTATTCTTGTTTTGGTCCTTACCTCTGTTCTTGTGTGTGTGCGCGTTTTATTTTAATATTTAACAACACAGCTGGAGATCATGGACGAGGCCGCGTTCGAGAGGGATCCGGGCACAGCCAGAGTGTCTCAAAACTACGTCAAGGCCGCCCTGGCGTCGCTGATGCCGGTCGTGCTGGAGACGCTGTCTAAGCAGGACGAGGACAGCGCAGATGACCTGGAGCACTGGGATCTCGGTAAGAGCCGTCTGTGATTGTGCTGGTGGTGGTGGTAGGGGTGGTGGTGGTGGTGGTGAGGTTGTTGATGTTGTGTCATGCCTTTAGAGTTATCCAGTGACTGGCTCGCTGGCCGTTTGTGTGACTTCTTGACTGCGATTGGCTGATGGACTGTCTGGTTGGCTGAGTAAGCCACTTGATCAATTGATTTGTTTTGGCTGACTGTAAATTGACCGGCTCGCTGATTGGCGGATGAATTTGATAGATCGATTGGCTCACTGATTTGGCTGGTCTGACCCTTTGCTTTCTTTCGCTTTTTTCTGGGCCCTTGCTCTAACCCCCTGCTCCTGTTCTTGTTACTCCCTCGTTTCTTGCGCGTGTTCTTTTGCTCTTTTGCCTTTGGTTGTTTCTCTCGGGCCTCCTTCCTGCTCGTGCTCTTGCCCTTTTGCTTTTGCCCTGGCTCTTGCCGTTCCTCTTGCTCTCGCCCTTGCCGTTCGTCCTTGTTCCCGTGTCCGTGCGTTGGTTCTCGTTCCTGTTTTGTTGCTCCGGCTGTCACCGTAACCAGCCAAGGCCGGTGCGACCTGCTTGCGGCTCATCGCCCAGCTCGTCGAGGACGACGTGGTGGACCTCATGGTCCCCTTCGTGACGGTCAACATCGCCTCGCAGACCAACTGGCGCCAACGGGAGGCGGCAGTCATGGCCTTCGGGGCGGTTTTGGAGGTGAGGAGGCCGAGAACGAGAAGTTACGATATAGGGGTGTTGACCTTTTTCACCCTTTTTGGGCTCAAGTCTCTTGTTGGGGACAAACCAGTCAAATTTCAAGTAGTTTATCCCCGAAACGGGACTGCAGTTGATACAAGAAACTATTACGGGGGACCATAGTTAACAGGACCTACGGTACGCACAAAAACCTATATATTTTACCTATTTTTACTAACCATGTTTGGTCCTGTTTACTATGGACCCCCGTGGTAACCAAAATCGATGTACCATCAAGGTACGGGATGTGCAGGACCAGAAAAATATCGGAAAAGTGAGTTCCAAAAAAAAAAACACGTTCTAAGTTTTTTTTTTTTTTTCAATTCGAGGAGACGAAATAGATACCAAGAGATTTTTTTTTTTTCTAATTCGGGCAGAGGAAATGGTTGTGACAAGGAAAAAAAAAAAAACTGACTGGCCGTGCTTTTTATTAATAGTTTATAACCCCATATCGTTGGAGTACCTAAAAGAGTACTTTTCTACACTATTTTTCGTGAATTACGTTCCTTTTTTTTTTGTTAAGAGGCTATGGAAATGGTCACCGGTTTTGCACTCTTTAAGTTTTGTTTCTCTGAATGTGTCATGGGCGAGGTGCTGAGCTCCTGTACTTCGATCAAGTGAGAAGCCTCAGAAAGAAGTTAGGTGCTACGCCTGTATGACAAGCACGCGTCGAGGGGGGGGGGGCGAAACGGGAGAAGGAGTAGACCGAAAGAGGAAAAGGAAACGCCACAACGAGGGAGGGAGGGGGATGGGGGACGTACTCTTGTTGCTTGCCTTAGTCATTTGACTGTTGTTCAACAACGCATCCCTTTCGAGACGGATAGGTGGGGGGGAGCGGGGGGGGGTACTCGATATAATGCATGACCGTAGTCGTATGAGCATAGACCCTCGCATCCCTACAATGCCGCAACGGAGCACGTCGGGTTTTCACCGACCAGGCAGACATTGCTTGCACCAAGCGCGAAGCGCCTGAGGTGTCCGGCGAGTCGCATGAAGGATGAGCTGCATCCTATTAAGAACCGCTTGTGAGGCGGACTTGCGTATGGATGACAGCTTCAATGGGTTGATTTATTTTCCGGTGGGGGGGGGCGGGGTAGAAGAGAAGACATTTGAGAGGAAAAGAAGGAGGCCGAGGAAAGAGAAGGGGGGGGGGGGGGGGGGGGGGGGTGACGGGAAGAGAAGAAGGGGAACAAAACCGTCAAGACCTGTGCGTGAAATATTTCACGTTTAACCCTTTTGAGGCTACCAACGCAGTGAAAATTGCCAAATTGGCAGGTTTTGGCAACTTCTCATTTTCGACTTTTGCTACGAGTACAAAAGCTTAACCGAGTACCGTAAAATGGCATTTCGTCAAAGCTTCCACGACCGTGACACGAAGAATTGCTCTATGATAAAAAAAAAGCGTTTGGAAAAAAAAAAAAACGTGCCAAATTGACGTCGTCCCTAATGTTTTCACCTCTCCATTCTCCTTCCTTTCTCTCTTCCTTCCTTCCGTCCTCCCTTTCTCTTTTTTTTTGCTGTTCGGTAATTCGTCGCTCGTTTTTTGCTCTTTTCCTTCTGGTTGTCTTTTTTTTTTCTTGCCCTTGCTTTCTGTTTTACCCTATTTTTTTTGTGCTTGTCCCCTGGTCTGGTCCGTGTCCCCTGTCCCCTGCCCCCCCCCCCCCCCCCCCTGAAAAAAAACACACACAGGGCCCGAGCGTCGAGAAGCTCTCCCCCCTCGTCCACTCCGCTATGCCGATCCTCATCGGCCTGATGCGAGACCCCCACGTGATGGTCAAGGACAGCGCCACCTGGACCATCGGAAAAATCTGCGAGCTGCACGGGCCCTCTATCCCGGCCGAGGCCCTGACCCCTCTGGTGGAGGCGTTACTCCAAGCGCTCAAGGACTCCCCGAGGGTTTGCTCAAAGGCGTGTTTTGCGCTGCACAACTTCGGGGACCAGTTCGAGGACACCCGCGACGAGGACTCGAACGCGCTGTCTCCGTATCTGAGCGCGCTCGTGCACGAGCTCCTCATGGCTACCCAGCGGGAAGACGGTGAGGGGGTGGTGGGGAGGGAAGGGGGGGGTAGGGTGAGAGGGGAGGGAGGGAGAAAGTTGGGCTTAAGGAGAAGGGAGGCGGGGGGGATGGGTTGGAGAGAGGGAAGGAGGGAGTTGGGGGGATTGGGGGGAGAGGGGAGGGGGGGGGGTGTACTCGATATCATGCACGACCGGAGGGGGGGGGGGGGGGGGGGGGGTGGGGGTAGGTGGGTTGACGGGGGTGGTTGTTTGAGTGGATGGGCGGAAGTAGGTTGTGAAGAGGATGGGTTGCTGTGTGGGAAGGGTGAGGGTGGGTCGGGCGGTGGATGGGTTTCGTTGGTCGGTTTGTCGGTGGGCGTTTTTTTTTTTTGTTTTTTGTTTTTCTAGTTCGGTGTTTGGGCGGGTGATGGGTGGGTTGCTTTTCAGTTTGAGGGTCGCGGTAGTCGGTGTTTTTTGTTGGTGGTGGATTAGGTGTGTACGGTAGATGGATGGGTTGGCTGGTTGTTTTGTGGTGAATGAGCGAGTTTTATGGGTCGATATGTCGGTCGGCGTTTTCCTTTCGTTGTTGTTTCGTTTTGTTGGTCGGGTTAGCGGTCAGTAAGTTGACGAGCGGTTGTTTTTTTGTGTTTGTTTTTTCTCTCGCTGCTGATTGGGTAGATGAGTTTCCATTGTTGACCCGTTGGTAGTTGGCCGTCGGTCGGTTGGTCTGTGCGTCGGTCGGTATCGTTGAATGCCGTTGCTACAGCGGAGTGATGTTCAGCGTATTGGACAGAACACAGTTCGATATATAGCATATGACATAGACCTCTCTTGGCCCGGAATATACTGCCCGTTTTACACTTATACTAGAGTCCAGATGGGATTGTATGTCTGGCCGAGGCGGTACATGGCAGCTAGTAGGTAGATACGACCTACCCCTCGAGTAAGCGGTGTATCTGAATCGAGCCAATCACGCCCTAACTATCGAACCCTCTCGCATGCATGCACTCGCTCGCTCGCTCGCTCGTTTGGTGTCTCGAAACAAACCTGTAAACAAACGAACCAACGAATGAACGAACGAATGAACGGCGTCATGGATCGAACGCACGAACGAACGACATCGTGGATCGCGAATGCACGAACGAACGACAACGATGGATGCACGAATGAACGACGTCATGGGTCGAACCGACCAACGAACGAACGACATCATGGGTCGGACCAACGAACGAACGGCATCATGGATCGAACCCGGCGTACGGACGTCATGGGTTGAACCAACGAAACGAACGAACGACCGACATGATGGATCGACCGAACCGACCGACCGAACGAACGAACGAACGAACGACATCGTGGATCGAACCAACGTAATTGTCGAACGAACGTAACAATGAAACGAACGGACGAACCAACGAATGAAATCATGGAACGAACGCACGTTTTGACGGAATACACGAACGACCGTAAAATCATGGAACGCACGAACGAACGACCGCGAACGTCGAACGAACGAACGAACGAACGAACGAACTCATGGAACGAACGAATTATGGAACTAACGAACGAATGAAATCATGGAACGAACGAACGAACGAACGAACGAATGAATATAACGAACGGACGGACGGACGGACGGACGAAATCATGGAACGAACGAACGAACGATGGCCCCGAATAAGACGACGAACAAACGAACGACCGGACAGGGAACGACGCGAACTTGCGCAGCGAGGCGGTGGAGGCGATGAACGTCCTCATCAAGAACTCGGCGGGGGACATGATGGAGGTGGTTCGGTCCACGCTCCAGGTGGTTCTGTCCCACCTGGAGCAGTCGTTCTCGTCCCAGGTGTTGACGGTCGAGGACAGGGACCGGTTGCAAGGTCTCCAGTCGCTGCTGTGCGGCAGTCTACAGGTGAGTGGAGAGAGGGGGGGGGGGGGGGGGGGGGGGGGGGGCACCTCGTTTGTTGCTTGCCTTGGTCATTTGACTGTAGTTTGCCACGCATCCCTTGCGAAACCGACCGCCGTACCTGCGCCTGATAGAGACAGACACCTCCGACAGTTGGGCGCTCATTTCGTCGTTTCCATATGCTGCATGGACGATGTTTTTGCTAATCTTATCCCCGTATGGGGGGGGTTAGTGGGAGCGGGGTTGGGCTGCGTTGCGTTGCTTGCCTTGCCTTGCCTTGCCTGTCCTTGCCTTGCCCCGCCCTGCCTTCTTTTTTGTTCTTTGTTTCTTCGTCGTTTTTTTTTGTGTATTTTTGTGTTGCAACTCGTTCTGTGCAAATGTGTAATGTTTGATCGGTTTGAGTCCTGAGTCATCTTGTTTTTGCCCTCTTCAGATACAGGTAGCTGGTACTAACTTTGGGCGTTGTTTCATGCCTCCCCCCCGCTTCCCTGGTGTTGTAACGCCTGACGACTCAACCACCCGTGGAACTCCCACGCTTTCTGTCTAAAAGGTTATTGCCATCAAGATGGGCAAGGAGGTCGTCCCGTACTCCGACCGCATCATGAACATTCTCGTCGAGGTGTTCAAGAATAAGCAGGCGGTGGCGCAGGTACGTGACTCAAGTATTGTGATCGCCCGCCCTCGCACCTCGTCACCTCGTCCGGGTGGAGGCGTTTGTCTCGTTCAGTTGAGGCGCGGTGGAGGTGTTCGTCTCAAGTTGGTGTGTGTTTCCTCTATAGTGAGGCGTTCTACGATAAAGCTTCACCCTAAATTTTCTGAGGCTCCTTCCTCACTTGACCTTAAGGAGCTTCATACCTCACGCGAAAACCGACTTGAGCAAAAATCAAATTGCCTCCTGATGGATGATCCCATGGCCCCAAGCATACAAAAAAAACGTCATTTTTCGAAGAAAAAAAATGGCATTCCGACGATTTTGGGTTAAGGAGGCCCGTCATTCAGAAAACATTGTAGCGGAAATGTGCTATACCTCTACCGCGGAACGCGTGTCGTGCAGGTTGGGTAGTGCCGGTTGCCCGGTATAGTGTCTGATAGAATCGCCTGGCACACAGATAGGTCGCCATTTTTTTTCTGTACGAAATAAAAATCTTGTATGTATACCTGGTATCATGCGTGGTACATTGGCTCTGCTGCCTTATAATTCCATTTTTTGTCTTTATTTCGTTTAGCCTGGACCAGGTACCTGGTGTGTTGTTTGAACGACTGCGTCGTTTTGGTTTCAAAAGTGCATTATTTTTTTTTCTCATTTTTTCTTTCGTTTTTTTTTCTTGACTGTTTTTTATTTTTTATTTTGTGCCTTGCCTTTGCTGCGACTGGGGGAACAGGAGGAGGCGTTTATGGCGGTGGGCGCCCTGGCGGATCAGATGGAGAAACCGTTCATCAATTATATGGAGGCGTTTTTGCCTATCCTTATTCAGGGGCTCTCTAACAACGAGGAATACCAGGTGAGGCGATTTTTTTTTGTGGTGTCGGTGGGTGGTGTTTTTCGTTGTTGTTATCCGCTGTTGGTGTACCAGGTATATTCGCTCCGTTTACTACTAGACCAGGTAGCTGGTAATACGTATATAATAGCCCTAAATGCCGCTCTATGTTGAAGCAAAAGGCCCCGACAAAAATGTAAAACCACTGGAAGTTGCAGGATTCCTCACAGACCATGACCCGAAACCGCCGATCGGCTCGGGACGTGTTTGAAATATCACGGGGGGGCGGAGCGGGGCGGAGCGGGGCGGGTCGGGTGGGATCGGGTAGGGTAAGGAGGTGTTCAAACTCGCACGGTGTCGGGTCGGCTGACTCTTTTACCCGACCCGACCCGGCCTGACCTGGCCCGTGAGGTTTTTGACCCGACCCGTCCGTGGACAGCCCTGGAATTTTTCTGGTCCCTTTGGATGAACGGCTGGGCCTACTTTTTCGGGGGGACAAAGTAAAAAATATGATGACGGAAGGGGATATTCTGTCTCCGTCCAGAGTCGTGGTTTCGCCTTTGACATCCCCACTGAATCGTCTCCTGTGCGTATTTCAGGGCAGAGACACCGAGCTTGCGACGATGAGTTGCGAGTAAATATTCGATCTCACAAGCTTTGTTTTTGTCTGTTCGCTTGTTTGTTTTGTTTTGTTTTGTTTTGTTTATAGTTGATGTGTGCACGATCAGTTCGTATAGCTTTCGTGTTGCCGGCTGGAATCGCAATTTTTTTTGCAATGATGCTATGCCTGGTGTATGTTGATATCAGGTCCGTGCACAAGTTTTTTTTTTTTCGAACTGGATCCGTGCTGCATCCAGATCCTCCGCCCAGCGTATCAAAACCATTGGCTATACTGCTGTAGTAGCTATTACGGGGGACCATAGTTAATAGGACCTATGATACACACAAAAAACCTACCTGGTACTGTATATATTTACCTATTTTTATTAATAATATTTGGTCCTATTTACTATGGTCCCCCCCCCCCGTAATAAGATGAGTCTGCTGTTGTGTACGTACGTAGATCATGATGTTTGTCCGACGAGCGAATGAGAACCGCTCGGAGTTTATTATTACTCTGTCAAGTTTTGCTGCAAGTAACAAAAAAACTTGACGGGATCACACGCTTGGATCACGGACTGAAAACGTGTATTGCCGAATGGATGGGTGGGTGGATTAATGAATGAATGGATGGACAAACCATGCGTGCGCGCGGCAGGTATGCATCGTGGCGACGGGGGTAGTGGGCGACCTGTGCCGGGCCCTGGAGAAAGACATCCTCCCCTACTGCCAGCACATCATGGGCTGGCTTATGGTCAACCTCGAGGGGGCTAGCATCAACCGGTGAGTTTGTCTTTGGCGGTCGTGGTGGCGGTGGTTTTTGCGGTGGGGTGCAGTGGGGTGGGTGGGTTGGTGATCCGGGTTGGGGATGGTACGGCGAGGGCAGCGGTAGGGTTTTTTTTTTCTTCGGGAAAGGAGGGGGCGGGGGGAGCTTGATGGTGGGCCCTCCCGTCTCGTCGGTCGTCTATGGCGTTTTTTTTTTCTTCTTCTTCTTCTTGTTCTGTTGGGTCTTTTTATCGCGTCGATTCGAAGTTTCCCGATCTCGTTTCGTGACGGCCCTAAGCGACCTCTCCCTTTTCCCCTTTTTTGATTTCTCGATGCAATCGTTTTGGCTGCGTGGCTGTCTCTTCTCTCCTCTCTCTGTAGATGATGTATCTTTGGGTGGCTGGCCGTCTGTCTGTCTTGTCTGTCTGTCTGATCTCGTCCGGAGTGTTTGTCTCGGTTCGTTTTGTTTTTGTCCACGTATCTCTGCTTCTGTCTCAACTTTCCGTATCCTTACCTCTCCGTCTCATCTCGTCCGGTTTCGGCGTTTCATTGCTTGGTCGGTGGGTTGGGTGTTCGGTCGACTTGCCTCTCGCCCGACAGGGACGTGAAGCCGGTGGTACTGGCGTGTTTGGGTGACATCGCGCTCGCCATCCAGGGGGAGTTCCGGCAATACTTGGAGGTGAGCGTTCCCTGCTGAAGGCGTTCCCGAATTTTATTTTATTTCATGGCATTTTTTTGTTTTGTTGGACTGATTCGCTGTCGTATATACAAGACTGTTTGTAGTGACGACATGTACGCCATCGACAAACCCAAACGGGGAAGGCGTGAATGGCATGAGTTCGTCCCTCCCCCGAGTCGAACCATGTGTTGTCTACTATTTCGACTGCCCCTATTTTTTTTTAACGAAATCACGCGAGTTGACAGCGTTGGGAATATCTTGTGGACCTTTTTTTTTTTTTTTTTTTTACCGTATGTAGCCGCGCCGCTCGGCGTTCGTACTTTGCCTGTCGTCGAGGAAACCAGCCGGGAAGTTCGTCGGAAGGGTAATGTGTAGTATTTATCACCCGGTGTAATAGTGTGGTGCTTTACTGTAGGTGTGTCCGGAATCTCTGTATATCTTCAACTGGGTTTGGTTCTCTCGTTTTTTGCTGGGCGTATGGCCGCGCCCACGCCCCCCCTGCCCTGACATGCCCCAATGCGTTGAAAACTTTTTCGCCCACCGGTATCCACCATCCGGTCAATCGCGCTCTTACGCCCCCTCCGCTCCTGCTCCCTCCCTTTTTCCTTTGCCCCCACCGCTCCCCACCTCCTCCTGCTCTCTCTCTCTCCCTCTAAAAAATGAAAAAAATATATATGGTTGTTGCGGTTTGTTGTAGACGACGATGAACATGCTGGCGCAGGCACAGGGGGTTTGCGGCAGCACTGCAGGCCAAGACGAAGACATGGTGGACTACATCAATGTACTCAGGGAAAGCGTGCTCGAGGCCTACTCGGGCATCGTGCAGGTGGGCTGATTGGTCTTGGGGGACTGGGGGGGGGGGGGGGGGGGGGGGGGGGGGGGGTGGGGGGGGGGGGGGGGGGGGGGGGGGGGGGGGGGGGGGGGGGGGGGGGGGGGGGGGGGGGGGGGGGGGGGGGGAGTACTCAGTTCTGTAAGCTTTACGGTGCGTCGTTTTGCTGTGCCGCTGCTCACCACCTATTTTCGTTCTTGTCTCTACGTATGTATCTGTACATGTGTTCTTCTTGTTGTTGTTCCTATATACGTGTTTTTGTTTATTTGTCCTTATATATGGATTGTGTTCTTGTTCTTATATATGTATACGTGTTCTTGTTCTCATGTATGTAGACATGTTCTTGTTCTTGTTCTTGTTCCTGTATATATATAGGTGTTCTTGTTCCTGTACTTGTTATCGTTCATGAATGTCCATATTAATATGTGTGCCTGTTCATGTTCTTGCTCCTATACCTGTCCCATGATCTTTGGTCCTACACGAGTATATGTTCGTTGTTTTTTGTTCCTGCACCTCGTTACTAGTTCTTGTCGACCTGCTGCGTGCACCGTACGTGGCATCACCTTGCGTCTCAACCGCGCGGTGTACCTTGTCCCTTGTTTTCATTTCCTGCATATCGTCGCGTTCTCGTTCCCTGTACCTTTGTTCTCTGTTCTTGTCGAACCTCCCGTTTTGTGCCGCACGTGACATTTGCATGCTCTTCCTTGTCTTCGTTTCCTGCATCTCGTCGTGTTCTTGTCGAACCTGCTACGTGTGATGTTTTGCCTTGTGCGCCGCCCGTGTTGTCCCAGGGGCTGAACGAGGAGAGCAACAACCAGACCAATGAGCTCCTCCCCTTTTTGCCGGCGTTGATGACTTTCCTCGACGTGAGTGAGGTGGCTCCACGATGAGGAGGATAATGATGTTGATGGTGCTAATGGCGTTGTTCTTCGTCTCACACCAACCACGACCCGTCGCCAAAAAATCTAGTCGGTTGTCGCAGGACACGCGGGGGCTTCCGGTAAACTCTCGGGTGGAAAAAAAAACGTTTAACTCGGGAAAAATACAAATGAAAATATAGCTTGAAACAGCAGTAGTTCACGTCATAACAGCTGAACCACGCATCCTACACCTCTACACAAGAAAAAGCTGAGGGGGTATTGTCGAGGTGCGAGAAAATATGTGTGTGTGTGTTTTTTTTTTTTTATGTACGGGAGAAGTGGACCAATCAGATCAAGACGGGCGGGTTGCTGTACCCGTATAGTCCAAAGTGCACCTGCCATCAGTTCGGCTGTAGCAGCCGACTGGGGGGCTCGAGGTCGGCAGGGGCAGTCTCGCGGCTCCGCCGCGTGTTTTTGGTGGCATTTTTCCCAAAAAAACACCGGGCGACCGAAAGGCCCGCCTTGACCAGTAAGAGCCGCACCCCGCACAAAGTTTTGTGCGGGCCGCTCCTGCACGTACAGTAGGTCGGACTCGCACACTGGGGGGACTCGTTTTTTTGTTCCTCATTTATGGGTTCATCGAGGGTCACGAGTGCTATTCCCCCGCAGTATTACTGTACAGCAGTAGTTTCATAGTCTTTTGAGGGGGGGAGGATGACATCCGAGTTGATAGCATTCGGGACAATGCGGGACAATGCGGGGAGTTGTACGACGCGGGCGCGAGACAGAGCCTTTAGCCGTGCCGCTGGGCGACGCTGACGCTGACGGCTCGTAGACGGTTGGTGCAACACCCGGAGCTATCATTGCTTTGGTCGCTGTCAACCCTACTGCGGTCCCGTTTTGGGGAAAAATTACTTGGAATTTGTGTGGTTTGTCCCGCAAAAGGGGCTGCAGTGCTAAAAGGCTTTACGGGGGTCCCAAAGTAGTCTGAGCTTGCGCGAGTACCTGGTGTAAAATACCATGATATTGGTGGTAAGAGCTGGAGTTTTTTCCCCCCTTCCGCTGCTGTGCGCTATCCCGCCTCCCTTCCTCCCGCATGCCCCTCCTCATATCCCCTATGTGCTCCACCCCCACCCCCCCCCCCCCCCCCCCTCCCTCTCGCCCCTTTTTCCCCCTCCCCTCCCCCCCAACCTCCGTCCTCCTACAAAACCGCCGCGGGGCTGCTGCTGCTGCTGCTGCTGCTGCTGCTGCTGCTGCTGCTGCTGCTGCAAACGCTACTGGCTACGGCGTGTTTCAGCAATTGGCAGCGGACAAGAACAAGGACAATGACGTACTGAAGACAGCCATCGGGGTTGTGGGGGACCTTGCTCAGGGCTTGGGAGGGTCGCACGCCCCGCGCCTGCGGACCGCGGGGATACTGACGCTGCTCACCGTGAGTTTTGAGTTCGGTTCGGGGCGGCGGGCGCGCGCAACGTTTGCTTCTTTTTTTTTTTTTTTTTTCCTGTTGGGGGCAGCAGTAGGTTCGGCTGTTGAGCGTTTCCAGTGTTGTGGGGTGTGGTGGATGTTGTGTGGTGGGTGTGTTTTGGGTGTTTGGGTATTTTTGGTTTCGGAATGGTTGGATAGTGGTGGTGGGGGCGGGGGGTTTTGGGTGTTGAGGATGTTGGGAGGGTGGGTTGTGTCGGATGCTGTTGGTGGATTTTGGAGTGTTGGGCATTGGGTTGGTGTGTGTTGGATGCTGGTGGTCGGTGTTGACTACTGTCGAGCGTTGGGTGGTGGTGGGTATGTTGGGTGCTGGGCGTTGGGTTTTGGGTAGGTTGTGGTTGTGTTGGTTGTATCGGGTGCTTATCACGGGGGTCCATAGTTAATAGGACCAAATATTGTTGGAAACAAATAGGTAAATATGTAGGTTTTTGTGTGCACCGTAGGTCCTATTTACTGTGGTCCCCCGTAATAGTGTGTTCGATGTTTCTGGGTGTTGAGATGTCTGGTGTCCTGTCTGTGACATGTCGTGTTGCGTCGTGTTGCTTGCCGAGGGTCCTGGCACCAGTGCATGTGAGTAGGGGCGGGTCAGCGCGGGCTCAGCACACGCTGCTTGGCGAAAGTTAAGAGCAGTTTTT